>CAWUFW010006565.1:0-600000 GCA_963921515.1 Calotriton arnoldi | reverse complement strand
AGAAAGTTATAAATGTGTGCCAAGTTGTGTGTAAATGAGTCAAACTGCTTTTGCTGTGGCAGAAAGTATAATTTCCTATGGTAGCTAACATGGGAAATGTTTCTTTTTGGCCCCTTATCTACCATTTTTCCCTTTACAGATGTGCATGAAACTTGACATACCAAAACCTAGCTGGTTTTACTGAGCAAGTATCTAATTTCGTGCGGAGGCGTCAAAAGGCACCAAAGTAATAAGCAAGCTAAAAGATTAATTCACAACGCTAAGTGTGCCTGAACCACAACCATAGCATCGCTACTGATGACTTTGTAACACAAGTGCATTGAAAATTTGCAGATGTGCCTCTTGACAAGTTTCCTTCCCATACTAGATTCATTGAACCCACCCTCTCCCATCACACATTGGGGGAGATTCTCAAGAACGTGTGTTAACTATCGCCAAAATTGCTTAACGCAACTTCCCACATCGCAGTCTATCACGGGAAAATAACACTGTGTTAACGCAGCATTCCCAACCTGGCAGCACCATGCGATAGCCTCACGATAACGCGACAAATGCCCGCGTTAAAATTAACGCGACGCCGCAAAAATGCGAAACACGAACGCCCAAAAAGTGGCGATGTCCCCAATGGCGATACAAAAATCAGCGAAAACCAGCAACAGTCCTGCGATTCCCATGCGTCATGCGTGAGAATGCACTATAAAAGCAGAGAAAAAAAAAAGAAAAAAAAAATTAACTGCGTAGCACCATGGATGCACCCGGACCGAGTGCAGAGGACAACGCGAACCCCACAAGCCCAACAGACGACCAGCCAGGAACCCCGGGGCCGGGGAAGGGCAAGGAGAAGAGGAAGACAGGGTTCAGTCCGCAGGAAAACCGGATCATCGTCACGGAGGTGACCGAACACTACCAACAACTGTTCGTCACCTCCACTGTGTCATCGGCAACACAAAGGGAAATATGGCAGTCCATCGTGAACAACGTGAATGCAGTCGGAGTGTTGAGGAGGTCAATGGAGGAGGTCAAGAGGCGCTGGCATGATGTGAAAAGCCAAACCAAGCAGAAACTCGCTGCCAACCGGAAGGCAGCAACGGCGACTGGAGGTGGGAGTCCTGCGCCACAGGAGGAGCTGGATTAGCTGGAGGAAATGGTGCCCACAGTCATCAGTGCGGAGACGGTGCAAGGAGTTAGGGCTCCGGACACTGCTTGACATGACATGACCCAACAGCAACAGGGTGAGTAATGACCAGGGACTGGGGGGACGGGGGAGACGGGCACAACGGCACAGATGCACAATTATGTGTAGCACACTGCCCACCCACAATGACTGTGGAACATGTCCCTGATGGCCTTGGCACACTGCAGCACACATAGAAATACCAAGTAGGCCCCGTCCACCATGTGCACAAATGCCCCCCCTCACCAATCTCAAAACCCACCCATGCACATGTGCTGAACCCAACAAAGCAGCGGCTCTGTGAGCCACACTGACAATGCAAGTGACACAGCATGACCAATAGCATGGCTGCAGTCAAAATACATGACATGGTGCACGCCACGACACTGAGGTGGCCCAGTGTGGATAACATCCTCAAAGGAGCAGGTCACACCCTGACACATCCACGTGCACATACAACCCCTGACGTCAACAACACATCTGCAGACAAACAATGCACAAGAGTCCAAAATCCGTCCAAGAGCACAAATGACCCAAGTCGCCAACATCTCAGCACCGTAAAAGCACACAAGTCAAAGGCACACCGCCTCAAAGGGATAAGGGGCCGCTAAATCAGAGCTGCAGGGGCGACTCTCCCACAATGCAGCACACACACATAGCAATCACAGCACATCAACATTGACGACAATGTGGTACAAAGTGCCACACCTACACCACAGAACAGAGGACACAACTGGTGCCGCATGTGCGTAGAAACTGGGCAAACACATCAGGCATAGCAGGAAACTGTCAGATGATAATGTACGAGTACAACCTCACATCCGTCATGTAGTCGAAATGTCCACTGTCTCCCATCAAATACCCAGCTCCACTAAAACAGTCACAATGTACATTGTCATGCAGTCTGTATGTAAACATGTACAATGCGTGCACATACATGGAACACACTGTTAACCTGCATCCCCTTCACATTGCAGAGGGACAATCAACACCTCCTGCAGAGCAGACCAGACATCTCTTCAGTGATGATGAGGAGGACCCCCTGGCCATCTGCTCCGACACCCTCCAACGGCTCATGGACAGCCTCCGCACCCCACCTCCAGGAGCAGGGCAGCCCAGCTGCATCAAGGTGATCCCACCCCCTGCACAGACCACACAGCAGGAAGCACCCACCACCACGGCTGGCTCCCAGTGCCTCACCGAAGAACACATGGCATTCCAACGCCGTGTGTCTGACTGCCAGAGGGGGCTGGCTGAACAGGTGCGGGTGGGTTTCGACCTCATGGCAGCCAAAATAGATGCCATACGTGGGTGTCTTAGTCCCATCAGGGACCACTTACAGTCCCTAACGGACACCCACAGTCCGCTCCATGCCCTACAACAATCCTTGGCTGACCTCGCTGGAGCCATTACTCGGATACAAGAACTGTCTAGTCAGAGAGGCTCCAGGGACGACAGCACAGAGTTGGCACAGATGCGCAGGACAATGGAGAACATGGAGCGGATGCAGGCAGGAAGGATGGCTGCCACGGCTGAACACCAGCGAGTTGTAGCTGGGATCTACCATGCCCTGCAGATCCTCATCTTGCCATTGCTGCCACAGAGCCTGTCCCAGATGACTGCTGCAGGAACTTCGAAACACACACATCTCCACCCCCTGATGTGTCAGTGGCACACAGTGATGCAGCCATACCACCTCCGCCCCCTGATGTGTCAGTGGCACACAGTGATGCAGCCATAACACCACCACACACGCCTGGCGCACCTGACACAGAAGACATATCAGAGGACGAAGATGTGGATGTTAATGACTCTGTCAAAAAGGAGGTTGTAGCATTCATCCCCCGCCATATGACCTGTTTCTGCTTGGTACAGCCCTCTGCATCATGCCCTGGTACAACACCTTCCACTGTCCCCCGGAACACTCTGCGACATTCACCTGGACCCCGACATGGACTGCCATATCTGCTCTGGTTACCAATGACACAGCAAACAGGCTGCGGACTCAACCCTTCCTCTACCGATTAACTTGTCATCCCCTAAATGACTCTGTTTGGACCTCCACTGGGCAACCATGTAATGTGGGGTGTGCATGGCCATGTACTGCTCCAGCTCCGACACTCCACAGGATGTGAATTAAACATTCCGAATCACACAGATGTGTCATTTCTATGTTCAATCAAGTATAACAGTATGGATGACTGTAGGGACATTGATTGCACAAAAGGTACACCCTGGGAAATGACATCAATGCGCATGTTTGACCGTGACACACATGGCCAATTAGATGACTGTGAAGGTGTGAACTAGCTGTGGCCTCATTGATCATGAACAACAATCTCGACCCCCCAACGTAGCCCCACGTCCATGTATTAAATAGGGCTGTATTTTCAGAAATGTCAAAGTCGGTAGGAGGCCTAAAGTAGTGTCCCACATCACATGTGACAACAGAACATCTCTTTGCATACCTACACACACTCAACTGTGTGGACACAGCCTGGTTTGATGGAACACATTGATCCACATGGCAAGAAGTTGGACACCATACTCACATTGCTGAAGACACGTAAGCACACAGCAACTCTCCCAACCACAATGTCTGGCTCACAGAGGTGGAGCTGGCAATAGGGACCCACCCCTTAGTGAAATGCGTCAGTCAGTCCCTCCCTGTGTACGGACAATGCTCATTGAGGCACACGATTTGGCATGCTAATCAACATTCATCACAGTTGAACACTAGTGAAGTTGCGTACAATTTATTAGCATGTGCGTGTCAGTACGGGCAAGACAAGGGCCACAACATGCAGACCAATGCATCATATACTAACAGGCAGCAAAGGAACATGTAGAGGTGCAAGACATGGGGAGGCAAAAATTAACACCAATCATTACGGATGCCAACGGTCTCAGCCCACCTTGCCTTGCTGGACGAGTCATGTGGTGTTTGGCGAATGCTCATTGCACCGTGTCAGGGGACACCACTCACAGCCCATGGGATCTGCATAGTCCTGTCCCACCGGACTGCGCTGACTGTCTGCTCTGCTGACAGTGAGCAGGTGAGGGAGTCCAACAAGGTCATATGTAGTACTACATTGCCATGTGTGTACTCTCCCTCCAGCGGTGTGTCAGGTTGAGGAACGTTGCCAGGCGCCGCTGTCCACTCACTTTGCACAGGTGTGTGTCAACCCGCAGTCTTGCACGCACATGCATTCTGAGTCCAGGCGAATGCAGCCATGTCCACTGTTATGGTGGGATATGTGTCCATTTCTCCAAGATGCAAAAGGGTGTTCGGACCTGTGCTATGGGTTACAATCTTTTGTGGCTGCAGGAACGTAGTTACTCGTCCATGAAAGCGAGCGCAGCTTCATGGGCAATCAGTGCCAAGAGTACGTCGTTGTCGACTTCAACGAACACGGGGGCGAGCCAATCCATTTGCTGGTCCGGACAGATGTGCTCCGTCCACGCCGTTTCACCAATCCGCAACACAGCCCAATAGGGGAGTGCTTCGATGTGGTCACTGCACACGAGGAATTGTGCAATCTCACATGCCCAACTGCCAGCCCATACGCCAGATACCAAGGCATCCCATGAACGGGTATCACAGTTACACTCCTGGTCGTGATCCAACAGGGGGCGCACACACATGTCATAATCCAGTTCAGCTACCGTTGTGTTGGATAGGCAGACATCCATGGGCCACTCGAATATGCATGATCGACAGTGGAACCAGGGCTGGACGCAGGTGACGTTCGCAAGACGGAAGCTCAGACGGTAACTGATGCACAACACTGCCAGTGGCAGTGCCCCCAACAAATGCAGCATACGGTCACAGTACAGTTCCACGTGACAGGCGTTGTGCATGCGCCCGGGATGTTCTGACATTGCGTTGTTCGCTCACGTAGAACCGGCACTCTTCTGACCTGCGGCTGTTATGTGGATGATATGCCACAGCTCGGAGCAATGAGTCATATGAGTGTACAGAGTTTGGACGTATGGGTTGTCCTGTACATAAGTGTCAAGGCCATTCCATGCAGGAGTACCTCGAGCAAGGACTTCTGTGTGTGGGGTGTGGATACGTTGATCTTTCATTAGTGCTGTGTGTAGTGTGGGAGTCGTCATCATCTGCAATGGTATCTCTCTCAGGGGGTGCCTGCCACATGCAATTCCAAGGTCGGAGGTGCAGATGTCCTTCCGCCTTCTGTATTGAGACAAAGGGGCTTTCATCCCTAATGTTAGTCTGACTACTGCTTGTATCCTGGGAATGTGATGTGGCTTTCGCGCTGCAATTGAGGCTAGGCCTTGGGCTTATGGTGCACCAAAAGCGATGAACACACACAACAGTTGGCATGTATGAGCCAAGACCCCGAGCGGCCTTGCGCTCCTTGTACAATCCCTTAGTGCGCGGTCGCCCTCCGGGTGTATGCAACATTGCAACATTGTCGATTGCGGGCTGTGTGGCACAAACACAGCAACAGAGACACACGCATCAGTTGGTTTCCTGTGCAGCCCAGATATGAACCACGCCCAGGAGCCAAGGATATTTGTTCACACCCCTACGCTGGCCTGGCGTACACCGAGCCAGCCCACTCGGCTTACGTATAAAGTGGGGGATGACGACGCAACGTGTCCCAGTTCTTCCCCACTGCCTGAGGTGACATGGCTGCGTCCGCCTGCCATATGACGAGACTCAATCATATAGGGTCCATGACTTGCGTTGCACAGAGTAGGTGGCACCGGTTACACTGCGGCCGGCACATGCCTACCGCCATGGGACGGTGACTTTCAGTGCACTGAGGTAGGGGCACCTAAAGTGCTGAGCGGGTGTGCAGCCTGTGATGATGCCGTGTGCACTGATATGGTCTCTGCCATTGCAATATCAAGACCCAGAATCAAGTTTGCGACCTGGTGAACCGCAGTGTAGGCCTGAGCCAGCGGGCAGCACGGGCCTACCGCCACGTGGCGTTGCCTCGCGGTTCACAGAGTTAGTGGCACCTATAGAGCTGAGCGGGTGTGCAGCCTGCGATGATGAAATTTGCACTGATATGATCTCTGCCATTGCAAAATCAAGACCCAGAATCAAGTGTGCAACCTGGTGGACCGCAGTGCAGGGATGCGTGATGTGGAGGCTGCCAAGGTCGCGGGCCCCGGGCTTGGAGCTTGCACCGGCACATGGTGGGCCCTCTTGGAGACGCGCCGGTGGCGGAAGGTGAGCAGTGAGGCCTGGGTGCGCAGGGGTGGGCAATCCCTGCTGGGCGGCGGGAGGGGCTGGGGTGCAGCAGCCTGTGTGCGCAGGGGCGGCCAAGCGATGTTGCCGTGTGCAATGATATGTACTCTGCCATCATTGGCTGTGGACTCTGTTTCAGATGAGGGACCTGGTGGACTGCAGTGTATACCGGCACGTGGTTGGAGACACACCGGTGGCAGCAGGTGAGCTGTGAGGCCTGGCTGTCTCTCCCTGTCCCCCTCTTCCTTTCTCTCTCTCCCTCTCTTTCTCTCTCTTTCTCTCTCTCTTTCCCTCTCTTTCTTTCACTGTCTCTCTCTCTCCCTCTCTTTCTCTCTCTTTCTCTCTCTTTCTCTCTCTCACTCTCCCTCTCTTTCCTTCACTGTCTCTCTCTCCCTCTGTTGCTCTTTCTCTCCTTCTCCCTCTCTCCCCCTTTCTCTCTCTTTTTCTCTATCCCTCTCTTTCACTCTCTCTCTCTCTCCATTTCTTTCTCTCTCTCTTTCTCTCTCTCTCTGTCCTTTGTTGAGCGCATGACGTACCTTCTTATCTTCAATTTTGTCTTGCAGGCTTTGACTTGCAGATTGTCCAGAGAAGACCCGCCATGACTCTTCCACTTATTGGTGTTGAGTTAAATTTGAATAAAATAATTATTTTTGAAATTCCAAGATGTATGAATGTTTTTCCTTTTTCTGACCACACATGAATGTCAATTTTTGTACTTGTGCGACATCAGGCGAATTGTCGTGTTCATGAATTTGTAAGGTAGATGTGAAATATCTTTGTCCAGGGGGGTGCCCGGGTTAGGGCCCTGGGGAGAGTCTGGGGGGGGATGGGGGGCCTGGGTGTGGTGGCAGTGGGTGTTGTGGCCCTCTTGGGGCTCCGAGCTGCATGATCAGTGGCTCCATGGCATCTGTTGTTCTGTGGGCTGGGCTCCCTTTCATGGTGCAGGTTGTCCTCTGACTTAACACCAGGTAGGAGCAGGTGTTAAATCCCTGCTGCTAACGCGCCTTATCGCATGTTTTTGATTCTTATCGCCGATCTGGCTGGTCGTTGAGAATGTTGCGCAGTGGTGTTTCCGCTGGTTTTTGCACGGGAACGCCTACTCTGCATCTCATTAGCGTGAGTTGCCGGTGTCATCCGTGGCGATGTTTTTTGCGGCTGCTATTGCAGGAAAACTGGTGATATCGGCTGTTAGCACCAGCTTGTGAATGGTGCGATGAATTTATCACCACTTTGGCTGCGATAAAGTGCGGCTAACTCGGCGATAAGTCCTTGAGAATATGCCCCATTGGGCGGTAGGTTATCCATCAGCAACAGCTATTGGCTATCCCCGGGGACATTGCAATACCGTTACAAATCCAACAGAGATGGTTCCGTAGTCACAAATTTATGTCTTGGTATTTACTAGCCATGTTCTGTTCCTTTATGTGGAGTTCGAGTTGGTACCTGTATGGCTTTGTGCTGGCATAAGGAGTGGTGACCACACCTGCTACCACCCACTACTATCAGAGCCAGTTGAGTGGCTATTTTTGTACTTTTACTCTTTGCCTGAACTCAGGGCCGGCTTTAGCACTGGTGGCACCCAGTGCGACAATGTTTTTTGGCGCCCCACAATGACCACCTCCACCACAGATTCCCTCCCCACCACCCTTTAATAGTCTCCATAACCACTCTCTCTAAGATGCATATAATTAATTTTATAGCATCACTCATAAAAGTGATGGGTGTCAGAGCACTTTACATAACTCACACATTACACAGAGACTATCAATCATAGGTGTGTAAATCAGTGTATAGGAAATGTTACATTAGACAGAGGACAACAAGGGGTGGATTCACATATTATCCATACAGGTAGGCAGTATAGTTGAAGAGTACTTGGTCTGGGGAAGCACAAACTCTGAATTTAAAATGTCTCTTTAATA
Organism: Calotriton arnoldi; assembly: GCA_963921515.1. Lineage (NCBI taxonomy): Eukaryota > Metazoa > Chordata > Amphibia > Caudata > Salamandridae > Calotriton > Calotriton arnoldi. The sequence goes on along the minus strand of CAWUFW010006565.1, from coordinate 591,680 downwards.
ACAAGAACTGATTTGTACCCAAATGAACCCTTTTTGCAACATTAGAATAATGAAAGTCTGGAGAAAAAAATCCATATGCTCTAATCTATACCTTGAAGTCTGCACGCAGTTCTTTGACAGTTAATAGCTCACTGTAAACTGCAACTAACAAAAGGAAGTCTCTGACAAAAGCAGTAACCCACTGACCTGTTTACATTACATTCACTTTGTGATCTGCATGGTACATGTTTTTTGCAGCAGGCATATTAACCCTCTGCGCTACCTTACCATGAATCAAAACTTTCACGATTTAAAACTTCTACTAGACAAAACTCCGATCTCGCCTGGAAGAACATTAATCACCGGAGTTTTCTTGACATATTAATTGTTGCCTGGAAATTGCTGGAGGCCAGGAACGCGGCAGTAGGTGGTTTTAAGCACAATCTAATCTAGCAAACAGGCGCCCCCATGCAAAGTCAGCACCCGGTGCGGTGGCACCAGTCGCACCGCCCTAGAGCCGACCCTGCCTGAACTAGCAGAATAAAGCACGGTTTTTCTACTTTGAATTGGTCATTTCCATTTTTTTTCTAAAGAAGACCCTCATGAAAACTGTGATAGCGTCTATAATGTGTAAACTGCGTATGAACTCATTTCGTTGCAGATTGCAGGTTAAAAAATTGAAATTCTGGGGTGTGGCTAGCGCCCGGGGAAAATGGCGGTGCTCCTGTGACTCTCCCGGGACGGCGGATTGAGCGGCAGACCCCACGACTTACCAGATGCCTGTAAGTCTCCCATAATGACGGCACTGGCCCGCTTTGTGTGGTGACTTTGGCACTGTAACTACTTTGACGCGCAGTATCCTGCAAGGCTCATTTTCCGACGAGGGCGCATCTGAGCGGCACTGTCAGCGCGACGTCCGCCATATTAGCTCCGGTGAAATTTCTCCTCAGGCGCTGTTGCGGTGATGATACCTTCATGCTTATTTTCTATGGCACCCTTTCCTCTGCAAGCGTTTTCAATCCGGTTACAACATGTAACCTCCTGCTCTTCTCCTTATTTTATTAAAATGTGCTCTGTATTCGTTTTTCTCCTCAAATTGATTCTTTTTCATTTATTTACTGGATGGTGAGCACGCAGCTATATATCTTTTCAACCTCTACAGCATTTTCCTCACATCCATATACTAGCCTTCCACCAGTATTTAATCCTCATAGCTGACTTAACTTTCGCTATTATTAGTGTCTTTGCGACCTACTTTGAAGTCATTTCATATTTGACAGGGGTTATTCCCCCCCCTGTGTATGTTTGGACTGACGCTGTGTGGAGGCTGATTACACCAGCATCATAGATCTGGCTGAAGTACTTCACCTTATTGCTTAATATATTAGTCTCATCGGTGATAAAAGGAGTCTTCTTATGTGACAGCAATATCCTCTTTTTCCTTGCTGTTGTTTGTGACACTATAAATATATTTGGTCCTCATTTGGTGCTCTCTGCATATTTTTGTACACATACATTACCTTATTGCACCTTCAAATGGAAGACTCAACGAATTCGTCTCCTAAGGGCACTCTGACATCAGTTGTCAACACATCCTCTGGTACTAACAAAGCGCCTAGTAAGAGACTGAAGAAGGATCCCCCCTCTCCCCCAAACAAACCTCATCAGTTTCTATGGACCTTCTGTTAGAGGAAATCAGAGCTCTTCGCCCTTTTGTGGAGGAAACGAACTCTAAACTGCAAACTCTAGCAGATAATTGGTCAAGAATGGAAGAAAGACTCACTACCGCGGAACAGAACATACAATCTCTCAGTTCGTCTAGCATCAAAGTGGATGCCCTCCAGTCTCAAGTGACGTCACTCCAGAAACAGACTAAACAACCTCCGAATTTATGGTTTGCCAGATGGTTCAGAGGGGTCAGATCCCATCGTCTTCTTTAAATCTTTCCTTCCAAAAATTCTTAATTTACCAGAAGGAACTCTCCTCAATATTCAGCGAGCTCACAGGTTGGGTCCTGCATCTTCTACGTCTTCTTCCAACATGAGGAAACCGAGAGGGATCATCTTGTACTTCTTGGAATATACTGATCTGCTTAAAATTTTAACGGCTGTCAGGTCCATCAAACGTATTTCTTGGTCAGGCAACTCTGTTTTTTTCACAAGATTATGCAAAGACTACTTCAGACAGACGTAAGGAATTCCTAGCAATGAGACCGCACCTTCGCTCCATCGGTGCTCGCTTCGGCCTTTTTCACCCTTGTCTTTTTAAGGTGACCTACAATAAGAAGACTACTACCTATGAGGATCCCATGAGACTGAAAAGTTTTCTTCACTCTTGTAACGCAGAGACTATGGATACTTCATTACCGCACAGCAAATAATCTTGTTTTGTTGTATCTTATGTTTTATTACCTATGTTCCACTTTAAGATACTCTCTTGCTTTAACTGCTAGTTCAAGTTTCTGGTTTATTATTATGCTCTAAGTATTACTAATCTTTTCTCTCTCCTTACAGGTTTCATCTTCTTCTCGTCCGTTTTATTTGCTGTACTTGTCGTTTGTTCTGCGACTCTTCCCTTCCTTCCCTTGGAGTCTGGACGTGTCATTGTTCCATGTGGCCTCATCCTCCCCCACCTTTCATTTGTCTTGGATTTTTTGTAGGTATGTTTTTCCTTTTCCTTGTGTCCTCTTTCATTGTAACTCTATCTTATTCTGCTTCCCTATACTATTCCCTTTCTATCCTCTTCTACTACATTGATTCTCATCACTTACGATGCTTCTTTTTTCCTTTTTCTTCCCCCTTTCTCACTTTTTTAAGTTTCAGTGTCATTCTATATCTATTCGTATCTTATTTACCTCTTTTTTTTTTTTTTTTTTGTTAATCCTCATTCACCTCAGACCTTAGTGAACATACAAGTCGCCCGTACCGTTACTCGATCCCAGAGAAATGTAGGCTATTGGGAGGGGACCAGGAGGAAGCGCCCCACCTACCGGCACCACAGCAGGCTTGGATGACACTAACCCCATAATAAAAGGGAAGGTCACTCTCACAATTGGTCCAAATGACCCTGGAGACTGTTGATGTTGGCAAAGAGCGAATGGGAAAAAAAAAAAACTGGGACTGCCCAACAGCACAGCCTAAAGAGTTTTCAAAGAGGTGTAATCATTGGTCCAAAATTTTCTTATAGATATATTGATACATATAAAGGGCTATCAAGTCTCCCAAACCTAAGCATTGGACCAATTTAGTAAAAAATCCCATAGTGCTCTCCTTTTCTTGCCTTGAATTCTACAGAGATCTCTCCTAGATGTTGAAAGCAAAGAGGACAGCCAGTCACAATGCAGAGGAGGACCAACTTCTACCCATCTCTTACATATTTCCCTCCTGGCCAGCAATATAGCATAGAAAAGAAAAGATCTAGCGTGGCCTACAATTTCACTGGATATTCCAAAAATTATCAAGATGAGATTTATTTGAATTGGGAGGGCTAGAATGTCCGTGATGGTGTTCCCCACTCTTTCCCAAAAATCTGCTATGGCCGGGCACTCCATAAACATATGCACATCAGAGGCTCTCTCCATATTACATTTTTTACAACTAACTATAGGCCCCTCGACATTTTAGTCAACCTTAACGGAGATAAATAGGCCCTGTGAAGCATGAACAAGTGGTTTCTCCTAAACCAGGCTGGTTTAACAATGTCAAACAAGATGTTAAAGGATGTTTGCCACAGATGTTCCCATTGTTCATTTGGTATAAGACCCCCCCACAATTCTTCAGCCAATTTGAAATCTCCATCCACTGCCTCCTCAATAGCCCAGTACCAGAGGGAGACCTCCTTCCTTCCTATCGGTCTTGTGACTAGCTGCTCCTCAAGAATGTTACCTATTCCTATGGGTTTTTCAAGTTTTGGAACCAGCTCTGCAATTGAATATATTTAAATTTAGACAAGCCCTCTTTCACCCTGTTGCACAATGATGTCCAGGAGAGAGACATGCCCTCATGAGCTAGGTCTCCCCACGTCTTCAATCCTGCTGCTCTAAGTGGAAGAGCTAACCTATCCTTTAGGCAATCTGGTGCGCCAAGTGAGTCCCACAAGGGGGCCCGGTTTGAAAAGTAATTTAGGCCCGTCAACCTTTTAATACTGGCCCATATTCTAGCCATTCCCTGCAGGACTTTTAGCTTGATCTTTTTGAAGAATTTTGGTTCTCCAAACTTAAACAGGAATCCCTCCATAGATAGACCAGCCCCCTTTATCATTGCAGAAAACATGGCGCCCACCCCTGTATTGTCTGGAGTTTTTAAAAGCATCCTGGAGTGCGATAATTGAAAAGCCCATGCGTAATATTGCAAATCCGGCAGTGCAAGTCCACCCTTTTCCCTCCTGCGTCTCAGTTTTTTCCAGGCAATCCTGGTACCTCCATATGCCCAGACAAACGAATTGATAGCCTGTTGTAACATAACTATTTCTCGATTGTCGAAGTGTAATGGAATGGTATTAAAAAAGAAGGTGATTTTTGGAAGCACCACCATTTTCACCAAGTTAATCCTCCCTAGAATGGTTAAAGGGAGATGTGCCCAGGACTTCATAAGTTTTTTACACTCTTTTGAAACATTTGCCAGGTTAATGGCTGAGATCTTATCGATTTCTTGAACAATTTTAACCCCCAAATATCTCATATCGCGCTTGGTCTGATGCCGGCCCCCTGCCAGATTCCAAGTCATGACCTCAGTCTTCTCAGCATTCACCTCATAGCCAGATACCTGCCCAAAATCTCTGGCCAACCTTATAACCGTAGGGAAGGTCCTAACGAGATCTGCAGAGAGGATCAAAATATCGTCAGCGTACAGGGCCACCTTTCTCTCCCAAGCCCCATATTTAAATGGTAAAATGCTAGCCTCCTCTCTTAACCGCTGAGCAAAAGGCTCAATATACAGGTCAAAGAGGAGGGGAGAGAGAGGGCAGCCCTGCCTAGCACCCCTAGTGATCTTAAAAGGTCTTGTCAAGTTGCCGTTTACCAAAAGTCTAGCTAACGGATCTTGGTAAATCAGCTGGATTGCACGACAAAACTTTCCCCCCAAATTGAATTTCTCCATAACTGCAGATAAGTACACCCAGTTGACCCTGTCGAAAGCCTTAGTGGCATCCAACGTTATTGCAGCAAGGGGGAGCGAGTAGGTTGTGGCCAGATCTATTGCCCCGATAAAATCATAGGTCAAGTCCGATAAATTCCTACCTTTAACAAAACCTTTCTGATCAGTGTGGAGTATATCTCCCACGACCGAGCCCAGCCTACCCGCCAAAATCCTGGCAAAGATTTTATAATCTGCATTCAGCAGCGAAATGGGCCTATAAGACCCACATCGGGCTGGGTTCTTACCCGGTTTCAAGATCAAGGTAATGGTAGCTTCTCCCCAAGAGGCTGGAGGCCTCACACCTTCAGATAGGATCTCATTAAAAAGCTGTACCAAAATGGGAATTACCACCTGTCCCAAGGATTTATAAAGTTCTATTGGCAGCCCATCTGGGCCGGCAGCTTTCCCACTTTTACAGGCAAGAATAGCCATTCTCACCTCTTCCTGAGAGATATCCTGCTCTAGGTCTTCCTGCTGAAATAAATTTAAAGGGGTAAGCTTACTCCCGCGTAACCACTCCATAGCCGTCATTTTATCCACCGGGCTATCTTCTTGATACAGATCCTGAAAGAAATCAAAAAAGGCTCCCCTATCTCCTCGTCTGTAGACAGAGTAGTAACCCCCCCTGTGTTGTCGATTTGTTTGATAAAATTACGCATCCTATCAGACTTAACCTTCCATGCCAGAAGCTTGCCTGCACCTTCTCCATATTCAAAGTGGGCAAGCTTACTCGCCTCCCATCTTTGTGCAACCCTAGTCTGAAGGATGGTATCCAACTGATCTTTTAATCTTCTTAATTTGACCAAATCTTCCTGCTGTTTCTCAGAGTCCGTCTCCTTATTCAGACCCAACTCTACTATTTTCAACTCTGTCTCCTTACAAGCCACCACTTCTCTATATTGTCTATTCCTAAAACAGACCCTGCTCTTGATCATGCCCCTTAAAAAGGCCTTCAAAGAATCCCAAACCACCGAAGTTGCAGCAGAGCCTACGTTGACACCCAAAAAGCCCTCAACTTCCTGAGATAGATATTTCATTTCCTCACCATCCAGAAGTAGGGTCCGATCAAACGTCCAGCCTCTAGGCTGCTGACCATCTGCCAGGACAAGATCCATCCATACTCCTGAATGATCGGACAGATGGGGAGTTAGATATCCGATATCCTTAATCTTACCACGCAAGCTATGGCTAACCAGAATATAGTCGATTCTCGACTTGTGGCCATATTTACTAGTTGAGCAGCCGCTCGCTCCCCGCAGGCACTAGCGTCCCGAGCTAAATGAGGAAAAGCAGAGACCCGGCATACTTGCGATAGAGCTGTTTCTTGATGTGTTGAACAGTTGGCTTTCGTTGTTTCTGGATCCCGTCGCGTTCTCTCTCCATTCCGGGGGTATGTGCTGTGGAGCCTCGGTGCCCGCTGTTTTGTTCAACTCGTCTCGGTGGGTGCTGGCCGCCCTGGAGCTGAGGAGGGGCCGCAGAGCAGTGGCTCGGGGGCACCTACGTGTCAGCACAGGCAGCGGCAGCACCAGTCGAGCTTTCGCCGTCCTGGAGCGAGTGGAGACTGGAGGGGAGTTCGACGAGGGACGGAATCCAGGCTGTGGCATTTCTCCGAGGCCCCCCACACGTTTACAGCTGAAGGAGGTACAGGGGGCCCAGGCGAAGCAGGCGAGTCCATCGCCCCAGGTGGATCTAAGCATAGTGCCCTCAATTAAGGGGTCGAAGAAAGGTAGGAGGCGCGGGGGGGCTACGCAAGGGCCAGTAAAAATAAAATCGGACAACAAAGGTACTAAACAGACCCCGGAGGAGAAATCTGGCATAAGTACCATTGGGAAAAATCCAAAAAAAAGTACTGCGGTCGGTGTAGATGCAGAAACTAGCTGTTCTCCCTTCCAGCGGTGTGAGGTTAAAGGGAAGACCATTAAAGCAGGAAGGACTAAAGGCAATTCTCTGGATCTTAAAGTTAGAATCACTCCCTCATTAAGGACATACTTTAAAGTACAACCACCAGTATTAGATATTGTGAGGCAGGGTGAGGCCCTCAGAAGGGGGTCAGTAGGCCGGCCTGTTTCTGGTTCTAATATGGAGGGGAAGGAGGTTGTTTGTGGTCCCCTACCTATAGTATTAACTCTGGATTCAAATCTAACTACCGACAGTAGTCTAATAGGGACCTCGAGTAAAGGACAGGATACTGAAGGGCAGAAAGACTTGGCATCTCTAGGGGTGGAAGCTGGGCATGACGTTGAGGTGGAGGTGGGCAAAGGTCCCAAGGATTATGAAACTAGGGGGCCATCAGTGGCTTCTCTTGAGGCTCTTTTTCCACTCTCTCGGCGGATATCAAAAAGGGGTTCTCTGTTTCAGAAGCCAATCAAGGAGAGATTAGGAACTTTTGTGAGACATTGGAGAAGAAAATTGATCTCTTAAACAATAGAACCGATACCTTGGAGAATACAGTAGGAGAATTGAAAGATGACCTTGGAGCAGCAAAAGCGGACATACTATCTCTCAAGAGGGAGGAATCGGTTCTTCGAGATAGGCTTGAGATGTTGGAGAACAACTCCCGAAGGAGTAACCTTCGTATTTTGAATGTCCCGGAGGGAAGGGAAGGGGATGACCTCAAATCCTATATGATTTCACTTCTAAAAGAATCATTGCAGATGGAAGAGTCAGAAGAAGATTTGAGGAAGGACATACAGAGGATCCACAGAGACCCCTTTAGAAGGAACCCTAATAGAATAAAGCCCAGAAAAATTCTCATTAACTTTCATACCTATTCCCTGAAAGAAAAGATTCTTAATATGGCTTTAAAGGGGAAATCATTAAAGGCCAGAGACTTTTCATTTGAAATACGTTCAGATCTGGCCCGAGCTACCCTTGACAGGCAGTGGGAGTTGGGTAGGAAGCTGGATGACTTTAAGAAGCTTGGGGCTGTGGCTCAATTAAAATTCCCTGCGACTTTGAAAGTTATGCATAATAACAAAATGCACAATATTAGATCGGTGCAAGAGGCAGATGAGTTATTGGGAAGTCTGGGGGAAGGGTGAAGTATAGTAGGTAGGCCTATCTTTGGAGATTGGGTGCTTACTTATGTTAACCATTTAGGTGAACAAACATAGAAGAATTCACTAGTAGGGCTTTTCAAAATAGATTCTTTCCTTTTTCCCTTTTCTCTTCTTTTTCTTTCTTCTTCTTCTTCTTTTTTTTTTTCCTCTTTGGTTTTTAAAAATAGTATTAGAGAGGTATACAGATCCGCCATAGAGGGATCTATATGTGGATACTCAATTAGTTAGTGGGAGTTAAGGGCCGGGCTCAAAACCTTTCCTCTTTCTACTTTTTTTTCAATATTAAAAAGGGACTGCACTGGTGGCTCTGGGGGAGCAGAAACTGGACTCTATCTGTCCAGGCAAGTGAGGGGGGGGTTCTCCGGGGAGGGGTTTGCTGGGAGGTGGGGGTGGGTGCACAGGGTGGGGAGTATGGGGGTAAAAAATAAAAAAATTTCCTCATTCACCTTATTGTTCGTTCGTACTGCTTTAGATGTGTTGCGATTGGTCTGGTGTTGGTCCCTTCTGCGAGTCAGCAGTCTTGTAAATCTTGCATGTACCTCTAAACCTCCATGAAGACAATCCAGTTTTTATCCTGGAACGTTAATGGCCTGCGTGTGAAAATCAGAAGGGCAAAAATTCTGCAATATATAAAAGACTCTCCCGCGCAGGTCATTATCCTTCAGGAAACCCATCTTTTGAAGGAAAAGATCTTGGAAGTATTTAAAAATCAAAAATGGGTGGATCATTTAATCTGCTCTAATCAGAGTGCCAATATAAGGGGTGTTGCTATATTAATTAAAAAACAAGCAAAAGCCCGCATTTTAGATTCTCTGGTTGATCCATGTGGCAGGTGGGTCATTGTGAAGGTGATCATTTCGGGTCATCCACTTACCTTGGTGGGCTATTATGGCCCAAATCAAGATGACCCCTCTTTTCTTAAAACTATTTTTCGAATCTCCTGGATTATTCAGACCCGGTGATCATGGCTGGTGATTTTAACATTGTCTTGAATCCGAAATTGGATAAGTCAGCAAGTAGTAGAGCTAAGGTGCTCTCTAGATCTAGAATGTACCTCCAATCCATGATGGCACAGACGGGACTCTGTGACATCTGGAGAGATAGATCGGGTTCTCGGCTGGGTGTTTCATATCTTATTTACCTCTTACCGATGTATGCATTATGGCTGGTTCATTTTATTATTCATTTTGCTTCTTTAATTTATGGCTTTAAAAATCATTACATGGAATGTTAAAGGCTTAAACTCCTCTATTAAGAGCCAACGGGTATTATCTTACCTATCTAAATTGGATGCTAAAATTGTTTTGTTACAAGAAACCCATCTCACAGAGTCTGAATCCTTAAAGCTTAAGAAAAACTGGGTTGGCGAAGTCTTTTTCTCACCTGGCGATGGCAAAAGAAATGGAGTTATCACCTTAGTTCACAAATCATTGCATGTTTCGCTCCTTTCACAAGAGATAGATAAAGAGGGTAGATGGTTGTTTACCAAATTAGAGATTGGGGGTGTTTCGCTCTCTCTTTTTAATGTTTATGCTCCTACTTCTGGTGACGCCCCCTTTTGGACCCAAATTCTTCGACTGATTACTCACAACATTGCTAATAACGTAATCCTCACCGGGGATTGTAATCAAGTATTTGACCCATTTCTCGACCGGAAATCCAAAGTTTCTTTCATTCCAACAAAAGCACATAAAACGTTCACACAAACTATAAAGCATTTTCACCTAACTGACGCCTGGAGACTGTGTAACCCGACCCTGCAAGAGTATACCTTTTACACTTCACCTCATCAGACCCAGTCAAGAATTGATTATATTTTCACATCACACAATGTTTCCCAATCTTTATTGTCCGCTGATATAGGTCCCATACTTATTTCTGATCATGCCCCTGTTTCTATCCAGCTGGATATCCTGCCTCAATCTGACTATCCCAGGAGATGGCGCTTCAATAATTCCCTGCTTTTAGACCCTCACTTTAACACTTCCTTTATTTCTTTTTTCAATGAGTACTTTCATTTGAATAGCACTGACACTTTGCCCTTTCATATAATTTGGGATTCCTTTAAGGCCTCTGCACGTGACTTTATTATTCGATACACCTCTAATAAACGGAAAATAGCCCGGTCTTTGAACACGGAACTCCTCTCTAAGATTAAAAAATTAGAACATACCTATTACACCTCCAAATCGAAAGAGTGTTTAACTGATCTGATTAATGCTAAGATTCAATACAATAAAGATACGACAGACAGTGCCTCTTTATTTCTATTAAAGACTAGTGCCAACTTCGACGGAGCACAGAATAAATCTGGTAAATTGTTAGCCAACTATCTTAAGGCCAAACAAACTAAACTCCATATAGAATCTATAATAACGGACACTAACACTCCTAAATACAAAGACGCTGATATTCTACAAGAATTTGTTCGGTTCTATGAACAACTTTATACACCAGAGATCACTCCCACAGACGAGGACATCTCTCTTTACCTCTCCTCAATCCAAAAGCGCACAACCTCGTTTTCACATCTGGAACTCCTTGAATCTGACCTGTCTCAGGCTGAATTACTCAACGCACTTAAAACCCTCAAGAAGGACAAGGCCCCTGGCCCGGACGGCTTTACAGTTGAATTTTTTCTGCACTTTGCCCAAGTAATCCTACCTAAATTGTATACTCTAATCTCTTCTTTTACTGTTTCTGGTAATTCCTCAGGCACTTTCCTAGAGGCCCTGATCTGCCTTATCCCAAAGGAAGGCAAAGATCTCCACTACTGTAAAAACTACCGACCCATTTCCTTAGTTAATATAGATTACAAACTTTTTTCTAAAACGTTAGCTCTTCGATTGGAATCTCACCTCTCTCAATTGTTAGGTAAGGAACAAACGGGCTTTGTCAAAGGGCGATCTATCACTGACAATACTCGTCTGTTTTTTGACATCATCTCCAAGTCACCAAATTTTTCGGAGCCTCTTGCTGCCATTGCCCTTGATGCAGAGAAGGCTTTTGACAGAGTGTATTGGCCTTTCATTTTTCAGACACTAAAATGGTTAGGGTTTGGCCCGAAAATCATTTCCTTGATTTCCCTGCTCTATTCGAACCCTAAAGCTGCAATGTTTGCAAACGGTCTCACCTCCCCCTATTTTACTCTTCACAGAGGAGTGAAACAAGGCTGTACTTTATCCCCTTTTCTTTTCAACCTGCTCTAGAACCTTTCTTATCCAAAATAAGACAAAATCAGTCCATCATAGGCTTCACCTCAAACTCTTTACAAGCTGAACTAGCAGCATATGCAGATGATGTACTTCTATTTCTTTCTCAACCTCACCTTTCCCTCCCGGCCTTTTTAAATGAAGTCCAATCATATACTTTGGTTTCGGGTTACAGATTAAACAACAACAAGTGCAAAATCTTACCCTTAACTAAATATACTTTCAAAGATTACTTTTCTGTCTCTAACATTACCTGGAACCCACTTCACATAAAATATCTTGGTATATGGTTCACCCCTCCAATAAAACATCAATTCCTTTAAATTTCAACAAGTGTATTGAGAAGCTTAGCACCCTCACAACCAAATGGCATCCTCTACATCTTTCATGGTGGGGCGCCTCAACACTATTAAAATGATGCTAACTCCTATTATCCTTTACATTATTTCTAATATCCCCTTACCCATTCCAATAAAATTGTTCCATAAAATCAATTCCATCCTTACATCCTTTCTGTGGCTTAATAAAAAACCTAGAATGTCCGTACTAAAACTATCACGCCCGAAATCTGAAGGTGGTGTTCACTTCCCTGCTTCTCCCAAATATCATAAAGCCTTTTTACTAAGACATATATCCAAGTGGTTGTCTGACCCTTCTCCTGATTTGCCTTTATGGATTGATCTAGAGAGGTCCCTTCTTTCCCCTTTTTCTTTTCAGGAATACCTATCTTTCACGCGAAAACTACATAAATTATGTACACCATTCATCAAACATTCTTGTAAAATTTTGAACACTCTTCTCCACTCTGAGCCACATGATTTGGATACATTTTTCAATTCCACCATATGGCACAATAACTTCATCCGCATTAAGAATAAACCTATTTATTGGAAAACTTGGAGAGATAGGGGTATTCTGTGGGTTCATCAATTATTCGATAATGCCACCTTCCTCACTTTTTCAAAGGCTTGCTCTCTTTTCCACTTATCTCCCTCATTTTACATAAAGTTTTAGCTTTACGCACAGCTATATTAGATTCACACTCTTATTTTAAATCCTTGCCTTCCCCCTCTCCATCACCAGATTATACTTGGTCTAACCTCCTTCGTAGGTTGCCCAAAGCCTCTACTCTTTACACTTGTTTATTACTCCCCTCCACTGCAAGAGCCAAAACAAACACTGAGCTTTCTTGGAAAGCTGACCTTGGTACACATTGGCCCATTCCTGTTTGGGATAAGATTTGGACGAAAACCAGGAAGTCATCCAGAGCGGCTAGCGCTACACAAACTCTTTTTTTATTTACAACAGACTCCTATTAACACCGGTTTCCTTACACAGAATGCATCCTGATATTCCTGATGATTGTTGGTCATGTTCACTTCCACAGGCAGATCTTCAACACTTACTTTTTCGTGTCCACAGGTTTTGCATTTTTGGAGACAAGTCTGGTCACAAATTATTATTATTTTTGGTGCCAACATTCCCCTGTCTTTTGCAAACATTTTTCTGGGTAGCCTTTCCACTGGTTGGATTACTGCGAAAGCACAACTGCAAATCATTGACTTGTTATTGGCAGCTGCTTTTCAGCAGATAACAAAATACTGGAAAGATGCTTCCAAACTCTCGTACTTAGCTTGGTGGTACTCTGTATGTCACAATCATAGACTTGACACGACCTTTGTATTTCCTATGTCTCTTGCCAAAAAAAGATTACAACTATGGTCTCCCATTATGCAATGCTTAGATAATAGTGCTAAAAAACTTTTGCTCCTGTCCCTCGTATGCAAGAAATTGCTCAGCCTCCATGAATTTTCTGATTTTGTGAATATTATCTTTATTTTGTTCGACTTATACTCATTTTAGCTGTATACTTATCAATTTTTGAGCCTGTTTCTACTTTTTCTTTTTTTTATTCCTGGCATAAATTTTCATTTCTCCTGTGATTTCCTGCCTATATGCTACTATTGATACCCTTCGCAGTGTATTTTTGATGTTCTAACACATGATACTTTGATGTTCTCTTTTTATATGCATTCAATAAACTTATCTTTTGAAACTTAAAGAAAAATTGAAATTCTAAGAAAAGTTCGAGCCTCCTCGAAAGGCATTGTCCTTGTCCGAAATTCTATTATTTAATTGGAAAAACAAGGCACTGATATCAGTTAAACATACCCCTAAGTTAAAATATGCCTTTTTTTTTATTTCACACACCTTTGTCATTCATATTATGGTTTGCATTTTTTATCATTTCCAGGGAAGAAGGCCCAAAATCATGCAGAAGTTACTAAATAAAAATATGTGACATGTTTATGAGGGTGGTTAAATCACAATGAAAATGTATGTATAAAATACCTCGAATTCTGGTTGGGCAAAACGAAAATGATTTTCTATAGTGAAAGGTCAATGCCAACATCACTTATGCCGTTTTAACCAATTTTCTTGAAAGTGCAGGGGAAGACGAAGAATAGACGAAGAATTCACTGGAAAGAATCCTAAAGAAAATGTGTCCCTAAAAGTTAAGTCAATGGAAAAGTCCTCCAGGGGTTTAAATTATACACTGCCTCCATCCATGCTATAATTTGAAATCACTCAACTTCAATGGTTCAACACTTTAAATGTCAAGTGCCGATTAAAGCCTTTTAGGACATTACTCACACATTTCCTAGCAACTAAAAAAAGAATCAAGCCATCTGTGTGACGAAAATAACTCCAGCGGTAGATATTACACATCTTCTCTCTTTTTTCGTTTCCATATGATGCTAATTACATAATGTGCATATCTGCTAAGCTCAAAAATATAAGCGCCAGACTTGAAGTCGTTAGCCTAAAACAATTATGCATTAAAAAAACAGACAATTTTAGAATTCTGCAGGTGCACGAATTGTGTTTCCTGTGCCTGGCATTCTCCGTACTTTTTATAGTTTAAAGTACACGATGAAAAGGATTGCACGATTCACCATCTTTAGCTTTTAGGCATCCGGATGTAGACATTTATTAGCCAAAATCGTTATCAGTGCAAATGCCAAAGAAAAGATCATGTCAGGCAGTATGTTTCAGGGCTGTATCACGAAAAAGCGTGCATGTACAAACTATAAGGGGCATATTTACAATAGAAGTGATGGAGCGCGGCGTAAGCCTTCTTGGCTTAACACCACGCTCTGCCACTTCTGAAACGCAGGGCTGCACCATATTTACAACAATATGGCGCAGCCCTGCATTTACCCCTGTGCTGGCGCTAAATTTAGCTGCCTAGCGCCAACGGAGGCACCCTTGCACCATAGTTTGAGGGTGTCTGCGTTGTAGGGAAAGATTGTTTATGTGAAAACCATCTTTAAATGGCATTTTGTAACTTCTATGTGTGCTGCATTAAGCACACATAAAAGTTGCAAAACGTCATTATTTTTTAATGATTGTTTATGTGCAGGAAGGGGCACCTTATTTTTATTTTTAATGAGGTCATTAATAAAGGCATTTTTCCGAAACTATGGAAGAGAGCAGCAATTCTCCCACTTATAAAAAAGCTCACCCTTCCAGTATCCGACCTAACAAACTATCAACCCATATCATATCTGCCAGCCAAAATCCTAGATAAAGCCCTCAATCAGCAACTCCCTGCCTTCATAAATGAAAACAGCTTGCTAAATGATTCACAGTTTGGGTTTTGGAGCCAGCACAGCACCAAATCAGCACTTATAATAGCTGCAGAGAGCATTAGATCCATTGTAGACAAAGGAGACAATGCAGCCTTGATACTTCTGGATCTCTCTGCGGCGTTCAATACTGTAATTCACGGCATTCTGATGCATGAACTAGGAATTAGAGGCAAAGCTCTCGCCTTATTAACATATTATTTGGCAGACAGGGAACAATATATCGCCCTGGAATATTTTTTTTCTAAAACATTGAATCCCCCCTGTGGCGTCCCTCAAGGGGTGTCATTAAGTCCCACCCTATTTAATTTGTACATTTGTCCCCTGGTTAAACTTATCAGAACCTTTGGTTTCTCAGTGGTCTCCTACGCTGACGACACACACATTGTGGTGTCTGCCTCAGGAAATCTGGTCCACACAGCCTTTCAATTCCATCTGTGTATGGAAAACATCAGTATTTGGATGGCGGAAAATTGCCTAAGCCTAAACTCAGGTAAGAACGAAATTCTGCTCTTCGGAAATAATACCAACTTTTGGTCAGCAGACTGGTGGCCACCAGACATGGGACCTCCCTCATCACCAGCGGAAAAGGTTAGAAACCTGGGGGTCATTTTTGACAGAAAGCTCTTCTTTGAGAACCAGATCAACCAAATAGCCTTGTCAGTCTTCTTTCATTTGAAGATTCTGAGAAAATATTTACCATTCATCCCTTCCAAGCTCCAAAAATTGATCATGTCAGCATTAATTTTGTCCAAATTCGACTATTGCAATGGATTGTATATCGGCCTAAAACAAAAACTGATATCAAAACTTCAGACACTACAAAATGCAGCAGCCTGTCTCAATGCAGAAGAGCAAGACCTCTGACCTCCTGGTCAGAGAACTCTGCTCTCCCCTCGCGCAGCCCCTTCGTTGGGCCTCTGCCGCTGCCCCTGCACCTCTCTTTCATGGTAGGTGTTCGAGGCCCCTGCTCATCTGTCTGGTTGTGTTAAACGTACCTGTTTTTCTGTTGTCTCCTTTATTCGTTTTTTTTCACTTTTTATTTCTTGTTTGTTTCCTTTATTCCTGTATTCATTTTATTTCTCTTTTTATTCTTTTTATTCCTCTTTCCTTATATTCCTTTATATCTTTTTCTATATTGTGCCTTGTTGTGTCCATTTTGCCCGTGTCCATTTCGCGCCGTTTTCCCCGCCGCTGTTGCCCCTGCAGTCCCTTCCCCCGCCGGTTCCTGCTCCCGCCTCCCAGCTGCGATCCCTCCCCCGTCCCCTACTTAATGGCGGCCACTGCGCGAGCAGTTGAGCAAGACTTCTGAACTCCTGGTCATAGAACTCTGCTCTCCCCTCGTGCAGCCCCGTCATTGCGCCGCTGCCCCTGCACCTCTCTTTCCTGGTAGGTGTTCGAGGCCCCTGCTGGTCTGACCAGTTGTGTTAACTGTACCTGTTTTTCTGTTGTCTCCTGTATTCGTCTTTTTTCTCTTTTCATTTCTTGTTTGTTTCCTGTATTCCTTTTATTTATCTTTTTATTCCTGCTTCCTTATATTATTATATATCTTTTTCTATATTGTGCCTTGTTGTGTCCTTTTTGCCCGTGTCCTTTTCGTGCTGTTTTCCCCGCCCCTGCTGCCCCCGCAGCCCCTCCCCCCTGCCGGTTCCTGCTTCCACCTCCCAGCTGCGATCCCTCCCCCGTCCCCTACTTAATGATGGCCGCAGTGCAAGCAGTTGAGCAAGCTCTGACCTCCTGGTCAGAGAACTCTGCACTCCCCTCGCGCAGCCCCGTCGTTGCGCCGCTGCCCCTGCACCTCTCTTTCCTGGTAGGTGTTCGAGGCCCCTGCTGGTCTGTATGGTTGTGCTAACTGTGCCTTTTTTTCTGTTGTCTCCTGTATTTGTTTTTTTCTCTTTTTATTTCTTATTTGTTTCCTGTATTCGCTTTATTTCTCTTTTTATTCCTTTTATTCCTTCTTCCTTATATTCTTATATATCTTTTTCTATATTGTGCCTTGTTGTGTCCTTTTTGCCTGTGTCCTTTTCGCACCGTTTTCTCTGCTGCTGCTGCCCCCGCGGCCCCTCCCCCCTGCCGGTTCACGCTCCCGCCTCCCAGCTGCAATCTTTCCCCGTCCACTACTTAATGGCGGCTGTCTGCGCCAGTCCGTGACCTGACTGCGACCAGCACCGGGGACCCTGGCTCTCCGACTCCCCATCACTACGACTCAGCCGCCCTGAGCGCACTCAACCCCAGAAGAAACAACAACTGCCAGCTGTTGATGCCGGACACCACCCACGGCCAGTTTTCCTGCCGACACTGCCGCCAAACCTTCTCCAACCTCCGCACCCCCATGGCCACCGCCCACCCTTCGGACGCCAATGCACCCGAACCCCTGAGGTGCATCCTCCTCAACCTGTGCGCCCTGCACAAACATGCTGTAGAGATCTGGGACCTCCTCGACACCCTTTCTCCAGATGTTGCCTTTCTCACGGAAACCTGGACCACCTCCACTCTGACATCGCCACCGCCATCCCCGACGGATACAAGATCCCGATGATGGACCACCCTAACCACCCAGGAGGAGAACTCACCATTGCCCACAAGAACTCCCTCCTACTCACACCTTCCAGCACGAATGACCCCTCATCCCCACGGAACACTTCCATTTCCTGATCCAGACCAGCCCCAGAATGACCCTACGTGGCACCCTTGCCTACAGATCCCCCAGACCACAAGCCGCGTTCGCCACAACCATCACTGACCTCATTGCGCCCCACGCCACCGCCTCCATGGACTACATACTGCTCAGAGACCTTAACTTCCACCTCGACAACCTCAGCGACCCCAACTCCACCGCCCTCCTGGACAACCTCGCCAACATCGGACTGAAACTGTTGCACCATGGACCGTGATTTGGCCCGGGGTGCTGCCCGCTTCTTCCTCGCGGGCCGCGATACAGCCCGCGGCGCCTCCTTCTTTTCTTCGGGCGCATCACGGTGCTGCACGGCAGCCCACTGTTGCTGTTTTGGCGTCGCGGGTGCGTTCCGCGGCGCCTGCTCTCTTTTTGAGTCGGGCACGCCGCCTACCTATGCGTGGGCCCGTTGTCTAACAATTTGCATGACAGGAATGCCACATCTCCGGTTTTGGAGCTGCGACTTCTTATTTTCACATGTTGGGGCACTTTATTCTTACCTTCCTATTCCGTCCACTATCCTTTTCCTTATCCAAGATGGTGGTCACTTACTTCCTGTTTGGTCACTTCCTGTTCCTGTTTGGTCACTTCCTGTTCCTGTTTGGTCACTGTTGGAAAACGGGGAAGTATCTGTGAGGCCTGCACAAATAACATGTCACATTTGTCCTTCACTGGGAACCAAACACCCTAGTGTAGCGCCTGACTCTCAGAGGGTAGCGTTGCAGAGCAGTCTAAGGCTTACTCAAGGGAGGTGGTGTGGGCTAGTAATCGCCATTACAGGTGCGCAGAAATAACACTCAATAATTGATTGTCCAGTCTGTACTTTGCTTTATAAAAGTAAGAGTACATTTATTAAACACACACACTACTTAATACTATGCACCAATTTACAAATATACATAAGCTGTTGGAATTACTTTGTGACATTGCATAACATTTCCACCCCTCCCAAAAGGGGGGTGGGGTCTAGTACCACCACTCCGATGTATGCACATCATCTTGCCCCCTAATGCATTTAGTTGAACATAACCTGGAGCGAGGTCCCTGCGCACTGGCACCATCCCAGTGGCGACCCACCCCATTATCTCAACCAGCATTAAAAATAGGTACACCTGCCCTGGTGACACATAACCCTGACTGAACATGTCATACTGACCATATAATATACATCTCTACATCCTAGGGGCTAACAGTCTGGGTTGTTCTTCACCTAATGCAGCAGCAAGAATACATGTTTGGGCACCACTTTAAATGAGGTACTTTTCATAGCTGTTAACAGTTCCAATGCATTGCAATCACTGCCTCTACAAGGCATCACAGGTAAAATCACAGGATTAAGCATTTACAGCCAGACACCCTAGCAGGAATGTCTGGCAACATAACCCCACTTCACTTATGACTCCACCTTACACAGGTTCTTCAAATTACACATGTGTCTTTCAGTCCCTCTCAAAAGAAATAACCTGGTTAAATGCATTTGTGGTGCAATTATACCTCTTCATCTCCAGAGGATGCCCTACTCCTGACATCCCCAACTCAGCTCTTCACACCTTGAGGCAGTCCCTAGGGCACCCCCAGCTGCAGAACAAAAGTTCCAGCCATGGGGATGCTGATGACGCCTTGCTGAGCCCTTGAGGAGTTATTCTTTGTAAGTCCCCCAGAGACTTAGGGAGGGACGTTCCATTTTTGGGCTGGGGGAGACTGCATTGCTCCTGCAGCTCCCCCTGCCCCTAGGCACTCCTCCTGCAGTGACCCCGTCCTCCTGGGGCCACCACAGGTCAAGAAAAAGCAGATTTCCCCTGCAGGCCGGTCCGGGCCTGCAAGGCATTATGGGGCGCTTCTCCTTTCTCTCGCATATTATAGTAGCGGCTCCCCCGCTGCTTTGGGGGGAGCCGCGATCGTTCCGCCGGCGGCTTTGCCGCATCTTCAGCCCTTGATGGGGGGCCTGGTCCCACTCGGACCCCCAGGGGACGTTGAGCAGATCGGGGAGCCCACCCCCGGCTGCTCCTGCCACAGTGAGTGTTCTTGGCGGCCCAGGGAGCCCACCCCCAGCCACTCTTCATCTCGCGGGGGCCCGGTCCCACCCGGGCCCCCGCATTGCCACTTGGTTGGAGGGCAGCCCAGGGAGCCCACCCCCGGCTGCCCCCGCCGGCTTCCTGACCGGCCAGCACCCTCGCATGCTGCAGCGGGAGCCGGCCCTTCCTTTCTGGTCTGCCCGCTCCGGCGGGCAGACCCGCAGGTTACCGCTGTTCGGCAGGGCCGCGGGGGAGTGCGGCGGCACTCCCCCCTCCTCCTTCCTCCACTCGGGGCCCGGAGATGGGGTCCCGGGCCCCTGAACATCTTCGAGGGGGGCGCGATGGCACTCCCCTCCATCCAAAGTCCGCGGGGGCCAGGGTGGGCTCCTGGCACCCCGCTTGGGGTCATCTTCACGGGGAGCATGACGGCACTCCCCGACTGGTCTTCTCCAGCTTCGGGGTGATTTTCACAGGAAGCATGACGGCGCTCCCCGGCTTTATCTTCCCCCGCGAGGGGGACGCGCGACAGCGCTCCCCCTCATCCCGTGGCTTCGGGGGGCCAGGGTTGGCTCCTGGCACCCCCGCTTTGGGGATCAGTTCACGGTGAGCGCGACGGCGCTCCCCGACTTTCTCTTCTTGAGGGCAGCCCCCGGGACCTGAACCACCCCGGGGGCATTCTCAAGACCGGCGGCGGAGCCCCACGCGCTTCGTCGTCGATCCGTCCAGAGGTCAAAGGTCGCCTACCTTCCGGGGGGCATATCACAGCCCCCAGGGTACCGATCTGCGCCATTCTGGCCTCTTCTTGCCCCTGGTGGCGCTCCCCAGCCACTGGGAGCACTCTCCTTCACCCTCTGGGTCTCACAGAGGGTGGATTCAGCAGGGAGCTGTCTTCACTGGCTCCCTGTGCCAGCCTCTCACCTGGCTCTTCTCCTGGGCCTCTCTTCTCCTTGCGACGAGGCCCAGGCTTCTCTTCACTGGTCCTGGTCTCCCCTTGTGGCGCAAGCCAGGGTCCTGGGCCAGTCTGGAGGTTCTTCCTTCCAGCTGCCCATGATGCCAGGCTCCAGCACCAGTCGTCCTCAGCAGACCACACCCTAGAGAGAGTTTCTCTTCCTGTGCAAACACTTTTTAAAGAATGGGGAGGGGGCTGGCAGGAAGTCTCTGTTTGCCCTATCAAACAGCGACACATCACTTCACTGCCCCTGCTCCCTCCTTCCTGCCCAGGCCTCTGGGTTGGTTCAAGATGGCGTCGTCCAGGGGTCTCCTGCAACATGGTCTCTGAGAGCCCCTTCCCCCCGTGCTGCCTTCTCCCCAGTGTAGCTTGGTGCCTGGCACCATGTGTCAGCTGCTGATGGATGAACCTGTAGCTCCACCCATCTTCTCTTCTTGGAGAGGAGGCCTTCGCCCTTGGAAGGAAGGTCATCAATCCAGCCTGCCCGGGTCAGCCCCAGCCAGGCCCTGGTTATGAGCTGACTCAGAGAAATATGACATTTCTGGATGACCCAAAAGCAGTACAAATATGACTTTGGACTCTGCAGAATACTTCTTCTCACATAAGTTACAGTGGACTTTAGTGCGTGTCTGGAATTTGTAGGCCCTAGGAAAGTGAAACTAGCCCATGTGCTCCCCATCCTCATAGGAGAATAATGGAGTGAAAAACAGTAAAGCACACTGACTTTCCCTGGCAAGTTTCTTCCCACTGTATAAAGCCTATTCCATGTCACCACCCAGCTCTGCATAACTCCTGCCACACCATTCTATCTGCACCTGCTACTTGGCTGCGCACGCCAGGAATCTCCCCGGCGCAGCCCCTACACGTGTGCACACGCATGTACACATGTGTTTGCATGTAACCAGCCCAGTGCCCCTTACTCCAGCTGCAGCGCAGCGGCCTAGTCAAGCCAGGGGGACACCAGTAAAATCCACATGCAGTCTCTTTCATCATGAGTTCACTGTGGGTGAGTCCCAACTTATGAGGCTCTCCCACAGTGAAAGCATTACAAGTAGGTGCTCAAAAAGCGAAAAATCCAGGCGGCTCAGATGGTCAGAACCACCTTCCAACAGTCACTTCCTGTTCATGGGTATTTAAAGGGCTGGATCCTTCATTTCCTTGCGTTGCAACACTCTTCGCTCCTGCTGGTGTGTCCTTGCTCCTGTTGGTATCCTGTGCTCCTGCCTGGTGTATCTGTGATTCCTGTTGGCCTACCTTGTTCCTGATTTAGCCTTCTATTCCGGTTCGGATTCCTGGCCTTCTTTTACTCCTTCTGGAGGTTTCTTTCCTTCCTCTTGTTCCTGGAGTTCCCACTTCCACCAGATGTTTTCCCTTCAGGGTTTTTTCCTCTTGGGACTCCTTTTGGAGGGCACGGTCTGCTTTGGCTATTTCATTGGCAGCTGCACCGTGGCTACCAGAAAGGGTCGCCCTTACCTGGGACAGACCAGAACCCTCAAGAACGGAAGTCGAGAATCTCTCCAACACGCCAGAGCTGGTAAGAACATCACAAGTCTTGACAGAAACAGCTCGCCACCACCCCTACCCACAAGGCAGGACACACCCTCGACCCCATCTTCGCAGGAGGGAACATCTGCTGCAGCCACACCACGCAGCCCCTCTGGACAGATCACCACTGCGTACACTTCTCCTTTGAAAAAAACCCAGCTCACAAACCTACACCACGCCCCCGCGATGGAATTGGAGCAAAGTCACCGAGGAGCACCTCAACTCCACCCTCAACCACGACCCCCTCCCACCACCCCCATCGTCAACTCTGCAGCCATCGAACTTCACAGATGGATCACCAACTGTGCAGACAAGCTTGCCCCCCTCTGTAGCTCCGACAGAAAGCCACCTGGTTCACCACCAACCTCCGAGAAACCAGACACACCTGCAGACGCCTCGAGAAATTATGGAGAAACACCAAAATCCCAGAAGCTCGGACCACCTACAAGAACGCCATGACAGAATACCACCAATGCATCAGATCCACCAAAAAGACCTTCATTCAGGACAAAATCCTTGCCAACTCCAGCAACTCGAAGGAACTCTTCAGCATCATCCAGGAATTCACCAAACCCCCAAGCAAAGCCACGGACGTCACCCCTTCCCAGGACCTCTGCAACAAACTCGGATCCCACTTCCATCTCAAGATCAAGTCCCTCTACGACAACTTCAACAAACAGACACCCAACGCCGAAACCATGCCCACCCCCAGCAATGCCATCCAGCCTACCATCTCCGCCTGGACCCCGGTCACCTCCAAAACACCTCCACGACCATGAAGAGCATTCACTCAGGAGCCCCCATGGACCCCTGCCCGGCACACATTTTCCACAGAGCCGCCATAGCACCCGAGCTACGACGCACCATCAATGCCACCTTCGAATCCGGCACATTCCTCGACAACTGGAAACATGCAGAAGTCAAGCCCTTCCTCAAGAAGCTCTCCGCAGACCTGACGGACCTCAAAAACTACAGACCCAAATCGCTCCTCCCCTTCGCGGCTAAAGTCACAGAGAAGATCGTCAACAGTCAGCTCAGGTTTAGCCAAGAACATGATGGTCTCCCCATTTAAGAAGGCTACATGGGGAGGTAGGAGTTTTTTCAGGGCAACAGCAAGGCTCTGGAATCAATTGCCATATACTCTAAAAACAGTTCCCTCGTTACTTAGTTTCAGAAAGGGCCTAAAAACCTGGCTGTTTACACAAGCTGTATACATTTTTTTAGTTCCGTCTATAGCAGCAGTTTCCCTCTGCCACACTTGTTTCAGTTTTCAACAGCGCCAAGACACCCTCGGGCATTAGTTGCGCTCTACAAATTTTATTTACATTACATTTACATTACATTACGAACTTCACTGAAGACAACTCCATCCTCGACTCTTCCCAATCCGGATTCCGGAGCAACCACAGCATCGAGACCGCACTCCTCGCCGCCACAGACGACATGCGCACTCTCCTCGAGCTGGGCCACACGGCAGCCCTCATCTTACTGTACCTCTCTGCAGCCTTCAACACCGTCTCCCACTGCACTCTCACCGCCAGTCTCCACGACGCCGGAATACAGGGGACTGCCCTCGACTGGATCCGCTCCTTCCTCACCGGCCGAACCCAAAGAATCAGACTCCCGCCCTTCCTCTCCGAACCCACAGAGATCAACTGCAGAGTACCCCAAGGATCATCACTCAGCCCCATGCTCTTCAACATCTACATGGCCCCCCTCGCCACCATTGTCAGACAGCATGGACTCAGCATAGTATCCTACGCCAACGACATCCAGCTCATGCTCTCCCTTACGAGGCAACCCAACACCACCCAACTCAGCTTCCAGGAAGGAATGAGAGTCGTCGCATCCTGGATGAGCAGCAGCTGTCTGAAGCTCAACTCAGAGAAGACAGAAGTCCTCGTCCTCGGACCCACCCCCTCAGCATGGCACAACACCTGGTGGCCCTCCACCCTCGGCAGCTCCCCTACTCCCACAGACCATGCCCAGAACCTCGGCATCATACTCGACTCTTCTCTCACCATGACCCAACAGATCAACGCTATCTCCTCCTCGTGCTTCAACACCCTCTGCATCCTTTGCAAAACTTTCAAGTGGATCCCCCCCGAATCCAGAAGACCATCACCCACGCACTCATAACCAGCAGACTGGACTACGGAAACGCGATCTACGCCGGAATCAACAAATCCCTGCTCCGGAAACTCCAGACCATCCAGAACACCACTGCCAGGCTCGTCCTCAGCATTCCACGAAACAAACACATCACCCAGCACCTACGAGACCTCCACTGGCTCCCCGTCGAGAAGAGAGTCACCTTCAAGCTACTCACTCACGCCTACAAATCCCTCCACAACACCGGACCCCAATACCTCAATGAAAGAGTCTCCTTCCACGCACCCAAGAGAATCCTCCGGTCCTCCGACCTTGCCCTTGCCGAAACCCTGCGCATCCGCAGAGCCAGAACGGGTGGAAGAGCCTTCTCCTACATCACGGCAAAGACATGGAACAAACTCCTGCTCAACATCAGACGTTCCCCCACTCTGCACACCTTCAGGAAAAGCCTCAAGACCTGGCTCTTCAGCTGACTCGGAGCAGCACGGCATCCCCCCCCAGCGACTTGAGACCTACACGGGTGAGTAGCATGCTTCACAACACCCTGATTGATTGATTGATTTTTAATCTCCCCAAATTTCATTCAGCATCTATGGCACTGAA
This sequence comes from Calotriton arnoldi, assembly GCA_963921515.1. Classification (NCBI taxonomy): domain Eukaryota; kingdom Metazoa; phylum Chordata; class Amphibia; order Caudata; family Salamandridae; genus Calotriton; species Calotriton arnoldi. Next base: position 566,747 of record CAWUFW010006565.1, on the reverse strand, counting down.
TCAACTGCACTGGCTACCGGTGAAAAAATGAATTGCTTTCAAGGCCTTGTGCACCACCTTTAAGGCATAACACAGTATTGGTCCAGTTGCCCTTAGGCAACGCTTTAACTGATATACACCTCCTAGACTCTTAAGTTCCTTGGGCTCGAAAAATATTGTGGTGCCCAATTCAGACTTGCCTGTTGGGGCGGCAAAACCTTTGTGGCCATTACAGCTACATTTTTGAACTCCCTCCCTTGTGAAATGAAAAGTTGCCAGACACTTCTACAGTTAAGAAATGCATTAAAGACGTGGCTCTTCTAAAACACAGGTCATTTGGGACTTATCCTGCCTTGCTGATTGCCTGCATGCAGCACAGCGCCAAGACACCTTCGGGTATACGAGCGCTTCACAGAACTTTATAACAACATAATATAACATAACATATACCTTTGCAAAAGACTTTTAGAAAGCATTGGCAAGTAGATAATTAGCACCAGTAAATGGTGCCCCATTATTAATGCAGTGGAATAGAATATAGTAATCTAGGCATTGTCTGATTTGAGTAAAAAATTGAAAATCTAAACCCAATGGAACAATAGGTTTTTCAAGACAATATTTAGACCATAACATTTATGTCGGACATCGTTTATATTGTAAGTAGTCTTACATACAATTGGGGCAACACATCACCCTTCTATTTTTTAGTGTGGAACAAAAACAAACATTGATAAATTGAATAGGCTTTAATGGGATTTAGTGTGCTACAGAATGCAAAGAGACTTGTAAATGTGCACAAACTATTCAAACTGTGCATCTTGCCTCTCCGTGCGCCTCTTTCTGTGCCTCCAAAGTCTGTGAGGTAGTGTGCAGTGAGGAATGCTCTGAAACATTGGGCTGGTGTGCATGCTGGATTTTTCAGGCGCAAGTGTCTTCAGTGATGTGTTAATGAGAGGTTTGGTTGTGGCGAAAGCCCCTATAGAGAGATTGTTTTTGGCAGAGATATAGAAAGTGTCATAAAGATGATCCGGGTTCTGTTTAATGTCATACAGTTTATTTTGGAAAATGGATAACAGAATTGTGATCTAGTCACTCAGCTGCAATGAAGTGTGAGGCAGGTAATCACACATCTCCTGTGAATTAAGCCTCTAGATGGCTGTGGCACATCGTTGGTGTGCTATTGTTTTGATGTATCAGGGCTAGAGCGGGAAGCCCGTATTGAGGGCTGACAGTTGCTATCTACATGGAGGCTTGTGGAATTGGGTACTGACAGAATTTTGGACACTGTAGGAGCAGCATTTTCTAGGTTTAAAACACCTCGATTTATGCTTGCTGGTTTCGTTCACTCAGGAGTCTGTGGGGAATAAACGGAAGATGTGGAGTAGAAGAGGTTGAGCTTCTGGTGGTGTTGTAATCTGTAAGGATGGTTGATATGGTAATAGTATTAATCATCCCAGCCATGGTAAAAGCTTTAAGAGTGCTCCGATATCAACCAATGTACTGAACATATGAAGGATGATATCCCAGGATTTAATTATGACCTTCCTCTTTTTGTACAAGGTGATGTGTTGCTCACATTTTCGATTTTTGGTAATATTGGAAATCGGGTTATTAGTTGAGAGGGGTGGCATCCACACTCAAATAATAAACACAATCCTTGTTAGGGTGAACCACAAAAGTCTCTAAATAAACCTCTGCATGACCCTCCAGTAGCTTGGCACAAAATTAGTATGGCTTAACTTAGAGGCACTGTGTGAAGTATTTATGCAGCACTCAAACAGTATAAAGTGAAAACACAACACAAGAAAACCCCCAAATCAATTTAGCCAAAAGAGTTAATTTTATTTAATAAAATGGCAACAAAATGACAAAAATCCAATCAATAGAACTGGAGATATGAGTTCTTAAAGTTTTAGGTGAAAATAGTGCCAAAAAGCGCAAAGTACCACTCACGGATATCTGAATGCGTTGGATGGGGAGAAACTCACAAGTTTAGGCCAATCATGATGAAGTGCAGGTCAGATGCAGGAACCAGGTTCGTCCCACTGAAGAGTTACCTTCTCAAGTCTGCATAAGGAATTGCTGTTAGGTTTAGTGGTGCCCACAAGGAGGTCATTGTTGGTGGGAGGAGTAGGTCAGGCATCATGGATGGTCGCTTTTATGGTGCAAAGATCCGTTCATCGCTGGAGATTCTCTTTGGTGGTTGCCGCGGACTGTTACTGTGGGAGCGAAGAGCAGGTCTGGCTGGCGTCTCACGCTCACAGTCATTGCAAATGATCTCTGTTTACGTGAAGTGCAGATCTTGCTGGGGCTTCACGCGGGTGGTCATTTCTCAGCGTACAGTGGCCCCTTTGTGGTCACGAGGAGCCCTAAACCTCTGTAACTTTACCTTTTCTTCAGGGGCAGTGCACTCTGATGCTGGCCAAGGGTCTAGGACCTGAGGGGCTTCTCCTGGGGATAAAGACTCACTCCAGCAAATGTCAGCAGCAGGGCTCAGGCAAGTCAAGACAGGTCCATTTGGGGCTTGTCAGCTTGGAAACTTCAGGCAGGACTCTGAAAGCTTGTTTTGCTCCAGCAGCACACCCAGAAGGTTGGCCAACTGACCCTTGGAGTCACTTCTGGGAGGTCTGGGTTTAACCCCTTCGCTGCTAGGCCTTCCCCCCCCGTGCTAAGCCTTTTTTTGGCTATTTGGGGTAGTTCGCGCTTAGGCCCCTGTAACTTTTTGACCACATAAGGTATCCACACCAAATTTGTGTCCTTTTCTTCCAACATCATGGGGATTCTAAAGGTACCCAGGGTTTGTGGATTCCCCTGGAGGGGACCCAGAAATTAGCCAAAATACAGCTAAATTTTGGTTTTCTTTGGAAAAATGGGAAAAAAGGGCTACAGATGAAAGCGTCTTGTTTTTCCCTGCAAATGGTATCAACAAAGGAGTTGTGGTGCTGAAATCACCATCTTCCCAGCTTTCAGGGACAAGCAGACTTTTGTCAGAAAATCTACATTTTTTACACAGTTTTGGCATTTTTCTGGGACATAGCCTATTTTTGCTATTTTTTGTGCTTTCAACCTCCTTCCAGTTAATGGTAGAAATGGGTATGAAAGCAATAATGGATCCTGAAAAGCTATACATTTTAGAAAAGTAGACAAAATTCTGAATTCAGCAAGGGGTCATTTGTGTATATCCTTCAAGGTTTCTTTATAGAAACTAACAGTTGAATATAGGAAAAACTGAAAATTAGTTGAAAAAAACAGCCATTTGTGTCAACGTTTTCACCTGTAACTTCTTCTAATTATGACAGCTGTTTGAAAGCAATATACCGTTACATCCGCTGGACCTTTCTGGTTGTGGGGATATATAGGACTTGTAGGTTCACCAAGAACCCGACGAACCCAGAGCCAATAACTAAGCAGCGTCTTGCAATGTTTTTTTATTATGTACCGGGTATACAGCAATTAATTTGGGAAAATATATAAATGGAAAAATCGGTATGAAAGACACCTATGTATTTCTGAAATTGGAACAAAAAATAGAGTTTAGAAACAGTAGATATTTGCACATTTCGAAATTGTGAGTACCCATACTAGCATGAGAATTATAGGTCATTTTTCAAAATGACTTCTTTTTACACATTGTCTTTCATTTGGAAGGCAGAAATGCATCGAAAGTCAATAGGTAATAACAGTTGCTCTACAACCCTGTGTTACCCTAAGTCTCCCGATAAAAATGGTACCTCACTTGTGTGGGTAGGCCTAGTGCCCGCGACAGGAAACGGCTCAAAACGCAACGTGGACACACTTTATTTTTACAGTGAAAACTGACCCTTTTTTGCAAAGTGCCTAGCTGTAGATTTTGAACCCTAGCTCTGCCGGCACCTAGGGAAACCTAGCAAACCTATACATTTTTGAAAACTAGACACACAGGGGAATCCAGGATGGGGTGACTTGACTGGCTTTCACCAGGTTCTATTACCCAGAATCCCTTGCAAACCTAATAATTTATCAAACAAATCCCACATTTTCCTCATATTTCTGTGGTGGAAAGTTCTGGAATCTGCGTGGATCCACAAAATTCCACCCACCCCACATTCCCCAAAGTCTTTCGAGAAAAATGGTACCTCACTTGTGTGGATAGGCCTAGTGCCCATGACAGGAAATGGCCCAAAACGCAACGTGGATACACCACATTTTCACAGTGAAAACTGACCCTTTTTTTGCAAAGTGCCTAGCTGTAGGTTTTGAACCCTAGCACTGCCGGCACCTAGAGAAACCTAGCAAACCTATACATTTTGGAAAACTAGACACCCAGGGAAATCCAGGATGGGGTGACTTGACTGGCTCTCACCAGGTTCTGTTACCCAGAATCCCTTGCAAACCTCAAAATTTGTCCAAAAAAACACATTTTCCTCACATTTCTGTGGTGGAAAGTTCTGGAATCTGCGTGGATCCACAAAATACCACCCACCCCGCGTTCCCCAAAGTCTTCCGAGAAAAATGGTACCTCACTTGTGTGGGTAGGCTTAGTGCCCGTGACAGGAAATGGCCTAAAACGCAACATGGACACACCACATTTTCACAGTGAAAACAGACCCTTTTTTTGCAAAGTGCCTAGCTGTAGATTTTGAACCCTAACTCTGCCAGCACCTAGGGAAACCGAGCAAACCTATACATTTTTAAAAACTAGACACCCAGGGCAATCCAGGATGGGGTGACTTGACTGGCTCTCACCAGGTTCTGTTACCCAGAATCCCTTGCAAACCTCAACATTTGTCCAAAAAAACACATTTTCCTCACATTTCTGTGGTGGAAAGTTCTGGAATCTGCGTGGATCCACAAAATTCCACCCACCCCGCATTCCCCAAAGTCTTCCGAGAAAAATGGTACCTCACTTGTGTGGGTAGGCCTAGTGCCCGCGACATGAAACGGCCCAAAACGCAACGTGGACACACCACATTTTCACAGTGAAAACGGACCCTTATTTTGCAAAGTGCCTAGCTGTAGATTTTGTAGCCTAGCTCTGCGGGCACCTAGGGAAACCTAGCAAACCTATACATTTTTGAAAACTAGACACCCAGGGGAATCCAGGCTGGGGTGACTTGACTGGCTCTCACCAGGTTCTGTTACCCAGAATCCCTTGCAAACCTCAAAATTTGTCAAAACAAACACATTTTCCTCACATTTCTGTGGTGGAAAGTTCTGGAATCTGCGTGGATCCACAAAATTCCACCCACTCCGCATTCCCCAAAGTCTTCTGAGAAAAATGGTACCTCACTTGTGTGGGTAGGCCTAGTGCCCGCAACAGGAAACGGCCCAAAATGCAACATGGACACAGCACATTTTACAGTGAAAACTGACACTATTTTGCAAAGTGCCTAGCTGTAGATTTTGAACCCTAGCTCTGCTGGCACCTAGGGAAACCTAGCAAACCTATACATTTTTGAAAACTAGACACCCAGGGGAATCCAGGATGGGGTGAGTTGTCTGGCTCTCAGGTTCTGTTACCCAAAATCCCTTGCAAACCTCAAAATTTGTAAAAAAAAAACACATTTACCTCACATTTCTGTGGTGGAAAGTTCTGGAATCTGCGTGGATCCACAAAATTCCACCCACCCCGCATTCCCCAAAGTCTTCTAAGAAAAATGGTACCTCACTTGTGTGGGTGGGTCAAGTACCCGAGACAGGCAAAACCTATTGAGGCGACATCAAAATTACCTATCACAAAACAACCTGGTTTAGCAAGCGGGGGGTCCCATGAGTTTTTGGCCCCGGGCTCGGCGGACATCTAGGGAAATCTACCAAACCCACACATTTCTGAAAAGTGGACACCCTGGGTAGACCAGCAAGGTATGGCTTGCGTGGGTCCCCCAACATTTCCCTACCCAGAATCCCCTGCACACCTCAAATTTAGCTGAAAAAATCACTTTTTCCTCAAATTTCTGTGTGGGAAAGTTCTGGAATCTACGTGGATCCACAAATTTCCTACCACCCAGCATTCCCCCAGGTCTCCAAATAAAAATGGTACCTCACTCGCGTGGGTAGGTCAAGTACCGGTGACAGGCAAGGGCCCAAAACCTATTGAGGCGACATCAAAATTGCCTATCACAAAACAATCTGGTTTTGCAAGAGGGGTCCCATGGGTTTTTGGCCCCGGGCTCGGCGTCCATCTAGGGAAACCTACCAAACCCACACATTTCTGAAAACTAGACACCCGGGGGAGTTCAGCAAGGTATGGCTTGCGTGGGTCCCCCAACATTTCCCTACCCAGAATACCCTGCAAACCTCTTATTTTGTTGAAAAAATCAATTTTTTCTCACATTTCTGTGTGGGAAAGTTGTAGGATCACCGTGCTGACAAAAATTTCCTACCACCCAGTGTTCCCCCACGTCTCCCGATAAAAATGGTATCTCACTTGTGTGGGTAGGCATAGTGGTTGCAACAGGAAATGGCCCAAATCGTACTGTGGAGACTTCAAAATTACCTATAACAAAACTACCTGGTGTTGAGGGGGGCACCTGGGGTTTTGGCCCCGGGCTCGCCGCCATCTAGGGAAACCTACCGAACCCACACATTTCTGAACACTAGACACCCTGGGGAGTCCAATGAGGTATGGCTTGCGTGGATCCCCCAACGTTTCCCTACCCAGAATCCCCTGCAAACCTCAAATTTAGCTGAAAAAACACATTTTCCACATATTTTTGTATGGAATCACTATGGCGGCACAAATGTCCTACCCCACAGCGTTCTCCTTAGTGTTCCGAGTAAAATGATACCTCACTTGTGTGGGTGTCCAATGCAGAATTAGCTAAAAACTTATTTCTAAAAACAATTAGCGCTTAGAATTCTCTGTGCAATACCCTTATTCCCTATGTTTTGGGCTCTTCCCAGTCACAGGCCCTTGCCCCACCCACACAAGTGAGGTATCATTTTACTCGGTAGACTGAGGGGAACGCTGTGGGGTAGGACATTTGTGCCGGCAGGGTGATTCCACCCAAAAATATGTGGAAAATTTGGTTTTTTCAGCTAATTTTGAGGTTAGCAGGGCATTGTGTGTAGGAAAATGTTGGGGGTTCCACGCAAGCCATACCTCGCTGGACTCCCCCGGGTGTCTACTTTTCAGAAATGTTTGGGTTTGGTAGTTTCCCAAGATGGCCGCCGAGCCCGGGGCCAAAAACCCAGGTGACCCCCCTTGCAAAACCAGGTTGTTTTGTGATAGGTAATTTTGATGTCTCCTCAATACGTTTTGGGCCAATGCCTGACGCAGGTACTTGACCCACCCACGCGAGTGAGGTATCATTTTTATCAGGAGACCTGGGGGAACGCTGGGTGGTAGGACATTTGTCGATCCACGTAGATCCCAGAACTTTCCCACACAGAAATGTGAGAAAAAAGTGATTTTTTCAGCTAAATTTGAGGTTTGCAGGGCATTGTGGTAGGAAAACGTTGGGAGATCCACGCAAGCCATACCTCGCTGGACTCCCCCGGGTGTCTACTTTTCAGAAATGTGTGGGTTTGGTAGTTTCCCAAGATGGCCGCCGAGCCCGGGGCCAAAAACCCAGGTGACTCCCCTTGCAAAACCAGGTTGTTTTGTGATAGGTCATTTTGATGTCTCCTCAATACGTTTTGGGCCCTTGCCTGTCACGGGTACTTGAACCACCCACGCGAGTGAGGTACCATTTTTACAGGGAGACCTGGGGGAACACTGGGTGGTAGGAAATTTGTGGATCCACATAGATTCCAGAACTTTCCCACACAGAAATTTGAGAAAAAAGTGATTTTTTCATCAAAATTTGAGGTTTGCTGGGGATTCTGGGTAGGAAAACTTTGGGGGACCCACGCAAGCCATACCTTCCTGGACTCCCCCTTGTGTCTAGTTTTCAGAAATGTGTGGGTTTGGTAGGTTTCCCAAGATGGCCGCCGAGCCTGGGCCCAAAAACCCAGGCGACTCCCCTTGCAAAACCTGGTTGTTTTGTGATAGGTCATTTTGATGTCTCCTCAATACGATTTGGGCCCTTGCCTGTCGCGGGTACTTGACCCACCCACGCGAGTGAGGTACCATTTTTATCGGGAGACCTGGGGGAACGCTGGGTGGTAGGAAATTTGTGGTTCCATGTAGATTCCAGAACTTTCCCAAACAGAAATTTGAGAAAAAAGTGATTTTTTCATCAAAATTTGAGGCTTGCAGGGGATTCTGGGTAGAAAAACGTTCGGGGACCCACGCAAGCCATACCTCCCTGGACTCACCGGGGTCTCTAGTTTTCAAAAATGTGTGGGTTTGGTAGGTTTTTGGTTGGCTTCTCTAGATGGCTGCCGACCCCGGGACCAAAAACTCAGATGCCCCCTATGTATCCGAAAATGACCTGGTTTTGCAATGGAGGTCACATGAGTTTTTGGTCCCAGGCTTGGCGGCCATCTAGGGAAACCCACCAAAACCACACCTTTCTGAAAATTAGAGACCCGGGGGAGTCCAGGAAGGTATGGCTTGCGTGGATCCCCCAACGTTTTCCTACCCAGAATGCCCTGCAAACTTCAAATTTAGCTGAAAAACTCACTTTTTTCTCAAATTTCTGTGTGGGAAAGTTCTGGAATTTATGTGGATCCACAAATTTCCTACCACCCAGCGTTCCCCCAGGTCTCCCGATAAAAATGATACCTCACTCGCGTGGGTGGGTCAAGTACCCGCGACAGGCAAGGGCCCAAAACATATTGAGGAGACATCAAAATTACCTATCACAAAACAACCTGGTTTTGCAAGGGGGGTCACCTGGGTTTTTGGCCCCGGGCTCGGCGGCCTCTTGGGAAACTACCAAACCCACACATTTCTGAAAAGTAGACACCCTGGGGAGTCCAGCGAGGTATGGCTTGCGTGGATCCCCCAACGTTTTCCTACCCAGAATGCCCTGCAAACCTCAAATTTGCTGAAAAAATCACTTTTTTCTCAAATTTATGTGTGGAACGTTCTGGAATCTATGTGGATCCACAAATTTCCTACCACCCAGGGTTCCCCCAGGTCTCCCGATAAAAATGCTACCACACTCGCGTGGGTGGGTCAAGTACCCGCGACAGGCAAGGGCCCAAAACGTATTGAGGAGACATCAAAATTACCTATCACAAAACAAACTGGTTTTGCAAGGGGTCACCTGGGTTTTGGCCCGGGCTCGGCGGCCATCTTGGGAAACTACCAAACCCACACATTTCTGAAAAGTAGACACCCGGGGAGTCCAGCGAGGTATGGCTTGCATGGATCCCCCAACGTTTTCCTACCCACAATACCCTGCAAACCTCAAATGTAGCTGAAAAAATCACTTTTTTCTCACATTTCTGTGTGGGAAAGTTCTGGAATCTACGTGGATCCACGAATTTCCTACCCACCAGCGTTCCCCCAGGTCTCCCAATAAAAATGATACCTCACTTTCGTGGGTGGGTCAAGTACCCGCAACAGGCAAAGGCCCAAAACCTATTGAGGAGATATCAAAATTACCTATCGCAAAACAACCTGGTTTTGCAAGGGGGGTCACCTGGGTTTTTGGCCTCGGGCTCAGCGGCCATCATGGAAAACTACCAAACCCACATATTTCTGAAAACTAGACACCCGGGGGAGTCCAGCAAGGTATGGCTTGAGTGGATCCCCAACCGTTTTCCTACCCAGAATGCCCTGTAAACCTCCAATTTAGCTGAAAAAAACACATTTTCCACATATTTTTGGGTGGAATCACCGTGCCAGCACAAATGTCCTACCCCACAGCGTTCCCCTCATTCTCCTGAGTAAAATGATACCTCACTTGTGTGGGTGGGGCAAGGGCCTGTGACTGGGAAAAGCCCAAAACATAGGGAATAAGGGTATAGCACAGAGAATTCTAAGCGCTACATTTTTTTAAAAATAAGTTTTTAGCCAATTCTGCATTGGACACCCACACAAGTGAGGTATCATTTTACTTGGGACACTAAGGAGAACGCTGTGGGGTAGGACATTTGTGCCGCCATGGTGATTCCACACAAAAATATGTGGAAAATTTGTTTTTTCAGCTAAATTTGAGGTTTGCTGGGGATTCTGGGTAGGGAAACATTGGGGGATCCAAGCAAGCCATACCTCATTGGACTCCCCAGGGTGTCTAGTTTTCAGAAATGTGTGGGTTTGGTAGGTTTCCCTAGATGGCGGCGAGCCCGGGGCCAAAACCCCAGGTGCCCCCCCAAACCAGGTAGTTTTGTTATAGGTATTTTTTAAGTCTCCACAGTATGATTTGGGCCATTTCCTGTTGCAGCCACTATGCCTACCTACACAAGTGAGGTACCATTTTTATCGGCAGACCAGGGGGAACGCTGGGTGATAGGAAATTTGTGTCAGCCCAGTGATCCTACAACTTTACCACACAGAAATGTGAGAAAAAATTGATTTTTTCAACAGAATTTGAGGTTTGCAGGGGATTCTGGGTAGGGAAATGTTGGGGGACCCACGCAAGCCATACCTTGCTGGACTCCCTGGGTATCTAGTTTTCAGAAATGTGTGGGTTTGTAGGTTTCCCTAGATGGCCACCGAGCCCGGGGCCAAAACTCATGGGAGCCCCATTGCAAAACCAGGTTGTTTTGTGATAGGTAATTTTGATGTCGCCTCAATTGGTTTTGGGCCCTTGCCTGTCTTGGGTACTTGACCCACCCACACAAGTGAGGTACCATTTTTCTCGGAAGACTTTGGGGAATGCGGGGTGGGTGGAATTTTGTGGATCCACACAGATTCCAGAAGTTTCCACCACAGAAATGTGAGGAAAATGTGTTTTTTTGACAAATTTTGAGGTTTGCAAGGGATTCTGGGTAACAGAACCAGGTGAGAGCCAGTCAAGTCACCCCATCCTGGATTTCCCTGGGTGTCTAGTTTTCAAAAATGTATAGGTTTGCTATGTTTCCCTAGGTGCCGGCAGAGCTATGGTTCAAAATCTACAGCTAGGCACTTTGCAAAAATAAGGGTCCGTTTTCACTGTGAAAATGTGGTGTGTCCACATTGCGTTTTTGGCCGTTTCCTGTCGCGGGCACTAGGCCTACCCACACAAGTGAGATACCATTTTTCTCGGAAGACTTTGGGGAATGCGGGGTGAGTGGAATTTTGTGGATCCACGCATATCCCAGAACTTTCCATCACAGAAATGTGAGGAAAATGTGTTTTTTTTAACTAAGTTTGAAGTTTGCAAGAGATTCTGGGTAACAGAACCTGGTGAGAGGCACACAAGTCCCCCTACCGGATTCCCCTTGGTATCTAGTTTTAAAAAATTTACAGGTTTGCTAGGTTTCCCTATGTGCCGGCTGCACTAGGGCCCAAAATCCACAGGTAAGCACATTGCTAAAAACAAGTCTGTGCCTAGTGGGCTTTCTGCCGCCCTGGGGGGATTCGGGGGGGGTTGCGCCGATATGCCACAAGGGGGGCAGAAAGACTGTGACTATGTTTTTGGGGGGTGGGGGCATTGGTATGCCCATTCTGGGCAGCCCCCACCCCCACGCATAAAAAAAGCCAGCGTAATCGCTGGCGCCTAGTGGGCTTTCTGCCCCCCCGGTGCAGATCAGGGGCCACTCCCCCCATTCACACCTCGGGGGGGCAGAAAGACTGGCATTTTTTGGGGGAGGCATGCCCATTCTGGGCTGACCTCAACCCTGAATAAAAAAAATAATTTCCTGAGGCCTAGTGGGCTTTCTGCCCCCCCCCGGGGGCAGATAAGGGGCTATTGCCCCAATATGCCTCCGGGGAGGGGCATAAAGACTTTGGTAATTGTTTTTGGGGTGGGGGCATTATCATGCCCTTTCTGGGCAGCCCCCACCCCTACATTATTAAACAAAAAAATCCCTGGTGCCTAGTGGGCTTTCTGCCCCCCCCGGGGGCAGATCAGGGGCTATTGCCCCCATCTGCCCCTGGGGGGAGCAGAAAGACTTGCATTTTTTTTGGGGGGTGGGGGCATTGTCATGCCCATTTTGGGCAGCCCCCACCCCAACATAAATAAAAAAAAAATCCCTGGTTTCTAGTGGGCTTTCTGCCCCCTGGGGGGGCAGATTGGGGGCTACTGCCCCCGTCTGCCCCCTGGGGGGGCAGAAAGACTGACATTTCTCTGGGGAGGGGGGCATTGCCATGCCCTTTTTGGGCAGCCCCCACCCCAACATCAATAAAAAAAACAATCCCTGGTTTCTAGTGGGCTTTCTGCCCCCCTGGGGGGCAAATTGGGGGCTACAGCCCCCATCTGCCCCCTGGGGGGGCAGAAAGACTGACATTTCTCTGGGGGGGTGGGGGCATTGCCATGCCCTTTTTGGGCAGCCCCCACACCAATGTCAATAAAAAAAAATCCCTGGTTTCTAGTGGGCTTTCTGCCCCCCGGGGGGCAGATTCGGGGCTACTGCCCCCGTCTGCCCCCTGGGGGGGCAGAAAGACTGACATTTCTCAGGGGGGCATTGCCATGCCATTTTTGGGCAGCCCCCACTCCAACATCAATAAAAAAAAATCCCTGGTTTCTAGTGGGCTTTCTGCCCCCCCGGAACCATTCCGTCATGAGCACCGAAGGGGTTAAGGCAAGCTGGTCCAGTCTTCCTTCTTCAAACTGCAGGGCAGAGTTTCTTCTGAAACTTGCACGGGTCCAGGAGTGTTTTGATGAGAGGTTCTGAAGGTGCCACTTTTACACCTGGTTCCAGCCTATGTATGGGGGAATTTCCTGTCCTACCCCCAAAACTGGTTCTGGTCTGTTCTTCCCCTTCCCCTGAGTTTGGATCAAAATTGTCTAGGATGAGAAATACAAGGACAATCCTGATGTCTGGTTCTTTTGTGAGAGCTACAGGCAGGGCCCTTTGAAATTAAATCATGGCAAGGCACAAATCCTTCCTGGCCATCCTGTCAGGAAGATACTCTCCCTCCACACATAGACCTCTTTTGTCCCTATGCCTGGAAGCAATACACAAAACACCAAAGGAGAGCCATTCATAGTCATCACCCTGGACACAGGCAGAAAGGCACATTTGGTTTAGGGCAGAAAAATGTAATTTTTCTAAAAGTTTTGAACACAATATACATGAGAAAACACAACAAAAATCATTGAAAAGGTACTCAACACAATTTATCAAAACACAATTATAAAAGCAAAAACATCTTTTACTTAAAAAGGAAAACAGTTATACAACAATACAGCTATACAGTACACAAAAGGTGCTCGCAGGGTTACACAATAAGCATAACTGAAAACACAATTTACACTGTAAACAAGGAAACAATGGCAGAGGAAAGAAATAAAACAAAACAACTCCAACAGATAACAGGAACAGAAATTGCAATAAATGCTTCCTCTTTATGTGCCAAGGAAAAGCATCGACAGCGACTGTAGTTGCTATAATATTCATTGGCCTGAAGTTCGGGTAATAGGGCTGCCCCTGTTTGATGTACCCATTGTTCTAAAGGTGTCATTTTTAGAATCGTAACAAAAATCTTTTAAATTACAATTCATTTGAGTGGAAACAGCATTTCTTTATCTGGTCCCAAACTGAAGCTATCACTTATTAAGTGTAATAAGGTAGGCCAGTGTTAGTCTATGGGAGAGATAGCCTTACAGCATCAAAAGTTTTTCCCTGCCAGTACCTGTAACGTAAACATAAATGTCCGACTTTTTAAATACCATGCACTATGCCATAGGAGTGCTTAGGGCACGGGTACTCATAGTACGGCCCGCGGGCCGCCAGCGGTCCGGCAAGCCTTCCGTGGCTGCCCGCGGACCTTGCAAACATCGTACCTGTGTTTTTTTGTTTTTTTTACAGAGTGTCAGCAAACACAGACTCTGCTCTATGGGGGCCGGGCGATTCCAGCGATAGTCCGAGTGGAGCTGCAGGGGCGCTAAGAGGTGAAATACAACAAAGTTTTGTTATCGTGCAAATGGTCTTTTAAAGACCTGCGAAGTACTCGGGTGTGGCTGTGTGTGTGCCCGGGAAGCTGTCTCAGCCCGGGCTGCCACACACGCGGGGTGAGGTGACAGAGAATGATAGAGGACAGCAGGGTGTGAGAGCCGGGTGAGGTGACGGAGGGCAGCAGGGAGGGAGAGCCGGGTGAGGTGACGGAGGGCAGCAGGGAGTGAGAGCCGGGTGAGATGGCAGAGGGTTACAGAGGGCAGCAGAGAGTGAGAGCCGGGTGAGGTGACGGAGGGCAGCAGGGAGTGAGAGCCGGGTGAGGTGACAGAGGGCAGCAGGGAGTGAGAGCCGGGTGAGATGGCAGAGGGTGACAGAGGGCAGCAGGGAGTGAGAGCCGGGTGAGGTGACAGAGGGCAGCAGGGAGTGAGAGCCGGGTGAGGTGACAGAGGGTTGCAGGGAGTGAGAGCCGGGTGAGGTGACAGAGGGCAGGGAGTGAGAGCCAGGTGAGGTGTCAGAGGGCAGGGAGTGAGAGCCGGGTGAGGTGACAGAGGGCAGCAGGGAGTGAGACCCGGGTGAGGTGACAGAGGGCAGCAGGGAGTGAGAGCCGGGTGAGGTGACGGAGGGTAGCAGGGAGTGAGAGCCGGGTAAGGGGACAGAGGGTGACAGAGGGCAGGGAGTGAGAGCCGGGTGAGGTGACGGAGGGCAGCAGGGAGTGAGAGCCGGGTGAGATGGCAGAGGGTGACGGAGGGCAGCAGGGAGTGAGAGCCGGATGTGGTGACAGAGGGTTGCAGGGAGTGAGAGCCGGGTAAGGTGACAGAGGGTTGCAAGGAGTGAGAGCCGGGTGAGGTGACAGAGGGTGACAGAGGGCAGTAGGGAGTGAGAGCCGGGTGAGGTGACAGAGGGCAGCAGGGAGTGAGAGCCGGGTGAGGTGATGGAGGGCAGCAGGGAGTGAGAGCCGGGTAAGGTGACAGAGGGTGACAGAGGGCAGGGAGTGAGAGCCGGGTTAGGTGACAGAGGGCAGGGAGTGAGAGCCGGGTGAGGTGACAGAGGGCAGCAGGGAGTGAGCCGGGTGAGGTGACGGAGGGCAGCAGGGAGTGAGAGCCGGGTAAGGTGACAGAGGGCAGGGAGTGAGAGCCGGGTGAGGTGACGGAGGGCAGCAGGGAGTGAGAGCCGGGTGAGATGGCAGAGGGTGACAGAGGGCAGCAGGAAGTGAGAGCCGGGTGAGGTGTGCGTTAAGAACCTGTGATGTGATGTTTCCCGCCAGCCTGTAGTCAGAGAGTTGAGCCAAGGCCAGGGAGCTCAGGCCTGGGAGGGAGACAGAGAGAGAGGGAGACAGAGAGAGAGGGAGAGAGAGGGAGGGAGACAGAGAGAGAGGGAGACAGAGAGGGAGGGAGGGAGACAGAGGGAGGGAGACAGAGGGAGGGAGACAGAGGGAGACAGAGAGACAGAGGGAGACAGAGGGAGAGACAGAGGGAGGGAGACAGAGAGGGAGACAGAGAGAGAGACAGAGGGAGACAGAGAGGGAGACAGGGGGAGACAGAGGGAGACAGACAGAGGGAGGGAGACAGAGGGAGGGAGACAGAGGGAGGGAGACAGAGGGAGGGAGAGAGAGGGAGACAGAGAGAGAGGGAGACAGAGGGAGGGAGACAGACAGAGAGACAGAGGGAGACAGACAGAAGGAGGAGGGCGATGGGCAGAGGGAGGAGGGAGACAGAGGGAGGGAGACAGAGGGAGGGAGACAGAGGGAGGGAGAGAGAAGGAGAGAGACAGAGAGAGGGAGGGAGACAGAGAGAGGGAGGGAGACAGAGAGAGGGAGGGAGACAGAGAGAGACAGAGGGAGGGAGACAGAGAGATAGAGAGGGTGGGAGACAGAGAGAGAGAGAGGGAGGGAGACAGAGAGAGAGAGAGGGAGGGAGACAGAGAGAGAGAGAGAGAGAGAGGGAGGGAGATAGAGAGAGAGAGAGAGAGAGAGAGGGAGAGGGAGGGAGATAGAGAGAGAGAGAGAGAGAGAGAGAGAGAGAGAGAGAGAGAGGGAGACAGAGAGAGAGGGAGGGAGACAGAGGGAGAGGGAGGGAGACAGAGAGAGAGAGAGAGGGAGGGAGAGAGAGAGAGACAGAGGGAGACAGAGAGAGGGAGACAGAGAGGGAGACAGACAGAGAGGGAGACAGAGAGGGAGACAGAGAGAGAGGGAGACAGAGAGAGAGGGAGACGGAGGGAGACAGAGGGAGACGGAGGGAGACAGAGAGGGAGACGGAGGGAGACAGAGAGGGAGGGAGACAGAGAGGGAGGGAGACAGACAGATGGAGGGAGACAGAGGGAGGGAGGGAGACAGAGGGAGGGAGGGAGACAGAGGGAGGGAGACAGAGAGGGAGACAGAGAGGGAGACAGAGAGGGAGACAGAGGGTGACAGAGGGCGACAGAGGGCAAGAGAGGGCGACAGACAGAGGGCGACAGAGGGAGACAGAGGGTGGGAGACAGACAGAGAGAGACAGAGGGAGACAGACAGAGAGAGGAGGGCGACAGGCAGAGGGAGGAGGGCGACAGACAAAGGGAGACAGATGGAGGGAGACAAAGGGAGGGAGACAGAGGGAGGGAGACAGAGGGAGGGAGACAGATGGAGGGAGACAGACGGAGGGAGACAGACGGAGGGAGACAGACAGACTAGGGAGACGGAGGGAGAGATGGAGGGAGAGAGGGAGGGAGACAGAGAGAGGGAGACAGAGAGAGAGAGAGGGAGGGAGACAGAGAGAGGGAGCGGGAGGGAGACAGAGAGGGAGACACAGAGAGAGAGAGAGGGAGGGAGACAGAGAGAGGGAGAGAGGGAGGGAGACAGAGAGAGGGAGGGAGACAGAGAGAGAGGGAGGGAGGGAGACAGAGAGAGAGGGAGGGAGGAAGGGAGACAGAGAGAGAGAGAGAGAGAGATAGATAGAGAGAGGGAGGGAGAGAGAGAGAGGGAGAGAGAGAGAGGGAGGGAGAGAGAGAGAGGGAGGGAGAGAGAGGGAGGGAGAGAGAGAGAGAGAGAAAGAGAGAGAGAGAGAGAGAGAGAGAGATGTGTATGCCGGGTCCGGTGGCTCAGTGGACGAAGGCATCCGGCCTGTGTTCCACCTCATGGTCACAGTTTTGTTTTTCTCTAGCCCGGCCCCCTCCCCCAATGACACCGCCCCCACTGGTGCGGCCCTCGGCCACAAACCACACTGTAAATTTGGCCCCCGAGAGAAAGTTTGTGAGTACCCGTGGCTTAGGGACTACTTTGGGGGTACTTTATAACTATTATAAACAAATGTTTAGGCCTGCCAAAAGGTTTATTTTGTCAGGTCGAAATGGCAGTTTAATATTTCACTAAAGACTGCAGTAGTAGGCCTGAGGCATGTTTTAAAAGGCTACCTTAGTGGGTGGCACAATGAGTGATGCAGCCCACTAGTAGCATGTAATATACATGCCCTGGGTGCAGTATCATACACTAGGGACTTACAAGTTAATTAATAGGCGTATGCCCATTTGTTCATGTTTTCAAGGGGGAGCACAAGCACTTTACCACTGATTAGCAGGGGAAAAAGTGCACAGTCCTAAAAGCCATCAAAAACAGGTACAGTAAAGGAAGGCAAAGAAAGGCAAAAATCTGGGGTGACATTTCAGAGAGGACCAGGTCCAACAGGTAATCTATGTATTTGTGTATTCTTTGAGGCTAGGAAGAAAAAATGTAATGTGAATGTCTTGACAATATGTCATTATTAAAAAATGAGTAGGGAAGTTTTAATGGAGCCCAGTCAGAGATTTTGCGATTTGCCACTGATTAAAATTCCATGGTTGGCCATCTGAGTTTGTGTTATTTAAAGGTAGTATTTAATGGGCCAGTGGAGAGCAAGATATCAAGGGTATTTTTTCAAGCATTTCAGTCTCTCATCTGACATGAGGCTGTATTTGTTTTACATTTTGTGGCCATAAGAAGATCACACAAAAAATGTAGAGGCTGCTGATCTTGAGGAGCAGATTCAGTATGCAACATGTCAATAATCATCCACAGATATCTCTCAGTTCCAAGACAAAGGGACTGATTCACAAAGGGCCTCCACACTTGTGGCTGAGACCCCGCAGTCGTGGGGGAGTCTCTGCACTTGGGGCAGAATCTCCGCAATGAGAATATTCATTGCGGAGATTATGCCCAAGAGACCTGCTCTGCAACTGCCTGACTGACCAGCACCAGTGCTAAAGTACTTGTGCTCTCTCCTTTAACCATGGTAAAATTGTCTTACACTCAATTGGCACATTTAATTTACTTAGAAGTCCCTAGTAAAGTGATGCTACAGGTACCTATGCTACTAGCAGGCCTGCAGCACTTATTGCGCTACCCACTTGATTAACCCTTGAAAACATGTCTCATTCCTGACTTACAGCCTGGGTGTGCAGTTTCACACAGGCATTTCGACCTGGCAAAGTAAACCTTCTGACCTTCCTTTTTAATACATAGAAGCGACCCTAAACAGCCCACAGGGCAGAGTGCATTGTGTGTAAAAAGTTGGAAATGAATTTTGAAGTTTCACATGTCCTGGTAGTGTAAAACTTTAAAATTTGTTTTTCATTATGCCCAGGCTTACCTCTCCCATAGGATAATATTTGGTTACCTAATTACATTCAATTAATAAGTGAAATATTTTGTTTGGGAGCAGGTAGGAATGTCATGTCTGAGGAATTATAATTTAAAACCCTCTTTAATGGAATGTCCGATTTTAAGTCACAATTCTGAAAATGCCTCTTTTAGAAAGTTGCCATTTTCTTGCCCTATTTAGTGCCTCCAACATGTTCCTATGTCACGTAACTAGGTGTAGTTGACCTTTGTGTATTCATCCTGACAGCCACACAATAGTGGTTCTGGTTGTTGGCAGGATGGGCCATCCTGACTTGATGGGAGGGAGCTGTCACCTGTCACACTTGCACTTCAGAGACACTGCCTCAGCTCACACACAAAGGACATTACACAGCCTATTGTGCCTGCAGACAGACTTGGACCAGAACAGGGTGGCAAGGAATTCCAGACACTTCTGTCTGGAGAGTACTCCAGAAGTTTCTTCCAGTTCAAAGTGGAAACCAGGTAAAAAAATGAAAACCTTCAGACCCACTCTTCAGTACACTCCTGGACATATTGGCACTATAGAAGAAGGACCACTGCCAGAGGACTATCCTGCTGATTGGGGCCTACTCTGCTATCTGAGAAGAAAGATTGGACCTGTGCTCTTCATCCCAGGCTGAAATGACTCCAAGGGTCAGCTGATTGACCTTTGTTTCAAGCTACAGTACCACAACAAGCTCCATCGGGTCCTGCACGACCAGATAAGCACAAGTGGTGTTTTGTGCTTTTAGGCACTATACTTACCCTCAAGGCGAGGCAGGAGATATCAACAATCTCCGTACAGCACACAGTGATCCTCACTGATCCTTCATTAACTATTAAGTCTGATGTAAGGAGAGGCAGGAGATATCAATGATCCCCGTACAGGAAGGCTAATCTCAATTACCAAAATCAAAACAACACCTTGAGCTTAGTATGTCAATGGGCATAAGTCCTAGCCAAGGTGGATGTTACACTCTTGTCTGAACTCTCAACTGACTCACATTCTTGACTGTAAATTTTGTGTACAAGGAAATATGTCTGCCATGACTAGGTGTAGCTGACCTTTGTGTATCCCTCTAGACAGCCACACAAATAGAGGTTCTGGGTGTTGGCAGGATGGGCTATCCTGATTGATGGGGGGACGGTCACCTGACACACTTGCAGTTCAAAGACACTGCCTCAGCTTATACACAAAGGATATTACACAGCCTATTGTGCCTGCAGAGACACTGGGACCAGAACAGGGAGGCAAGAAATTCCAGACAATTATGTCTGGGGAGGACTCCAGAACTTTCTTCTATTTCAAAGTGGGCACCAAGTATAAAAATGGGACCTTCAGGCCCACTCTTCAGTACACTCCTGACACTACAGAGGAAGGACTGCACTGCTGCCAGAGTACTATCCTGCTGCTTGAGGCCTGCTCTGTTGTCTGAGAAGAAAGATTGGACCTGCACCTTTCATTCCAGGCTGAAATGACTCCAAAGGTCAGCTTATTGACCTTCTGTTTTGAGCTACAGGGCCACAACAAGCTTCAGAGGCCTCCATGCATCTGCCCAGCTGACCTGTACTTGACCTGCATATACCTGAAGCTGGACCTGCCTGAACCCTGCTGAAGTGAGTTCCTGATCTCCAAGTGGTCCTGGACCCTTAGTGTGGCTTCAGTTGAGCTCCTCTCAAAAGAAAAGGAGAAATCATGAAGTTTTGGGCTCTCCACGCCCGCAGATGGGCCAGTTTGTGCCAAGATCTTGCCGCTCACACTGACCGCCAAGGCAAAGCTCCAGTTAACCTGACTCTTCAAGGTACAGCGACTACCAGCAGTGACCAGCAAAGCTAGATTTGCACTTCCATGACGCTCTTCCTACTCTTCACTGCCTCCTCCACTGAGAAGGGAACTCTTTGTGCTGGACTCTAGAAGTTATTAACATTTTTGACTGTAAATTTTGTGAATGAGGGAATAAGTTTGCCCGTACCAGTGAAGTTATTACACCTCCAAGGGACATTCCTCTGCTTCAGATATGTCTGTTAAGCATTTCTGTGACAGCTCTAATATTACACCAATTTACCCCAAATAGCATACACATAGTCATGTTCATAAGCAAGAACTCCGTCAGAAGCTGCAATCCATCAACTGGAAATTACTTGCCCTTTCCTGAGGAATTTAACATTCTCTGGGGCTCATGTAGACACTGGTGTTAGGGTGATCAACACAACAGCATTACCTTGAAGTACATATCATGGTATAGACATGGAAATAAATATGTTTTTCATACTCAATGATTTTTTTCAGTAGAAACATACTTTGCAAGCTTTTCATAAAAATAGCTTATGGGACACTAAAGCTTTTTCATTTCTATGCCCATTTCTCCTCGCAGAAGCCACTTCTACTGTGTATTTAATTTATCGGGAAGCACAGAGCTCATGTTGGAGAGTTGGTTCTTACACAAACCCTTGTTTCTTGCTCAGTACCATCCTCCCTAGGTGTTAGCTTTTGGCATTCTCTTCTGATTTCTGTATGCCATGATGAGGCATCAGCTCATTAGTCCTCTGTGCAGTTGGTCAAGAGGCACCATAAGCTTCAAACACACTAACCAGCTGCCTACATTAAACTCCAAAGATTATTACACATTAGGCACATGTTTCCTTATTTGTTGAGAAACCTGGAAGCACCTCACACTGAAGAGCATTTCTTTCTTTTAAGTTTTAAAAATAAGTTTATTAAATATAAACATAGAATGAACATCAATGTTGTATGACATGAGGATAAGATATAAGACCAATGTAATCATATGAGGGGAGGAAGGAGGAGGAAGGGGAAGGAAAGAGAGAAATAGGGAGGGGGAAGAACACATCAGATAATAACTTCGATCAAATAGATAAAATACAGTAAATACTATATTTATACATTATGCTTCAACCTATGTCTTAAAATATATAACAGATACTTAATAATAGCTATTAACTTCAAGGAGGTTTGGGAACTTCTTCATCACTGGGGTTATGTAAAGGTAGGGTTTGAGCAGAAACATTTAGAAAATTGGTGATGGGTAACCACAGTAAATCACGTTTAATAGCCAGAGTAATAGGATGAACATATGCCCTATCTAACCTATGATTGTAGCAAACTCCGTTCCACCATGCCTGAAACGAAATATTCGAGGCTTGTTTCCATGACTTTGTTATTTGTTGAAATGCAACTGCAATAAGTAGGTCAACAATAGCTACATTAGTAATTGAAGAGGGCCATACCTCCGCGACACTACCCAGAAATATGTGTGAATAGGAGAAGGGAATATGTATAGAGAAAATTTTGTTAATTTGTTTCCATACCATAATCCAGAAATGATGAATGGGAGGACACGTGAATAACATGTGTTTAAGATCGGCTACTTGGGTATGACAAGACCAACAAGAAGAGGGGATAGTGGGATCTATATGGTGTAGTTTAGTTGGAGTAATCAAAAGTCTATTATAAATAAAAAATAAAGTCTGTGTAGTATTTGCTGCTCTAGAAGACTTCCCTATTTTAGTCCAAATTTTTCTCCATTGAAGGAGAGAAAAGATTCGTTGAGATCCGATTCCCAGTCGCATTCTAGTTTAGATTTTATACGGGAAGTAGAGGAATCTCTCAACTTGTTATATATTTGAGACGCAGAGGAAGAGACCGATATAAAGGACAGAGTGATCGGAGAGGATTTGATAGGAGCAGGAGAAGATTTAACAGCATCATAAGAGGATTGAGCAGCATTAATTAGCGATACATATTTTGAATGATAGGAGGGAGGAAGAGAAAAATTAGATTGGGCTACAGAAAAAGGAATACAAGAATGTCCATGAAAAAGTTGATGGGTCCATTTCAGACCCAGGTCCAACCAATCCTTCCAAAAAGAGTTCTATTCTTAATTTTGATCCTCTTGTTGTACCAAATTGGAGATTGTAGAAGTCGAGTTCGATCGTCAAGGCCGTCAGTTATTAAAGTATAAAGGACTTTACAAGAGTTCTTAAGAATGGGAAGAGACAATTTTGCTGGAACTTGAGAGAAGGAAATTACTTCCTCGAAGGTAAAAGGATAGAAAAAGGAGGTTTCTATCTCTACCCATAGAGGCTGAGAAAAGGAATCATTCATGTTTTTAGAGAGTAAAGAAGAAGAGTGTTTAAGAAAAAATGAAGTGTGGTAAGCAGAGAAATCCGGGAAGTTTACCACGCCCATGTGCTTAGGTTGTTTAAGTTTGGCGAAAGACATTCTAGCTTTTTTGTTGTGCCATAGAAATTTTGATAAGGTAATGTAAATTTTCTTATAACAATTTTTGGGGATATTAATTGGGAGATTAGATAAGAAAAATAAAATTATAGGTACTAACATCATTTTTATAGAATCTAATCTACCCCACCAGGATAAAAATAAGGGGTGCCAACGTGAAGTGGACTCGATTAAAGTCTGTTGTAATTTGTTTAAATTTAATGTCACGGTATCTTTAATAGAAGGTGTGAACCATAAGCCTAAGTATTTAATCTTAGTTGGACTCCAACGAAAAGATGAAGATGAGAAATCAGCATGAAAGCAATATTTGTTTAGAGGAAGAATTTCACACTTATCTGTGTTAAGTTTGTATCCTGAGACATGAGCAAAATCCTTGACTTCGGAAAGAAACGATGGTATAGAGGATTGAGGATTAGATATAAACAATAGGATATCGTCAGCATAAGCAGAGAGTTTCAATTGTTTGTCGTCATAAGGAAACCCTGTGATGGTCTTATTTAAACGGATTTTTATTAGAAAGGGTTCTAATGCCAAAATAAATAAAAGTGGAGAAAGTGGACATCCCTGACGAACGCCTCTATATAACGGAAAGGATGAAGAGACAAGACCATTAGCTAGAATAGAGGACCTGGGAAAAGAATAAAGTAAAGAGATGTAGGAGAGAAATTTGGGTCCAAAACCAAACCAAACAAGTGTAGAAAAGACGAACTGCCAATTGACCCTGTCAAATGCCTTTTCAGCATCTAGTGCAACAGCTGCTAAT
The DNA here is from genome assembly GCA_963921515.1 of Calotriton arnoldi. Lineage (NCBI taxonomy): Eukaryota > Metazoa > Chordata > Amphibia > Caudata > Salamandridae > Calotriton > Calotriton arnoldi. The sequence goes on along the minus strand of CAWUFW010006565.1, from coordinate 543,284 downwards.
GATTGTTTGTGGGAGTGAGATTTACTAAGAACATTAAAGAAGAGCCGGGTATTGTCAGATAAGTGCCGTCCTTTAACGAAGCCACTCTGTTCTTTCCCAATTATCCTAGGTAAAATGATATCCAAGCGAAGGGCAAGGATTTTCGCAAATATTTTATAATCAACATTAATTAAAGAAATGGGTCTATAGTTTTTGCAAAGTGTATGATCTTTATCATCTTTAGGGAGAAGGCATATTAAAGCTTCTTGAAACGAACCTTCAGATTTTTGGGAAGATATAAAATAAAGAAATAATTGATGGAGTTTGGGAATAAGAAGATTAGAAAAGTGAGTGTAGAATTCTATTGTGAAGCCATCAGGACCTGGAGCTTTCCCTTTTTTGAGCGTTTGAATAGCTTTAAGGATTTCGTCTGTATGTATATCCGCATCAGTGGAGGAAAAGTCTACTTCAGGAAAGGTAGGAGCAGGAATAGAGGATAAGTATTGCGAAATATCCGTCAATTGAGGAGAGAATTCAGGAGTATATAATTTTTGGTAGAAGTCGACAAATTCTGAGAGAATGTCTTCATCATTGTGGATTATTTTGTTGGATGAAGTTAAAATGGATTCAATTTTTGTACGTTCTTTTTTTATTTTTAGATATTTGGCAAGAAGATTTCCAGATTTATTTTGGGCGGTATAATATTTGGCACTAGACTTAAGTAGGTATAAGTTTGCAGAAGCAGTAGATAATTTATTAAAAGAGATTTTTGCTTTAATAAGTTCCTTCAGATCAGATTGGGATTTTGTTACATAATAGGTGTGTTCCAATTTTTTAATTTGTTTATTAAGTAATTGAGCAGAATGAAAAGATGCTTTTCTTTTCTGTGACACAAATGAAATAATGAAGTCTCTAGAGGCAGCTTTAAAAGTATCCCAAACAAGTTGAGGTGACATTTGAGGGGATTCATTTACTACGAAAAATGAGGTTGCAAAATCAAGAAATGTTTATGTAAATATGGGATCCAGTAGTAGGGAATTATTAAATCTCCATCTTTTCATACCCTTGGACGGAGGTAATAAATCCAAACTCAGAGAGACTGGAGCATGGTCTGAGATTAAGATAGAACCTATGTCTGAGTGGGAAATGTGTTGAATTAAAGCTTTAGATATAAAGAGGTAGTCTATCCGGGATTGAGAGGAATGGGCAGGAGAGTAATATGTGTATTCTTGCAGTGCAGGATGACAAAGTCTCCAGGAATCTATAAGGGAACGTTGGAAGATAGCAGATGTAAATTGCGCATGCATGGGAGAAGGCGAAAATCTGGAGTTAGACCTTCTATCTATAAAGGGATCTATGACCATATTACAGTCCCCTCCGACAATTAAATAATCATCAGTATATTGCATCAAGGAGGAGAGAAATTGTGGCCAGAAAGACTTATCATTGTTAGTGGGAGCATATACATTGACAACAGTTAAAGGAATATTGTTAATCAGTAAAGATACTGCAACCCATCTCCCTTCTGAATCATTCTCCTGACTTACAAGGTGAACATTTAACCGTTTATGACAGAGAATAGCAACACCATTACGTTTTCCTGAACCAGGTGATGCGAAAACATGACCCACCCAATGACGTCTTAATTTGGCTATCTCCGTGTCCATAATATGAATCTCCTGTAATAAAGCAATGTCCCCCTTTAAACTTGCAATATGTGATAAGACTCGCTGACGTTTAATTGGAGAACCCAAACCTTTAACATTCCAGGATATTATGTTTAACGACATCTAAAAATATACACTAGATTGAAATGTTTAGATTCAGTAATATAATAAAAACCAAAATTATTAACTTGAAGAATTTTCATAGAAGAATAATAAATACAGAATAGAAGGTATATGAGACAAAGGGAGAAGCAGAAACATAAGAAGAAATAGAATAAGTGAAACAGAGGCAAAGAAGACCAATAATTGCAGAAAGATGAACAATTAAGATTAAGAGGAAAAATAGAGAGAAAAAATAACCAGTCAAGTAGGACATAGAAAATTATTTTGTATACTTTATAAGAACTTAGAATGATCGCTAAAAGAACCAGATTAAGTATAAAAGGATTGAGAAAGAAAGGAGGGAATGAGGAGAAGATGGAAAGATGCACAGAAAGGATAAAGTAAGTTATACTAACGTGAGAAAAAAGAGGAGTGAGAGAAAGGAAAAGAATAGGGAAGAAAGAAGGGAAGACAAAACATAAAACAGAAACATAATGCAAATCCAACATTTGATAATAGAGAAAAATGTCAAAAAGACATACCACAAGCAGACAATGAGAGTGGGGGAGGTGAAGCCACATAAGGAAGGTAGCACACCAAACGAGGGAATCCGGGACAGAAGAGGCACAAGGAAAAACGATCTCCAGGAGCAACGAAGGAATATAGGGTGAAGGATCACAAAACCGCATCTAATAAGGAAGGGAAAGAAAAGATGTTAACAAGAGATAATACAACACATCCAAGGCAAGACAGAAACAAAAACAGTAGACACCAAACGGAATAAAATCAGTCCAGCAATGTTATGGTCGCGGGATATCCATGGATTCATCTCTGCAGGTATTCAAGAAGACTTGGAGAAGCGCAGGATCTTCATAGTTGGTAGTTTTATTGTTGTAAGTCACCTTGAACAAACAAGGATGAAATAGGCCATAACGAGCATTTAGATTTCGAAGAGCAGGTCTCATGTCCAAGAATTTCTTCCGCCGGTCCGCAGTTGCTTTAGCATAGTCCTGAGCAAAAAGATATTAGAACCATTCCAGGAGATTTTCCCTTTTTGTTTGGCAGCATGGAGTACTTTGAGCAAATCTGTGTATTCCAAAAAATATAGGATAATTCCCCTAGGTCTCAAGACCGAAGATGAAGATGGAGAAAAACGAGGACTTTGTCCCAGACGGTGAGCACGTTGAATATTTAGAGGAGGATTATCAGGAAGGCCAAGAAGAGTTGGTAAAAAGGTTTGAAAAAGGACAAAGGATCAGCACCTTCGAGGCCTTCCGCAAGGCCGTAAATACGTAAATTATTGCGCCTGTTGCGATTTTCCAAATTTTCAACTTGTTGAGTAAGACGCAAAACCTCTCTACGCATACCTGGAACTTGATCAGTGACTGTTTGGATAGACTCAACACGGTTTTCAAGATCACCAACTCTTTGTTCAGACTGAGACCAGTTGTCTTCAAGACTCTGGAGCCGGGAGTTAGTCTCTACCATGTATGGTTTGAGGGAACGTATTTCTTCCAGTAAAAGTTCCAAGGAAATTGTGGAAAACGCATTGGTAGGAGAAGGAGGATTAACCTTTGTTCGCTTACCAGAAGAGGAGAAGGATGTAGAAGGAATTTTAGAACTTGTTTTAGTGCCAGACTGCGTCATGGTAGAAGACAAGTGCTTGGAGCTGGCAGTCTCAGTACTTGGTTCTTCCATATTATCTTGTAGGACGCTGAAGGGGTTATGGTCTTCTAATGAGATATCCTTGGTATGTTGAGCACTGCTGCGATTAGCTCGAGACATTGCCAATAATAAGTAAGAGGAGAAATGCCCCAAAAGCGTAAGAGGAGGTCCAAGGCGACAGGCAAGCTGAAAACGCGTAGGTATCAGAGATAAACGTCACAGCCAGATCGATGGATACAGCCTTGGTGTGGGCTAGTAATCCGAAATAGGCAAATGCGACAAAAAGAGGACACCCAACGGTCACTTCAGAACTTTGAGGCGATAAGATGACAAGTGTCACATAAAAAACATTCCTTTCCTATAAGTGACACAAATTAGCTGGAAAAATCGCCTTATATATTCCCACAAGTATTAGAGTGTGAGGAGAAGTGACCCCATTATAGGCGCGCGGGAAGAACGGGGAGCGCAAGAAAAAATACAAAATGGCGGCCGCGGCTTTTCGTTGAGCCGCGAGTAACAAGAAAATTTCAAAAAAGCCGCTTGCGCTCACCCCTGGCCTCCGCAGTTACTGCCAGTGACACAGGAAGGGTTCCGATGCATGAGGGTGCCGTCGATGGATCCAAAGGACAGAAATATAAGCCTGGAGATGTTCCGGTGCATCATCCCGTCACGGAGCTCCGACGGATGGCGGCCATCTCCTTCGGCTCCTAAGCCACGCCCCCTCTGAAGAGCATTTCTAAACAGAAGATTCATGTCCATTTCTTTCTCCAGACAACAGAAAGGCAAAAGAGAGCTTTGATAACGCCAATTAACTTTGCAAAGGGTATCTTAAGGTGCTTCAAAAGGACATGATAACAACAGTAACATGCCCAGATCCGGTGAGCACAAAGAAACCCTCCAACCAAGTTCACAGACTTAAGGCACTGCAAGTCGTCCTGAGCAAACATCAAAGTTAAACCATTATCAGAGTCAAAAATCTCCTTCAATGCTAAGTCTACAACATGAGTACTCATCTGTCTGCTCGTCCGTCCTTTCATCCATCCATCCAAAGTGCTCATTGTTAAAGTGACCACACAAAAAGAGGTACTTTCTCACAGTATCCATATTGTCATTGTATTATAGTAGCACTTAACATTTGTTTGATACCCCTGACAAGGCTCTGAAACACTTTTGTAGATGGCTGTTGTGCTACTCTCTGGGTGTGCTTGGTTGAAAGAGTGTGTCTGGTTGATCCCATATGGGAAGCATGTCAAAGTCAATTCAATTAAAAAAACTTTATTACGATCACTATGGATCAAAAAGTACTACACAGAAGAAAGCACTTACAAACATAAATGATAAAATATAAAACTGTTGAATACTCTTTTGTCGGTCATTACAGTAGCAGCAGAGGAAATACATTTTCATTTTAAAAGACCACAGAGATTCACCATAAAAATGCTTTTGTTTTAAAAACAAGATGCAAAATACAATAAATATCTTCTATAAATGCTAAAAGACTTAAGTCAGCTAGAGTTTGTCCAAGTGGCAAAATACAGTATTAAGGGACCCTACAGAGTGTGGCAAATTACGGACTACCAAGAGAACACTTGGCACGTCTGATCCACATTGCCATTAGGAACTTGGCCATACAGAATGCCATTATATGAGATGTATCTGACTGCAGTATTCTGAATGCCTCCTGGTGCTTCCTAACTCCCAGGTTTCTGCAAAATGGAACTACCCGCTTAGCTCGAGACTGTCTATACAGAGGGCAAACAAAAATAAAACATGCTTAAGTGTCACAGATCCTCCTTGGCAACAAGTATAGTTCTCATCCATCATATCCATTTCTTTGTGCCACTTTCTTTTAAACGTTTTTACAGGTAGGTACCCATACCTAAACTGTAGATATAGCTTCCTTGCTAATGGGGGAACAATTTCATCAATAGTGCTCTCAAATAACTGGGTCGGTTAAAAATCAATAAAAACAACAGAGAGTGATCCTTTACAATTGTGTATATTGTCCATTACAACACTACCCCAATAAACAGCGTTAAGACTGGACTTTTGGATTTGACACAAAGACTCTGGAAAGTCCCAGTATGTGTCAAGGCTTAACCTCTGTAAAAGGGCCTTAACAGTGCAGAGCCACAAGATCTTACTTGCATATTTTGGTGACATTAGGTCATGAAGGCCCACCCTATATGACTCTAGTGCTGTAGTAGACCATAGTCGATTCCAGAACATGAGCACTGTGAGCTCAATTTATGGGAATTTTTTTCTGGGCCAAATCTAAATAAAGTGGAGCCAATGGGGTGCTCACAGGGAGGTTTAACAGAGATCTAAAACGTTTATATTCTATTACTAACAGATTGTTGAGTTTTGTGCAGCCACATATCTCCGCACCATATAAAACCACTCCTAGAGCTTTGACATTGTAAATCTCTAGTGCGGGAGCCACCCTTCTGGATATGGTTTTCATGTGCATTTTTGCAATGTTTATCATTTGTTGTACCAGGGACAGCTGTGCCCTTCCCACCTCTGGAGACCAACATAGGTTTCTTATAAAATGTAGCCACTACTTCTAGCAGGATATCACCGACAAGCAACTGCCTCGTTTGCTGGGATGTTAGTCTGGTGGAAAAAAAATCATACATTTGGTCTTGGAACTGTTAATACTATGACCTTACTGGAAAGTTAAATATATCAATTAGGAGTTAGCCAATTCTGTCATGTTTTAGGGGCCAGAGCCAATACACAGGGGTAAGAACAGCAATACCCCAGTATGAAGAGTACAAAAACCAGCAGCATGAATCCACAAAAAATGGGGGTGACCACACAAAATTAAGTACTTTCTCACAGTATCCATATTGCCATTGTATAAAAGTAGCACTTAAATTTTGTTTAACACCCCTGACAAGGCGCTGAAACACATTTGTAGATGGCTGACATGCTACTCTGTGGGTGAGCTTGGTTGAGTGTGTGTCAGGTTGATCTCATAAGGGAAGCATGTCAAAGTCATACCTGAGTTTTATTTGTGCTATGTTAGTTCCCTAAGCCGTCACACATGGTATAGCAAATGGGAGTGAGAGCTATGACACTGAGGGTCTGATTTTATACTTTTGACAGATGGAGCAGTGCCTAGACATTACCTTCATCATTTCAGATGACAGCTAGCCTAGCAGTCACCCCTGTACCTTGAGAGGAACCACCATCACAGCAGTTTCCTCCAAGGTGCAAAACCTTTGGTTGATGGCCACCGGCAGTCTTGGCAGCCGTCCACCAAACCTTTAAACTCTTCTTTTTGTTTCCATATACAAACTCTCAAAGCTGGTGTTTGTTTCTGAAAAACACAAAATGAATGGCCACCAACTGTGGTTTTCTCCCACGGTATGGGCGATCATTATGTATTTTATTCTGACCCTCAATGTCAGGTTTTACTTGCCGTAAGGGACGGAAAAAAGAACATTAAAATGTCCATTCCTCCAACAGCCCCTACTCTGATGGGGTGTCAGATGAAGCTTTCTGTTAACAGGACTGTGTCTACAGAAATATTAGGGTCTTCTCATCTATGAATAAGGTGGACAAGATTCTATGTTGTGGTTGTGACACAGTACTCTGTCTGCCAAACTTTAAAAATGGTCCTTAGGCCCTGGCTGTGACTCAGCCAGAAAACTCCAGCTAGTTTTAGTTTGAGGACAAGTTGCACAACATTTCCCTTTTTGGATTTCTCATTCATTGTGTATTGCCTAGGTGAGTGTGGTACCCCATAATACTAACATACATGGTGTTGCAATGGAAATGTGTGACCCTTCATCACTGATTCATAGCCACTGCATAGGGAAATTGTCTTAACTGAATAATGCTTAGGGTGCTTCTGAAGGGCTGTGACAAGCCTAAAAACCAATGCATGTGGGTTGTAGCCCTAAATATAGACTACAACAATATCATCCTACAAAAACGTCAGTAAAAGTATCTATGAACAAAATATTGATTTTCCGTATGTGTCCAAAATATCAACTACCAAATTATCTACTAAAAACATCAACCACAAAAATATAGTCAGCAGAACTACATATTAAAACAAAAATTAGTGTTTCAAAATAAATATAAAAAAATATATTTTTTTTTTATAATTCCACAAATTATCATCTACATGTATGCAAAATTGTAATTATTAAAATATATACCTAATAATTGGAAATACATTTTAAGAAAAAATAAATATAGTATATTTGTAATTTAAAAAAATATTTACAAATGAATATAAATAGTTCATATTTTATCAAAAAATAAACAATTTATAAATCTACTAATTTTGACACCATACTTTTTCACTTTGACATTTAAAATTACATAATAAACTAATAAATATATACTAAATTAAGTTATTCAAAAATTCCAAAATGTAGAAATATTTAAATGTTAATAAGGATAAAAATTAAAAATAACATATATCTAAAAACTCATACTCAACATATATTTAATAGATAACATCAAATATGAAAAAAATAAATGTATCAAAAAACAACAAAAAGCAGTACAATATAACATTAAATAAAAAAATCTAAAATATAGTTACACAAACGTTAAATAAGTATAATTTGGGGGAAAAAGATTTGATAATAACTCCAAGGCAACAAACCATGAGAAAAGTGCATATATTTGAGATGGTGGCAGATCCCAACTCCTGTAACATCAACATTGGGGAAAGTGTATATATTGGAGGAGGAGCGGGTCAAATTTACTGTTCAAACTCCACTCACACAAACATTGAGAAACTTACATATATTTGGTAGGGGTTCTGATTTACTACTCTAGCTCTAAACCACACACATTCAGGAAAGAGTAAATATTTGGGAGGGTTAGATTGTATTCTAACTCCACCCCACAAACATTGGTTAAATCCCTATTTTTTTGTCTCGAAGAGGGCAGATTTACCACTGTTAATCCAGTCTCACCAACATTGGGGAAATTGTATATAATTTTGGGTGTCCATTTTTTTCTATTCTAACAGCAATCTCTTATTATTTGGGCAAATTGCATATATTTGGACAGCATCAGATTTGATACTCTAGCTCCACTCCCACAAACATTGAGAAAAGTGCTGAATTATTTCATGTTTTTATATTTTATGTCCTGGGCCCTGGGGCAACAGAGCGCTTTCCATAACACAGCAACAAAATAATATGTATACACAGGGCAGTCAATGGTAAGGCACAGCGTGAAGATAATAGAGTACAGTATAAAAGGACATTCCCAAGAACTGTGTGCAAATGCAGTGTAATATGTATTAGGAAACGTGCAAGTAAGCAAAATATATACAAGCATATCATGGATACGTCCTAGAGGAGTGGATTGGGGAGGACTTCACCCCATTCCATGAGCCCTGAGATTGTCCAAGGTTTCCAATAGCCTGAAGTCTTAATAGGGGACAATACGAGTCTGTGACTCCAGTCTGATATGACATTTTACGTGCTCACATTTAAAATTGAATTTTTTTTTAGGAGATGACTTTTAACACACATTTATTTGCGTGGCTTAATGAGATAATCTACTCAGAAATGGTTTGCTTACAGTTACATTTCTTAGTAGGCATATTATCTGGCCTTAGAACATTCTGTACACTGCACAAAATGTTGTTGTTTGTTGTTGACAGCTCTGGGTGGATAGAATCAACAATGACAACAGGACCAGGACTCAGGCACAGAATGAATGGGTCCAGTTTATTATATAAACAGCACTATGCCTCTGTTTCGACAGAGGATCATCTCAATGGACTGTCGAAGGTCGCCAAATGCCTGAATTCTAGCCCAGCTGAATTCCAACACCATCCTGAAGAGGACGGTGGCCTGTTCTACACCAAGACTGGCCTCCAGATGGCACTCGCCCGCAGGTAAATGAGGAATTAGACCACTCTAAGGTATTCTGGCAGACATGCACACCATATGCTAGGATAGACAGCCGTAGGTAGGAGTCCAATTATATGTTTTCATTTAATCCAATGTAATTTTTATGTCAAGTTAATAAAACTTGTATAACTCACAAATACAACAGGTCTCTTGGCACACACCAAAGGGTTATGATAACATGTGACAGCTAATATTACTAAAATGAGAAAGTCAAACTCTTCCAAAAGCTTGTTCAAATAAGAACATTTTCAACCTCTTCCAAAAGGGGAGGAGAGCAGTTTCTCTCCTCAGACTTTCAGGTAGTCCATTCCAGATCTGTGGTATCAGAACTGAAAATGCCCGACACCCCCAAAGTTGTTTTAATAAAGCTTGGGCAGGTCCGCAAGGACGCCTCAGAGGAGCGTAGACAGCATCCAGGCACATAGTGCCTCAGACGTTTCTCAATATAGGCTGGTACTGTGCCATGTAACGTCTTGTGCGCAATGCACAGGACTTCGAAAATAGCCCACTGTTTGACTAGCAGCCAATGCAATTGTTGCAGCAGTGGGGTAGCATGCGCTCGTCTTGGCAGCTTGAACAGTAGTCTCACTGCAATATTCATAACGACCTGGAGCTTACCTAATAACTTATTGGGGAGGCCGATGTACAAGGCATTGCCATAATCCAACCGTGACATTATCAATGCCACCACCACTTTTCACATAGTTGTGAAAGAAAGAATTGGAGCCAATTTCCGGAGCTGTCTGAGGAGATCTGTGCAGCTCCCGCACACTGTTGCCTCCTGCTTAGCCATTGAAAGGTTGCTATAAAGCTTGATACCAAGACTTTTTACTACTGGCACAAAGTCTGGGCAGGACCTAACTCCTGGTGCCAAAAACCGTCCATCTATGGATTCCCCTTCATAGTGATAGCCAGAACCTCGGTCTTGTCTGGATTCACTTTCAGAGAGTCCACTGTCATCCAATTCACAGTGAACCACAGAATATTCTGCAGATTCAACTGTGCCTGCATGGAACTCTCAATCTGTAAGACCAGCTGGGTGTCATCTGCATAGTTAAACAGTTGGTAGTCTAGCTGTGCTAATGCTGCAATCAAAAGATATAAATAGATGTTGAACAGCAGTGGGGACAACGCGATTCCTGAGGGACCCAACAGGAGAGCACCCTTTCTCTGGTGACATAACCACCCATTTGCACCCTCTGTGAGTGGCTGTTCTAGGGTGAAGAAATCCACAAAAGTGCAGACCCTGTGATCCTGCACACCATTAGCAGGTGCATGAGCACTTGATGGCCCACCATATCAAATGCTGCCATAATTGCACAATGTTTGAATCATTCATTCTGTTCACCATTCTTTTTTTTTTTTGTAAACTCTTTTTATTGTTGACATCGTAAATACATCCAAGCAGATTCATTTACATCATTATGATCACATTACATATTCCGCCCTATGAACATCTTTATCTTGGCTTATTGTTGCTATTCAACCCCATGTCTAATCTACCTCTAGCGCCGGGTGCTCCTTCAACTGGGGGGGTTCACAGATATTACCTCTATACATGTTCCATTTATCCCAAATCTGCAACCACTTCTTGGGACAACCACGCGATACATATATCGTCTTCTCCGTTACCATGCACCAGTCCATGTCTTTTTTCCATACGTTCAGCGTGGGCTTTTCAGGCACCCCCACAATTTGGCAATGTTCCTTTTGGCTAGCATCAGACCCAAGGCCACCCAGATTCTTTCTTTCCCTGACATGTCTGTGGGACCCCATACATTCAGAACACGTATCTTTATCTCGGGCTCTACTTGTTTGCCCAGTACATTCGTCATACATTGAGTCACTTTTGTCCAATAATTTTGGATATACACACAGCTCCAAATGGTATGTGTAAAGGTTCCCTCCTGACCACACCCTCTGTTGCAACTGGGATTGTCTCTATAACCCATTTTTGCAAGGATGGTATTTGCTAAGTATACTATATGCAATATCTTAAGCTGTACTAGTCATAGTTTTGACGAGATTGCTACCTCTTTAGGGGACGATAAAGCCTCCTGCCACTCGTCATCCTCCATTTCCATTGTGTCATTTTCCCAGTAACCTCGCAGTTGCAGAAGGGGGTCGGGCATGTTGTTTATTAACTTTTTATACACCAATGAGATCGCTTTCTTGGGCATATATTCTTCTAGGATTCTGTCTTCAAGTGGGGAGGACTCGGGAAGCAGCTGACCCCGCGGGATAGCCGCTTGCAGTGCGTGTCGGATCTGTAAATATCTAAACTTTTCTGTCTCAGCCATTTCATAATCTCTCTGCAACTGGGCAAATGGGATCACTTCCCCTTTTTTCCATAGGTCGCCCACCCGGGAAATGCCAATCATGTCCCAAGCCGCGAAACCTTTTGATTTTCGCAAGTTGCCTAATTTCTCTGTATCCCATAGTGGTGTTGCTTGTGTTATTTTCCCCTCCCAACCCATGCTCTTGTTCACTGTGCACCAAGTTTGGACTGCGTGTTTGGTTGGGCCCGTTAGGTTTTATTTTGCCGAATTCGTATATAATACCCTGATGTAGTGCCCTTTGGGGAGGAGCCATCTATCCATCTTATAGCCGGGATCGTCATTGGCTCTGTATATGCATTGGTTAATTGCTGTCAGTTGTGCAGCCCAATAATATTTTTTAATATCCGGGAGTCCTATGCCGCCGTCCTACCACCCTCTCGTCAACTTTCGGGTCACTATTCGTGGTGGTTTCCCCTCCCACAACAGTACCCTCTGCTTGTTCTCGATGCTTTTAAAGTATTCTGCATGCACTGGGGCCGGGGAGTTCTGCAATATATACAAGAATCGCGGTAATGCCATCATCTTAAATAGTGCGGCCCGCCCCAGCAAGGACAGTGGGAGGGATCTCCAATGTTGAATATCCCGTTTGAGTCTTAGCAGAGGGGGGAGGAGATTATGTTTATAATGGAACGTTGAGTCTCGAGTAACGAAAATTCCAATGTATTTAAACCCTCCCTTTGCCTCTATTATCTCGTATCCTCTGGGCAGGACCAGAAAATCTCCTCTCAATACATAAATGGCTGATTTAGACCAGTTGATTTGGTAACCAGAACATTTGCCGAAGCGCATGAAGATATGCAACACTCTATTGATGGAGGCTCTCGGTGACGCCAGATATAATAGTATATCATCTGCGTATAGAGAGATCTGGTCCTCCCAATCTTCAGCCCATCGCAATCCCCTCAGGACCGGGTCTCTCCTTATCCACATCACTAGGGGTTCCAGCATCAAGGAAAAGAGCAACGGGGAAAGGGGACAGCCCTGTCTAGTTCCTCTTTCGAGCTCGAAAGTCTTTGACTTTCTGTTATTGACCACTACTTGCGACAATGTTTTATTATATAGGAGTCTCACCCAGCCAATAAAATTGGGCCCAAAGCCCATTTTATTCAGGACTGCCCACATATAGGGCCATTCAATGGTATCGAAAGCCATGGTGGCATCCAGTGACATTACCACTGCATCCTCTCTCAATGTCTCTACCCTACCCATGACTCCATGTAGGCACCGGAGGTTAAGTGAGGTGTTTCTTGATGGCATAAAGCCGGACTGATCGGGATGTACTAACTTCGCAATTACCCCCAGGAGACGAGCGGCCAGTAATTTGGCTAGGATCTTGGATTCTGCATTTATCAGTGATTAAGGCCTATAGGAAGAGCACCTATCTCTAGGCCTACCGCTCTTATGAATAATCACTATTGTGGCCAACCTCTGATCCTCCGGGAGCATCTCCCTGTCACGACTCTCCAGGAACATGTTGGTAAGATATGGCGCGATTTTGTTTGGTGCTAGCTTATATATTTCGATGGGTAATCCGTTGGGACCCATCGCCTTCCCAGACCGCAGCTCCCGGATAGCCCGTTCCACCTCAATATGTGTGAGCTCCTCATACAGACTAGAGGAATCCTCCCCAGAAAGAGCAGGGAGGTCCACATCTGACAGCAGGGCATTTGCGTCTTCCTCAGTAGAGGTCGTATGCGAAGTGTATATATCGTTAAAATATTCCGCAAATCCCTGCGTTATTTCTTCCGGTCCTGTCAAGTGTTGTCCCGACTCCGTCGTTAGGTCCACCACTAATCTATTGGCTTGATCCCGTCTATCCAACCATGCCAATAGTCTACCTGCTTTGTTCCCTATATTGTATATTTTACTCTGTGTGGCTCTATAGTGCTCACAGGCTGCCTTTGTGGCCAGGTCCTTATATTCTTTGGCCTTGATTTCCAGCATGTGTTTGACTGCCATCTCATCTTCCCCCCCTAGTCCTTCCTCAAGTCGTAGTATTGCCTCTTCCATCTCTACTAGCTGTGCGGCTTTCTCCTTGCTAGCCCCTGCTATCTGGGAGAGCGCATGACCCCTGATCACCATTTTAAAGGCCTCCCACAACGTTTGTGTCGAGTCCACCGATCCCTCGTTTTCTGAAAAGAACAGTTCTATTTCTTTGGTTATTGCATTTTTGATTGTATGGTTTTTCAAAAACGAGGGGTTTATCGGTGCCACCCTACCCTCCTGTCCTTCCCCTGTCTCCACTAGGGCCCACAGTTGGGAGTGATCAGATATGCCTCTCGCCATATGCCGAACCTCTCTGATATGACCTATCTGTGCTGCAGGCACAATTATATAATCTAGTCTAGATAGTGAATGGTGAACTCCAGAATGATACGTAAATTGAGTACCTGTCAGATGAAAGACTCGCCACGTATCTGCCAAACCCATTGCCCCCATGAAGTCCCGAATTTGTGTTCTCAAGGATGGGGCTCCCTAGGCGGATGACAATCTAATTGTCCGGAGACTATGGAATTACAGTCCCCCTCCCATTAATAATGTTCCATTGGGGAAAGTTAGCAGCAACTCCCCTAGATCCCTAAATGCTGCCACCTGTAAGCCCGGGGGGCACATACACGGAGAGAAGTGTTAATATTTGTCCCTCCCATGTGCCCGATATTGCGGTATATCTGCCCAGGTTGTCTGTCCACGTGCGGTCAATCAGCATTGGAAAGCTCCTCCTGGTCAGTATGCCGACTCCTCTAGAGCCAGTCGTGAACGCAGAGTGTGCCACCAGTTTATATCCCCATCTAGTGAGGGCCTTACATGCATTCCCCATAAGGTGCGTCTCCTGGAGGAGCATCACATCCGGCAAGTGCCTCTTTATGAACTGGAGTACAATCCCACTTTTTAACTTGTCCCCCAAGCCATTAACATTCCATGACAGTAGTTGAATGCTTTGTTTCCCCATCCTACCTGTCTATCCCTGCACCTGTATGAATTAATCTAATGGATGATGCTGTCTGTATATGCGTCTTTATCACACCCTCGTCCACTATGGTGACATGTCCTGCGGATAACGGTTTAGGGCGTGTGTCTTTAAAATTATCAAATGTTCTTGCGCCTAATGTATTAGTGTCAACTAACCTAAAAACTAAAATTAGATACCAGTGCCACCCCAAACCCACCTCCCTGCTTCCCTGCAATCTGGGCAAAACAGTGCCCCTATCCCCAACTATGCAGAGTGCCTGTTGCCCCATAATGAACTCTTAACTAAGAAAACGGGGGGAGGTGCTATTTCTCCATCCTCACCACCGCCTAGCTATATTAACAGAGAAGGATGGCTAAGGAAAAGGAAAGAATGAAAGTGGAGTCTCTTCACTGTCCCTTCAACAATAAACCAGCAAGTCACTTTACCCGTTGGGCCCAACAAGATCATCAACACCACCGATTAGTCCTCTTTATCACTTCCCTGCTGTCTTCTCCTGGAAATCTCTGCCGTGTCTGACTTCCCAGGGGATTGATCTTTTCTTTGTTTGGACCCTTTACCGTTGACCACTCTCCATCCATCGATTCAGTCTTGCGCCCGTTCTGGGGTAACAAAGAACCATGCCTTCCCATCTGCCTCAACTCGTAGTTTCGCAGGAAACAGCATTGCGTATTTAAGTCCTTTCTCTCTGAGTTGAGATGTGATGCCTTGAAAAGATCACCTCTGTCTTTGCACATTTACGGTAAAGTCAGGGAAGAATGCCACTGTGCTATTTTCAATCTTGATGGGCGGAGTCACATGGGCAGTCTGTAAGACCACTTCACGATCCCTAAAATTGAACAGACGAGCTAGCAGAGGTCTCGGAGGAGCTCCAGGTTTCGGCCGTCCGCCTGGAACCCGGTGAGCCTTTTCCACAGAGAAGAAGTTTGAGAGATTTTTTGGCTAAAGGCGTTTCATAATTAGCTCTTCCACAAAGAGGTCAGGCGCAGGTCCCTCCGCCCGTTCCGGCACTCCCAATATTCGAACATTGTTCTTGTATGATCTCCCTTCGTAGTCGTCCAGTTTACTTTCCATCATCTTACTCGCTGCCTGTAGGTCCTTGATTTGCTGCTGCATTGTTTTGGACTCATGGGAAATATCTATTGTGACTGTATCTATTGACTTGACTTTTTCACTGATTTTCTGCATGTCCGCTCGGATTAATGTTACCTCAGTTGTTATTGAGTCCATCCTCGTCTCTAGCAATACACGAACACCAGAGATGGCCTCCATAATATCTTTCAGGGAGGGATCATCAGCATTTTGACCGGCGGTATTCTTCGCCTCGATCTTTTCGGTCCCATCCGTCTCCACGGTTCTTGAGGAGGCATATTTGTCCATTTTTGTCTGGTGTGTGCTTCTCGCTCCCCGATTTCCAGACATTGTCTATCCACACCACCAGTATGGAGGGAGGGCGCTCCACCAGAATCCTGTCGCAAGACTAGGTCGTCTCCCCTCAGGGGTATTGCCCGCCGCCCGACCTTGGAGCGCTAATCAGTAGTCCCCAAGCGGCCTGTCGGGGCTCTCCCCAGGGTAACGGCCCAGTCTATCAGCTCACTCTGATCCGCTGTGGTGGCCCCTTACGATGGTCCTCCACAGCTACATCCAGTGCTCGCCCTTCCCCCTTGTCGGCACGTTATGCTGCAGAGATTAAAGTGTAGTCACTTAGGTCGTTTTTTCCCCCCTTTCCTGCCCGTCAGCAGTCACTGGGTGTCACTATCAGTGCCACATATTCTGGTGTGGTCTGAGGGATTCCACGATGCTCCCCTGTACAGCTTATATTGAGAACAATAACTTCCCCCCATTGGGCGCTCCTCCGTCGTGTGTGGGATAATTAGGCCTTGTCACACCACTCCTGGGCCCAGTGATGCACTTGTCTCCCTGCCAGTGTCATTAATAAAAATGCGGCCGCTCGGCACTGTCCCCTGCCGCTGCGTTAGTCTGCGAGTTCTGGAGGGGGAGGGGGGGAGCCACACCTCTTATCTAACCGTCAGCCCTCAGCCTGTTCCCGCTGTCATTTGAGACTGGGCCTCGCTCCGAGCACCGTCACACACCTATTCGCGCTCGTCAGCACTCCTCTCTCACGCTCCAAATCTGCCCCAGGGGCGTCGCGGGTCCGGGTCCTCACCTTGACTGTCCACAGTCATTGCGATGATCGAATAGCAGCCTTGACCCGTACGCCACACTCCTCTCCAGCTATGCCTCCGCTACTCCTGCGTGCGGACACGTCATCCACGCAAGCCCACTGTTCCAAGACGGGCCTGCTCTGTGCTTCGCAATTCAAATCCACTCGGTGACTGGGGTGATTTCTTCCAAGTTCGGGGACACGACTCGAAGGGACTCCGTCAGGTACGTTCCTTTCCGTCATTTAAATAGATAATTAGGCCTTGTCACACCACTCCTGGGCCCAGTGATGCACTTGTCTCCCTGCCAGTGTCATTAATAAAAATGCGGCCGCTCGGCACTGTCCCCTGCCGCTGCGTTAGTCTGCGAGTTCTGGAGGGGAGGGGGGAGCCACACCTCTTATCTAACCGTAAGCCCTCAGCCTGTTCCCGCTGTCATTTGAGACTGGGCCTCGCTCCGAGCACCGTCACACACCTATTCGCGCTCGTCAGCACTCCCTCTCACGCTCCAAATCTGCCCCAGGGGCGTCGCGGGTCTGGGTCCTCACCTGACTGTCCACAGTCATTGCGATGATCGAATAGCAGCCTTGACCCGTACGCCACACTCCTCTCCAGCTATGCCTCCGCTACTCCTGCGTGCGGACACGTCATCCACGCAAGCCCACTGTTCCAAGACGGGCCTGCTCTGTGCTTCGCAATTCAAATCCACTCAGTGACTGGGGTGATTTCTTCCAAGTTCGGGGACACGACTCGAAGGGACTCCGTCAGGTACGTTCCTTTCCGTCATTTAAATGGATAAATTGGGAGGAAATACGGCGGTGGGTGATTTAAAATGCGGGAGCTCTTTTACACCGCGTCCATCGGCATCGGCGCTTAGCCTCTGTTCACCATTCTTGTAATATTGGTAACATTGGTTAGCTCCATTCTATTAATCATTGCAGTGCACATATTTTACACAAGAGGGCAATTGGTTCAACAAATGTTTTGAAATCCCAATTTTCTTACTTTTGCTTACTTTTTGTGTCTCCCTTTGGGCATGCCTGAGCTACCAATGAAAGGGTAAGGTCTGCTTCCACTATTTCCTTGGGGGAATTAGGGTTGACATGTTCTGAGTTTGCAGACACCCTTCAGTGCCCTGTCGGTTTAGGGTCAACATATTCTGATGGTATGAGTGGACTCAGTCCCAAATAGTTTTGAAGCTTATGTTGCGTAAACGCACAGTCTTACTGGGAAAGTAGGACCCGTACACCACTATTTTGAGCATCCATCCACACGCCTACTGGTCTGCCTCTGGTGGAGTGTGGTTAGGTAGAAACATATTGAGGAGGAAGACTTTGATTCGTTTTTGAAACACTGGTAGGGAGAACAGCATCCACATTTCGGGGGGAAATCGAGTTTAATTGATAGGAGCGCAACCAGAAAAGGACAGGGTCATGGATTGTATTTTTGCAGAAGGTTGGGATTTCGAATAGTATTGAGTTTGTGACTGTGAATGGCTCTCTTTTTGTGGGTTGTGTATTGCTTCCTAATATTGAGACAAAAGTGGCCTCGTGGGAGGGCAAAGAGTCTTCCTGATAGGATGGATGGGAAGGAGTTGTGCCCTGCCCTAGTTACACTTCATGGGGACTTGCCTGCAGCACACACAAAGGATCCTGACACCCGGCCTGCCCTTTCCTGGTGAGCCAGGGGAAGGGATAGAACTGAACCAGAACCAGTTTTGGAGGTAGGCTAGCGATTTCCCCCAAACAAAGGCTGGCACTAGGTGTAAAAGTGGCACTCCCAGACCTATGGAAGATTCAGAAGAAGGACTGTCCTGCTTTCTAAAGACCAAAGATTGGACCTGCTTGGTTTGAACCCAGGCTTCCCAGAAGTGACTCCAAGGGTCAGTTCTCTGACCTCCTGTTTGAGCTACAGGGACACAACAAGCTTCCAGAGGCCTGCTCTGCAACTGCGTGACTGACCAGCACAAACTGGACTTGCTTGGGCTTGCCTGAGCCATGCGGCTAGCCTTTGCTGGAGTGAGTCCTGTTCTGTGTTTGAGTGAGTCCTGTTCCCCTATAGGTGCTCCTCCCCGGTCCTGGATCTTTGGCTGGCATCAGATTGTTTTTCCTTAGAACTCCAGATGAATAAAACACTTTTTGGGCTCCTTTTTACTTTACATGGACTCTTCGCACTGAACAATGACCTTACAGGACAATCACCACTATGAAGCTCAAGTGAGACCTGCACTTTGTGCCGACAGCGGCAGCCAGCAATGGGTGCCAATGTATAGCTCCAACAACGAGTGGGTCTTCGTATCAAAACAGTGACTTCCCACGATGCCTGGCCTGCTCCTCGTGCCGACAACGGCTACCTTGTGACCCTTGCCAATGCTAACAGCAGCTTCTCGCAAAGACTTGAGAAGGTAACTCTTCAGCTGGATGATTCTGGTCCCTGTATCCAACCCACGCTCCATTGTGGTTGGCCTGAACTTGTGGTTTTACCCTGGTCCGGCATGACCTGACAGGCATGAGTGGCACGTTGTGCTTTTTGGTGCTATTTTTACATAAAAGTTTAAAAACTCATATCTCCGGTTTTACTAAATGGACTTTTGGTGCCACATGTATGAACCTATTTTGTGTTCGTAAATAGGCTGATTCGCTGAATTGGCCCGTTTGCGAATGCAAAAAAGGCTTTTCCTATGTGTCAAACCCTATTTTGCAATTCGGTAACCTGTTACCGAATCACAAAATGGGTTTGCGATTCCATATTTGGAAGGGTGTGTTTAGGGCGTCCCTTCCAAATACTGAATCGCAGTGGTATGTATGAATGTTTTGTGACTGTGATTGCTGTTGAAAAACATTCAGATTTTACCACCAACTTCAAGTTGGTGGTAACCCATTTGCAAATGGGAAGGGGTCCCCCAGTGGCGAAAATGTTTTTTAAGAGCAGGCAGTGGTCCCACCAACCACTGCCTGCTCTTAAAAAGTGAAAACAAAACTTTTCATTTTTTTCTTTTAAAGGCAACCCATTTAAAATAGGCTGCAATCAAAAACAATTATTGCTTTATTGAAAAGCAATCACGAACATGGTGGTCTGCTGACCCCAGCAGGCCACCAGGGGATTGCAAACTGCCACCTACCTCATTAATGTTAATGAGGTAGGTCGATTTGAGACCCCCTAGGAATCACTAAATGAAACTCTTGGAGTTTCATACATTAGGAATAGCGATTACCTAATTGCGATTCGATGAAAATCGCAATTAGGTAATCGCTCGTCCTAATGTTGATCCATGTGGCCCCAGGTGTTTATGTTTCATTTTATTTGCTACATTTTAATATAGTTTTCTAAATTGGTTTGGGATTTTTTCGTGTTGTGCTTTCATTGTATTACTCTTTGAGAGTACATAATACTTTACACATTGCTTCTAAGTTAAACTGATGGCTTTGTGCCAAGCTACCAGAGCGCAGGTTTATTTAGTGACTTTTGTGTTTCCCCCTGGCAAGGATTGTGTTTATTATTTGAGTGGGGCTTCAACCCCTCACAACTAATAACCAATGTCTTATAGTAATTCGACCAGAAAAGTAGAATAAAACATGTTGTATATTTTTTATATTATCAGCTTTCTCCTTAAAGAACACATCTTTTCTTTCACCCAATTCTTAATTTTTTTTATAATGAGAAAAACAATACATTTTCTAAGTTAAAGGAATCTATCACTGTGAGAAAGTGCCCTCTTTCTGCATGGTTGCCCCCACTTTTTGCTGAATTGCCGATGTGCTTTGACTGAGTGTGCCCTGGGCTCCTGCTAATCAGGTACCCAGGGCCTATGTTCTTTCCCTAAAACTGCATTGAAGCCTAAACCCAATTGGCATCTCTGGCCACAGGTCAGCCCCTGGTAAATGGTACCACAGGTACCCAGGGCACTGTGACAAGAGAAGGCCTCTAAGGGCTGCAGCACTTATTGTGCCACCCTTAGAGGTCCTGTACCCTGACACTCACACACTGCCTTTGCAGGCTGAGTGTCTTGGTGCAGAACAAAGTGAAGAGTCGACATGACACACATCCCTGTGTGCCATGCCTACAACCCACTGCCATGGCATAGATCAGTCACCCCTCTAGCTGGGTGCACTATACCAGTGGTGAGGGTACAGGTGCATGAGCCCTGTACCCCTACAGTGTCGAAGTCCATTCTTAGACATTGTAAGTGCAGTGCTGCCATTAAGAGTATATGGTGCTGGGAGTTTGTCATTACGAACTCCACAGCACCATAATGGCTACACTGAAAATTGAGAAGTTTGGTATCAAACTTCTCAGCACATTAAACCCACACTGATGCCAGTGTGGGATTTAATGAAAAATGCACACAGAGGGCATCTTAGAGATGTCCCCTGAAAACTAACCCACCTCTAGTGTCCAGGCTGAGTGGCTGCTTTCAGCTGCCACCACCAGACATGTTTCTGGACCCCTGGGTCGAGAGCCTTCTGCTTTCTGGGGCCTGAAACAATGCACATCCTGGGACGAGGTGCCAAGCCTCCTCCCCCAGGATGGGCAGGGTTCACGAAGGGGAAGCTTCTAAGGCTTGCCACCTTAGTGAGATTCCCCAGGCCACTTGCTGCTCTCAGCAACTGGTCCCAACTGGTTCTAACCCCCACTTTGGGCGGGAGAACCGGCGGGAAAAACAAGTGAGGAAGAGAGGTGTGCCCACCTCTGCCAACTCCACCCCTCAGGTGGGGCAGGCGAGGTGAAGCACAACTCTC
Source organism: Calotriton arnoldi (assembly GCA_963921515.1). NCBI lineage: Eukaryota > Metazoa > Chordata > Amphibia > Caudata > Salamandridae > Calotriton > Calotriton arnoldi. The sequence goes on along the minus strand of CAWUFW010006565.1, from coordinate 521,769 downwards.
AGTCCACGCCATCTTGAAGATGGGGGGCCTCAGCCAACCAGGGACAGGCTCATGCCCCCCTCCCACTGGAGGGTGGCATAATAGGGGGTGTACCCACCCCAGGGAAGGGACCCATTGGTCCCTGCCTTTTACCTACCTGTAACGCCCCTAAATCTAGTATTTAGGGGCACCCCTGAACCTTGCTTCCTCAGACAAGAACCTGCAACAAGAAAAGAAGAAGAAGGACCGAACAGCCGTGCCGAAGCTATTAAGAGGAAGACGCCCACTGACTTGGCCCCAGCCCTACTGGCCTGTCTCCACCTTGAACCTGCTCCTGCGAAATCCCGGTGTGTCCTGCAGCCAGCAACCTCAAAAACCCCAGAGGACCTGCCTGCCTTCAAGCACAAAGACTTTGTCTCCCGTGAACACCGGATTTGTTCATCTGCAACCTCTTGCTCCGGCCGGACACCGCAGATCTGCCCCACTCTGCACCCGCCGTCCACGGCCCAAGCTCAAGTGGGAAAACACCACGAGGAGGTCACCCCGGTGATCCTGACCCGAGACCCGGTGACCCCTGACCTGCCTCAAGCCTCCAGCCGACGCCTGCAGCCTAAATCCAGAAAGCCTCCTTACTGCGACCAGGATCTGGTAAGAAGATCCGACCCCAAAAGGTACCCCTGCAACGACGCCCCACGGCCTTGTGTGCCCAAACCAACGGTGACTAACCAACCCCTGACTTCCCAACTTACCTCTCGAAGTGGTGGTCACACCCAGAAGACCTTTGTCCCTGAGCCTGCAGTGCCTTTGCAAACCGGAGGTTCCCCATTGAAACCAACAGGGCGCCCGACGTCAAAACAGCACCCTGCACCCGGCTGCCCTAGTGCCGCTGAGGGTGCACCTTTGGTGCTACATAGTTTCCCCATTTGCCCTGAGCTAAAGTCCAGGAGCTTTGCTCCCACAACCCAGTGGGCTGCTTACCAGCAGCCACCAACCGGAGGCCCCTTAGCCCCCTTTGGATAAAATTGGGCCTCAGCACTCTGCACCCGGCCACCCTAGTGCCGCTGAGGGTGTAACGAGAGTGCATCCTTGACCCTGGGGGAACCCTTGTTCTAACCCCAGAAGCTCAACTCCAAAGACTGATTACTTACCTGGTAACCATTAACTTCATTTCTCTCCATAGGAACCTATTGACTGTTTTTCTCTGAAAAATGTTCTAAGTGTGGAGTTGATTTGCATGGAAATCTGAAAAATAACAATTGTGCAAAACTGATTTTACTTACCTTTTCTCTAGGAAATGTCCCAGTGTGATATCTAGGCATATCACACTGAGTAGAAAAAGTAATCTAAAAAGTAATCTCAAAAGTAACGTAAAAGTAACTTACCTGTAATTTTCGTTGCAAAGTCGATACAAATTATATGTACAGCATTTCACAGTATTGCATTACCAGTAATTCAAACTGTAACCATTTCAAAGTACATTTACAACTGCATTTCAAACTGTATATTTACTGCAAAGTATTTATCAACTTACCTGTGCCAGGCTTGCTTGGTTCTAGAAAAATAAAATAACTAAAAGAATATTTTTATACAAAACCAATTGGTCTGAAGTTCAGTCTTTGAGTGTGTGAAATCATTTGCTGATTGAGTGGATACAACAAATTCTTAACACTGTCCTCTGATACTGCCTTACTGCTCGACCACACTACCACAAATAGAGAGTGAGGTGCTATCTAACTTTACCTCTGCCTACCTGTGGGGATCCACTGGACTCTGTGCACACTATACCTCACTTTGGTGTAGTATATACAGAGCCAGCTTCCTACATTGGTGGATCAGCGGTGGGATATACAACTTTGCATTTGTTGGACTACTTGGTTACCACCTGATCACACGACAGAACTCTTAAATTGTCTTTAGAATTCTGATTTTTTTCAAATTGGCATTTTTTGCAAAACTACTAAAAGTCTTGTTAGGGCCTTGGGTAAGTCCCTTTAGAATTTTAGAAAAATAAAAAGTCACTTTAGCTAGAGTTAGAGGAGTTAGAAGTTTTTTTAACAATGTCTCAAAACAAGAACCCAGCTGTTAGTGAAAATAACCACAATGACATAGAGAACTTGGTTGAGGAGCTCGACCTCACCCCCCCTTACCTTCACTTGTCTTTCAAGGAAGTAAGGTCCCTATGTAAACTTAAAAACATAGCCATGGGTCCCCATCCCACCAAACAAAAGCTCCAGGAGCTGTTGGCTGGGTATGCTAAGGACCACTCATCTGAAAATGGTGAAGACCAGTCAGATGGAGAAGGAGTGGAAGAGAATGACCTGGTAGATCAACCCCCTCCACTTCTTAGGGAGAAAAGGGCCCCAGTGGCCCTGACTCCAAGAATCAACCTCTCAATACCTAGATCCCACACAGGTGGGTCAGGCACTACTGAGGACATTGAGGACAGCCTCAATGAGGAGTACAGCCTTTTAGTAAGGCTGACCGAAAGACTGGATCTAGAGACCAGGTTGCTGGTTCTAGAAAGAGAGAGAGCAGAGATGGGCCTAGCACTCATCACTGGTGGCAGCAATTTACTTAATATGGATAAAGAGCAATCTTATGATCTTAAAATCCCCAAAGGGATTGTCCCTAAATATGAAGAGAGTGATGATATCACAAAATGGTTCACAGCCTTTGAGAGGGCTTGTGAAATGAGAAAAGTGAATAAGTCACACTGGGGGGCACTCCTTTGGGAACAGTTCTCTGGTAACTGCAGAGACAGACTCCTGACCCTTACAGGGGCAGATGCTGGGTCTTATGACCTCATGAAGAGAACTCTGATTGAGGGATTTGGACTCACAACTGAGGAATATAGAATTAGATTCAAGGGGGCTCACAAAACCCAAAACCAATCCTGGATTGACTTTGTAGACTACTCAGTTAAAACACTAGGGGCCGATTCCGATCTCGGCCGGTAGGGCTCCGAATCGAATTCGGCTTAACCGGATCCGATTCGGAGCCCTATTTCCCGACCGATTCGTACGTGAGTCCGGGCGAGCGAGTACGATGCGTGCGCTCGCGAAATCTCCGACCGACTCGTTCGCAGGACCCGACCGCTCCGACCGACTCGCACGGGGACGACTCGCACCGCGCAATGGAGACGTTCCCCGGCCGGGTAAGTACGATGCGCACCTCGACCACTCCGACCGACTCGCACAATCCGGCTCCAAGGAGCTGTCGGACCGCACTTTGGGGGTCCGTGTCGGACCCCCCTGGAAGCGTAGGCGTGCGAGTCGCACACAGGGGGGACCCACGGGTCCCCCCTACACGTGCATGTACGGCGTGACCCGCATCAACGCGAACACGCTGTAGGGGGTGCCCTTGTTCGCGTCATGCCCATTGAGTCAATGGGAGCTTGTGTACGCGTCGTACGACTGGCTCCCATTGACTTCAATGGGAGTCCGACCGAATCGAGTCCGATAGCATACGTGCGCATCGTACTCGTTCGGTCGGGCTGCTAGGGTCCGATTCGGTCGGAAATCTCTCCGGGTCCGGCTCGGTCGGGGAGATTTCCGGCCCGAATCGGAATTGGCCCCCTGATGGTTGGTTAACTGGACACAATGTGCATGATTTTAATAGACTTTACAATCTGTTTATGAAAGAACATATTTTAAGTAATTGCACTAATGAAAAGTTACATCAGCTTTTGGTAGACCTATGTCTAATGTCTCCCCAAGAATTGGGAAAGAAGGCAGACCACTGGGTCAACACGGTAAACAGACATAATATTGAGTTGTAAATGTCGACTTGCACTAATATCGAGTGCAAAATATCATAATACAAAAATATCGACTGTCAGAATATCGTTGTCAAGAATATCGAGTTTAAGGTAAGTAATATCGTTTTTAAAAATATCGAAGTCATTAATATCGTTTGCAAAAATATCGTTGTTAAAAATATTGTTGTTTTAGTTAGTGTTATGTATTTTAGTGTGTATTTTAAATGTACGTGTTCTATTTTTTGTGTAAGTATTGCATTTGTTTTGTAATATATGTGTTAAATATTTAGAAGATATTATTTTTTTTAAAGTAAATTTTGCGTTTTAGTTCTGTAGCGGGTTGTGGGTTTATAGGGGAATAGAGTGGGAAGTAATTTAATTATAATACATTTATTAATAATTTTTAGAAGTTATTATTATTTTTTTTAATTACATTTTGCGTTTTAGTTCCGTAGCGGGTTGTGGGTTTATAGGGGACTAGGGCAAGAAGTAATTTAATTATAATTAATTAATTAATTCATATTTTTTTTAATTAATTAATATGTATGTATTTAATATTTTATACTGTTAATTGTGGAAATTAATTTATTATTAATTAGGGGCCCATTACGATGGCGGGCGGAAGCACAACCGCCGTGCTGGCGGATGCAAAAACCACCAGTTACCGCCGGCACGCAGCAGTCCACACGCCCGCCCAATTACGATGCGAAAAGCAGGCCAAACACCGCCGGCAAGCCAGCAACACCGTCCGCCATCAAAGTGCGTCCGTACACGTAGCGGCGCAGCCCAACTGACACACACCGTCCGACGAAACACGTCCCGCCCGGCGCATAAATTACGATGCCGCAAACAAACGGCTCCCACGGCAAAGAGACACCGCACGTGAAAGAGAGGCGGAAACACGGACGCAGAGCACGGACAACGAAGAAGCGGCACCCGGGCATGAATCCAGCACTGCAGGCCCTTCCCATGCTTCTGCTGATGCACCACCAAGGACGCAACGTACCGCGGAGACGCAGGTAGGCACACACACAACAAGTGCACGCAAACAGCGCACACAGTGCAAGGGCGGAAAAGCGGACAACCCCACACCAGCGCGTGCACACTACACATCCACCATTGCATCCACATATGACACACAGGCCAAATCCTAACATCGCGGAACACATGTGTACACACCACCTGGGACTAGGAACCAACCACCCCGTCACGGCCCCAAAGCGCCGATGACGCCGCCACACATGCGCACAACGCAGAGGCCAACCGCAGCGCCATGCATGCGTCGCACACAGACACAGGGACACAACCAAGCAGCACACACACCAGCCCCACCCCGAACGCACATGACACGTGACAGGCCGGCCACAGACATGTCCCCAACGCCCAATTCACGGACAACACCCAACGCCACACAACCGACGCACACATGTCAGTGAAGTCACGCAACAGCAGGACACACCCCAGTGTAACAAACATGGCGAAGCACACAGCGGCGGCAACACCAACTAGGAGAAGCAGGGCCCCTTCGGGAAGAGGAACGCCAGTACCACACTGAAAAACCCATACCACCCTGCACATATGAACAAGACACATGAAACGGAACACCAAAGAGCCCGGGGACCGACAACAGGTGGCCCAAGAATTACATCCACACACAAGGCCCAACGCAGAGCGGAAAGGCAGCCTGCCGCCCACACAAGGGAGAGCAGACAGCACTGAATGACCTTCCATTCCAACACCGAAACCACAGCCCTACGACAGAAGCCGGTGAATACAGCCATTGTCCAAGAATAGACCAACACAGGCATGCCGAGGAGACCGACCACACGGCAGATAGCGCATATCACAGAAGCACACAACGGACGGGGAAGAAAGAAGAAAACACTCCCCCATGTCGGCCACATGCAAGTTAATTGGAAGGAGTCACACAGCACCGACCTTGAACTGTCTGAGAAGCATGTGGGAAGAGGGCCCGTGTCCTCCAAACAAGCCAACAGAACACAAGTCCTGTCTCCCCACGACTACACAGAGCTCACAGCAACCCCGGAGCGTGCACATTGCAGACTGCACACACAGCCGGAGCACGCCACCTCTACGAACCGCTGCGAAATGGCAACCGCAACACACCTACCCAAGTACGCCGAAGAGCTCAAGCTGTACCAAACCAACACGATACATACATTGGGATGCGATCTCCTGTCCCTGCTGAACGTAAGTTACCGACTGACTTACCGCATCACATTGTTCAGCTGCGTCATGCCCGTCTTCTACTGTCGGAGGTGTCCCTACCAGCATCCCGTCGAGATATGCCTCTCCAACCCGGCATGTCTGAAGGCGGACCTGCTACCACTACTCCTCCCTCTGGACGCACACGACAGGGCCTGCTCTGCCTATGGGGGCATGGCGTATGTGGCCAACATCGCACGCGCACTGAAATGGAACCACTGTGCCTCCACACGACGGATCATCGAGAACAGCTACATCGAATGTCACCCAGCATGCCCCATCATGGTCCTCCAAGGGACAACCTACGAACAACACCTTGACAGCCACCATCCGCTTCATTGGCTGGCAAACATGTACACCACCAATGACATGGAAGCCCTGCTGGACGGCATCGCATACCTGACAACCTGTAAATACGTCGGACCACAACGCAGGTTCCCCGAGTGACCTATGAAGTCCAACCCCGCACCCATGCTCAGCTTCCGCACGGACTGGCCAGTCACCACCACAACAGCCATACCAAACGACCGGCAACTGTAACCACACCATCAACGACATCGCCATGACATCGGATATGACCGGGACATGCACACTGTTCCCCATCACATCCAGGAACACCGCATGCATCGTGGGAGGCAGTGGCATGGGCTCTGTGCATCGCACCCACATGGACGGAACTGCACGAACAACCAGGACACGACATGGATCCAGCGCACATGGACACACACACCGCTCAGTGGACATGAATAGGTCGCCTGGAGTCTGTGGGTGCTGCACCCCTCCCACCCCCGCCCCGGGAATCCCATACCAGGACCTTTGCATGGACGACAAGTGCATACAACAACAACACGACCCCAGTGACTGTGACATGTCCAGTAACTACCACAGTGCAACAACAAGTGGCACGCCGCTGCATGCACGCAAGCACATGCCCTGATGTCATCTCACATGCACGCGTGCATGAGGAACAACCGCAGCAAACCTGTCACATGGAACTGAGATGGACTGTGCCCATGATGCCGAGCGGTCTGGTAGGCTACATGTATACCGTCTGTGTCAAAGTCCGCAGCTCCGCAGCTATACGTAAATGTACATTAGCACAGCCTTGGCCAAGCAGATGTAACCCCACACCCTATCCCATTTGTAATCATGCTCAGTATATCCTCAACATGTATTCCGCTGCCAGTAGTGTCCACTATACTGCATCACAGAGGACAGAAGACTCAATATAATGTTTGAAACCAAAACTGCCTCCGCTGACTCATTTCACAAGTACGAATGAGAGAGGATGAGAGTATGTGAAGTACACGGCATTCGTGACATGACCATGTAGTCCACTGGTATTGGATGTCAACGCAAATGAGTAGCACTACTGTGGAAGACACACATGTGTCGTGTGAAGTCGTATGGACGCAGTGCTCAGGTGGGTGGGTGCGACGGGTAGATGCGCACATGCCAAGTTGGAGCACGCCGTGTTGGGAGGGGTCATGAACAGTACACCACCGCTTCCCTGGGCATTGTGAGAGGACACCTGTCGGGGGGAGTGAACACGTGTGTGCACAGCAGCCGGGCACACGTACAAAGCGGTACCAGGCGCACCTCAGCCCACCCTCTGTGGACAAGCTGGATCCTGTTGTGCGCCCGCCATGCCCCTTGACAAGGCACACACAGCCCCAGTCGACCAGGTGTAACCCCAACATAGTCAATCCGCACAGGCGATACAGGGCACGGGATGGCAGTGGAGCATGGTGTGTGAGAGGTCTCCTCGCGCTCCTCCTGGTCATATCACGCAGGCAATAGAACCTCAACGTCTAGCATGGCACAAGTCAAATGGAAGTGTAGGGGGACGCACCACAGCACGAGCAGCACTGACGTCACGGGAGGTGGCTCGCACCCTCCCATCCATTGCCCATCATACCAACCACGCCACATGCCATTGCGACTAAGTGCAAGCGCGTGCGCCACCACCCCCGAGCCCTCCCCAGAGAGGCCAAAGAGTGAATGTGTGGGCCATCAGCCACAGACGGACGCGGCCTGGCCGCAAGGGCAGCCACAGCCACTGGGTGTCGCAGGTGGCGGATCCGGAAGGCGAAGACTGTGATGCATAGTCCATGCAGGCCGGGTCTCCATTTGGGGCACCACGCAGGTGGATCGGCGTCCCGCCACACATCATACCCTGAGACAGCCCACTCGTGCAACTGGACCCACACATACACTCCTTGCCCTCTCTGGTGCGAGCTTGGGGCTGCCTGTGCAAGCGCTAGCCTCGCAGGTGAGCATGCATATTGGGGGGCGAGGGGAGGACATGAGGGCTGGGGCGAAGATGACTGTATCACTGTCAGTTAGTACAAGGGATGACCCAGATGTGGAAAGGAAGAGACGTGTCCCGTGTGTACTGCAACTAGTCGCCAATCCAACTACCCCCCATGTCCGGAATGTAAGCCCGCACCTAGGCCCGCCCATCCGCCACATCGAACATACCACCAGCACGACAACCTTCCCATTCGAAACACTGACTGGGGGTGGCGACCAGTGAACAATCATGTGTAGCCTACCCACGCGTACATGTGGGCCCTCCATGATCCATGTCACCTGCGGCAAAGACATGACATGCGCAATGAGGGAAGTGAGGAGAGCTGTCCGCCCCACGCGCAGAAGGTGCATCAGCTCCACAGAACCAGCAGCGAGTCCAGCAGGGGTCACATGTGCAGGGGCAGCTGTGCCTGGTGTGAAGGCACATGCATATAGACAGCACATCGACCAATGTGTAGTCTGCCCACATCCACAGTCCATCATCATGCGGACATAGGAATTGAACACAGGGCAACACATCTTAGTTGGTGCACCCACCGTGACCAACAATGCGCAATCATCGACGTACCCGCCCTGTGCATGGCCCCCACCCAACGGAGGCACATCCAGTGCCACCATCCCACACACACAAGCCTTCCACGGAACATGCTGTGTCCAATGGTCAGTACAGAGTCAGCGCCCATCTGGTGGATCCTGAACAGGAGACACATGCACACACATGCCAGCTCCAACTATGTACGTCTGCCACCTGGCACGTGCAATGTAACCTCTCACCTGTGACGTGTGACTGCAAGCACACAGCCGTCTTGGCATGGGGCTGTCAATGTGGACACCAGTCAATGTTTCGGGAGCTGTGATCCGTACAGTGCTGTACATAGGGTGCAGTGCTGACACCTACTACTGTCTCATATCCCCTCGTGCCACAGGTCCCACTTGTATTGGCCGCTCAGCCCGTGCCCACATCGTCGTCGTCGTGTGCCATACTCATCCAGCCTCGGAAGCAGTTCCATGCTCAGCAGACACTCATGTTGCCGTGGCGTTGCCGCTTGACGAATATGCAGTCAGTCCCCATCAGCACGCCCCGCAAGTCATTGGGGCCTAGATCCCCATGTGCATGCACATGGCAGTGGTATGTCTCACTTGCCATTGCCATTGTTGGGAGACCTGTGTAAGTGTATTGTGGCCGTGCCGTCCCAGCTTGACAGCTGGGCTGTGGCTCATGTGCTTGCTCAGTCATGTCAGTGATGTGTATGCGAAATTGCTATGTGCCGTGTTGCTTTGACATGTGTCCTCTGCCATTTAACCCAGGCGGAGACCGAACATTGACCGCCCATACCAATTTCTGGCGGACATGGACGATACAGAGGTAATCAGGAAGTTTCGGCTGGACAGGCCAACTCTGCATCGACTGTGTGCCATGTTAGAGCCCCATCTCCGTCCCCGCAGGGTGTATCCGACTGCTGTCACCCCCACGGCTAAGGTGATGGCCGCCATGCATTTCTTCGCCACTGGGTCATTCCAGCACACAGTGGGCAGTGGAGGAGGGATGTCCCAGCCCATGTTCAGCAAGGTGCTGAGGGATGTACTGGCAGCCATGATGCTGTACCGGAACAGGTACATCAGATTCCCCAGGGCTCGTGAATTGGCGGCAGTGAAGGGTGCATTCTATGCCCTTGGCAGAATCCCACACGTCGTGGGAGCCATTGACTGCACTCATGTTGGCCTTGTTCCACCACAGGCCACTGAGCACCTGTACCGCAACAGGAAGCACACGCACTCCCTGAATGTGCAAGTGGTGTGCCTTGCGGACATGGTGATCACCCACGTGTGTGCAAAGTTTCCAGGCTCGGCCCATGACGCACACATAATGCGCAACAGCATCTTGCCACGACTGATGGCCAATCTGCAACAGGATCGTGGCTGTATTGTCGGTGAGTATGTGGAGTGGTGTAGCGTGCTGGTTGTGCGATGCTGTCCCCTGTCCAGTTGGAATAGCAACGGTTCTCTGTGTCCCTCACACCCAGGTGACTCTGCGTATCCGAATGGGGCATGGCTGCTCAGTCCATTGAGGAATCCTCGCACCCCAGCAGACGATCGATACAATGAGGCACATGGGAGGACCAGACGTGTGGTCGAGCGTACCTTTGGCCTCCTCAAGTCCAGGTTCAGGTGCCTGGACCGCACCGGGGGTGCACTGGCGTACTCCCCACAGAAGGTGTGCCAGATAGTGGTGGCGTGCTGCATGCTGCACAATCTGGCCATTCGGAAGCAGATCCCCCTCATTGTGGATGACGGAGATCAACCAGGGCCCCAGCCCGCAGACCAGGACAGCTCGAGTGAGGTGGACAGCGGAGAGGAGGAAGCTGGGAATGTGCGCCAGCAGCTCATCGCCCGCTACTTCACTTGACTGTGAGTGTCCATGTACGACGAATGATGTAACTGTATCTATGCAGGTGTGTGTGTGCTGTGTCAGGGTGGCCGTATGTTCACTGCGTGCAGTGTGTCAACGCTCCATGGCCAGGGTAGTATGCCACTGTTGGTGACTGTGGCATTGTGCCCTATTGCTCTGTGCGATGTGTGTACATTGCTTGTAGTTGTTGACATGTACTGTGTGATGGGTGTGTGACACACTCATTGAATGTGCTCCTGTTCTGTCTCCCACCCCTAGGTCCCTACAGGCCCTCCGGATTCCATTTCCATGCCACGCATCAGGTGCCCTTCCGCCCAAGGTGGCCGATGTATTCCGTACAAATAAAACACAGGGCACAAACAGCAGTTAGTGAAAAAGGTGCATTTATTACAAACTGTGACATGTGATTGTGTGTAAGGTGATGACAAAAGTGGTGCGTGCAGTGACAATGAGCTGTCGGTCATGGCTGCGTGATGATCAGGGTGTACCCACTGGTTCTATGTCCATAGTCCAACACACACATGCCATCCAGATGGCTGTGTGGAGTGGGATCGTAGAGCAAGTCAATGCAGTGGCTGGTCAAGTAAGGCTGGCGGAAGGCTGGCTGGCTGCCTCACTTGCGACTGGAGCGTGCGAAGTCCTCCCGGGAGATCTGTTTCCTCTTCGGACGGCCCCTTCCACGTTTGGGAGGGGGTGTGTGGTGGCGACCTGCTGGTGGTGGGTGAGGTGTGCTCACTGGCTGTGGACGCAGGGGAAGTGGACACTGCTGGCCGACCCTGCGCCCTAGCAGGTGGTGGCGGAGGTGGTGTTGCTGGCCTTGCCTGTGACCCCACCGCCACCACCAGCTGGCCCATGAGGTCCACGAGTTGGTCCATACGGGACACGAATTGGCCCATATGGGCGTCCATGGACCTCAGCACCCCCAGCACCTCCCGCGTGTCAGTAGCAGACCTGGCCCATTGTCCTTGGGCCTCTTCATAGGCCCCAAGGACTCTGGCCATTTGAGGCAGGGCATGGCTCCCAGGGGAGGCTGGCGTTTCCCTGACCCTGCTCCTCCTACCAGTCCTGCTGCCACCGGCCTGCCCACTAGCCACATTGCTCACCACGGTCCTCGCTGTGGCTCCCAGGGTGGATCCAGTCGGCCGGGCCACCACCTGCGCTGGGGCTGGTGCCAGCGAAGACGTGGTGGTGGTGGAGGCGGTGGTGGTCGGTGCGGCGATGGTGGCGGTTGCGGCAGTGGTAGTGGCCGCAATGACCGTGGGTGTGGCCGCAACGACAGTGGCAGCAGGGGACTGGGACTGTTCAGCATCCCTGGATGATGGGTTGGTGGGTAGGAGGGGTCCTGGGGAGCGGCTGGGCCCTGCCACGCCAGATGGGCCAGCTTGGTGGTCCGTGTCCGAAGAGGTGGACAGATCCTCCAGATCCGTGTGTCCTCGTTGGGGGCTTGTAGGCTGGCTGTGCTGGCTGCTGTCTCCATCCCCAGCGTCCAGCAGTTCGTCACCTGTGGAGAGAATGAGATTTGTTATTGTGTTGCACCTGGCGAAGTATGTATTAGTCGTCTGACATTGGCAGTTCGTGCAATCTCGTACATGGGTTTCCCGGAGGCGAGTGTGTGGCTGTGGCATCTGTAGTTGTGTGTGCTAGGCAATGGGACTGTGTGCTGTGCACATGTGGCATGGGACGGATTGGCCATGCCGATGGGTGTGTTGCTTTGCCCCTACTCATTGTGACTCTGGTGTATGCGGGCTCCTGGCCCATCCTGGGTCTGGTTTGTACTTTGCTTTTGGAGTTCAAATGGAACGCTTAGGAACGCATATGGCAACATGGGGGCCATGCCCCAGATTCGCATTTGGGATGGAATATGCTTTTGGGGTTCAAATGGAACGCTTAGGAACGCATATGGCAACATGGGGGCCATGCCCCAGATTCGCATTTGGGATGGAATATGCTTTTGGGGTTCAAATGGAACGCTTAGGAACGCATATGGCAACATGGGGGCCATGCCCCAGATTCGCATTTGGGAGGGGATATGCTTTTGGGGTACATGCTGTGAGCCATGGGTGCCGAACGTGACATGTGTTGTGGCAGCATGACAGTGCATGGTCTGAGGTGTGTGCATGCCTGACATGCCCTGCATATTTGCTGTCTGTTGTGGTTACTGGACATGGCATTGGACGCATCGTTATGAGTGAGTGATAGTTGTGTGCCAGCCAACGTATTGCAGTTGTCCCATCTCCTTGGTGTGCGTGCTGCCCTGTGCCATGTGCATCACTGCAGTGCTCGGGGGGTGTGGCCCATGTTGTGTGTTGTTGCTCACAGTGTGTCGTGCGCTTAATTGACTTCTGGCACATGGTTGGTCATGGGCATGTGTCTTAGCGTGACTGCTGTATGTGTGGCAGCTGTGCGGATGACATGCCTTTCATGAGACTGGGGCTGACGGATGGGATGGATGGTATGTTGTATGTGCATGGTGTGTCTGTGAGTTTGATGGGTTCAGTGGTGTTCGTGTGCATTTCTGTTGTTCCGCTCTGTTGCGTCTAGTGTTGTTTGTCTTACATAGGCGTAGTTGTGGGGTGTGTGGTTGACAGGCAGTAGGGGCTACATGGACAGGACTTCAATGGTGTTTCGGTTGTGTGTGATGAGTTGCACAGTGGCTGCCGTGTGGGACTATATTCAGTGTGGCTTGTGCATGCAGACGTGGCTCCTTGGGTGTTGCTATGTCTGTGATGGGTCATGTGGGGTGTGAGTCTGCTGTTCATGTCCGTGTGCACATTGTTCACTTGTTCGTGACGGTGGGCGGTGCTGCGTGTCCGTGTGCTACGTGACATGTCCCATGTGTTGGTGGTGTTATGGTCCTCATGCCTCCAGTAATCCAGCCCTGTCCAGTTTCCCACCTGCAAGTTGTTCGTGCGTGCACTGTACTGGATGCCACATGGCTCTAAGCGGGGGGTGCTCCATGTTGCAGGTCTGTGGGGGTGGGGGGTGTAGTGGGTCGTGGGGGTGGCTGTACACCCACTGACACCGATTGCTGTGGACCGTGATGTCTGCCTTTCGGCTGTCGTTGTGCACTGCGGTGGCTGACACGTGGCTGTGGGGTGTGGGGGATGCTCCTCCTTGCTGTGCTGTGGGACTGGGGCCTGGTGTGTGTTGTACTTGGGCTGTCCACCGTCCCACCCACTGCACTTTGTGTTCCTGCCACTTACCTGTTACTTGTCGGTTAGTGCAGCTGTGGCGGACACATGGGTGTGGTGGGTGCTCGTTGTGGCGCTTCTGGCATATTTGGGGACCTGTTGGTGGTTACGTGGCTGGCTTAGTGTACACATGTCCCCACGCATCTTACAGTTGTTCGGTTTGGGCTGTGTGTGGTAGTGTCTGTTGCATGTGTGTGTGATGTGTTGTGTATTGTGTGCTGGACATGGGGGTGTTTGTCCCTGGGAGCTGTGGCATGGTAGTTGCGCATGTGAGTGCATAGCGGTGTGCTGGTATACATTAGTTTGTACTTACCAGCCTCCACTCCCCCTGCTAATCCGGCGAGGATCTCCGGATGTATTACGACTCGCACCTTCTCCTCCCACGCTTTGAAGGTCTTAAAGAGCACGGGATTCCCTCCGCCAGTGACGGCAGCCAGCTCTCTGTTTTTGCCCTCCTTCTTCTTGACCAGTCTCTTTACGTCATTCCAACGTTTGTTTATCTCGGTTCTGTTCCTGGGCAGGGTCCCGACTGCATTGACCTGGTCTACGATCCGGGTCCACATTCTGTTTCTGGTGGCTAGTGGTGTGTGCTGGACCATGTTCCCATAGATTTGTGGGTACACCTTGATGATCTCGTCGACCATGACCGTCAGCTCCATGGGCGTGAACTTGGGCATCCTTTGTGGTGCCATGGTGTTTGTGGTGCTGGTGCGGTGTGTGTTGTGTAATGTGCAGGGGGTTTGTGGTGCCGGTGTTTGGTGGTGGTGGTGGTGGTGGTGGTGGTGGTGTTTGGTGGTGGTGGTGGTGGTGGTGGTGGTTGTGATGTGTGCGTTTCTGTGGTGTGCTGCTGTCCTTGCTGTGTCACTGTGTCCTCTCCTCTCCTCTCTGGTTTGCAATGTAGCAAGGGGTTGTGGTCTGTGGGAGTGCTGCTTTTGTACTCACCTATGTGGGTGTGTCCTCATGGTCTGTTGTTTTCAGGTGTGTTGTGTCTGGGGTTCTGGCCTTTGTATTTTTTGTTTGTCCGGGGGGTGTTTTCGGGATGTGTACTGTGCTTGTGTATTTGTGTGTGCCTTGCTGTGTGGACTTGTTGGCCATGTTGTGTGCTATTGGTTTTGTGTGCGGATGGTTTCTGTGCAGGTACGTGGGCGCCATGGCTTCTGCCGTGTCGATTCTCATCGGCGTTGTTTGCGCTGGCGGGCGGTATATTTGTTGTTTTTCCGCGCTCATGGCGGTGCGATCGTAATTTCACGTGCGGTGTGTCGGCCGTGTGGGCGGGCGGTTTTGTGTTGTCGTGCGTGTTTCCGTCCGTGGCGGGCGGTTTGACTCCGACTCGGACGATGGCGGGCGGTATTTTGTGTGATTTTTCCGCCGATGGCGGTTTTCGGTTTGTGTACTCATAATGGCGTGGTCGGTGTTCAGGCGGTGTGTGCGGGCGGATTTTTGCCGCTTCCATGCCTGGCGGATTTTTTTACGCCGGGTATCGTAATGAGCCCCTTAGTTATTAATTGGTTGTTAATTATTAATAATTAATTGTTAATTATGTTAATTGTGTCATTTTTTTAGGAGCGGGTTGCGGGTTTATAGGGGAGTAGGGTGGGAAGTAATTTAATTATAATTAATTAATTAATATTTTTTATTAATTAATATTTATGTGTTTAATATTTTATATTGTTAATTGTTGAAATTAATTTATTATTAATTAGTTATTAATTGGTTGTTAATTATTAATAATTAATTGTTAATTATGTTTATTGTGTCATTTTGTTAGGAGCGGGTTGTGGGTTTATAGGGGAGTAGGGTGGGAAGTAATTTAATTATAATTAATTAATTAATATTTTGTATTAATTAATATTTATGTATTTAATATTTTATATTGTTAATTGTGGGAATTATTCTATTATTAATTATTTATTAATTGGTTGTTAATAATTATTAATTAACTGTTAATTATGTTTATGGTGTCATTCTTTTAGGAGCGGGTTGTGGGTTTATAGGGGAGTAGGGTAGGAAGTAATTTAATTATAATTAATTAATATTTTTTATATAATATTTATTTAATGTTGTTTTATAGTGTTCATTGTGTGAATTAATTTATTAATAATTGTTTTTTTATTGTTAATTGTTATTAATTGAGTAATTATTTGTTTATTAATTATGTTAATTGTGTCATGCTTTACGACATTGGTGGTGTGATTTATAGGGGAATATGGTGGGAGGTAAATTATTTTTAATTAATTAATTGTTTGTTAATTAATGCTAAATAATTTGCTGGGGTGGGAATAGTAAATTATTCCCCTCCGCTATCCAACACTTTCCCTACTGTTGCACTTGCTGGAGTGGGAATAGTAAATTATTCCCCTCCGCTATCCAACACTTTCCCTACTGTTGCACTTGCTGGAGTGGGAATAGTAATTTTTACCCCTCCGCTATCCAACAATTTCCCTACTGTTGCACTCCCTGGAGTGGGAATAGTAATTTTATCCCCTCCGCTATCCAACACTTTCCCTACTGTTGCACTCTTTTGAGTGGGAATAGTAATTTTACCCCCTCCGCTATCCAACACTTTCCCTACTGTTGCTATCCCTGGATTGGGAATAGTACATTTTATTCCCTATGCTATCCAACATTTTCCCTACTGTTACAATTGCTGGAGTGGGAATAGTAAATTATTCCCCTCCCCTATCCAACACTTTCCCTACTGTTGCTATCCCTGGAGTGGGAATAGTAATGTTTACCCCTACGCTATCCAACACTTTCCCTACTGTTGCACTCCCTGGAGTGGGAATAGTAAATTATTCCCCTCCGCTATCCAAAAGTTTCCCTACTGTTGCACTTTCTGGAGTGGGAATAGTAAATTATTCCCCTTCGCTATCCAACACTTTACCTACTGTTGCACTCACTGGAGTGGGAATAGTAATTTTATCCCCTCGGCTATCCAACACTTTCCCTACTGTTGCACTCCCTGGAGTGGGAATAGTAAATTATTCCCCTCCGCTATCCAACACTTTCCCTACTGTTGTACTTGCTGAAGTGGGGATAGTAAATTATTCTCCTCCGCTATCCAACACTTTCCCTACTCTTGCACTCGCTGGAGTGGGAATAGTAATTGTATCCCCTCCGCTATCCAACACTTTCCCTGCTGTTGCACTCTCTGGAGAGGCAATAGTAATTTTTACCCCTACACTATCCAACACTTTCCCTACTGCTGCTATCCCTGGAGTGGGAATAGTAAATTATTCCCCTCCGCTATCCAACACTTTCACTACAGTTGCACTCGTTGGAGTGGGAATAGTAAATTATTCCCCTTCGCTATCCTACATTTTCCCTACTGTTGCACTCCTTGGAGTGGGAATAGTAATTTTATCCCCTGCGCTCTCCAACATTTTCTCTACTGTTGCAGTTAATATAGTGTAAAATGTGGTTTAAAAAAAATAAAAATATTTTAAGATTTTAATTTATTATATATATATATTGTATTATTATTTTTATTTTACAGGTGTATATATATATATGTATTTATAATTTTTAATATGTTTCTAACATTTTATAATTTATTAAAATAATTATTTATTAATATTAAGTAAATATATATATTATATGTTATATATATATGTATGTGTAATTTATTTTTACATTATATTTGTTACTTATAATTGTAAACATTTTTTAATAATCCTAACTACGTTTTTTAAAATTATATGTATTATTTAATTTATTTTACATTATTTTTTAAACTTTTTAAAAAACGATATTTTTAACAACGATATTTTTAACAACAATATTTTTTTTCTCGATATTTTTGTACTTATTATTATGTAGATAGGAGGTCGATATTTTTGACAACGATATTTTTGTCACAATACTTTTGTAGTTCGACATTTCTGTTGTCGATATTGTGTCAGTGATCCGGTCAAGACAAGGGTGACAAAAACAACCTCTGGGGGTGACCAAAAGAAAGGGGTTACGAAACCTCCCCAGGGGAAAAGTGGTGACAATCCCCAAGATAAAAAGCCTGAGTCTTCTAAAGGGCTCCAAAAACCTGCACAGGGGGGTGGGTCCCAAAACTCTTCCCAGTCCATTAATAGGTACAGGGGAAAGAACTTTGATCCTTTAAAAAGGCCTGGTGTAAGAACTGTAAGAAGTTGGGACACTTAACTGGAGATGCTGCTTGCCCAAACAAGAAGGCCCCTAGTCCTACTACAGCTACCCCTGGGGTAGCAAGTCTCCAGATGGGATCAACAGTGTGCCAAGAGCAAATCGGGTTGCACACTGAAGCAGTTCTAGTTTCAGAAGGGGAAGTTGAGTTTGCCACTGTAGCTGTGTGGCCACCCAACTTAAAAAAGTACTTACAATACCCTTGGATTAATGGAACTAGGAGAGAAGCTCTGAGGGATACAGGTGCCAGTGTCACTATGGTAAGAGACACACTGGTTTCCCCTGAGCAATACTTGATTGGGAGAACTTACCCAGTCACCAATGCTGACAGTGATACCACTAACCATGCAATGGCTATGGTGACATTAGACTGGGGGGGTAACTGGCCTGAAACAGGTAGTGGTCTCTCCAAAGCTACCAGCTGCATGTCTGCTTAGCAATGACCTGGAAACCTCAGCATGGGCTGAGGTTGAACTGAAAACCCATGGAGCAATGCTGGATATCCCTGAATTGCTGTGTGTTAAAACAAGTGCAAAAGAAACAATTGATGGACGGAATGCTGGACAATGCAAACATTCACCCCCAGTCACAAGGATCTGGGTTAAATCCATCATTCTTTTGCTCACCACACCACCCCAGTTTGGACCCAGCCATATGCAAATCAGTCTTGACCCTGTTCCTTGTGGGAACAGTCCAGCCCGAACTGCCAAGCCAGGTCCTCCCTGGACCGGAAACAAGCATCCTAGGACCGGTTTCAGGGCATCACCCTTCTTCAGCCAGGCTAGCTTGAATCCAGTGGTGTAGTGAGCACGGGACCCACGTCTGGGCATACCCTTCCCACTTAGGGCGACAAATGCAAAAGAAACAATTGATGGACGGAATGCTGGACAATGCAAACATTCACCCCCAGTCACAAGGATCTGGGTTAAATCCATCATTCTTTTGCTCACCACACCACCCCACTTTGGACCCAGCCATATGCAAATCAGCCTTGACCCTGTTCCTTGTGGGAACAGTCCAGCCCGAACTGCCAAGCCAGGTCCTCCCTGGACCGGAAACAAGCATCCTAGGACTGGTTTCAGGGCATCACCCTTCTTCAGCCAGGCTAGCTTGAATCCAGTGGTGTAGTGAGCACGGGACCCACGTCTGGGCATACACTTCCCACTTAGGGCGACAAATGCAAAAGAAACAATTGATGGACGGAATGCTGGACAATGCAAACATTCACCCCCAGTCACAAGGATCTGGGTTAAATCCATCATTCTTTTGCTCACCACACCACCCCAGTTTGGACCCAGCCATATGCAAATCAGTCTTGACCCTGTTCCTTGTGGGAACAGTCCAGCCCGAACTGCCAAGCCAGGTCCTCCCTGGACCGGAAACAAGCATCCTAGGACCGGTTTCAGGGCATCACCCTTCTTCAGCCAGGCTAGCTTGAATCCAGTGGTGTAGTGAGCACGGGACCCACGTCTGGGCATACCCTTTCCACTTAGGGCGACAAATGCAAAAGAAACAATTGATGGACGGAATGCTGGACAATGCAAACATTCACCCCCAGTCACAAGGATCTGGGTTAAATCCATCATTCTTTTGCTCACCACACCACCCCAGTTTGGACCCAGCCATATGCAAATCAGTCTTGACCCTGTTCCTTGTGGGAACAGTCCAGCCCGAACTGCCAAGCCAGGTCCTCCCTGGACCGGAAACAAGCATCCTAGGACCGGTTTCAGGGCATCACCCTTCTTCAGCCAGGCTAGCTTGAATCCAGTGGTGTAGTGAGCACGGGACCCACGTCTGGGCATACCCTTCCCACTTAGGGCGACAAATGCAAAAGAAACAATTGATGGACGGAATGCTGGACAATGCAAACATTCACCCCCAGTCACAAGGATCTGGGTTAAATCCATCATTCTTTTGCTCACCACACCACCCCAGTTTGGACCAAGCCATATGCAAATCAGTCTTGACCCTGTTCCTTGTGGGAACAGTCCAGCCCGAACTGCCAAGCCAGGTCCTCCCTGGACCGGAAACAAGCATCCTAGGACCGGTTTCAGGGCATCACCCTTCTTCAGCCAGGCTAGCTTGAATCCAGTGGTGTAGTGAGCACGGGACCCACGTCTGGGCATACCCTTCCCACTTAGGGCGACAAATGCAAAAGAAACAATTGATGGACGGAATGCTGGACAATGCAAACATTCACCCCCAGTCACAAGGATCTGGGTTAAATCCATCATTCTTTTGCTCACCACACCACCCCAGTTTGGACCCAGCCATATGCAAATCAGTCTTGACCCTGTTCCTTGTGGGAACAGTCCAGCCCGAACTGCCAAGCCAGGTCCTCCCTGGACCGGAAACAAGCATCCTAGGACCGGTTTCAGGGCATCACCCTTCTTCAGCCAGGCTAGCTTGAATCCAGTGGTGTAGTGAGCACGGGACCCACGTCTGGGCATACCCCTCCCACTTAGGGCGACAAATGCAAAAGAAACAATTGATGGACGGAATGCTGGACAATGCAAACATTCACCCCCAGTCACAAGGATCTGGGTTAAATCCATCATTCTTTTGCTCACCACACCACCCCAGTTTGGACCCAGCCATATGCAAATCAGTCTTGACCCTGTTCCTTGTGGGAACAGTCCAGCCCGAACTGCCAAGCCAGGTCCTCCCCGGACCGGAAACAAGCATCCTAGGACCGGTTTCAGGGCATCACCCTTCTTCAGCCAGGCTAGCTTGAATCCAGTGGTATAGTGAGCACGGGACCCACGTCTGGGCATACCCTTCCCACTTAGGGCGACAAATGCAAAAGAAACAATTGATGCATCGGCTCAAACTGGAATGGCATGGTGAGCAAAAAAACGATGGATTTAGGCCCAGATCTCTGTACTGGGGTGAATGTATGACATTGTTCTGCATTCTGTCCATCAACTGTTGTTTTTGCATTTGTCACCGCGATTGGAACGGGTATGCCCAGACGTGTGTCCCGTGCTCTCCATGCCACTGGAATCAAGCTATACTGGCTGAAGAGGGGTGAAACCCCGAAACCGGTACTAGGATGCTTGTTTCCAGTCCAGGGAGGACCTGGCTTGGCAGTTCGGGCTGGACTGTTCCCATGAGGCACAGGGTCAAGACTGATTTGCATATGGCTGGGTTCAAACTGGAATGGCATGGTGAGCAAAAAAACGATGGATTTAGGCCCAGATCTCTGTATTGCGGTGAATGTATGACATTGTTCTGCATTCTGTCCATCAACTGTTGTTTTTGCATTTGTCACCCCGAGTGGGACGGGTATGCCCAGACGTGGGTCCCGTGCTCTCCATGCCACTGGAATCAAGCTATCCTGGCTGAAGAGAGGTGAAACCCCGAAACCGGTCCTAGGATGCTTGTTTCCAGTCCAGGGAGGACCTGGCTTGGCAGTTCGGGCTGGACTGTTCCCATGAGGCACAGGGTCAAGACTGATTTGCATATGGCTGGGTTCAAACTGGAATGGCATGGTGAGCAAAAAACGATGGATTTAGGCCCAGATCTCTGTACTGGGGTGAATGTATGACATTGTTCTGCATTCTGTCCATCAACTGTTGTTTTTGCATTTGTCACCCCGAGTGGGACGGGTATGCCCAGACGTGGGTCCCGTGCTCTCCATGCCACTGGAATCAAGCTATCCTGGCTGAAGAGGGGTGAAACCCCGAAACCGGTCCTAGGATGCTTGTTTCCAGTCCAGGGAGGACCTGGCTTGGCAGTTCGGGCTGGACTGTTTCCATGAGGCACAGGGTCAAGACTGATTTGCATATGGCTGGGTTCAAACTGGAATGGCATGGTGAGCAAAAAACGATGGATTTAGGCCCAGATCTCTGTACTGGGGTGAATGTATGACATTGTTCTGCATTCTGTCCATCAACTGTTGTTTTTGCATTTGTCACCCCGAGTGGGACGGGTATGCCCAGACGTGGGTCCCGTGCTCTCCATGCCACTGGAATCAAGCTATCCTGGCTGAAGAGGGTGAAACCCCGAAACCGGTCCTAGGATGCTTGTTTCCAGTCCAGGGAGGACCTGGCTTGGCAGTTCGGGCTGGACTGTTCCCATGAGGCACAGGGTCAAGACTGATTTGCATATGGCTGGGTTCAAACTGGAATGGCATGGTGAGCAAAAAAAGATGGATTTAGGCCCAGATCTCTGTACTGGGGTGAATGTATGAATGAATGAATGAATGAATGAATGAATGAATAATTTTTATTGTATCAAAAAATTCCAATAAAATCTCAACAAAACTTACCTATTTCATATAAATACATGCCTAGTTAAGTAATATCATACATGTTTGCTAAATAAAATATATATATATATATATATATATACATATACATATATATATTTACTTTCTTTTTTATGTGCTATACTTAAAACAAGATAAAACCAATAAAATAGTATAGGACCAATGAAACAATTCAATACTGATGGATCCTTCCTATTATATAGTGGTTTTGTGACAATCTAGTGGACCACAACTTAGAAGTGCATTCATCATGAAATTAAGGTATTAGCTTATGTGATACCAAAGCTAAGTGGGCGGCACAGTACCAATTCAATAAAATACACAGTATGCAGTCCTGGATAAAACACAAGTACTTACTACATGATAAATTCATTTAAAACAATCAAGATCTATACTTCTTTTCTTAAAAGTTCCTCAACCTTGTGTATAAACTTAGCGAACCGTGCCAAGTCCATTGGAATTTCCAGTTTAAAGAGGAGTTTCATGGCTTCAGCGCAAGTCCTCGCTCCATGTTTCAAAAAGAGAGGTTTCAATAAAGTGCGTCGTGCAAATAATAAACGTTGACATGTGCAAATTATATGGACCAGAGATTCCTCATATTTATGACAAAGTCTGCAAGTTGTTATTTCCGCTAAGGTATTCCAGCGCCTGTTAATGTCCTTAATGGTCAGAACCATAAGTCTTGCTATGAAGATTTGCTTCAAAATTTATTTATTTAATGAAGCGTCGAGATATGGCTGCCATAATTGATCTTCATAAGAGCTTGCAAGTATCCTAATATTACTACTGGAGGCATACAATTCCTTCATATCGTCTTCTTTTGATAAAGATCTTACTTGTTTTTTCAATATGGATTTTAGGATACCAGGCTGATGAATGAAGTCCGTTAATTTAGACTTATCGAGGCGCAATTCGGAGCAAGCTGTATGCAGACCTTTGCTCCATGAGTTGTTTCCTTCCATAAAGATAAGCTTTACAATTGCCTTCATTGTGTGCGGAGGTGCAGCGCACACCCCGCGATAAAACCGAACCATGGAAGCCCAGTGCTCGTAGCTCTGTCTATTCAGACCAAATTCCAATCGCACCAGAAAGTTTCGGGCATAGGCGGGGATCTGAAATATACGCTTAAATGCACGACAGTTGAGCTGCTCCATAGTGTTGGTGAAAGCCGCTGGAAATGCTATCTGGCCGTAAGTGATTGATGGTAGCATTTTGGCGTTTATAACCTTTCTGATTGATTTCGTTGATGGGCTACATAGCTTAGAATGAAGTTTGCACAAGGCAAACTTCACTGCTTTAGCTTTGGTTTCCACGGCCGCAATTTGCGCTGTTGGCTTCCCATTGCTCATCAGCCATACACCCAGGTAGTTGTATTTGGTCACTGTTAGTATGTTTAAATTACCCAATCTCCATTGTTGTTTAAGTTTGTTGGTATATTTTCCAAATACTACTACCTTTGTCTTTCCTGCATTTGCTTGGAGTTCATTATTATTATTGTAGGTGTTTAAAGCATCTAATAATCTTCGCATGCCCACCTTAGTGTGGTCTAATAGCACCATATCATCTGCATACCACTGTACCGGCCGTGTGTACTTACACGTGCATGGCTTAATCTTTGAGACAAGCATATGCTACTGGCAGGATCAACCAGGGTGAATGTATGACATTGTTCTGCATTTTGTCCATCAACTGTTGTTTTTGCATTTGTCACCCCGAGTGGGACGGGTATGCCCAGACGTGGGTCCCGTGCTCTCCATGCCACTGGAATCAAGCTATCCTGGCTGAAGAGGGGTGAAACCCCGAAACCAGTCCTAGGATGCTTGTTTCCAGTCCAGGGAGGACCTGGCTTGGCAGTTCGGGCTGGACTATTCCCATGAGGCACAGGGTCAAGACTGATTTGCATATGGCTGGGTTCAAACTGGAATGGCATGGTGAGCAAAAAAACGATGGATTTAGGCCCAGATCTCTGTACTGGGGTGAATGTATGACATTGTTCTGCATTCTGTCCATCAACTGTTGTTTTTGCGTGTGTTAAAACAAGAGCACAGAGCAAGAGACAGGGTGAAAAAGAAGTGTTGGAGCCTGAAAGTGTGGCCCAACCTTCCAAGAGAAAGGGTAAGAAGACTGGGGAACCAGCTTCTGTACAGCAAAAGGATCAGGACCCCTCTCCTCAGGGAGAGGACGTGGATACCCCAGAGGGAACTGAGCCCATGGAGCTTGACCCTTACCAGGTTGAACTCTTAGGCCCAGGGGGACCCTCTAGGGAAGAGCTGTGCCTTGGACAGCAGGACTGTCCAACTCTTGAAAGCCTGAGGCAGCAAGCTGCTACCCAAGAAAAAGGAGATGTCAGTGGTACCCACAGAGTTTATTGGGAAGAGGGACTACTGTACACTGAGACCAGAGACCCCAAACCTGGAGCCACTAGGAGAGTGGTAGTGCCTCAGAAGTACAGGGAGTTTCTCCTAACTGTAGCTCATGACATTCCCCTAGCTGGACATCTGGGTCAAACCAAGACTTGGGAAAGGCTAGTTAGCCACTTTTACTGGCCCCAGATGCACCAAAAAGTAAAGGAGTTTCTCAGCTAATGTGTCACCTGTCAGGCCAGTGGCAAGACAGGTGGCCCCTCAAAGGCCCCCCTGATACCACTACCTGTGGTGGGGGTTCCCTTTGAAAGGGTAGGTGTGGACATAGTGGGTCCACTTGAACCTCCCACAGCATCAGGGAACAAATTCATTCTAGTGGTAGTGGATAATGCCACTAGGTACCCTGAGGCAATTTCCCTTAGGACTACTACAGCTCCTGCAGTAGCCAAGGCCCTCATTGGTGTCTTCACCAGGGTAGGGTTTCCTAAGGAGGTGGTTTCAGACAGAGGATCCAACTTCATGTCTGCTTACCTAAAACACATGTGGAAAGAGTGTGGAGTGCAGTACAAGTTTACTACACCCTATCACCCACAAACCAATGGCCTTGTTGAGAGATTCAACAAGACTTTGAAAGGCATGATTATGGGGATCCCTGGAAAACTCAAATGGAGATGGGATGTCCTCTTACCATGTCTGTTTTTTGCTTACAGAGAGGTGCCACAGAAGGGAGTAGGGTTTTCCCCCTTTGAACTTCTGTTTGGCCATCCTGTGAGGGGACCACTCTGTCTGGTAAAAGAGGGTTGGGAGAAGCCTCTCCAAGAACCCAAACAAGATATTGTGGACTAAGGGGCCGATTCCGATCTCGGCCGGTAGGGCTCCGAATCGGATTCGGCTTAACCGGATCCGATTCGGAGCCCTATTTCCCGACAGATTCGTACGCGCGTCCGGGCGAGCGAGTACGATGCGAAATCGCCGACCGACTCGTCCGGGCGTCCCGACCGCTCCGACCGACTCGTTCCCGGGTCTAACCGCACCGACCGACTCGCTCGGACTCGACACGCACCGCGCAATGGAGACGTTCCCCGGCCGGGTGAGTACGATGCGCGCCGCGAGCAGTCCGACTGAGCCGTGCACTCCGGCTCCAAAGAGCAGTCGGAGCCGTACTTTGGGGGTCCGTGTCGGACTCCCCTGTACGCGTAGCCCCGCGAGTCAAACACAGGGGGGACCCATGGGTCCCCCCTACCTGTGCGTGTACGGCGCGAGTCGCTTCGCCGCGTACACGCTGTAGGGGGCGCCCTTGTCCGCCTCACACCCATTGAGTCAATGGGAGCCCGCGTACGCGTTGTACGACAGGCTCCCATTGACTTCAATGGGAGTCCGACCGAATCGAGTCCGATGGCATACGTGCGCATCGTACTCGTTCGGTCGGGCTGCACGGGTCCGATTCGGTCGGAAATCTCTCCGGGTCCGGCTCGGTCGGAGAGATTTCCGGCCGAATCGGAATCGGCCCCTAAGTGCTTGGCCTAAGGTCCAGAATGGCTGAGTACAAGGAAAAGGCATCCAAAAATCTTAAGGCCAGCCAGGGGCTTCGGAAGCACTGGTATGACCAAAAAGCTGCACTGGTTGAATTTCAACCTGGGCAAAAGGTGTGGGTTTTGGAGCCAGTGGCACCAAGGGCACTCCAGGACAGATGGAGTGGCCCTTACCCTATCCTAGAAAAAAAGAGTGAGGTCACCTACTTGGTTGACCTGGGCACAAGCAGGAAACCCAAAAGGGTTATCCATGTGAACCGCCTGAAGCTCTTTCATGACAGGGCTGACATCACCATGCTGATGGTGACTGATGAGGATCAGGAGACAGAGAGTGAACCTCTCCCTGACCTCCTCTCATACAGCCCAAAAGATGGGTCAGTGGATGGAGTTGTCTTTTCAGACACCTTCTCTGCACAACGGCAGATTGCAAGCAAGTCTTGCAGCAGTATGCAAAGCTTTATTCCTTGACCCCTGGTCAGACAAACTGGTGTACCCATGATGTGGACACTGGTGACAGTTCACCTGTCAAAAACAAAATCTATCGACAGTCTGATCAAGTCAAGGAAAGCATCAGAGCTGAAGTCAGCAAGATGCTGGAGTTAGGGGTTATTGAACCCTCTGAGAGCCCTTGGGCCAGCCCAGTGGTTCTAGTCCCCAAACCTTATCCACAGGATGGAAAGAGAGAAATGAGGGCTCAACTCTGTCACCAAGACATGCTCACCCTATCCCAAGAGCAGATGAGTTGATAGACAAATTGGGTGCAACCAAATTTCTAAGTACCTTTGACTTAACTGCAGTGTACTGGCAAATTGGCATGGCCCCAGGCATGGCCCCAGGAGCAAAAGAAAAGACAGCATTCTCCACACCTGATGGGAATTATCAGTTTACTGTTATGCCCTTGGGTTTAAAGAATGCCCCTGCCACCTTCCAGAGGTTGGTGAATAAAGTCCTTGCTGGATTGGAGTTCTTTAGTGCAGCTTATCTAGATGATATTGCTGTCTTTAGCTCCACCGGCAGGATCACCTGATCCACCTTGGGAAGGTTTTAAATGCCCTGCAAACTGCAGGCCTAACTATCAAGGCATCCAAGTGCCAGATAGGGCAGGGAACTGTGATGTACTTGGGCCAACTTGTTGGTGGAGGCCAGGTACAACCCTTATAGCCCAAGATCCAGGCCATCATGAACTGGGCAGCTCCAACAACCCAAACCCAAGTCAGGGCATTCCTTGGCTTGACTGGGTACTACACGAGGTTTGTGAAGGGATATGGGTCCATTGTGGCTCTCCTCACAGAACTCACCTCCAAGAAGATGCCCAAGAAGGTAAACTGGACAGTTAGTTGTCAAAAGGCTTTTGACACCCTGAAAGAGGCTATGTGCTCAGCGCCAATTCTCAAAGCTCCAGACTATGCCAAGCAGTTCATTGTGCAGAGTGATGCCACTGAGCTAAGGATAGGAGCGGTCCTATCCCAGACCAATGATGAAGGCCAAGACCAACCTGTTGCTTTTATAAGCAGAAGGCTTCTCCCCAGGGAGCAGTGTTGGAGTGCCATTGAGAGGGAGGCCTTGGCTGTGGTTTGGTCCCTGAAGAAGCTGAGACCATACTTGTTTGGTACTCACTTCCTAGTTGAAACTGATAATAGACCTCTCAGATGGCTAATGCAAATGAAAGGTGAAAATCCTAAACTGTTGAGGTGGTCCATCTCCCTACAGGGAATGTACTTTGTAGTGGAACACAGACCTGGGACTGCCCATGCCAATGCAGATGGACTTTCCAGGTTCTTCCACTTGGAAAATGAAGACTCTCTAGGGAAAGGTTAGTCTCATCCTCTTTCGTTTGGGGGGGGTTGTGTGAGAAAGTGCCCTCTTTCTGCATGGTTGCCCCTACTTTTTGCTGAATTGTTGATGTGCTTTGACTGAGTGTGCCCTGGGCTCCTGCTAATCAGGTATCCAGGGCCTATGTTCTTTCCCTAAAACTGCATTGAAGCCTAAACCCAATTGGCATCTCTGGCCACAGGTCAGCCCCTGGTAAATGGTACCACAGGTACCCAGGGCACTGTGATCAGAGAAGGCCTCTAAGGGCTGCAGCACTTATTGTGCCACCCTTAGAGGTCCTGTACCCTGACACTCACACACTGCCTTTGCAGGCTGCGTGTCTTGGTGCAGAACAAAGTGAAGAGTCGACATGGCACACATCCCTGTGTGCCATGCCTACAACCCACTGCCCTGGCATAGATCAGTCACCCCTCTAGCTGGGTGCACTATACCAGTGGTGAGGGTACAGGTGCATGGGCCCTGTACCCCTACAGTGTCTAAGTCCATTCTTGGACATTGTAAGTGCAGTGCTGCCATTAAGAGTATATGGTGCTGGGAGTTTGTCATTACAAACTCCACAGCACCATAATGGCTACACTGAAAATTGAGAAGTTTGGTATCAAACTTCTCAGCACATTACACCCACACTGATGCCAGTGTGGGATTTAATGAAAAATGCACACAGAGGGCATCTTAGAGATGCCCCCTGAAAACTAACCCACTTCTAATGTCAAGGCTTAGTGGCTGCTTTCAGCTACCACCACCAGACATGTTTCTGGACCCCTGGGTCAAGAGCCTGCTGCTCTCTGGGGCCTGAAACAATGCACATCCTGGGACGAGGTGCCAAGCCTCCTCCCCCAGGATGGGCAGGGTTCACGAAGGGGAAGCTTCAAAGGCTTGCCGCCTTTGTGAGCTTCCCCAGGCAACTTGCTGCTCTCAGCAACTGGTCCCCACTGGTTCTGACCCCCACTTTGGGCGGGAGACCCGGTGGGAAAAACAAGTGAGGAAGAGAGGTGTGCCCACCTCTGCCAACTCCACCCCTCAGATGGGGGAGGCGAGGTGAAGCACAACTCTCAGTCCACGCCATCTTGAAGATGGGGGAACTCAGCCAACCAGGGACAGGCTCATGCCCCCCTCCCACTGGAGGGTGGCATAATAGGTGATGTACCCTCCCCAGGGAAGGCACCCATTGGTCCCTGCATTTTACCTACCTGTAACGCCCCTAAATCTAATATTTAGGGGCACCCCTGAACCTTGCTTCCTCAGACAAGAACCTGCAACAAGAAAAGAAGAAGAAGGACCGAACAGCTGTGCCGAAGCTAACTAGAGAAAGACGCCCACTGACTTGGCCCCAGCCCTACCGGCCTGTCTCCACGTCGAACCTGCTCCTGCGAAATCCCAGTGTGTCTTGCAGCCAGCAACCTTGAAAACCCCGGAGGACCTGCCTGCCTTCAAGCACAAAGATTTTGTCTCCCGTGAACACCGGATTTGTTCATCTGCAACCTCTGGCTCTGGCCGGACACCGCGGATCTGCCCCACTCTGCACCCACCGTCCACGGCCCGAGCTCGAGTAGGCAAATACCACGAGGATGTCACCCCGGCGATCCTGACCCGAGACCCGGCGACCCCTGACCTGCCTCAAGCCTCCAGCCGACGCCTGCAGCCTAAATCCAGAAGGCCCCCCTTACCGCAACCAGGAGCTGGTAAGAAGATCCGACCCCAAAAGGCACCCCTGCACCCGACGCCCCACTGCCTTGTGTGCCCAAAGCAACAGTGCCTAACCAACCCCTAACTTCCCAACTTACCCCTCGAAGTGGTGGTCGCACCCAGAAGACCTTCGCCCCCGAGCCTGCAGTGCCTTTGCAAACTGGAGGTTCCCCATTGAAACCAACAGGGCGCCCGACGTCGAAACAGCACCCTGCACCTGGCCACCCTAGTGCCGCTGAGGGTGCACCTTTGGTGCTACTTTGTTTCCACATTTGCCCTAAGCTAAATTCCAGGAGCTTTGCTCCCACAACCAAGTGGCCTGCTTGCCAGCAGCCACCAACCGGAGGCCCCCTAACCCCCATTGGATAACATTGGGCCTCAGCACTCGGCACCCGGCTGCCCTATGCCGCTGAGGGTGTAACGAGAGTGCATCCTTGACCCTGGGGGAACCCTTGTTCTAACACCAGAAGCTCAACTCCAAAGACCGATTACTTACCTGGTAACCATTAACTTAATTTCTCTCCATAGGAACCAATTGACTGTTTTTCTCTCAAAAATGTTCTAAGTGTGGAGTTGATTTGTATGGAAACCTGAAAAATAACAATTGTGCAAAACTGATTTTACTTACCTTTTCTCTAGCAAATGTCCCAGTGTGATATCTAGGCATATCACACTGAGGAGAAAAAGTAATCTAAAATGTTATCTCAAAAGTACCGTAAAAGTAACTTACCTGTAATTTTCATTGCAAAGTCGATACAAAGTATATGTACAGCATTTCACAGTATTGCATTACCAGTAATTCAAACTGTAACCATTTCAAAGTACATTTACAACTGCATTTCAAAGTGTATATTTACTGCAAAGTATTTATCAACTTACCTGTGCCAGGCTTGCTTGGTTCTAGAAAAATAAAATAACTAAAAGAATATTTTTATACAAAACCAATTGGTCTGAAGTTTAGTCTCTGAGTGTGTGAAATAATTTGCTGATTGAGTGGATACAACAAATGCTTAACACTGTCCTCATATACTGCCTTACTGCTCGACCACACTACCACAAATAGAGAGTGAGGTGCTATCTAACTTTACCTCTGCCTACCTTTGGGGATCCACTGGACTCTGTGCACACTATACCTCACTTTGGTATAGTATATACAGAGCCAGCTTCCTACAATCACATGATGCAATACAATTATACACACTTTCTTATGTCACATTTCATATACTAAGTGTACTGTCAGAGCTCTAGGTAACGTATTTAATCTAATGCAGTTAGCAGTAAGTTAAAAACATTGTCCTTCTCCTCACAATGCTTCTAAAACCATATGTGCTCTTGGCTTTGGACTTTTTTTCTTCCCAAGGAGCAGCGAATCCGGTCTAATCTCGCTCTGTCTTTAGAAGAAACAAATGGGTGAATTTCCTGCGTTTCACTTACCATGCTGGATTTTTGGTCTTTCTTTGTGTGGGCTCGAAAACATTTTGCAATTTCTGTAACTGATTTTGGAATCCACTGAGGACTTAGCTCTATTCACATGACTCAGTCCTTGTGTGCATCTCTTGAAAACATTTGAACATTGGATTGTTGGGAGCTCCACTGAAGACAATGGAATGCCAGAGGGATAATAATTAAGCAATATTATCTAAGTGGGATCTTTACAAGCTGCTGTTATGGGAAGAAGGTGAAGTTAATGGATATGTGTGCTGATAATGAAGTGAGACTTGTTTCAGGAAGTAGCTATGTATTTCCTGGGTAGATATCGACCAGCTTGTGGCAAATCAAAATGCATCATTTTGATAGAATAAAGCTTTCTCATATACAACATCTTTTAAATGACCTTATCCAACAAACCAATGTTTGTCTTTTTTGATCCCCGTATTTAAATTATGACATTCTACACATAGTGGAAGGACTAATTAAACAGCATTATGGCCCTTCTAACTACCTATAATGCTAGAATCAATTCCTTTACTGACTGTTTGAGAGCTTTATGTAAAGCCTCTTTCATAGATTCCTAGCTCAACATCAGCCCTCTCTGTTTGGCCAGGGTTCTCAGCCACTGGTATATAGGGATTTTTAATATTGACTTTTAAAACTGAGTGCCTGCTGCTAAAGAGAAGTTCTGGATCCCACCGCTGAACACCAGTGTGAGTGTCAGATCAACACAGACCTACCTTTACAGCCCGCAATGTGGCTGCACAGAGATGATATGGATCGACTCCTCAGCCCTACCACTTACTCGCGGATTGTGGAACACTACAAGGAAGTCAGATGGGACTAATGGAGAAGATTTTGTGTTTTGGGGAATGTTTTGGCGTGGATGTTGAGTTTCTCTTCACTGTCTCTGTTGTACCTTAAAAACACAAACATAGACCTGATATGGATCTCTGTTTTCTGAACTGATGGTGTTCTTCCTAAATTCCTCCAATTCCCCGTTCTGATATTTCCCCTTCCAGATATCTGTGATCAACTGGCAAATCTCTCTTGAGCATTCACTGCATCTCTGCTCAGGGTTGTGGTAATAACATCTCACCGGGATTCAGGACCTCGTGTGACACTTTATAGTTGTTAGCGTTATCTAAAAGAAAGAATAACTTTCATTATTTTCTGCCCAAATACTCTTTCTCCCTGGAGCCCTGATTCACACATTCACATTCAAACGTTTGACAGTTACAGTTACTTGCATTTCAGTATGTAGGTTTGTTTACCTAAAATCTTTGCGTGGTTCTTTGTCGATGTTGCAACTTCATTGGACGAAGGGAAACAAAGGTTCTCCTCGCTGATAGACGATTTGGCTGCTTTTGCTTTCAAATGAAAATTGTTAGTCTTAAAACAAAGCCATTTTCTGTTGACACTTATTTGCATCTTTATTTTTGTGTTTGATCACTTAGTCTTTCTTTTGTTAGTCCTTGTATGCATGCTTAACTTAATCTTACTTGTTTCTTCTTACCTTGCAAAATTTGGTTGCTTGAGTTTCTGCCTTGGGATGTATAGTGCTGTGCTGTTCCTTTCTGATCCCTCTGGCACCATCAAGAAAAGATAAGTGATGAGCTGCTAGTCAGAAGCTCCTTCAGATCCGGATTCCCACGAGGCAAAGGAAGCTTTAAATAGAACCACACCCAATATGGCCGCCGAGAGTGGCCGAGTTCTTGCGAGATATCAGCAAATCTCAAAGCGAACGGTAAGCACAAACATAAGACAATAGGCGGTGCTTGGGGGAGCATTCAGTGCTACTTTTGGCACTGATTTTTAACAGCAAACATAATACCAAGAGACAGTGCTCAGGGTATACAATACTTCTGCATGTACTACTCGGGGGCTGAGATCATGTATTTAGCGTGGGGGTCTATAACAGCAAACATAACACCAAGGGGCAGTGCTCAGGGGAATACAATCCTTCTGCATGTACTACTACTCTTGCACAGGCAGCTCATGGGCTGAGATTATTCAGGAGAGCTTGGGGGGCTGGGAATATTCAGGGCTGACTTCATAAGTACTTGGACCTTCACCTACGTCTGCAATGGTTGGAACTGAGCTTATTCAAGACAGCT
This sequence comes from Calotriton arnoldi, assembly GCA_963921515.1. Lineage (NCBI taxonomy): Eukaryota > Metazoa > Chordata > Amphibia > Caudata > Salamandridae > Calotriton > Calotriton arnoldi. The sequence continues at coordinate 488,506 of CAWUFW010006565.1, read as the reverse complement.
CGGGGGCTGAGATTATTCAGGACTGACCTCGTATGCACATGGACTCTCACCTAAGACTGCAATGCTTGGAGAGACTGAGGCGTGACAGTAAGAAAATGGGATCTTAGTTGGGGAGCATGTGAGTAATACGTTCAAATTCAGGTCAGGTCCAACACATAAATACAATAAATAATCCTGGGATCAAGCCCTGGTAACTATGGCACAAAGCAGACAGGATCAACCTAAAGAAAAGTGTCTATAGTATTCAGCAGGATCAAAAGAATAAAAAGTTAGAACACTACACAATAAAAACCCCACAACCAATTTCTAAAAATTGGGAAAAATGTAATTAAAAAATAACACAAAAATGACTACAATCCAATAAGGGGACTGTGATATGTGAATCTTTAAAGGTGTAGGGCAAAAAGCACGAAAAAGTAAAGCACCAATTAGAAGTGACTGCTTGCCCTTGACCACATCAAGGCCTCATTTCAGGCTGACAGTGATCGGATGGAGGTCAGGTAACACAAGCAAGTCATCCCATTCAAAGATTTTGCCTTCTAACTTAGGCTCTAAAATGGAAGTTGAAATCCTCCATCAGAGTAAGGCTGCATGCTGTATTTGACAATGTCCTTTCAAAATTGGACACTTATGACTATATGTCTGACTGCCACTCTGTAGGTCTTGGAAGTCCAAAATATTTCTAAGCCACAACTTATCAACCTTTCTGTAGCAGTTCCTCTTGGTTGCTTCTAAGGACTTGGAGAACAACACTTAGGGACCAGGATTCACTTCAGCAGAGGCAATCAGGAGGGCATCGTCTCAGTCCAGTTGCTACTGATTAGCTGGTCACTCCAGGAAAAAATCCTTTTTTCAACTTTTTGTGTCCCTGTAGCCACACAGAAGGTAAGCCAGTTAACCCTTCTTTTTTCTAAATACAAGTATGTGGGAAATTGGCTTGTTGATTGAAAGGGGGGGATGACCGCTGTTCAAGCAACAGCTATAATCCCTGTCAGGGTGAACCACAAAACTCCCTAAATTAACCTGTGCTTAACCCTCTGGTAACTTGGCATAAAAGCAGTCAGCCTCAACTAAGAGGCAATCTGTAAAGAAGTTATGCATCAAACAAACAGTAACAAAGTTAAAACACAACACTAGACAAATTTCACATCATTTTGGAAAAATAGAGTAATTTTATTATATGACACCAAAGTGGCAAAACTCCAATCAGTAGAACCGACGTTATGAGTCGTCGCTGTCGGGGAGCCACTGGACGAGGTCGAGGTGAAGATTTCTACATGGGCCTTAGAGTCTTTTTTGGAAGTTGAAAATTGTCAGCGGGATGATGCTGGAGGCTATAGCCGATAAGAGTTCCAGGAGGATCGATACCCCTGCGCTGAGGAACCGCTGAACAGGATTTACTGCTGAGGAGAAGAACATATCGGGAACTACTGAACAGTCAGGCCGGCAGGTGATGCACCTTGGGCAGGTAGATGAGCAGGTTAATCCCTGTCTTCCCTTGGTTCTCAGTTTTGGATTTTGGCTATCTGGACACATTTAGCACCACTACCAAGTGTTCAGGACTGGAGGGGCACCACTTGGGGGTTAGGACTCACTCTGGCTGGTTCCAGGTTCAGGATAGTGGGAGCCTTTTATGCCCCTGAGGCTCTAATCAGGAGGCCAGCAAACTAGCCCTTGAAGTCACTCTAGAATTCCTGGATTCAAGTGATGAAGCTGGCTCAAGCAATAGGGCAAGCCTTTAAGGGTTCAAGGAAGCATCCAGGCAGCAAAGCAATCCTCCCACGTGCAGCACAGCAGCCTTGTGGAGTACACAGCAGGTCACAGCAGCAGGCAGTCCTCTGAGAGTCATTCCGCAGGTCCAGAAAATGACTGGAAGAGTGGATCTGTGGGTCTCCTTTTTATACATGGTGCCTTTCTTTGAAGTAGGAGAACATTTTAGAGAATTCCCTTTGAAGTGCTTGAAGTTTCCTGACTCCCCTGTCATGGCTCTAGGCTGGTGTTCATGAACAATGCAGGGGTAACAAGTTATTTTTGTGAAGGCAGACCACAGGCTATTCAGTTTCAAGTGGGCTGTGCCCAGCTCTGCCCCGCATCCTGCCAGTGGATGGCCCATTCAGGCACAGCTAATCTCTCTATTGTGTGGCTGTCTGGGAAACATAAATAAAGTCTACATGCTAACTACACCCAGTCAAATATCCCAGGGAAGGCTGCAGGCACCAAACAATTTGGGGCAGGAAAATGGGAACTTTCTAAAAGTGGCATTTTCAGAATTTAAACTTAAAATATAACTTTACCATTAAGGAGGAGTTTTAATTCCTATTTCTCAGACACCAAACATGAAATGCTTACCTTTTCCCAATCAAAAGATGGCACATATTAAATGTAATAAGGCAACCCCGTGTAATCCTAGGGCACAGGAATGCATCACACTAGTGAAACATGAGTTTAGGAGTTTTCCACCACCAGGAAATGTGAAACTTAAAGGTATATGTCCAACCTGTTAATTACAATGCACCTTGCACTCATTCATTTTGAGGGGCTAGTCACTGTAGGTACAAACCAACACTAAATTATTGTATGGACCACTTTAAAATACTAAGCACTCTACCATGTAGCCTACTTAGTTGTGACTTAATTAATATTTCAAAAGCAGGCTTCTTTCCTGCCAAAGGGGTTGGCTGCAGGTTTAAAAGCTGAAGCCATGTTTTGTTGTAATTCTAGTGGATGGCACAACACATGCTGCAATCCATTCTTGACAGTTAACTATCCTTACCATTGGTGTATTTTCCTGCATCATATATTATAAATAATCTCAAGGCAAGAGTAGTTCTGGCTAAAGACAGCTGCACAGGTGCTAGTTCCACAGGGTAATAGTGGTCTGCACTCACCCTCTAATGGTCAAACTACTCCAAAACCATAAATACATTAAAAACAAAAAATAACACAAAAGGGAGTGCCTCAAGAATTCAATAATTGTATTGTAGAGTTTGTTCTCTTTGTTTCTTCTCTCCTCCTTTCATGAAGTACACATAGTTCAATGGTATCAATATCAATGTACTCTTCTCAAATATCAAAATAACATGGGAGTTGTGGTATGTAGTCTCAAAGCAATTCTCTATATTATTCTTAAATGCATCAAAGAAACAGCCCGGCCAACGCGTTTCGTCCTCCGAGAGGACTTCATCAGAGTCAATGTATTTCTTTACAGCAATGTCACATCAAAATCTAAGTGTAAAATGGATCAGTTCTCCACGCGATTCTGGGAACACTAGTACTGCTCCTTTATTGTTGTAGGGAAATACCAGGTGACCATATATAAATATCACAGCTTAACACCCACACCCCATTGGGTTCTGTAAGCTCAGACCGGATAATACGACATGCCACCATTGTCACTCCCTTTTGTGTGTTTTAACCATATATTATAGCCTTACTTCAACGTTAAATATGCCAGTATGGGGATCAGACAATGTACTGGCGGTAATGATATCACTTAATGAAATTTTAAATAAATGAGGAATTTTTAAAAGTTCAGTCGAACCGAATATTTCGAAATCAACCTTGTCCCAAACTACACCATCCGGTATAGGAACCGCTGTGATGTTCACTGATAACAAGTCTCTCTGTTCACGATGAGACGATTGATGTGGTTTTAAAATTAAATTAACTTTCGGGGCTGTAGAGATCTGTTGAAGATATCGTCCATTAATAAGCATGCTAAAATTTATAACTAAGCCTAGCCAGAAAAGAAAAAATAGAATCCCAGTAATTACCCAAAGTTCTAACTAAGGTGATACCAGGTAAGTCTTTTCAAGAAAGTCCAGAAAGTCTTTAGCTTGCTGTTTACGTGATTTTTGGGCTGGCGTCGTTTCTGGTTCACTTGGATCTAAAGAAAACGCATCAAAGTTCATGAAGTAGCCAGAAGCAGTTCGATCAATTGTAGGAATTGCATCGGGATTTGTTGAAATCGCATTTTGCTCTCGTCGAGGCATGTTGACGTAGACGTCTGTATTTGGTCTGAGTGCAACTTGAGTGTTGTTTTGAGTTTCATTTTGTAGTTGAACTTCGTGTTCAAGGGGAACGAGTTCCATAGCATTGTTGCATAGTCCTTCATTCCTCACAGGAGACTCTTCAAACGTGATGAGTCTTTCTGTTTGAACTTCTTGGATTGTAGCGAGAGGAGGGCGTATGCTACTGTGGAGTCCACGAGGCCTACTGTTCAGTATCGGCCACATAGTGTGGTTTGATGAAGTCGATTGAGACAAATCTTTTCTCCTTTCTCCCGGCAAGAGGCAGCAAAAGAACAGTTTGTGTTCCTTGAATTGCTAGGACAGGTACAGGCTTTCTGTATGATGGTCCAAATTCTTTTTTGTCCCCTATTTTCTCTCTGACCGGATCCCCGATTTTTTGGGATCCAGACAGGTCTTGCCGTGTTTGCCTTGACTTCCCCAGTAGCGGTCTGTTTCTGGACAACGTTGCTTTGTTGTGTCCTGGATTCATTTAGATCCTGTAAAACAGCCAAACGATCATGGATATCAAATGGTTTCTCATCCGCCACTGTGCCTTCATACTCAAGATCAGCTACCCACATTCTCGTCCCAAATAGGACCTCATATGGAGTGACACCCCCTAGAGAGTTTCTTGGCTGGTTATTAAGTGCTCTTTGGACCCCATAAAGGTGACTGACCCAACTACCCCCCTTGCCTAATACCCTAGCTGTTAAAGATTACTTTAAGTCCCAGTTTTTCCTCTCCCGGAGAATGATGGAAAAATTATATTTTCTCCCCTGGGGCACTCCATAACGAATGCTGGCGGCCAATCTTGTTCTGCTAATAGGATGTCATAACCAGATGACAAATTTTCCCAAAAGAGACCTTTAACTTTCCTGGGCTTGTCCCCCTCCATTTGGAGTGTTATTTTGTGTAACTTATGTGGGACGCTCACCCTGGTGTCTGGTGTTTCCACCGTGATGTAATCATTCAAGTCCGCTGTCACCAGAAATTCCATCAGGTTCTGGCGAGCTATTGTTACTTCTGCCGCATCGTCTAGCATTGTCAGAGCCCATTCCCCGTTCAGAAGCTGCGTCCTCAGAATTCTGGGCATGTCTGATCTTTATGCCTGCAACTTTCTTCTTCTTAAACTGTGGTTTTGATTTTGGCTTGTCTTCTTTTTTGGAAGTATAGTCTTGAGCGTGCTGCTTGTCTCTGGACTTTGTACACTCCTCTTTGTGTTCTGACCATCCTTCTCTCTCTGAGTTTTTTGATGAATCCTGAAAGGAACGAGAGGAACGTGTATCAGTATCCTGATACCTGTCAGGTTTCCTAATATTATCCCTATTCCTGAGGTTATACCTCTTTTCAGAGGGCTCCTGTGGAGGAGATCTGCCTCGGGATTGAGATCTGTTTTTAAAGTTTTGTTGTTTTTTATTATCCCACTTCTTTTTAGAAGAAGCAGGTGTCTGCTTGGTAGTGTCCTTTTCAGGACTGCCCATCAGTTGTGGTTTTAATGCTTTCCCACCCAAACTGTCTCTGCCTAATTCTGCATACGCAGTTTCAATTATTTTGGGCAGTTCGTGTTGTTGATCTAACGGACTGAACTCCCTTAGGCGTTGGCGGATTGCCACTGAAGCTGCTTCCCTTTTAATATTAGCTAGTATTAAGGCTGATACCTGGTCATAGTTATTTAATAATTTCATCCCTAAATTCAGGGCAGGTTCTGCTCCGTACTCGTTTTGTTTTTGTCTCAATAAGTCTGGTACTACTGCTAATGAAGGAATACCATGTGTTCTGGTATATATGGCAGCAAAGACTGTACCCCAAGAGGTGCAGTCCTCTACTTGTGGTGTTATCCCCATGGGCAAGCAGATTGTTAGCATCCTGTGTTTTTCAAATGGGGTAGTATTCGGGAATACTGCCTCAAGCTGAGTTATTTTCTGAGCTACCTAGAATGGCATTTGTTCACGTTTCGTGGGCATCTTGCCCATTACTGCGTGTAATGTTTGTGGTGTACCTTTAGTTGCTGTACCCTGAATTTGAGTTCCATTTGCTGCAACTGATGTTGGTTGGACTGTGAAAGTCCTCATGACATACTGTGACAGGTTTCTGTAGATTTTAAATAAATCCTTGTGTTGTAAGAGTAAGTCTGGCTGCGGCATTGTTTCAATGTCAGGATGTGGTGTGTATGCCGCTAATATCGGCCATGTTACACCGTCTCCTCCGAGCGGACCTAATCTTACTCTGTGTCTTATATGGGGTAGGGCGCCTTTAAACCAGTATAGGTGTTCCTGGTATGTAAGTGGAACTTCTATGTCCTCACAAGGACCGTATTCCTGTGGTGCATCTCCTTCTATATAGTAGTGAAATGTCTGTGTTACTGCATTTGCTGCTGGGAATGTAACCCACGAATAAAATATCTCTGTTTTGTTTGATTCGTGTGTCTCAATCACGAAAGCTACTAAGCCACCCCTAGGTGTTAAACCATATTCCATTAGTTTCAGGGTGATAGTACGTCTGAATTTAGGTGCAATATGTATTGCATTCACATCTTCTTCCTCATCTGTGAGGGGGAGTGCTTGCTGTAGCGGGTCTAAGACCGGGGTAGTAGTCATTGTGTATAGAACACAGACTATTGTTTCTAGGAAACTATGATAAGGTGTTTTGCACAATTTTAGGAACAAAATGTCCTTCAAGCTTGATTAACCATCAGCCAATAAATAGGATTTCTCGCCTACTCAGCTGTGGCGGAGTTTGTTCACACTCACTCCAGACATCTCTGGTGTTTTATGAGTAGGGGTCTCTGAGAATAGCACGACTGAACTACTCAGATTCTACTGTTAAATAAGAGCCCAGCCATCGTTGGTGGCGCCATGTCGTGAAGTTCCCATATTACCCATACAGGACCTGCGCGTTCGGATCACACAAACTGTGGGTTTGGTGGCAGACGGATTCTGAGCACCCCCACCGAGAAATGTTAGCCTGTTTGCATGAGCTAGCTCACAGTGCCACTAGTGTCTCCTCTTATCGGGGAGAGATTAGTTTCTGGCAACCTTAGAACATGACAACCCAGATCCCTCAAGAACGTGGAAACAATGTACTACTTTTCGCTCAGTCACTCGTGCTCATTTAGTTTATCTCAGAGGTACATAGAATAAACAGTCTGGGCGTTTCAATAAGGGTTTATTGAACAGTTGTTATTCTCGTGTAAAGTATATGAGCTGCAACAGCCATTAGACAGTAGCAGAGATATATGATTAACAGTACTATGAATATAAATGGATAGTACAGTTCTATCATCTTGCATTGCACATGAATAAATACATGAATATAAAATGCATTGATAAAAGAAAGCGGGTACTCCTACGATGCCTATATAGATGTACCTAAGTGTACCTAGCATGTGAGTAGGTGTGAAGCCAAGAATCCCTCTAGGATTTAGTCGAACCCCATTACCTGAAGTGAGAATGTAGGAGCCCTTCTTGGTCTCGAGTTGGACACCCCGCAAGGGATGTTCAGACCACTGTCAGCTGGAGCGTCTGCATGCAGGAGCCTCAGTGTCTCTGGTCAGTGTGTCGGCCTGGAAGTCTCGGTGCCCTCTAACTACTGATAGCAAGAGGTGCTGTATTTATACAGAAAAGTATATAGAGTCCCTTTGTCCCTTGTTCTTGTGTTAGCCATTGTTGGGTATGAGGATGACGTATGGGATGAACCTTGTGCGTAGATATTATGAAGGTGGTGTATAGCCCCTGCCTGGTTTCAAAGTAGCCTCATGAATATTTTATTCATGCAGTGTCAGTCTAAAGATGAAGTCATAGAACACTATTGTTCGGGAAAAACCCTCCTTCTGCACCCAGGCCTAGAACTAGGTAAAAGGTTCAGTCCACAAAAGGCGTTCAATCCTTAAAAGGCTCGTTAGTGTGTAATGTAGGGGAGGTGATGTAGGTGAAAGGGTATGATGTTACCCAGGCCTATATTAGGGTACCTATATGAAACATAACACCCACACCCCATTGGGTTCTGTAAGCTCAGACCGGTTAATACGACATGCCACCTTGTCACTCCCTTTTGTGTGTTTTTACCATAAATTATAGCCTTACTGCAACGTTAAATATGCCAGTATGGGGATCAGACAATGTTACCATGTTTTAGGGGTTAGAGCACATACACTGTGAACTGGTCAGCAGTATCCCACTTTGCAGAGTTCAAATAGAGCAATACCAGTCAGAATCAAATGGGGATGATCATGCAATAAGAGGGGTTTTCTTATATCACCCCACCAACTAAAAGTTAAGGAGCAACTTTAGCCATTCCCTTGGCAGATCTCATTATCTAAATGGAAGGGATGTGAAAAAGGCCATCTGCATTGGTGTTTTTGGTTCCAGACTTACATTGTACTGTCAAGTCCATTCCCTGTATTCAATTCAACAGTTTTGGACTCTGATTGTCTGACTTTGATAGTACTGCTATTCTGTCAAGCTCTGTGGTAGCCGCTAACTTTGCCTATGGGGAGCCCTTCTTGTCTGCAGACACCACCTGGGAGCACATTTTTCTTCTCCTATCCACAGAGGCACCCCAGCAGGTGAACAGTGCCACCATGACCAAGAAGGTAAAGTGGTATGCTGTCCTCTAAGTCAGATGTTGGTCCCCAACTTAGGGTCATCTCTGTCCATAAGGCAAGCAACCAACAGAGGCCACAATCAGCTGCCAGTGTCAGGAATCAGACAACTGGCCAATCGCAGGTGGATGCTTTAACACAGTGCCTTGGGTAGGCCTCACTCTCAGTCTGTGTGGTGGTGAGGAGTCAACCATTTGTTCCTGAGGTCTCACTGACATCCTAGATATCTTAGAGTGGATGGGATACACCCTCAGGTCACAGACAGCTTCCTTCCACTCTTACCTCTACAACCTCAGGGATGACACCCTGAGGCTCTATACTTGCCTGGTAGTCCAGGACATCTAAGGGGGACACACAACCTCACTCAAGGGTAACACACTCTGGGGCATATTCTCAAGGAGCTATCGCCGAGTTATCGGCACGTTATCGCAGCCAAATCCGTGATAAATGTATCTCCCCATTCCCAAACTGGTGCTAACAGCCCATAACACCAGTTTACCTGCGATAGCAGTCGCAAAAAACATTGCCACAGATGCCCCCGGCAACTAACGCTAATGATATGCAGAGTAGGCGTTCCCGTGCAAAAAGCCGCGACAACACCACTCCACAACATTCTCAACGACCAGCCCGATCGGCGATAAGATCACAAAACATGCGATAAGGCGCGTTAGCAGCAGGAAATTAACACCTGCTCTTACCTGGTGCAAAGTCGGATGACAACCCGCAACAGACAAGGGAGCACAGCCCATAGCCACACATGAAGAACAACAGATGCCATGGGCCTCCCAGCTGCTCCTCCCTCCCACCTCCCCATAAATGGCGGCCGCTGCACGCGCCGCGCAGCGGACGTGCGCAGCGGGCGCGCCGCTGGCGCGCCGAAGGCGCGCCTAAGGCAAGCCCGTCTGCGCCCGTCCGCGACTGGACCGCGCCCAGCGCCAGAACCCCTGGAACCCACCAACGCAACACTACTCGACGGACCTACGACGCCGCCACCCTCACCGCACTCAATGCCGGCCGGAACCCTGCCTGCTACCGAGCCTCACCGAGACGCACCCACGGACCCTTCACCTGCCAAACCTGCCGATTCACCTGCCCCCTGACGTGCACCACCTCCGCCAAGTCGAGCAACAGCAGCAACCACCTGAAATGCATCCTGCTGAACACCCGCTCCGTCCACAGGCACGCCGTGGAACTCTGGGACCTGCTCGACGCAACAGCACCGGACATCGCCTTCCTCACCGAAACCTGGATGAACGCCTCCTCAGCGCCTGACATCGCCATAGCCATCCCGGACGGATACAAGATCACCCGGAGGGACCGCGTCAACCAGACGGGAGGAGGCATCGCCATCGTACACAAGAACACCATCCGCATCTCGACTAACTCCGACGAGACCTTCACCGCCGCCGAACACCTACACTTCCAGATACACACGGACCCCAAGACCACCCTCCGAGGCACCCTCATCTACAGACCCCGGGACCACGCACACTATTCAGCGAAGACATCGCAGACTTCATCAGCCCGCACGCCATGCCCTCCGCCGACTACATCCTCCTAGGGGACCTCAACTTCCACCTGGAGAACAACAACGACAGAAACACCACCGCCCTGCTGGACAACCTCGCCAACCTCGGACTCAAGCAACTGGTGAACACGCCCACCCACTACGCCGGCCACACGCTTGACCCCGTCTTCTCGTCCAGCAAGCACATCTCCTTCAGCCACGCCACCGGACTCCACTGGACCGACCACAGCTGCGTCCACTTCAGCTTCAGAAAGACTGCGACCCACCACCACCCGCAACAGGCTCCCCGCCGGAGCTGGAGCAAGATCACCGCCGAGCAGCTCACCGCCTCCCTCAGCCAGAACACACCCACCGACACAACGGACCCAAACGAAGCAGCCAGCAACCTCGCCAAGTGGCTGACCGCCTGCGCCGACGACCTCGCACCACTAAAAAACCACTCCCAGCAGACCCGGAAGCAAGAAAACCCCTTGGTTCACCAACGAACTCAAGGAATCCAAGAAGAACTGCCGCACTCTCGAGAAAACCTGGCGACTCGACCAGACCACAGACAACAGGACCGCCCTCAAGCACGCCACCCGCAAACACCACCAGCTGATCCGTGCCACCAAGAAGTCGGCACTCAAAGAACGACTGGACAACAACGCCCATGACAGCAAGGAACTTTTCAGCATCGTCAAAGAGTTCTCCAACCCCAGCGCCGGAAACAACGACATCACCCCCTCGCAAGACCTCTGCAACTCACTCTCCGCGTTCTTCCACCGCAAGATCACCGACATACACAACAGCTTCGACGCACAAACAACGCACCCTACCGCCGAACCAATGCCCGCCACCACCACCCTCTGCAACTGGACCCCGATCAGCACCGAAGACACCACCCGCACGATGAACTCCATCCACTCCGGATCACCAACCGACCCCTGCCCACACCACGTCTTCAACAAAGCCGACGCCACCATCGCACCCCATCTCCGGGACATCATCAACTCCTCCTTCCACACCGCCACCTTCCCGGAGAGCTGGAAGCACGCCGAGCTTACCGCCCTCCTGAAGAAACCAACGGCGGACCCCACCGACCTCAAGAACTACCGCCCCATCTCGCTCCTTCCGTTTCCGGCCAAAGTCATCGAGAAGACCGTCAACAGACAGCTTGCCGCCTTCCTCGAGACGAATGGATCCCTCGACCCCTCGCAGTCCGGGTTTCGGGCCAACCACAGCACCGAGACCGCCCTTATCGCAGCCACCGACGACATCAGAACCCTAACCGACAACGGGGAAACAGCTGCCCTCATCCTCCTGGACCTCTCCGCGGCGTTCGACACCGTCTGCCACCGCACCCTAGTGAAGCGCCTCAGCAACATCGGAATCCGAGAGAAAGCACTGGAATGGATCATCTCGTTCCTCGCCGGAAGAACCCAGAGAGTCCGCCTCTCCCCGTTCAGATCCGAAGCCACCTAAGTCATCTGCGTCGTTCCACAAGGATCCTCACTCAGCCCGACCCTCTTCAACGTCTACATGAGCCCCCTCGCAGCCATCGCACGCCGACACAACCTCAACATCATCTCCTACGCCGACGACACCCAGCTGATCCTCTCCCTCACCAACGACCCCACCACCGCCAGAGCCAACCTACACGACGGGATGAGAGACGTCGCCGACTGGATGAGGAACAGCCGCCTTAAACTGAACTCAGACAAGACGGAAGTCCTCATCCTGGGCTCATCACCCTCCGCCTGGGACGACTCCTGGTGGCCCCCGGCCCTGGGCACCGCACCCAAGCCAACGGACCACGCACGCAACCTGGGCTTCATCCTGGACTCCTCCCTGTCGATGACCAGACAAGTCAACGCCGTCTCATCTTCATGCTTCAACACCCTGCGCATGCTCCGCAAGATCTTCAGATGGATCCCCACTGAAACCAGGAAGACCGTCACCCAGGCACTCGTCACCAGCCGACTGGACTATGGGAACACCCTCTACGCCGGAACCACAGCCAAACTTCAAAAGAGACTCCAGCGCATCCAGAACGCCTCCGCACGACTCATCCTGGACATCCCCCGACACAGCCACATCACCGTACACCTGAAAGACCTGCACTGGCTCCCCGTCAGCAAGAGAATCACGTTCAGACTCCTCACCCACGCACACAAGGCCCTCCACGACCTGGGCCCAAAGTACCTCAACGACCGCATGTCCTTCTACACGCCCACACGCCAGCTACGATCAACCAGCCACGCCCTCGCCACCGTACCACGCATCCGCAGAACCACCGCCGGAGGAAGATCCTTCTCCTACCTGGCGGCCAAGACCTGGAACTCCCTCCCCACTCACCTTCGGCGAACCCAGGACCATCTCGCCTTCAGGAAGCAGCTCAAGACCTGGCTGTTCGAGCAGTAACTTACCCCCTCCCCCAGCGCCTTGAGACCCTCCCGGGTGAGTAGCGCGCTCTATAAATGCCGTGATTGATTGATTGATTGATTGGAGCCACTCACCATGCATCCCGGAGCCCCAAGAGGGCAACAACACCCACCGCCACCACACCCAGGACCCCACCCCCCCGGGGCCCCACTCCGGGCACCCCCTATCCACACCCAGACAAAGATATGTCACATCGACCTCACGAAATCATAAACAAAACAATGTGCCCGATGTCGCACAATAACAACACCTAACATACATGTGTCGTCAGAAAAATGAGAATCATACATTCATCTTAGACTCAGCAAATAATCAGTTTCATAAAGAATAAACACAAAATAACTATTTTGAAGAGTCATGGCGGGTCCTCCCAGGACAATCTGTAAGTCACAGCCTGCAAAACAAATTTCCAGATAAGAAGGTGTGTCATTCGCTCATCAAAGGACAGTGAGAGCGAGCGAAAGTGAGAGAGAGAAAGAGAGAGTGAGAGAAAGAGAGAGAGAGGGAGAGGGAGTGAGAGAGAGAAAGAGAGATATTGTACAAGGAGCGCAAGGCCAATCGGGCTCCTGGCTCATAAATGCCAACTGGTGTGTATGTATCGCTATTGGTGCACACTAAGTCAAAGGCCTGGCATCAATAGCAACGCGAAGGCCACATCACATTTCAAAAATGCAAGCAGTAGTCAGACCAACATCAGGAATGAAAGCTCCATTGTCTCAATACACAAGGCTGAAGGGCATCTGAACCCCTGACCTTGGTCCTGAATGCGGCTGGCACTCCCTGCGAGAGATACCAAACCAGATCGTGACGACTCCCACACCACGAACTGCGCGAATGAAAGACCAACGTGTCCACACCCCACACACACTTGTCTCTGCCTGAGGCACACCTGCTTGGGATGCCCTGACACATAAGTAAAAAACAACCCATACGCCCAAACATTGCACACAAATACGACTCATTGCTCCGAGCAGTGGCATATCATCCACATAACTGCCGCCTGTCAGAAGAGTGCCGGTGCTACGAGACCAACAAAGGCAATGGCTGGCAATCCCGGGCACATGCACAACCCCTGTAACGTGGAACTGTACCGTGCAATAATGCTGCATCTGTTGGGATCACTGCCACTGGCAGTGTTGCGCATCAGTTACTGTCTTAGTTTCCGTCTTGCGTTCGTCACCTGCGTCCATCCCTGGTTCCACTGTCGATCATGCACATTCGAGTGGCCCATGGATGTCTGCCTATCCAACACAACGGTAGCTAAACTGGATTATGACACGTGTGTTCGCCCCCTATTGGCCCACGAACAGGAGTGTAACTGTGATACCCGTGCATGGGATGCCTTGATATTTGGCATATGTGCAGGCAGTTGGGCATTGGAGATTGCACAACTCCTCGTGTGCAGTGACCACATCGAGGCGCTCCCATATTGGGCTGTGTTGCGGATTGGTGAAACGGCGTGGACGGAGCACAGCTGCCAGGAACAGGTAATGGATTGGCTCGCCCTCGCGTACCTTGACCTCGACAACGATGTACTCTTGGAACAGATTGCCCATGAAGCAGCGCTTGCATACATGGACGAGTAACTACGTTCCTGCAGCCACAACTGATTGTCACCCACAGCACAGGTCCCCACACCTTGTAGCATCTCGGAGGAATTTTCACATATCCCACCACAACAGTGGATATGTCTGCCTTTGCCTGGACTCAGAATGCATGTGCGTGGACCTACGCGTGTGTACACACACCTGTGCAAGGTGATGCAGTCCCATGGGTGGAGCAGCACAGCGTCGCCTGGCAACGTTCCGAAATCGGAGAAACTGCTGGGGGGGAGAGTACACACATGGCAATGTAGCACAACATGTGACCTTGTAGGATCCTTTCACCTGCTCACTGTCAGCAGAGCACACAGTCAGCGCACTCCGGTGCTACAGCACTATGCAGATCCCATGGGCTGTGAGTCGTGTCCCCTGACACGGGCCGATGAGCAGACGCTAAACATCACATGACTCGTCCAGCAAGGCAAGGTGGGCTGAGACCGTTGACATCCGTAATAAATTGTGTGCACTTTTGCCACCCCATTACTTGCACCTCAACATGTTCCTAAGCTGCCTATAAGTGTCTTAAACATTGGTCTGCATGTTGTGGCCCTTGCCTTGCCCGTACTGACACGCACATGCTAATAAAGTCTATGCAACTTCACCTGTGTGCAACTGTGATGAGTGTTGATTATAATGACAGATCTTGTGCCTACATCTGCATTGTCCGTACACAGGGAGGCATTGACTGACGCTTGTGAATTGGGGGTGAGTCCCTATTGCCAGCTCCACCTCTGTGAGCCAGACATTGTGGCTGGGATAGTTGGTGGCAGACATGTGCTCTTACGTGTCCCCAGCAATGTGCGTATGGTGTCCAACTTCTCGCCATGTAGATCAAGGTCATCAATCAAAACAGACTGTGACCACACAGATGTGTGTGAGTAGGCATGCGAAGAGACGTTCTGTTGTCACATGTGATGGGGGACACCACTTAAGGACTGCTACCGAATGTGACATTTCCACACACAGCCCTATTTGATACATGGACGTGGGGCTATGTTTGGGGGCAACGAGATTGTTGTTACTGTGCAATGAGGCCACAGCTAGTTCACACCTTCACAGTCATCTAAGTGGCCATGTAGGTCAGGGTCAAACATGCGCATTGATGACATTTACCAGGGTGTACCTTTTAGTGCAATCGATGTCCCTACATTCATCCAAACATTTATTCGTGAGTGATCATAGACATGACACATCTGTGTGATTTGGAATGTTTTATTCACATTCTTGGGGGTGTCGGACCTGGAGCAGTACATGGCCACTTCAAGCCCACATAACATGGTTGCCCAGTGGTGGGCCAACCAGAGTCCTTGTGGCAAGGCAAAGTTGATCTGAAGAGGAAGGGTGCAGTCCGCCGCCGGGTTGCTGTGTCATTGGTACCAGAGCAGGTATGGCAGTCCATGTCGGGGTCCATGTGAAGGTCGCAGAGTGTTTCGGGGGACAGTGTGAGGTGTTGTTCCAGGGCATGATGCAGAGAGCACAACCACGCAGGGACAGGCCATATGGCAGGGATGGATGCTACTACCTCCTTCCTCACACAGTCATTACCCTCCAAATCTTACTCCTCTGAGACGTCTTCTGTGTCCGGTGTGTCAGGTGTGTGTGGTGGGGTTATGGCTGCATCACTGTGTGCCACTGACACATCAGGGTGCGAAGGTGATAGGGCTGCATCACTGTGTGCCACTGACACATCAGGGTGCGAAGGTGATAGGGCTGCATCACTGTGTGCCACTGACACATCAGGGGGTGGATATGTGTGTGTCGAGGTTCCTGCAGTAGTCACCTGGAACAGGCTCAGTGGCAGCAATGGCAAGATGAGGATCTGCAAGGCATGGAAGATCGCAGCTACATCTCGCTGGTGTTCAGCAGTGGCAGCCATACTTCCAGCCTGCATCGGCTCCATGGTCTCCATTGACCTCCGCATCTGTGCCAACTCTGTGCTGTCATCGCTTGGGCCTGTCTGCCTAGACAGTTCTTGTAACCGAGTAATGGACCCAGCAAAGTCAGCCAAGGATTGTTGGTGAGCATGGTGCGGACAGTGGGTATCCGTTAGGGACTGTAGGTGCTCCCTGATGGGACTCAGGCACCCACGTATGGCATCGAGTTTGACTGCCATGAGCTCGAAACCCAGCCGCAGCTGATCTGCCATCTTCTCCTGGCACCCTAACACACGGAGTTTGAAATCCATGTGTTGGTCGTGGGGGTCCTGCGAGGCAGCCGTGGTGGTGTGTGCTTCCTGCGGTGTGGTCTGTACAGGGTGTGGCCTCACCGCGATGCAGCTGGGCTGCCCTGCTCCTGGAGGTGGGGTGCGGAGGCTGTCCATGAGCCGTTGGAGGGTGTCTGTGCAAATGTGCAGGGTGTCCTCTTCATCATCACTGAAGAGATGTGTGGTCTGCTCTGCAGGAGGTGTTGATTGTCCCTCTGCAATGTAAAGGGGAGATGCAGGTTAACAGTGTGTTCCATGTATGTTGACGCATTGTAGATGTTTACATTCAGACTGCATGACGATGTACATTGTGACTGTTTTGGTGAAGCTGGCTATTTGATGGGAGTCAGTGGACATTTCGACTACATGACGGATGTGTGGTTGTACTCGTACATCATCATCTCACAGTGTCATGCATTGCCAGTTGTGATTGGCCAGTTTCTACGCACGAGAGGAGTTGTGTCCTCTGTCCTGTGGTGTAGGGGTTGCACTCTGTCCCACATTGTCTTCAATGTTGATGTACTGTGATTGCTATGTGTGTGTGCTGCATTTTTGGCGATTCACCCCTGCAGCTCTGCATTGGCGGACCCTTTTTCCTTTGAGTCGGTGTGCATTTGATTTGTGTGCTTTTCGGGTGCTGGGATGTTTGCGACTTGGGTCATTTGTGCTACTGGAGATATTTGGTACTCTTGTGCATTGTTTGTCTGCTGATGTGTTTTTGACGTCATGGGTCGTAGGTGCACGTGGATGTGTCAGAGTGTGACCTGCTCCTTTACGGATGTGGTCCACACTCAGCCACCTCAGTGTCGTCTCGTGCACCATGTCATGTATTGTGACTTCAGCCATGCTATCTGTCATGCAGTGTCACTTGCATTGTCGGTGTGGCTCACAGAGCCGCTGCTTTTCGGGATTCAGCACATGTGCATGGGTAGGTTGTGGCATTGGTGATATGGAGGGGGGCCCATTTGTGCAGATTGTGGACGGGGGCCTACTTGGTGTTTCTATGTGTGCTGCAGTGTGCCAAGGGTATCAGGGACATGTTCCAGAGTCATTGTGGGTGTGCAGTGTGCTGCACATGATTGTGAATGTGTGGCATTGTGCCCATCTGCCCTGTCCCCCCAGTCCCTGGTCGTTACTCACCCTGTTGCTGTTGGGTCAGGTCATATCGGGCTGTGTCCAGACCCCGACTCCTTGCACCGTCTCCACGCTGTTGACTGTGGCCACCATTTCCTCCAGCTCATCCAGCTCCTCCTGTGGCGCAGGACTCCCACCTCCAGTCGCCTTTGCTGCCTTCATGTTGGCAGCGAGTTTCTGTTTGGTTTGGCTGTGCACTTCATGCCAGCGCCTCTTGACCTCCTCCATTGACCTCCTCGACACTCCGACTGCATTCACGTTGGTGACTGCCATACTTCCGTTTGTGTTGCCAATGACGCAGTGGAGGTGACGAACAGTTGTTGGTAGTGTTCTATCACCTCCGTGACGATGATCTGGTCTTCCTGCGGACTGAACCCAGTCTTCCTCTTCTCCTTGCCCTTCCCCGAACATGGGGTTCCTGGCTGGTCCTCCGTGGGGCTTGTGGGGTTCGGGTTGTCCTCTGCACTCGGTCCGGGTGCATCCATGGTGCTACGCAGTTTGTTTTGTTTTTGGTGGTTTTTTTTTGGTTGCTCTTATAGTGCATTTTCACGCATGACGCGTGGGATTTGCAGGACTGTGGCTGGTTGTCGCTGAGTTTTGTATCGCGGTTTGGGACATCGCAGGTTTTTTCGCGTTCGTGTTTCGCATTGTTTCTGCGTCGCGTTGATTTTTGGGCGGTCATTTGGCGCGTTATCCTGCTACTATCGCATGGTGCCTCAGGGTTGGGAATACCACGTTAACACAGTGTTATTTTCCCGCGATGGATGGGATGTGAAGGGTTGCGTTAAGCAACTTTTGCGGTAGTTATCACATGTTCTTGAGAATCTGCCCCTCTGTCTGTGTCAGACAAAGGTCTGTCTGGTCCAGGTCTCCTGTTGTCTGTCTTTATGGCAGCATGGGCAGCACCGCCAGGTCAGAAGTAACCTCACTAGTGCAAGTCTTGGCGTCCTCTCTTGTCAGAGCAGGTAGCCTCTGACTCTCTGGTCTTCCCTATGTTGCTGGCACCCACCAGCTTCCCCTTATTTTCTTACCCTTTACTTCTTCTTCAGTCTCTGTATCCTAACTTTAGGAACAGTACCCTAAGAAATCTGAAATTCGCCAACCTGTGTGCTTCCATCCACTCGTTCCCTACCAGCCTGTAGCAATTCACTGCTAAGGATGAAGTCTATGGGCAAGTGGAGACATGAAACTACCCTTCTTTGTGCAACTACCCCCTCTACTCTAAGAGACCATTGCCAAAGGGTGGTCAGATTCCCCCCATGGGCATTCCTTAACCTACAGGCTTTTCCTTGCAGATACAGTTCAGGGGAAACTAGTCTTTTAACCATCAAAGTCTGACTGGCACAAGTATGCTGCAGAGCAGTGACAGGGACCCCATTCACTCCGACCCTCTGGAAGTGATTCCTATAACTCTCCAGGAATACCAGTTTACCATCTGGGTCCCTTTTCCAACAAAAGGACACCAAGGCCTGATTTTAGCCCTCTTCTGGGTAACACTCTACACACTAGGCTATTCCGGCCACCACTGTAGAGCATCCACTTTTGAGTGTCTTTTTCTTAGGGAATGTGAAATCACCCCTCTCCGAACAGTCAAAGCACCTACTTTTCTCAAAGGGCCTCTTTCTCCCTCCCTTGCCAGAACTTTGGGCACCTAAGGAGTACTCTTGTCAAGCCTTGTTGATCCCCTCCTTTCCCTGCTTTTGCTTGAGAAGGGCTCACACTTCCCTCAACCAACAACCCAATTTCAAACATTGGTGCTCAGTGGTGGGATCCAGTACTTTTGTTTGTTCAGTGCCATAGAGTGGTTTGTGTAACACAAGAATCCCATTATAAATATTTGACACCAAAATCGACATTCTAAAAATTTTCTTGATTGGCCTCTTTTGCTATTTCCAAATTCACTTCTATTCGTCTGTCTCTGTGCATCTGTGACCCTACCTGCACACATGGAGTTTGAGCTCAACAACCTGAAGAGCTACACTGTGGCGGAGCTCAGAGGATTTTTCAAGGTAAGGGGACTTTCATCAAAGAGGAGCTCCAAGAAGCATGAGCTCCAGAAGGCCCTCAGGACCTGGTGGGAGGCCTGCTAGTTACAGTCCACAGAAGAGAAGCAGGAGTTGGATGTTGAGGAGGAGCAGAAGGAGGAGATGGAAGGGAAATGATGACCACCTGCTTGTGATCCCAGAGGAGAGTGGGGCCGCTGAGAGATCCAGGGCCATCAGTAGCATCTCAGCCTGCAACCTGTCCTCCCTGCGAATGGCAAAGAACCACCCGCCAGACCAGGAGAAAACTCCTGATCTGATGGGCGGTTCATACACGGGTTTGGGCGTGCTGGAGCGGGCTGGTCCTGCTCCCGCACCGCCAAACTCATAATAAGGCCCCTTGACAGATGGAGTAGTGCCCAGACATTAACTTCATGATTTCAGATGACAGCTAGCCTGGCAGTCACCCGTGTACCTTGAAAGGAACTACCATCACAGCAGTTTCCTTCAAGGTGCAAAAAGTTTGGCTGATGGCCACCGTCGGTCTTGGCAGCCGTCCACCAAACCTTTAAACTATTTTTTTGGGTTTCCATATACATACTTCCAAGCTGGAGTTTGTTTCTGAAAAACACAAAATGTAAGACCACCAACTGGGTTTTTCTCCCAGGGTGCGGGCGGTCATTATGTCTTTTCTTCTGTCCCTCACTCTCAGGTTTTACTTGGCCTGAGGGATGGAAAAAACAACATAAAAATGTCCATTCCTCCAACAGCCCCTACTCTGATGGGGTGTCAGATGAAGCTTTTTGTTAGTAGGGTTATTTCTACAGAAATCTTAGAGCCTTCATATCTCTAAATGAGGTGGACAAGATTCTATGTTGTGCTTTTGACAGAGTACTCTGTCTGCCAAGCTTTAATTAAATAACAACAATACCCTTGTTGGATTTCTCATTCATTCCGTATTGCCTTGGTGAGTGTGGTACCCCATAGTACCAACTAGGGGTGGGCGGTGAATTCCGCTCCGCTCGCGGAAATTTGCGAAATTTCGGCAATTCCGCGTTCTGCGTGGAATGCAGAATTGCCGAAAATTCCACGATCTGCGGCGTGGCGGAATTCGTGAGCATGGTGAGTAGAGGTATTGCACAAAACGGTGGCATCTGCTTGGATAAAATATGCAGGGCAGGATTCATTCTGGCACGAGGCTCCTGTCACAAAAATTAAACCTCAACAGGAAGCACTTACAGATGTAAATAAAGCAGGTGCCCGAGTCGAAGCTCAAATTCTGTAACGCATTAATCAGCCCAAAAATTCGTGAGCGAGGTTGTGGCTAAGCAGATGTGCCTTCTTCCCATTTCCAGCCTGAAAAGATGGCTGTGATCCTTGATGGAGGTCTTTGCATCCTTGATTTTCTCGAGCGCAATCCTCGTGTAGAATTCGTGAGCGTGGTTAAGCAGACGTGCCTTCTCCCCATTTCCAGCCTGAAAAGTTAGCTGTAATCCTTGATGGAGGTCTTTGCATCCTTGATTTTCTCGAGCACAATCCTCGTGTAGAATTCGTGAGCGTGGTTAAGCAGACGTGCCTTCTTCCCATTTCCAGCCTGAAAAGTTAGCTGTAATCCTTGATGGAGGTCTTTGCATCCTTGATTTTCTCAAGCGCAATCCTCGTGTAGAATTCGTGAGCGTGGTTAAGCAGACGTGCCTTCTTCCCATTTCCAGCCTGAAAAGTTAGCTGTAATCCTTGATGGAGGTCTTTGCATCCTTGATTTTCTCGAGCGCAATCCTTGTGTAGAATTCGTGAGCGTGGTTAAGCAAACGTGCCTTCTTCCCATTTCCAGCCTGAAAAGTTAGCTGTAATCCTTGATGGAGGTCTTTGCATCCTTGATTTTCTCGAGCGCAATCCTCGTGTAGTTCCTGTGACCAGGAGGTTCCTTCTCCTTGTCTGCCACTGTGATCCTGCTCTGACCCTTTATAAACAAGAGGCATGTGAACTGGACTAGAAGCCCCCCCGTTTGGCCCCACCCCACATACACTAGCGGTATGCAACGTCTTCCCGCCCTTTCCCCACTATGATGGACAGCTTACTCAAAGGACCCCTGCGCCTTTCCGGCGTGGTGGCAAAGTTACAGCTGTAGTGTAACGGGCGGAACAAGCAATTCCGCAAGCTCGCGGAATTCCGCGTGCTCGCGGAGATTTTTTGCCGTTTCGCGGAACTTTGCGTAGCGCGACTACGCAAATTCCGCCCTCCCCTAGTACATACACAATGTTGCAATGGAAATGTGTGACCCTTTATCCTTTATCACTGATTCATAGGCACTACATGGGGGAAATTGACCTAACTTTATCATGCTTAAAGTTCTTCTGAAGGGCTGTCTCAAGCCTAAATACCAATGCATGGGGGTTGTAGTCCTAAATATAGAGTATCATCCTACAAAAACATCAAAGTCAAAGTATCTATGAACTAAACATTGATTTTCCACAAATGCCCAAAATATCAACTACAAAATCATCAACCACAAAAATATAGTCTGCAAAATAAAAAAATAAAACAAAAATTTAGTGTTTCAAAATAAATATTAAGAAATCTTTAAAAATGTATCTAATTCTACAAATTGTCACCTAAACGTAAGTAAAATTGTAATTCTTAAAATATATACCTAATACTCAGAAATACCTTATAAACAAAAATAAATATTGTACTTTTTAAAAATATTTACAAATAAACAATATATAAAGCTACTTATTTTTACAACATATTTATTCACTCTGACATTATAAATTCCATAAAAATCTAATAAATATATACTAAATTAAGTTATTCAAAAATTCCAACAATGTGCAAATAATTAACTGTTAATAAGTATAAAAATATAAAATACACATATATCTAAAAACTCATACTCATCATATATTTAATAGATAACTTGAAATACGAAAAAAAGTAAAAATATCAAAAAACTACAAAAAAGCAGTACAATATAATATTAAATTAAAAAAATCTAAAATATATTTACACAAACTTTAAAAAAAAGTATAATTTGTTATAGAGGATAAAGATTTGATAAGAACTCCAAGGCAATAAACCTTGGGGAAATAGCATATGTTTGAGATGGTGATGGACCCCAACTCCTGTAACATCAACATTAGGGAAAGCGTATATATTGAAGGGGGAGCAGGACAAATTTACTATTCTAACACCACTCACACAAACATTGAGAAACATACATTTATTTAGTAGGGAGGTTCAGATTTACTACACTAGCTCCAACCCCACACACACTTTCAGAAAAGAGTACATTTTTGGGAGGGTTAGATTATATTCTAACTCCAACCCCACAAACATTGGTTAATTTCCTATTTTTTTTGTCTGGAAGAGGGCAGATTTACCACTGTTACTCCAGTCCCACCAACATTGGGAAATTGTATATGTTTTTGGGTGTCCATTTGTTTCTATTCTAACAGCAATCTCTTAATAATTGGACAAACTGCATTCATTTAGGGTATGTCAGATTGCTATTCTAGCTCCACTCCCACAAACATTTAGAAAAGTGCAGTTCTATTTTATGTTTTTATATTTTATGTCCTAAGCCCTAGGGCAACAGAGCACTTTACATAACACAGCAACAAAATAACGTGTACACAGGGCAGTCAATGGTAAGGCACAGCATAAAGATAATATAGTACAGTATAAAAGAACAATCCCAAGAACTGTGGGCAAATGCAGTATCATATGTATAAGGAAACATTCAAGTAAGCACAATATATGCAAGCATATCATGGATACGTCCGAGGGGAGTGGATTGGGGAGGACTTCAGCCCATTTCATGAGCCCTGAGGTTGTCCAAGGTCCAATGGCCTGGAGTTAGTAGGGGACAATTCATATCTGTGGCTCCAATCTGATGTAATGGGAGGCTACATTGCCATGAGGTTACATAGGCCCCAGGCACAAACACTTCCATTTTAGGTGCCAATGTTTAAAATGTATAAGTGTTTTAGGCAATGGCTTTTAACACACATTTGCTTGCATGACCTCATGAGACAATGGTTTACTTACAACTGCATTTCTACGTAGACATATTATCTGGCCTTAGGACATTCTGTACAAGGACTTACTACACTGTGCAAAATGTTGCTGTTTGTTGTTCGTTTGGCGACAGCTCTGGGTAACTAGAATCAACAGTGACAACAGGACATTGACTCAGGCACAGAATGAATGGGTCCAGTTTATTATATAAACAGCACTATGCCTCTGTTTAGACAGAGGAGCATCTCGATGGATTGTCAAAGGTTGCGTCTTGCCTGAATTGTAGCCCAGCTGAATTCCAACACCATACTGAAGAGGACGGTGGTCTGTTCTACACCAAGGCTGCCTGCCAGATTACAAAAGCCTGCATGTAAATTGGGAGTTAGACCACTCTGGGGTGTTCTGGTTAGGATCTGCAGCGGTAGGTATGAGTGCAATTATACGTATTCATGTAATCCAATGTAAATGCACAATGGTTTAATCATTAATTCTATTCACCATTCTTGTAATGCTGGTAACATTGTTTTGCTCCATTCAATTAATCATTGCAGTTCACGTATTTTATACAAGAGGACATTAGGTCCAATAAATGTTTGAAACGCCAATTTGCATACTTTTTGTGTCTCCCTTTGGGCATGCCTGAGCTACCAATGAAAGGGTATGGTCTGCTTCCACTATTCCTTGGGGGAATTAGGTTTGACATGTTCTGAGGTTGGAGACACCATTTAGTGCCCTGTGAGTTTAGGGACCCAGATTGCACATTGTGAGCTAGCCAGGAATTAAGTCAACATATTCTGACGGTATGAGTGGACTCAGTCCCACATAGTTTTGAAGCTTATATTGTCTAAACGCACAGTCTTACTGAGAAAGTAGGAACCATACAAAATGGTGCCACCAACATTCTACTTTGGGAACTTATTTAATGGGTCTCTCAAGTAGTTTTCTTAAGTGTGCCTAAAGACCCTACTCACCAATTAAATGGAGCCATTGGTGGTGTTAGGGATAAATTCTCCTCAGCTAAATAGGGAACACCTATTATTGACTGTAGGTTGTTCAAGTTTGAACCTTTCAAAGGATCACCCCACTATAGTTGCCCTCTCTGAATTCCATAATTTAAATGGCTAACCCAGCAACATTGAACATACCACTACACTGCAGACATATTTTTGCACAAACGTTTCAACAACATGGGCTTGCCCTTACAGGTGGGGCTGTTACATTCACCACAATTAAAGGGCAACTGTATTTTTACAGCCCCTTGCTGGCTGGAATTCGGAACAGGATAACTCGAAGCAGGCTCCTGAGTCTTCTGAAAAACTCTGGGATAAAAAAAAATAAGGAGAATGCTAAACCACAGGGTGAATCTCCTCCACAGGAGTCCACTGAAAAATGCTATAATTTATGTGTCTGTGAAACAATTAAACAGCCTTATAAGTATTAGTACACTGATACGATCCTTCTCATTCCTTTCAGGAGTCATCCAAAAAACTTTCGGAGAGAGGAGGATGATCAGAGCACAGATTGGAGGAGTACGTGAAATGGAAGAAGGACTCACAACGCTCTTCTGACTTCATAATAGAAATGGAAGAAAAGCTTCCACAGCAAAAGCCTCAATTTAAAAAGAAGAACGTGGCTGGGATCTGGCTAAAACATCCCACACATATTGAGGACTCTGCTTCTGAATAGGGAGTGGGCTCTGACTTTGCTAGACATTGTGGCAGAAGTCCCAATAGTTCTCCAGAATCTTCAAGAGTGTCTGGCAGCGACAGTAACTAGTGAGTTTGTCCATGTGCAAACACCAGACCAGAGACTTAGTGCTCTTAGTGGGTTGGAGAGCTATTGTTTTCAACCATCATAATCACCTTCAGTACTGCTGTACTTCAAATCATAGGAAGTACCTTATTGACTATTTTTTCAGGTATTATAAATGGGACGGAGAATATATTTGTGGATTATAAATCCTTTTTTTTTTTTGGGATCTGGATGTCCACTTGATCTGGATGTCCACTTTTTTCTCCTTTGATACTCCTATATACAGATCATGTCTGAACTGAGAGCATTTGTAATAACAATGAGGATTATATGTTGTGAAACTTGTCCGATGATTTTTGGATTATATGTAGGCTGCTTTTCCATATGAAAAACACAAATATCATAACCTATTGGAAACAAATGTTAAGAATGGATATAGGCAGGGAGCATCTGACTACAGGATAACAATTCCAGTATTGAGAGAAATTGTCATTTTTAGAGGTAGAATTGCCTCATGTCCTTTTTATCATGTTCATGTCTATCTGGCCTTTCTTATAATATAGGTCTTCTTTGTAAGACCTTGTGTAAATATATATATATAATTTTTGGATAATTTCTATAATGTTTTTTCTAATTGTTTTACAGCCCTGATGAAGTCCATCTATTGGACGAAACGCGTTGGCTGGGATTTATGCTTCTGATTGGAAATGAAAATAAAGATTATATGAAGAAAAGAAATTTCAAGACTCCCCGCACTTTAATTTTGTTTCAAATCGCATGAATTTGATATTGTTTATAATCTATAAATGTACTATATTTGATTATATGCTCCTTTTTATTATTTCTTTATTCTAAGAGAAGTTTTCTTCTCGTATAGTGTGACTTCTATAGCAGTGGGGTTACGAAAAGTGGAGCATTACGATTTAAACAATCATAGGAACTAATATACTGGTGCAGCCATTTAAGCCCACACTGCGGTTTCTCTAAAAAATAGTATTTAAAGTTGGGGCAGGCTTGCACAGTATACCTATTAGATTTGATTGTTCTAGTAATTATTTAATATGGAGGACGACCGGGAAAAACAGGCAGCCGATCTGTTTCAACAGAGTAAATTGTCTAATAAAGACAGTAATAAAAATCCTATAAAAGACAGTCTCAGGAGCAAGTTTCTAAAACTAGAAAGACTTAAAAAATCAGAACTCTCAAAATGGTGGGATCGGGTGACACTTAAAAACTATATGGACAACAAGCGTATCCCCAGGGGCTTGAGAATTTTAATCTTCCCCACTTTTGATGATCTGGAAGAGGATCAACTTAAAGAGTGGGAGGACAATCTCTACTCTGCCTCTTTCTGTATGATGAACATCTTGATTAAAAACGCAGAAAGGGAAGTTGATAAATTAAAGAATCAAATAGTGGAATTGGAGAAAGAAATCAGTGAAATGAAATTACCTGAGCTTACTGAGAAGCATTTCAATATCCTTAAGGATGTCATAAGTAAGCATCAATCACAAATCAAGGAACGAAAATTGAGTAAAATCAGACGAGATGTGAGAGATTACAACTCAGGATGCATCTTCACCTTTTCTAAAAACTTTGATGAGGTTAATAAGTATAAACAGAGTCAATTACCAGATGATAGAGCTGATTTAAGTTCGGTCCACTGTAGCAGCTCTGACTTATCCTCAGTTGAGGAATCTGGACCTAGGTTGACAGAATGTTCTTCTTTTTCCGAAGAAATCCAGCAGATGAAGCTGGGAAAAAGAAAAAACATGACAAAACAAGGAGGGGTCAGAGAAAAAACCGACAATACAAGGATGGGCACCAGAAGTCAGGACAAGAAGAAATAGTTTTTTTGTTTTTTTGTTGTTTTTTTTTTTGTTTTCAACACTGTTGCATTTATTCTTTTTTTTTTTTTTTTTTTTTTAAGTTTCAAAAACCTTTATTGTAAATAAGAATCAATGATCACAGCGTGATGCCTACATCCCTAGGCGGGCCGGCAAGGCAAAGTTCTGATATGTATAGCAGTGCAGTTGATAGGGGGTTACACAGCAAGCCGCCTACAACCACAGTGGGCCGGCCGCGTCAGGTAGGACAAAAGTATTAACTTTATTGGTTTCTTAACCAGTGTTTCAGCAAGATGATATATAAAGGTATAGATGATCTAGATCGTAGCCATCGTTACTGCTCATGAAATACATTTACTTGCAACAAACCAAAAAACAAACTCCCTCCTCCTTCTGTTCTGTAGATTTACATAAGTCTAATTGACCATACTCCAAGTTGCCTAACCCACTGGTACAGTAAAACGGCCTATACCCTGCAGACCATGACCATCTGTCGGGGACTAGAGCGCTATGTGGAGGGCCAATCCTCTCTAGGAGCTCCTGCTACAGTCTACCTCCATGTGGCATGGTGGCAACTAAGCCTCTTGTCCCAGAGCGTGCAGGGGTAGTGGTACCTCCCCATTCATCCCACCCGTGGGGTCGGCCGCGGTCGCCAGGCCTACTGATATGTCTGAGGAAGCAGTGGTATCGTTCGTCTGTAAAAGGAGATATGCCTTGAGAGGGCCCCATATGTCCCGCTGCCTAGAGGAGCATGGGAGAAGTTCAGCATACGTGAGCGATTGTTCCTGCCATGTTGTAAGGTCGCGTAGCCAGTCCTTAAACTTTGGGGCCCTGCCCCTACCCCACCGACAGGCCAGCCTACGTTTCGCTATCAGGAGGCTTAAGGCTAAATATTTTTTGCATCTGGTGTCTATATGTTGCGTATAGCCTAGCAATGCCACTTCTGGCAAAGCCTGGAGGGTCAGGTCTAACATGGAGGACAGGCCCGCAAACACTTGTTGCCAGTATTGGTGGATAGCTGGACACAACCAGGCAAGATGGAGGAAGTCCGCTCCCTCGCTTCCGCACCTGGCGCATCGGTCATCCTCCCGAAGCTTGTATTTGTGTAGCTTAGTTGGAGTGTAATAGAGCCTATGTAGGAATTTATAGTGTATTACTCTCAAACGACTATTGGACGTCATAGCCGCGGTCTGTTTACAGCAAAACTCCCATTGATCATCTGCTATAGGGTTCTCGAGGTCTGCTTCCCATTCCCGCCTAGCCCTGGAGGTAGGGGGGTCGGGCACATTCTGCGCATGGCGATATAGTAGTGATGTGACATGTCGGGGGGTCACAGACTGTAACAGAGTGTGAAGGGGTGGCAATGTAGGTGGTTCTAAGGGGAACGCAGGTGTGGCAGCTTTGACGCTCTGTCGGAGTCTAATAAACATGAATACATCCATGACCGTAGGTGCATGTGCTCCAAAGAACTGGTCCCTGGAGCGGAATGTGCCATTAATGTACATATCTCCCCATGTGGTATAGCGTAGTTTCTCGAGCATCGTGCGACACTGTTTGTCATATGTGACCTGCAGGGAAGGATGATACACCAGAGGCATTTGGGGAGAGTAAAGCATGGGTGCGCCCAGCCTAGCAGCAATTTTCTTCCAGGCTGCCACGGTGCAATGGACAGTGGTGGGGTCCCGTTCCCGCTCCCGGCATGAGGTGTATAGGAAACCCAAAAGGGGAGTAGGGGTCATATATCCCTCCTCCACCGCTAGGTGAGGCATGAAGGGCGGGGGGTAGAACCAGTATACGGCGAAGTAGGCCTGGGCACAGTAATAATACAGTTCAAAATTTGGGACTTCGTATCCGCCGTGCGAGAACGGCAGCATGAGTGTGTCCAGCGCTAGGCGGGCATGTTTGCCACCCCAAATGAGGCGTGTAATTTGCGTTTTGAGCGCTGTGAAAAAGTGCTTGCCAGGGTGGTATGGTATATTAGTGAATAAATAAAGGAATTTAGGCAATAGTACCATTTTAACCAATGACACCCTCCCAGCCATGGATAGGGGCAGTGATAACCATCTTGTGATGGAGTCTGTCGCTTTGTCTAGGGCTACGCCGTAATTCGCTTTTATTAGTTCGTCTCTGTTTCTGGTGACTTTAATTCCTAGGTATTTGATTTCCTCTGCTTGCCACATGAGGGGATAATCCAAGGGATACTCCAGTGTGGAGGGGGTAAGTGGGAACACTGCGGATTTAGCCCAATTAATGTGAATACCCGAAATGGTCCCAAACTTCGTGACCTCCCGCAATACAGGGTTGAGGTTCTCCTGTGGGTTTTTAATATATAGGGTAACATCGTCCACATAGAGCGATATTATTAGCTGTCTGGAAGGGAAAATCAGTGCTCTTTCCTTGTGGCGTTGCCGAATTTTTGCCGCCAAGGGCTCTATCGCCAGAGCAAATAGAATAGGGGATAAGGGGCACCCCTGTCTAGTACCTCTAGTGATGCGAAAGCTAGGGGATCGTGAACCATTGAGGAGGACCGTAGCAGTGCGTTGTTGGTACAGCAACTCTATCCACCCAAGGAACGCCGGGGGCATACCTATATATCGCAGGGTGCCTATGAGGTAGTCCCATTCTACAGAATCAAACGCCTTAGTGGCATCCAGGAACACCGCGATCGCTGGGCTGTCAGGGTCAATATTCTGCAGAACCGATAGGAGGGTCCTTAGGTTATGGGACGTCGCTCTGTTAGGGACGAATCCGGACTGATCTGGTAGGACCAGCCGCTCCATTAACAAGGCCAGCCGGTTAGCGAGGACTTTTGCCAAAATTTTTGTGTCACAGTTCATGAGGGAGAGGGGCCGGTAGGAGTCGCATTGGGTAGGAGGCTTGTCAGGTTTAAGGATTGATATGATCAGGGCTTCCCGCATAGTGGGGGGAAAGTGGCCTTCCTCTAGGGCTTCATAAAAAACTTTCTTGAGAACAGGGGCTAATTGCACCTGGAAGGTTTTATAAAATTCTATGGGGAGTCCATCCGAACCTGGAGTACGCCCTGATGACATTTGCATAATTGCTGCAGTAATTTCGTCTAGCTCCAGTTCAGCGCTGAGAAACTCACGTTGATTATCCCCCAGCCATGCGAGTGCGGTGTCCTCAAAGTACGAGGGGAGGTCAAGTGGCGCTCCTCTATGCGTAGTGTACAGGGATTTATAGTGTGTCAGGAATGTGTGTAGTTGCCCCTGCGTATGATAGTGTACCTCCCCCTCGGGGTCGCGGATTTCCGTGACATGCGTTGAGAATCGGGGATGCCTGGTCAGGTTCGCGAGCATCTTTCCCGGGCGATCACCCTCCCCATATGTCCTAGCAATGTGGTACTTACTGCGAAACTTACATTCCCGTTCAGCAGTGCGTGTATATTCTGTAATCTTATCTCGCAGTTGTGCCCTGGCTGCATCCCCCCAGTGCCGTCATTTATGTGGTGCTCCAGTGCCTTAATATCTTTCTCCAGCCTGTTAAGTTCCCTCCGGATATCTTTAAGGATGCCCCCTCCTTTAGTCATGCAATAGCCTCGAACCGTCACTTTAAAAGCCTCCCAGACCGTGGACATGCTCGGGACAGAGTCCACATTGCACTCAAAATAGTCACCAATTTCCTGCCCAAGTTCAGCATGAAAGACCGCGTCTAGGAGGTGCAGTGGATTAAGCCGCCAGTTAATGTAAGGGGATGGGTCTGTAGGGAAGGTCAACACCAATACCACCGGGGAATGATCAGAATATGTCCTGGCCATATGGGTAACCTCGTCTATCCAGCTCGACATACCCAGTGACACAAACCAATAGTCCAGCCTAGACCAGGAGGAATGGGCAGCGGAGTAGTGTGTGCCCTCTCTGAGTGAGGGGTGCATATGTCGCCATGCATCGAGAAGGCCCCGGTCCGCCACAACGTCCGCGAGCTGTTTTTGCATGGCCGTGTAATGTGTTGCAGCAGGGTTAGAGCGATCCATCGCTGGGGATATAGCTGTATTAAAGTCCCCACCCCAAAGGAGATATGTGTAACCTATGGACAGAATTTTGCCCCACAGGGATGGTAGAAAGGCTGGGTCATCAACATTGGGCCCGTAACAATTTACCATGGTGATATCACGGGAGGCCAGTCGCCCCCACATAATGCAGTACCGGCCATGCTGATCCGAGAAGGTGCCACCTAATACAAATGGGGTGGAGCGCTTGATCAGTATCAAGACCCCGCGTGAGTAGGTGGAATAAGATGAGAAACAGCGGTAGGAGGCCCATCGGGCGGCGAAGGCAGGGGCCGCTAATGGATCGAGGTGAGTCTCCTGGAGGAAAGCTATTTGGACATGGTGCCTCTCCAAATATCCTAATATATTACGTTTTTTGCGCGGGTCATTTAGTCCCCGAACATTCCATGTCATACTGCGTATAGTGGTCTGCATATTAGTGGGTATTGGCATTGTGTAGCTGATTGTACTCTAGGGACAGGTCTGATGCAGGAGTTCGTGGAGTGCGGACTAGTGTATGCATAGCAGAACAGAATACAATTCTAACAACCCTCCCCCCCACCCACTCCAACTTTCCCAACTTGTCGGGCATTAGTTCCCACCCAATAGTAACTATGGAAATTAAACCAATAAGAAAAAGGAAATGTAAATATTCCAGCTAACTCGGGGTATTCCCTCGTGGGTGCAGCTAGGGGCCCGGGACTCGCCTATGTCCTCCCATGATCTCACCCGTCAGATACCAGGCCCAGCCGGGCTGGCTCTATTTCCGGGGGGAGGACGAGGGCCAGGCGATATACTACAATAAGTTAGTGTCCAAACAATCTGAGCTATGAAGAAGGTATGAGTGGCAGGTATCCTTGAAAGGCCTAGCAGATGGCTTCCAGCAGTTAGCATTCTATATCTCGCTATGTGGATCTAGCTCAATCCTGTAGTAACATTGGAGACACGGATCTAGAGCGGCGGCCATCAGACGCCGGTGCCGGAGATATCCTTCGATTAGTTTTGAGGTAGTCTTCAGCCTGCTGCGGGTTTTGGAAGACATGGTGCTGGCCCAGATGTGTGATGCGGAGACGTGCTGGGTAAAGCATGGCATAGGGAATGTATTGAGCTATTAGTTTCTTTTTAACATTGAGGAATTTACGTCTTGCATCTTGCACATTTTGTGTAAAATCCGGGTAAAATGACAATATCGTATTTTCATATTCCACTTTTTGTTTCTCCCGTGCAAGGCGGAGCACTGCATCCCTGTCCCTATAATTAAGAAACCGGATTATAACCGGACGTGGGGGTGCTCCTGGGGGGGGACGTGCTCCCAGGGATCTGTGGGCTCTTTCCACTACTAGGTGTCTGGAGAATGCCTCAACTCCGAACAGTTTAGGGAGCAGTGTCTCTATAAAGTCCTCCATCCGCCCAGTGTTGGTCGATTCAGCAAGGCCCACTAGGCGGACATTATTCCTCCGTGACCTAGCCTCCAAATCTTCATTCTTCTCCGCTATGACCTTAAGCAGTCTGTCCATCTGTGTTATTTGTTTCCGGTCGCTCGTGGAACTGTCCTCTAGTTCAGAAATTCTGCTTTCCGCCTCCTCAAGTCGATGATCATGTTGCTCGATGCGGTGCACCACAGAGTCCAAGCGCACATTCATAGCGTCTATTTTGGCATCTATAGATGTGAGGCTGTGTTTCATAGTCACCAGCAAGGCTTTCACGTCGTCATCCAAGCCAGTTGCTGGTGCAGTCGTGGAATGTTCCTCTGATTGTGACCGGGAGGGCCTGCGAGCCTCAAATGGAATTTTTGTTTGCTTTCCCTCTGTTCTGCCCATCTTGAGAGGTCCAGGGGGCGGCAGCCTCCCAGGCCAGACGTTCCAGCGAAGAGGAGACCAATAAATGGAGTGCTCCGCCGACCTATTCCCGGGGCAGTAGTTCAGAGCCCCGCTGCAATAAGTCAGGACCCAGTCCCCAGTGGAATACTGCTGGGCAGAAACCCCGCTTCTGAGATGGAGTCGGCCGATGGGAGCCAACAGATCTGCCCCGGCTCCCCGTCTCACGAGGAGCCGCTACTTCAATGTCCGGTGTGTCCTGTGAGTCTCCACTCGTTTATCAGGGCTGCGAGCCTTCCGGCCCTGTGGGCACGCCAAGCCCCGCGCAGTCCCGCACCGCCGGTAGAGGCCCGGTCCCTAATGCGTAGTTTCGCCGCAGCGGATAGGGGCCCTCCGTAGCTCTGTAAAGCCAACCGAGCACTCTGCAGGGCTTCCTGCTCAGCACCGTCGCCTCCGGTATATGCGGGTATATGCGGGGGCACCGCGTGCAAGCCACTAAGCAGCGGTGTCCGTGGGAGAGTGTAGTCTTCTGCGTCCGGGAAAGGGCAGGCACACCGACAGTCAGGTTCGTCAAGCTGTTTCAGGCTCTCCCGCCCTCTGCCCCACACCGTCTCCTCACCTTTCTGTATTTGGGCTCCACAACGGCCAGACAAGGCGTCGTATGAGGGGCTCCCCCTCACAGCTCCCAGCCAGCAGGGCCCCGCGACTCGGCCGCCGTCCACAGGATTAACCCGCACTGCTCAGTCCTCCCGTTTCGTTTCTTCAAAATGGCTCCGTCGCGGCCCATCCAGCCCCGCAGAGCCGCGGGCTCCAGTGTAGTGTGCCCCCGATCCGCGCGACCACCGCAGCAGCAGAGTCCGCCGGTCAGGGCCTCACCAGGCAGTGCTTCACTCTCCGGCGACGCTGATTCACGGAGGAACGCCACAGCAGTCTCTCAAGTTGTTCATGGAGCGGTTCCGCCCCGTGCAGTCAGGATTGCAGGACTTAGGATGGTGTTTTCAAATATTTTATCGCCCGGCTGGCGAGAGCCTCACTAGCGCGCGGCCATCTTAGTCCCGCGCCACCTAGCGCCCCCCACAAGAAGAAATAGTTGATTGTAATACGGTCTTTAATATAGACTCTGGTTCTAATAAGGTCTTACAAGTAATAAATCTTTCTGATAGGACTATAAATGAAATAGAATTGAATGTTTTGCAACGTGGACTGTCTTTTTGCCCAGATGTGGATTGTGATTTTGTTAACTTAGAAATTGATTTGTTTAAATTTGGGAGAAGACTTAAGCTAAAGAGTTTCTTTTCTGAATATGACAAGTCTCGCACTGTTGAAGGTGGCATAATAAAAAAATCAGAATTAACGATCTCTGATGTTCAGGACATTCATTTATTGTTATCTTTGTCAAATGAAACTGATATTGGAATTGATGATTTACCAGCGATGTTGGGTGTTGATATGGATTATAGTTGCAGTAGTGGCTGGCTCAGTCCTCTAAATTTATTCCACAAGGAAACCAATATGCAGCTATTGATCTTTTTGTCAAAAACACGTTATGCGAACTTTACAAATTTCAAGATAAGATACTTTTACAACATTCGTATCACTCTAAGCACTCTCGCTTATCCAAACATGAGTTAAGTGCTCTCGTTGATCTGGGCTCGGACGAGTCTATTGTTATCCGAGAAGCCGATAAAGGCGGTAATATTGTGATTTTACGTAGACAGGACTATGATTATGAAATTAAAAGACAATTGGAAGATACTAGCAGTTATAAGAGACTTGCTAGAAATCCTATGGTAGAGGCTACCAATTTGTTATCCATGAAACTACACTCATGGAAGGAGATAGGTTTATTAGATGACAAGGAATTTGGATATCTTAATATACAGCATCCCAGATCTCCCTTCATATTCATCTTACCAAATGTACATAAGTTCAAAACCAATCCTCCAGGGAGACCCATCATCTCGGGTATTGGGAGTCTGACCGAGCACCTCTCGGAATATGTCGTTTTTTTTTTTTTCTTTTAAACACTTTTTATTGGTATTTTTACATACACATTGTCATTAATAACACTGTACAATATCATTTCTGTTGACATATATAATCATTGAGCGTAAATTGTTACAATCATATTTACCAATAGTCGATTTATTTCTTAAACCCTTAGTGGTTAACTTACCTTCTTACATCAGAGATACCACCGATGTATTGACTAAATTACTTGATGTAGAATGGGATCCATCTTTAATGTTTGCCACCTTGGATGTAGTAGGACTTTATACATGCATAGAGAACAGACTGAGGCAAATAGCATTGCAACACTACCTATCCAAAAGAAGTGCGAGCTTAATGGAACATTCGAAGATGATTTTGGAGATGTGTGACTTCATATTGCAGAATAACTTTTTTCTTTTCAGGAATGGATGGTACCATCAAATAAGGGGTACGGCCATGGGCTCTAGGTTTGCTCCCTCTTACGCCAACCTCTTTATGTGTTGGTTTGAGAGGGAGCATGCCTGGTCCCCCAGGGCTGCTACTTTGACGGACAATGTAATCTTTTGGGGTCGTTTTATTGACGATATTTTGATAATCTGGAGAGGCAAAAATGAGAGTCTGAGAAGTTACGTTGAATATCTAAATGACAACACAATGAATGTAAGCCTTACTAACTGTTGCAGTAAAACCCAAATTGATTACCTGGATGTACGGCTGTACATTGCGGATAACAAAATACACAGTAAACTTTACAGAAAACAGACTTCTACTAACAGCTCATTAAGGGCAGATAGTGCCCATCTAATATCTGTCATCTCAGGCATTCCTTATGGTGAGATGATACGCCTAAGAAGAAATTGTAGCATGGAGCGAGAGTTTGTAGACTCTTTAGAGGACCTGAAACAAAGATTATGAGACCGTGCATACCCTGAGCAACTTTTGGGTATGGCGGAAAAGAGAATTATGAAGGTCAAAAGATCAGACACCTTAAAACCTAAAATCAAGAGAAAAACCAATGACCGTATAGCTTTAGTAACTATGTATAATCAACACCATCATCAGATTTACAAAATTCTACAAAAAAACTGGAACTTACTCAGAGGTGTTCCCAGAGTGACTAATGTCATCTCTAACAAACCCTTTGTCACATATAAAAGAGGACCCACGATTAGAAACAAGATAATGAGGAATTACTTAAAACCGCCAGTGAGTACTTCAGCTGGTTCCTCATGGCTAACACAACCGAGAGGTTTTTATACTTGTGGCAGTTGCATTATTTGTGAGCATGGTTGCAAATGCAAGGAGTTTCAGTATAACACACACAATACATTTCAAATTAATCAGTTTATTAATTGCAATAGTACTTTTGTGATTTATGTTATAATTTGTAATTGCAGTAAAATCTACATTGGCAGCACTATTAGATCACTCAAGATGAGGATACAAGAACATAGGAGGGCTGTCATCAATAAAGATCAGAAATCGCCACTTGCACAGCACATGCTCAAATGTCATCCTAATAAAATGGTCATCAAATCTCATGGGATCCAGAAACTAGAAAATGACCTAAGGGGTGGTAACAAAGAACTGAGATTGAGACAAAATGACGCAAAATGGATTAGAAGATTGAGAAGTGTACAGCTTGGCCTCAATTTAGAGAGTGAACTGCATTTCTTTCTATAAGTTTATACGTATATCTCTAAAATCTAAAGACCTCATTATAATAACTAACTTTTTTTTTTTTTTTGCTGTCATTTTTTCTGAACTGGCTTTAACTTCTAAATTGAAAAAAAACATTATGTCTGATTTGCAATTTAGGACTATATCCTGTGTACATCTTAATTAACGCAGAGTTACTCTTTCTCAGAATTTAGAAAGACATTTAGAGCTTGCACTCTAGAAACGTATACTGCTAATTTAAAACATCTTATGAGTAAGGAAATGACTAAAATAAGTGTCACATAAAATGAGATTTGAACTAGTTGTATTCAAAATTGTATGGTTGTTTCCCTCTCAGTTTGGAATGATCTGTAAACCTAATTTTTAAACCTTGGGAATTTTGAAAATTATAACAACTAGGGGGCCGATTCCGATTCGGGCCGGAAATCTCTCCGACCGAGCCGGACCCGGAGAGATTTCCGACCGAATCGGACCTGTGCAGCCCGACCGAACGAGTATGATGCGTCTGTATGCTATCGTACTCGAGTCGGTCGGACTCCTATTGAAGTCAATGGGAGCCGGTCGTACAACGCGTACGCGGGCTCCCATTGCCTCAATGGGTGCGAGGCGAACAAGGGCGCCCCCTACAGCGGGTACGTGGCAAAGCGACTCGCGCCGTACACGCACAGGTAGGGGGGACCCATGGGTCCCCCCTGTGTGCGACCCGCGCGGCTACGTGTACAGGGGGGTCCGACACGGACCCCCGAAGTACGGCTCCGACTGCTCTTTCGAGCCAGACGGCACGTGTCGGTCGGACTGCTCGCGGCGCGCATCGTACTTACCCGGCCGGGGAACGTCTCCATTGCGCGGTGCGAGTCGTGTCCGAGCGAGTCGGTCGGTGCGGTTAGACCCGGGAACGAGTCGGTCGGAGCGGTTGGGACGCCCGAACGAGTCGGTCGGCGAATTTGCATCGTACTCGCTCATCCGGACTCGCGTACGAAACGGTCGGGAAATAGGGCTCTGAATCGGATCCGGTTATGCCGAATCCGATTCGGAGCCCTACCGGCCAAGATCGGAATCGGCCCCTTTGTGCTTTTTTGAAGGTCTTTATCTTATTTTGGAATCTTAATGATTGGTTGGATTTGTTTTTTCGTTACATTTGCACAGGAACTGGAGGTATGATTGTTACGGTGAGTAAAGTGCTCTTGCAATAAAATTCTCTCTGAGCCGCACTGGAGAGAAAGTGATGGTAAGAGCACCAGTGATTGGCTAAATGTCTTTCTCGTAGACAACATATTTCTCACTTTTTATTGGTGCATTGAATTGACGGGAAACTTGTGTATTTTGAATGGTTTTTCCTTATGAGCAATCTGATTGGGCGATACATCGAGTGGACCAGAGAGGGAACCATATGTATGTAAATAGGCTGCCTCTTTTCTTTACCTAGGGATAGCTATGGAACATTGGTGATTGGTTCATTGTT
Source organism: Calotriton arnoldi (assembly GCA_963921515.1). NCBI lineage: Eukaryota > Metazoa > Chordata > Amphibia > Caudata > Salamandridae > Calotriton > Calotriton arnoldi. The sequence continues at coordinate 450,454 of CAWUFW010006565.1, read as the reverse complement.
TTTCTTGTGTATTTTGAATGGTTCTTCCTTATGAGCAATCCTATTGGGCGATACATCGAGTGGACCAGAGAGGGAACCATATGTATGTAAATAGACTGCCTCTTTTCTTTACCTAGGAATAGCTGTAGAACATTGGTGATTGGTTCACTGTTTTTCTTGTAGCGATTGGCTCAATGTCTTTCTTGTAGACAACACACTTCTCACTTTTGATTGGTGCATTTTACCCGGACCAGAGAGGGAACTTGGGTTAAATTATGATTTTTGTTAGAAAGGATCGAATTGGTTTTCCATATTGTTACGACAAAAGTGATTGGAGCTTTAAAGGGGGTGACTTTAATGACACGGTTTTCTTGCCTATGATTGGCTAACTACTTGTATAAATACTCCTTAAAGGTTGACAATAGACACCACGGTCAGATGGACGGTACTTTGGGCACGACTTCACATGATACCGGGTAAGCCACTTAGATGGAGGTGATATTGTGCTTGTTACTTTCCTTAGGTGGTCTCATGAAACGATGTTTGCTGGGTATTTTTTGATACTTATTATACTATATATTTAACTTGTGAGGATTCGTGTGGTAATTGGGGACACTAAATGAATTTATCCCCTTATTTCTTTATTTTGGTGTCGATTTTTAATGTTAACTTTGGTGTTTACTCTAATGAAAAAATGGAGTGATTTTTCTAAAGATAGGTTTTGTTCTCCTCCTTTTATCATTGCATGGATAGAAGGCAATAATCCTTAGAAAATCCAGAAGACATTGCTGCGATTGGAATATCGATGCATATTTATATAGATCACTAAACTTGTTTGGTGATTTACATGAGCTGTTCCCAAGTGAGTTCTGTTCTTTCAATAATTATCCTATTTGACTTATTAGGTGCTTGGAAGTGTAAACGAGATGGTATATAATTTAAGTGGGTAATCAAAAGATTTTTTAGAATAATCAACTCGCTGCCCTCTTATAGATTAATGGATGGATGTATTGATTATAGCCATGATTTGATTTTGCTCTCTTCTTTTTAGCTTGGATATATATTACTAACAATACGTCACAAGATTCTTGGCTTTCAAGATTTCACATTCGTAGATTGCTTTGCTGATTTTCCTGATCTGATTCACATGTGAGTGTTACTTATATAAATATTTTCTATAATAGACCCTTAGTGGGTTGATGAGCTATTGTTTCCAACCGTCATAATCACCTTCAGTACTGCTGTACTTCAAATCATAGGAAGTACCTTATTGACTATTTTTTCAGGTATTATAAATGGGACGTAGAATATATTTGTGGATTATAAATCCTTTTTTTTTTTTTGATCTGGATGTCCACTTTTTTCTCCTTTGATACTCCTATATACAGATCATGTCTGAACTGAGAGCATTTGTAATAACAATGAGGATTATATGTTGTGAAACTTGTCCAATGATTTTTGGATTATATGTAGGCTGCTTTTCCATATGAAAAACACAAATATCATAACCTATTGGAAACAAATGTTAAGAATGGATATAGGCAGGGAGCATCTGACTACAGGATAACAATTCCAGTATTGAGAGAAATTGTCATTACTAGAGGTAGAATTGCCTCATGTCCTTTTTATCATGTTCATGTCTATCTGGCCTTTCTTATTGTATATTGTATAATATAGGTCTTCTTTGTAAGACCTTGTGTAAATATATATATAATTTTTGGATAATTTCTATAATGTTTTTTGTAATTGTTTTACAGCCCTGATGAAGTCCATCTATTGGATGAAACGCGTTGGCTGGGCTTTATGCTTCTGATTGGAAATTAAAATAAAGATTATATGAAGAAAAGAAATTTCAAGACTCCCCGCACTTTAAGTTTGTTTCAAATCGCATGAATTTGATATTGTTTATAATCTATAAATGTACTATATATGATTATATGCTCCTTTTCATTATTTCTTTAGTGCTCCAAGTAGGTTGTATGAATTACAACTGCAAATGGAGGGTGATATACCTCATACTATCAACATTCTCTTCAGGGTGAACTTATCATTTTGTTATGACAGTCTCTTGAGTGAAAGAAATTGGCCACCAGAGTTTGTTCGGCAAGTACCATCTTTCTCCAACCTCGTTCCAGAATCAATTAAACATAGATGTGGCATGAAGTGGGCCCTTGCACAAGCCCTGTCATTATATCGCAATCACATGGGCTAGGATGAAGACTCCCCTTATCATATTATACCCATAAGTGCAACCACAATACCCCATCAAACATGAGGATTAACAAGTTACCGAAATTCTAATACAACTTGAATATCAAGGTGTAATTGAGTCTTGCATCTCGCCAATGAAGAATCCTTTATTTCCAGTAGTGAAACCAGATCATTCATTTTGTTTAGTCTTAGACTATAGACAATTAAATAGCCACACTCGCACATTTGCAGTACAAAATGCGCAAGGCGCAGAACTACTGAACAATATAGTGCGCAGGAAATACAAAACCACAATAGACATTTCAAATGGCTTTTTCTGCCAAAACATAGCCCCTGAAAGCAGGTCCCAAAAACAATTCTGTCAATGACCCCAAGGGTATAAGAACAGCCCAGGCTTGTTCTCTGCCCGGGTAACAGGACTGTTACAGAGCTTTGACAATGAATCATTGTCCTATGTCAATGACATATATCTCACAGATGATGATTTAGAAATGCATCTGGCCAGAATAGATCGCATAATTCTAGGATTTGCTCACATTGGCTACAAATTGAATTTCAAAAAATTAAAATTTCCCTATATCTGTGTCCTGTTTATGGGATACAAGTTGCCAAATGAAGGCAAGAGCTTAGCAACACACTTCCAAGAGAAGTGTGCCCTCTTGCAACCACCAAGAGCATTAAAAATACCACAATTATTTTTGTTTTTTCAAAATTTTGGTAGAACAGACATACCAGATTATGCACAATGCGTAAAACCATTTTATGACCTGATCCATCCAGCCTTTTCATCCACACATTGGAAACTGGAACATACACAGATTTTGCATGCAGTATAAACTGACATGCTAGCTGCAAAACACTTACACACAAGTGTTAACACAACGAATTTGGTAAGTCACGTAATTTCAGGGACTACTGGATATACATCCACATTCAACAAAGGTGACACTGTACCAATTGCATATAAATCACATTTATATTCCAATGTAGAAATGCATTTTGCACCAACAGAAAATATTCTGACAGCGATACAGACCCCGGCGGTGAAAGAAAGATCATTGGCTCAGGGGAAACACATAATTGTCATAACTACCATTCCAGCCTTAGGGCCTCTAACAAAGGCAAACGTTACCAATGTGAAGCCTTCTATTCTAGATGGATACTATTGGCGAACGCACTAACAGCAACAGATGTAGACTACGTATTTGACTCTACCCTAAAACACAGGCTTACCTTCAATATGAACAAGAATACCCTCTGCCCATTGAAATAATGCCCCTAGATCAGTATGACTTTATAACTTACACTGATGGTTCTGCCCAGCCTGCAGTCAGAACAAAACACCAATACTCAGTAAAATGAGGGATGGAGAATTCCAACCTCTAAAAACCTTCACACATTCACTAGGTGATTGCATTGCACAGCTGGCTGTACTGAAAGCACTTATTCTGCCACTTCAGAATATGGATCCATAATTCCCTACACGTTTTGTGTGTGATTCATATTATTGTGTCCAGTCTTACAATGAGTATTTACACCATTGGAGCCAACAGCAAGATTTGGCGTTCGCCAACATGTCATTCAGGCGCGCCAGCGACTTCAGGCTGAACTTTTCTGCTTTACGAGATCCCGAATGCGCAGGATCTACAGCGACAGCAATGTTGGTAAGATTCTCTCCTCGAGCAGCATCAAAATCTTCCCAAACTGACGATTTGGAGTTAAAAACCTCCTCGATTCGACATATGGTGGTGGTTTTTTGTGCGAGGAGTCTTTTTTGAGTGTTTTGTACTTGTTTTTCAACTGGAAGGAAGTGCTCCAAAGTCTCCAACTTCCTGTTCCTGTCCAGCAGGCTCCTCCAAGTGCTTTGTCCATCTCTGGCCACTTTTCATGTGGATTTGGAGCTGGAAGCATCACTCTTTGTGTCTGCTGCGTATCTCATTGGATTTAAAGACTTTGAATTTGAGATTTCACAATTAAGTTGAATAACTGGTGTTGTTTGTTTGATTGGGGCCATGCACCTGGATTTATTTGTCATTTTAATCAATTTTTAAAATGTATTGTGGTGGGTGGCCTGTTGTTTCAGTAGGGGCCTAGTGATTTCTTTGCATTTCATTTTCTTCTTTGTAAAGGAAACATGTTTCATAGTTTACTACATTTTCTACATGTTTTTTAATACATTTGAAATATTTATTGAATATGCAGCCTAGTAGTCTGCCAATTGGCCTTCCAGACAGCAGGCCCCGTGCTAGTCATGGGTGTATGAAACAACAGTTTCTGTGGTGTTTACAGCATTTAGGCCATGGATGGATTTGGATTGAACTACAAAATGCGCTTTTTTGTGGTATTTCATGTTTTTTTCATGCAAACAGTGTATAGGAGTCAGGACTAGGTGGGGTAATGACTTTGAAGGATATGTCTTGTTGTAAACATTTTTTTTAGCCCAATCATTTTCGATTTTGGCATTGCTGAATTAAGGATGTTTTCTCTGTTTTACCATGCCTTCTTTGTCTGGCCAGTGTGTGTATTTGTGTGTTTGCCATAGGCCAACATTTGCCTTTGTTCCAGATGCCATGTGGCCAGTGCCACTGTCCAGGGGCCCTTTTGTATAGTCAATGCACTGTCCCGGCATAGGCCTGCATGTGCTGTTTGATTGTTTTACAGGCGTCCTGCCTCCTGTTGTGACCATGTGGCTGGTGGCCATTTTGTGTAGGCAGCCAGTGTGCTGTTGCCATAGGCTTGCATGCGTTTTTTGTTATAGGCCTCCAGCTTCTTGTTGTTCTGACCATGTGGCTGGCGGCCATTTTGTGTAGGCAGCCAGTGTGCTTTTGCCATTGGCCTGCATGTGTTCTATGTTGTCGGTCTCCAGCTTCTTGTTGCGACAATGTGGCTGGCGGATATTTTGTGTAGGCAGCCAGTGTGCTGTTGCCATAGGCCTGCATGCGTTCTTTGTTCTAGCCTAGGCCTCCAGCTTCTTGTTGTGATCGTGTGGCTGGTGGCCATTTTGTGTAGTCAGCCAGTGTGTTTTGCCATAGGCCCGCATGCGTTCTTTATTGTAGGCCTCCAGCTTCTTGTTGTGACCATGTGGCTGGCAGCCATTTTGTAGATCCATCCAGTGTGCTTCCCCTATAGGCCTGCATGTCTTCTCCTTGTTCCCATGAATGCCTTCCTGTTCAGTGTTGTTGTTGATGACAATGTAGCACTGGTTGTCAGCCATTTTGTGTGTCCAAACAAATTCAGCCCTTTTTGCCATAGGCTGCATGGATGGTTGAGCAATGAGATAGCAGTTTAATAATAACTTATTATTATATCTTTGAGGATAACTTCACTTATGTATGATTAATTACATTTTTCCAATTTTTTTAAATTAATTTGTAAATAGTTTTTTCAATTTTTAGATTTTGTTTTGTATAATTTAAAATAAATCTTTGTTTATTCCATTTCCCACTACATCTTGCGGCAATCAAATCAACCCCATATCTGCTATAGATGCACAACAGCATTCATTGTCTAGGGATTATTCCTTCCATTGTTATTTGTCAGGTGCACCTCCCTCAGTGTCAGTGCCACATCACACGTTGTGACTGATGTGACATCACATGCCGCACATAAAGTAAACAGTTTCATCTGTATGTTGTTGTTGTTGTTTTTGCTCTCTCTTATTCTTCCTGAGTGGTCAGTCACCATGAAAGTAATTGTATGTTGGTGTGGTTTTCCGTTTTACGAATGAGTAGATATATTTACACTGTATTGTTAATTAAGGGAGTAACAGCAGTGACCACACAATAAATTATATATTTTTTGTTTGTGCTACTAATTGAACGGCAACAATGCCACATTTCACTGATGTCTTTCTTGCTTCTTTTCTTTTATGTGCATGACAAGACAACAACAAGAGACAATAACACATCACTCACAGTACAGAAAAAAGGCCTGTGCACGGCGTGACGCATGAGTGACCCACACATCAGACATCTCTTCAACTTGTGAAGCTAAGTGCCACTGCTATCTACCAGCTTCAAGATGGCCCCAAAGAAAGGTGCCACTGCTAAGCCTAAAACTGCTACTAAGAAAGTAGCCAGTGAGAAGAAGAAGGAGCTTACCACCACCACTGGTATGTTGCTCCAGATGTTTTTTGGAAAACAAAAAACTGTGCCTGCCGCACCGGACTCTGGGGAGCAAGCTGGGAGCAGCACCCCCAAATCAGTGGACCCACCCCAATCTAGGCCCAAGCCCATGTCTGTCGCCGAAGCAGCCAGTCTAATCACGGCAACACCGACGAGCAGTGATATTGACATTGAATTATCTCTAAAGCAAAGTAGTGCCCAAACATTGCAGGAAACTCAGAGAAGCGAACAACGACAAGAACAACAGCCAAACTGCCAATAGTAGTTCCTCCTGAGGTAGGAGCAGTTCAAGAGCTTGAGCTTCATGCTGAGGAAGTAGAGCAATCTGCTCCAGAAGATCCATTGTCTTCCAGATCTCCAGCTAGAAAAATGAGGGTTAGTGGTGCATCATCTTCTTCTTCTTCAAGCCCACCTTCTGAGGTTCTAGATGCCACTTGGATCCCACCTCAGTCTGAGAGTGGGACACACCACGAGACGACTCAGATGAGGCTAGGGAAAAGGAAGGTTCCAGAAAGCCTTAGAGTTATGTAGGCAGATGCAGAAGTGATGGATGACGATGAGCCAGTCATTATAAATGCTAGCCCAGCCCCAGTGGAGACCGACATTGCCCCATCCCAACTTCCCGGGGGGATGTGGCAGTGGCACCACAGATCCAACCAGCACCAGCTGCCATATTTGCAAAGTCCCGGCAGCAACCTACAACCCACAACCACCTCAGTAGAAGTAGGTGCTGCAGAGCCAGTGAGTCAAACGTCAAAATGCCCACCTACTGCTAGTTCATCCGACATTGGCAGTGGCACCAGCAGGGTCAAAAAGTTGAGCTCCCCAGTTTGGGATTTCTTTTCGGTTAGCCAGAAGGAGGGAAACATTGCTGTATGCTCCATTTGCGGAGCAAGTGTTAGTCGGGGTAAGCTTCGTACAAACTATGGTACCGGAGGCCAAACAACCCATTTGAGAAAGCACCCTACGATCTGTTGGGAGGCACACCTTAGAGGACAAAAAACTGCAAGTGTTGTTGAAGAAGGGGGTGAAAGACGGCTGAGCAGGTAATCCGAATCCAATCCGATCATGGTGGAAGGAGAAGAAGAGGAAGACATCTTCATTACGCAAAGCAGCCCTCTCCCCAGCAGTGCAGTAGAATCGCCCACATCAGCAACATCGCAATGGCACAAGACTCAGGTCGAGACACCAAGGCAACAGAGGGCAGTGACTGCCCCGCTGAAAAGCACATTGAGCCTACCACCACCTGCTCTCAAGAAGTCACCCTCATCAGTGGCATCAGGAAAGAAAAAGATTTAGGCTACTATTCCTGCCATGTTTAGGCCAGAGGGGCAGTATGAACGCAACCACCCAACTGCACGTTTGTACAACGCAAAGCTGGCTAAAATATTAGCACTGGACCTCCTTCGTTTTTATTTTGTTGAAAGGGTGGGTTTTCTTGAATTTGTGGCAGCCATCTGCCCAAAATGGAATGTTTCCAGCCGGTCCTATTTTGCCTGAGTTGCTGTTCCAGCGCTACATCACGATGTGCTTGAATTGCTTGGACAAGCTTTGCAGCAGAGTGCTGTCCACACTATTCACCTGACAACAGACATGTGGACCAGTTGTCAAGCGACTGATTACATGTGCATCACTGCACACTGGATATTTTTTGTGGGGGCTAGAGAAAAAATATCTGCAGGTGTTGACACTAAGGAGATTTTTAATGCTGCTCAAAAGCATGCCACAGTAGCAATGTTTGCAATGGAGAAATCACATACAGCTGCAAACATTTTGGAAGACTTTAACAACAAGGTCTTTGAATGGCTGCAACCAAGAGGGATTAAGATTGGATTTGTTGCCACGGACAATGGCAGTAATATAGTTAAGGCCATGGCTTATGGTGGTTATTTCAGGGTTGTGTGTTTGGCGCTCTGCATCATCATCATTATACAGGAATTTCTCCAAAAAAGAAGACCATGTAAGCAACTTACTGTCCACCTGCAGAAGAATCTGCACTCATTTCAGCCATTCATTTAAAGCCCGGAAACAGCTGAGGGTCATTCAGCGTGATAATAGAATGCCTGTTAAAGCACTCACATAGAAGGGGCCAACACGCTGGAACTCCACTTATACATGCTTGAACGCCTGTTTGAGCAGTACAGACCTATCAATGAATATGTCATGCAAAGAGGAGATGCAACTGTAAAAGGCATGACCATTGAGATGGACCAATGGGGCCTTGTCAAATGCCTGACAGAGATGCTGCTTCCTTTTGAGGTGTTCATACAGGAAGTCAGCAAAGAGGACAGTACCATGGGCCAAGCTATCCCATTGTTACAGGAAAAGCTTAAGAGGTGTATGCGATGTATACAGGTGTGGAGGGAAAAAAAGATGCGTATGACTTGTTGGAGAGCTTAATCCTTTGCTTGTCTGCTAATACAAGGGTGCAAAGAGACATTGGGGCCAATTCCGATCCGGGCCGGAAAACGAACCGACCGACTCGGAGCCGGAATTTATTCCGACCGACACGTACCGGTGCAGCCCGACCCGCAAAGTACGATGAAAAGCGTGCAAAATCCGACCGACTCGTACGGAACACAATACGAACGACCGAACCGCGCGGAAAACAGCTATCCGGCCGGAAAAGCACGCGAGTCGAACCGACCGACACGCACCCGGAAGAATCCCGAACGAAACGTACCCGCGAACTCCGACCCACCAAGTACGATGCAACGCGTGGAAAACACGACCGAGTCGCACGGAGCTCAAGCCGTACGACCGACACGCATACAAAACAGCGAGCCGAAGCAACCCAATACACCGCGACCGACACGTACGCAGCACATAAAACAGCACAAACACAGCGTGAACGACTCGGAGAAGCTCGCACGAGACAACTGCAGGGTCCGACTCGGTCAGAAGAACGTCTCCTACATGCACAAAAAGTACAAAGGGAAAAACACAAAAAAAAAGGCCAAACAAGCAATTACAAAGCCAATAAATACTGGGGGAAACAGGGAACAAAGACACACCCACAACTCCACCCATATAAAGGACACAAATCTCTACCATGATCCTTTGCAAATTCAAATTACCTGCCAGCACACAACACCAACAGACAGCAACCACACACACACTCACAGCTCATCCATCACACAAGCCACACACCATCAGCACCTCAACAAATAGCACCCTCACATACACCCAGCAAAACACACACTCACACACCCTCACTTGCACACCAACACACATCACTCACCACCACCACCCATCACCATGCCCCCCAAGAAGAATCCAAAGTTCCTAGATAGTGAATTGGAAGTCATGGTAGATGAGATCCTCAGGGTAGAGCCACAGCTGTTTGGTACACTGGTCCAACAGACCCCCATGTCGCAGAAAACCAAGATGTGGGCGAGGATCGTCGACAGGGTAAACGCACAATCACCATGTTTGCGCACAAAGGAAGACATCCAGAACAGGTGGTATGATGTGCGCAGGAGGGTCAGGGACCTACTGAAGAAGGATTACATCTTGAGCCAACACACCGGCAGTGGCCCTCCTGCCAAACCACTATACCTCAGGCCCTGGGAGGAGAAGGTGCGGGCCATCCTACCACAGTGAGCGTATATGGACTAGAAAACATCCCAGAGCCTGGTGAGTACACAACCAATTTACCCAATATTGTGTGACAATACACACACATCACTGTCAAGGGGATAGTCAAACCATGCACCCTTAGCAAATACACAGCAACAAAAACAGAATCATCCCAAGATGTGTATGTCAGTCAGATAAACACAACACATGCCATCTCATAGTGATATGTAACTGTGTCATGACATGTACAAACCCTACGACAAATAAAGCTAGGCAGTGGCACAAATATAACCAACATACACTGTCAGATATGTAGCCACCACTACAAAACCACCACACAGGGAATCCCACAGAAAGGAAGGAATTCTGTGTATGCTGGTCAAGTCAGTGTAGCCAATAGCATCATGGGAGTTGTAGTCACAGATATTGCCCACCCTCACAATACGCCCATCAACACCACTCTGAACCATGCTCACATCACAGGGAGTGGAAAACAACTGACAAGATGGCTGACACTGGCTACTGCTGTGGGGAGCACAAGGCCCTCCTGGGAACTGGGCACCAACCAACAGCAGGACACCACTGACTGACATCCTGAAAGACAACTTGCACTCCCTGCAATGGAAGCACGTTCCATGGTGGGATATCTGGCTGGGTGGGAAGGAGGACTGACAGCTATGACCATAGTTACCAGCAGCTCTCCCCACACACACCCCTAACACAAACTACACACAACACACCTGGGAAAATGCATTGCCTCACACTAAAATTAATTATCCCACAAAGAACCACCACCCTGGGTCATGCTGTGGGAAGCACAGTGACACACATGGGACTTGTAGCCAAACAAACGCCAGGACAACACTGTCAGCCATCCATTCAGCACAGGCACACTACCCCACAGGGAAGCAGAGTCAGAAGGAAGGAAGTATGGGCAAGCTGGGAAGGGGGTGGAGGCAATTGCATGATGGGAGTGGTAGTCACAGATATTGCTCACCCTCACAATTGGCCCATCAACACCACTCTGAACCATGCTCATATCACAGGCAGTGGAAAACAACTGACAAGATGGCTGCCACTGGGTACTGCTGTGGGGAGAACAAGCCCCTGCTGGGAACTGGGCACCAACAAACAGCAGGACACCACTGTCAGCCACCTTGCCATTGAATGAATGAATGAATGAATGAATGAAATTATTTATAAAGCGCTACGTTCGCTCCAAGGAGCATCTTGGCGCTAGCAGAAAAAATCAAGAAAAACGCAGGGAGAAAACGAGAGGATAGTCATAGAGAGATGCATTAATAACAAGTATCATATAAGGGAGAACACGATGTTGTCAGGAGCAGCAAAAATCCATGTTTTCAATAGTTTCCTAAAGAGACGTTCTGATTGAGCCAGTCTCAATTGGAGCGGCAAAATGTTCCAGGCTCTAGTTCCTAGAACAGCTATGGTTTTGCCTCCTTTTGTTTTCAAACGATAGCTAGGGACTTCTAGAAAGTTACCCGAAGATGACCGCAAAATACGTTGAGTTGTATAAGGGCGTATTCTGGACCTAAGATATAACGGCCCTAATGCTTTTATTGCTTTATAGGTAATAGTTAAAACTTTAAACAGGATCCTTTTGTGAATTGGTAGCCAATGCAGTCGTTGGAGTGCTGCCACTGAAGGGGATCCTCTAGGCAGCCTAAGCACCAACCTAGCCGCTGCATTCTGGACCACCTGTAACTTTTTTAAAACAGCCTTACTAACTCCTGCATACAGACTGTTGCAGTAGTCCAAACGCGATAGAATCAGTGCCACAGCAACTGTCTTCCTAGCATTCATAGGGAGTAGGTCCAGGAACTTTCTCAGGATTTTTATGGTATGAAAGCACATGCCTGCCACAGAAAGAGCCTGACTATGGAAGGATAGAGTGGGATCGAACTTAATCCCTAGGTTCCGTACTGTGTCTGCAATATTTGGAGGTGGAACCATATTTACAGGCCACCATAGACTGGGCATAAAGGGATTGGCTTTCCCGAACAGCATGATTTCCGTTTTTTGGCTGTTACATTTCAAATGATTGAGTTTCATCCAGTTCATAACTGCTGTTAGGCAGTGATAGAATTTTTCTTCTGCCACAGTGGAGTTTTTGTCAAGGGTAAGAATGATCTGTGTGTCGTCTGCGTATGTAATGGCTTCGACCTCAAACGAGTCTATCAAGGCGAGCAGTGGAGTCATATAAAGATTGAATAATGTTGGGCTTAAGGAAGAGCCCTGTGGCACCCCTGATAATAGCTGTTTTTCAGCAGACTTATGGCAGCCCAGGGTAATTATGTTGCGTCTGTTTTTTAAAAAGAGGAAAACTAGGCGAGCGCCTTCTTAGTAACGCCACTGGACGCAAGTCTATCACGCAAGATATCGTGGGAGACCGTGTCAAATGCGGCCGATAAATCCAACAAACAGCAGTCACACCCACACACAGTGAAGTACACTCAAAAGTAAGGAAGTATGGGCATGCTGGGAAGGGGGGTGGAGGCAATAGCATGATGGGAGTGGGAGTCACAGCTCAACATCCCCAAACCACATGGCCCAGCAAGCTCACACTGAAGCATGCACACCTCACAGAGAGTGGAAAGCCCCATCAAAGATGTCTGACACCGGTGCTCTGTTGTGGGGAGCACAAGGCCCTGCTGGGAACTGGCCACCAACCAACAGCAGGACACCACTGTCAGCCATCTTGCCATTGCTGTCACACCCACACACAGTGAAGTACACTCAAAAGGAAGGAAATATGGGCATGCTGGGAAGGGGGGTGGAGGCAATAGCATGATGGGAGTGGTAGTCACAGCTCAACATCCCCAAACCACGTGGCCCAGCAAGCTCACACTGAAGCATGCACACCTCACAGAGAGTGGAAAGCCCCATCAAAGATGTCTGACACCGGTGCTCAGTTGTGGGGAGCACAAGGCCATGCTGGGAACTGGCCACCAACCAACAGCAGGACACCACTGTCAGCCATCTTGCCATTGCTGTCACACCCACACACAGTGAAGTACACTCAAAAGGAAGGAAGTATGGGCATGCTGGTAAGGGGGGTGGAGGCAATAGCATGATGGGAGTGGTATTCACAGCTCAACATCCCCAAACCACATGGCCCAGCAAGCTCACACTGAAGCATGCACACCTCACAGGGAGTGAAAAGCCCCATCAAAGATGTCTGACACCGGTGCTCAGTTGTGGGGAGCACAAGGCCATGCTGGGAACTGGCCACCAACCAACAGCAGGACACCACTGTCAGCCATCTTGCCATTGCTGTCACACCCACACACAGTGAAGTACACTCAAAAGGAAGGAAGTATGGGCATGCTGGGAAGGGGGTGGAGGCAATAGCATGATGGGAGTGGTAGTCACAGCTCAACATCCCCAAACCACATGGCCCAGCAAGCTCACACTGAAGCATGCACACCTCACAGAGAGTGGAAAAAAGCCCCATCAAAGATGTCTGACACCAGTGCTCTGTTGTGGGGAGCACAAGGCCCTGCTGGGAACTGGCCACCAACCAACAGCAGGACACCACTGTCAGCCATCTTGGCATTGCTGTCACACCCACACACAGTGAAGTCCACTCAAAAGGAAGGAAGTATGGGCATGCTGGGAAGGGGGGTGGAGGCAATAGCATGATTTGAGTGGTAGTCACAGCTCAATATCCCCAAACCACATGGCCCAGCAAGCTCACACTGAAGCATGCACACCTCACAGAGAGTGGAAAGCCCCATCAACGATGTCTGACACCGGTGCTCAGTTGTGGGGAGCACAAGGACATGCTGGGAACTGGCCACCAACCAACAGCAGGACACCACTGTCAGCCATCTTGCCATTGCTGTCACACCCACACACAGTGAAGTCCACTCAAAAGGAAGGAAGTATGGGCATGCTGGGAAGGGGGTGGAGGCAATAGCATGATGGGAGTGGTAGTCACAGATATTGCTCACCCTCACAATTGGCCCATCAACACCACTCTGAACCATGCTCACATCACAGGGAGTGGAAAACAACTGACAAGATGGCTGACACTGGGTACTGCTGTGGGGAGCACAAGGCCCTGCTGGGAACTGGGCACCAACAAACAGCAGGACACCACTGACTGACATCCTGAGAGTCAACCTGCACCCACTGCAAGGGTGGCATGCTTCATGGTGGGATAACTGGGCTGGAGGGAGAAGGATGTCCGGATGTCAACCAAATACCACCAATGCTGGCCATGCACACACCTCAACATTCACATTGAAATGCTTCATGTTTTCAGGACAATGCGCTACACCAATATCAACAGCTGACTGTGACAACTTAGGACAATGCAATGTACAGGCCCGCATCCAGAGGTACAGCCACAACTGTCAGGTGTTTGAACCATTGATGCCTGTAGAAACATTACATACATTGTGTGTCTCTTCCAAATACAGGTGATGATGGGGACACAGCAGCAGACGCTGAGGAGTCCCTGTCCCAGGCTCCGGGGGACACTGAGCTCACTGGTGTGGAACAGCCTCTGCCCACCTCGGATGACGAAGACCTACCTGGCACCTCCACAGTGAGTCATCATGCAGCACCAGCAGGACCACCAGCTGCACCCCCTGCATCCACCCCTCCAACAACTGCCAACACACAGACCACCCCTGCCGACACGGACAGACCAAGGACCACCACCACCAACAGCACACGGACCCCGGCTCAACGTGGAGCTACGGACAACAACAACAGCAACAACCCCCAAGGGGGCCCAGGGTCACCTGTGCGTGCCACCGCAGGTCCTTCACGTGTCGCCAGGGGTGGTGGGAGGGGTGGTAGACATAGGTCGCTGCTTGCAGAGGGGTCTGGACTGCATGATGACCCACAACTGGTACGCATAGCTGATGCGTACCAGACTAGCACCGGAGAGTTCAGCCAGGTAGTGGGGATCCTCAGGGACATTCAACAGCAGCAGGCTGCCCATCATGCCTGCTTGGACTTACACATGTCCCGCATGGAGTCCAAGTGGGACACAGTGCAAGAACAGACGGCGGTGCATAGGGACATATTGCAATGCCTCAGCCAGATTTGCACCAACATGTCAACACCTCCCTGTGTGCCCACAACATCTGGTGCTGCAACAACTGCAACTGCCACAGGGAGGGAGGATGACTCTGGCGGAGAGTCCCCTGCACCGCAGCAGCCTGCACTTGAGGGTCCCCCCCCAAAGAAGAGGGGTCGTCCGAGAAAGGACAACTGAGAGGCTGATAGCCGTGCACAACCCCCAGGAAGCCAACACCTGTTCTGGAAAATCAGCTTTGTGCCCAAACTCTTCACCCTGTCGAATGCAACACAACTCTCCCACATGACATGGGGAGCTCAAGTTGGACCAATGTATCAGATGACTGTGGACTTTACTCTGGACATTTCTGCTACCAGGACTTCCAAATCATCTTGGAACTTTGGATTACAATCACAATGTACAGCACCTACCATCCTGTGCATTATACTCGCACATGTATGTCAATAAACTCACTAATACACCATACTTGCCTCTGTTGTGATTCCAACGTTGTTTCTGAAGTGGAGATGATGATCTGTGAAATGACACTGTGCATGCTAACTGCTACAGCAAGTACAACACCAGCATGTGAGTCATGGCGACGTGACACATATGAGGGAGACACACCACCAGGGCTACACAACACATACACACCAGGGCCATCTGACTCATCGCCTACACTGATGTTGCCAGGAAATACGGTGCAATGCACGGACCCAACACCTATTCCCAGTCTGTGTCAACTAGCCCACTGGTGCAGTAAGCAAATGTCAGTCAGATGTGTGACCACAGACAACGCACATCACAAAGTGAAGCACAGGTTTATTACACATTTGCAACATGTTGTAACCACTACAGATGCAAGGTAATCCCACCTGGCAGTGGGCACACAGTCAACAAGTGTAGAAGAAAGGAAGTCCATGGGTGTGGCGCACATCACCTGTAGGGAAACGACAGCTACCACCCTAGAAGTTGATTCACGGTGTCGGGGGATCACAGTTGACCAAACAACTCTGAAAGTACCCTGTGAAGGACAGAAATGACACACAGTCAAAAGCACTGAAGATCAGGACAGAACTGAAATACTCATGCCCAATACATGTCACAAGAAACCCACCCAGAACCAAGTTAGCATGCCAACACTGTTGGGGAGTACAGACTACCTGTAAGGACACATCGCTGCACGCATCCAGTCAAGTAGCACATGGACACACTCAAACAGCACCAGAGCACCACCAACACATATCATGCAAACTCATATCATTGACATAACATCCCTGGATACTCACATTCAGCTGAAGAAGTTGGTGATGAGCTGTGTGCGGACATCACCCTCATCATCATCATCATCACTGGCATCGTGGTCCAGCCCAGGATCCTCCACAGGTGGCGGATGTTGGTCATCGTCATCCAGGATGAGAGGCAACTCCTTCCGCACTGCCAGGTTGTGTAGCATGCAGCAGACGATGACAATCTTGCATACCTTTGCTGGGGCATATGGGAGGGCCCCTCCTGTCTTATCTAGGCAGCGGAAGCGGCTCTTCAGGAGACCAAATGTCCGCTCAATCACTCTCCTGGTCCAACCATGTGCCTCATTGTAGCGCATCTGGGCTGGTGTCACAGGGTTCCTGAGAGGCGTCAGCAACCACGGCATGTTGGGGTATCCAGAGTCACCTACATACAGACAATTGCACATTAGCTGAGTTGGAAAAGAGGGTGGAACACTACATTGCAGAACACACACAATGGTACAAAGTCAGTACACACCAACAAGCCAGGCACGCTGGTTCCGCATCTGTGACATCATCCTCAGGATGCGACTACTCCTCATCACGTAGGCATCGTGTGCAGAACCGGGGAAACGGGCACACACGTGTGAGATGCTCATATCTGCAAGACATACCACCAGTGCATTGACCGAATGGTAGTGTTTGCGGTTCCTGTATGCCTGCTCTTGGGCCTGTGGTGGTACCAAAGCCACATGTGTCCCATCAATGGAGCCAATGACATGCGGCATTTTCCCCAGGGCATAGAAGTCACTCTTCACGTCAGTGAGTTGTTGAAGTCTAGGGAAATAGATGTACTGGTTCAGGTATCTCAACATAGCCTCCAAAACATCGCGGAGCACACGACTGAACATGGTCTGTGACATCCCACCAGCAGACGCCACAGTGTGTTGAAAGGTACCGGTGGCAAAGAAGTGTAGGGCTGCCATCACCTTCACCTTGGGGGTCAGCGCTGTAGGGTATGTCCGGCCAGGATGCAAATGTGGGGCCAACCGCACCGTCAATTCCTCAATCAGTGGCCTGGTGAAGCGGTACCGTCGGATGCAGTCCCGTTCAACCACTGTTGCAAGGTCAGGGAATGGCCGATGGACAGCTGGTGCCCTACAGTGCATAGGTGAAGAAAGAAAGATTGTCAGTCACCCCACATATGTGGCATAGACCAGACTCAATATCACATGATACATCATTACGAGACACAAGTACATGATGCGTGTGCCGTTCCGTAAGGACATGTATGGCACCTACATGGCTAACATCTAACATCACAGTTCAACATGTTCCCTCAACAAGTCCCAGGTTGTGCTATGGGATATCATTAGGCTGTGTCATAGTACCCATGTACTGCTGTCACGTTCCAAACACACACCACAGTGACATGTGAGGACAGATGTTCCCCAGGCATCACAGCTCATCGACAGGTAGATTCCCAGGGACCCTGTATTGCCACATGGACACTGGCATGACATGGTGCATCATGAATACACCACAGCTAAACAACCATGACCCCCACAGGTAGTGGTCCCTGTTGCCTCGGCAGGACAGACATGGACGTCTGTGACACACACACGCACAACATCAAAGTCCATGCACAAACAACGTGGATGTGGAGACTGTCTCCCATTGTGCACATGGAATCAGAGACATTGTAAACACAACATGCACACAGACTGTGGAGGGTCATCACAATTGTGGCAATGGGTCACCCTGGGATGTACATACCGTCCCACATGGGACTCAGGGGGTATGTGACATGACATACACATACACAACCGTGAAATGTGACCATGCCACATGCCCGGAAATGAACAGTTGTACACCACAGTGTTCATGTGCACAACACACCAAGGATTCTGTCCCCATGAACACGTGCACAGCCTGGGAGTGGCTGCCCCCAAGTGCCACCCAAAAAACAACATGTTGACCCCCATACACGGAACAGGTAATGCAGCCTTACATGCCTTAGGATAGAGTGTGGACAGGCTGTGGTGTTGTAGGTGTGCCCCTCACTCCCTGGGAAGTATATGTGGCTGGCATATGTTCACCTGTGACAGGCATGGTGACATATGCCAGTGACTTGTACAGGGACGCGTTGTACAGCAATGGACCGACCGGTACGCACGCATTGGCCATTGCATACAATGTGAGCGGGTACGCGTTGTATCCGCAATACGCGTTGAACAGCAATGGACCGATCGGTGTGCCCAGCCGGCCCATTGCATTCAATGTGAGCGGGTACGCGTTGTATCCGCAATACGCGTTGAACAGCAATGGACCGATCGGTGTGCCCGGCCGGCCCATTGCATTCAATGTGAGCGGGTACGCGTTGTATCCCGGGTACGCGTTGTAGAGCAATGGACCGATCGGTGTGCCCGGCCGGCCCATTGCATTCAATGTGAGCGGGTACGCATTGAACAGCAATGGACTGATCGGTGTGCCCGGCCGGTTCATTGCATTGAATGTGAGCGGGTACGCGTTGTATCCGCAATACGCGTTGAACAGCAATGGACCGATCGGTGTGCCCGGCCGGCCCATTGCATTCAATGTGAGCGGGTACGCGTTGTATCCCGGGTACGCGTTGTACAGCAATGGACCGAACGGTACGCACACATTGGCTGGGGCCTGGCATGGCAACGGACGCGTTTTCGAAGCTCCAACGAGTCTGATGCAGTGAATTCAGTTGGCCAGCCACAACAATGTTGCAAAATCATGGGTGTCATGAAGTTGAAGATTTGAAGGATGCTGTGGGCGTGTATTAGTGCTGCTATTCCATGGATTGGTCAGATTCAGAAGATGCAAACGACTTGGACCTATCACTTTGGACACATGGGACAGTATCTGCCTCTGCAGCACACATATAATGCTGGCTGTTCCCCTGAGAGCTCACTTGCCTGCACTACATGCTCCAGGACGACATCTGCCACCAACACTGCTGCTGTTTATGCATCCTCTGGCTCCTGCAATGGCACGTACTGTGGAGAGAGCCCCAGCCTTCAGCCTTGAGGAAAACCAGGCCCTGCTGGACAGCCTCCTTCCACAGTACAGCAAGCTGTATGGGAAACCAGGGGAGCAGGTGAGTGTGCTGTCCACTGCATCACTAATTGTGCATGTTGTCTGACTAGCAGGACTTTCAGTGTGCACACCACTGGCTAGCATGCCCACTGAGTAGTTGTCACACCCCAAAGTGTGTAGTTACATGCACTGAACTGGTACAGTGCATTAACAGTGCATTCCAACTAGGTTTACTTCCCATGCAATGATACCATGTAGTGATTGCTGGCAAACTGTTCATAGCCATTGTTGCACTGCCTGTGTACATCATATGCCCCTGTGATTGAGACATGTATATCCAACTGTGTGATGCACGTATATGTTGCATGTGTAGTAATGGCCTTTTCACTTTGTCATCCTCACAGGTTGATGCCCACCAGAAGCAGGACATCTGGCTGACCATCGCCCGGAAAGTAAGATCTGTGGGGGTCTACAGGCGCAGGATCCGCAACTGCCAAAAGAGGTGGCAGGACCTTCGTGGCTGGACCCGGAGGATCGCAAGGGTCCAGCTGAAGCTGTCGCCTCCTCGCAGGAGGGGCGGACACCGACCCTGACCCCCCACATGCTCCGGATCCTGGCGGTGGTCTTCCCTGACCTGGATGGGCAGCTGAAGGACAGACAGCAGCAAGGAGGGGGTGAGTCCATGACTGCACTGTGCACTTTGTCTGACATGCTATGTGCCCTCCTCTGGCCTGGTTAAACTTCCACAGTACATCAGTCATGTGGTCCAGGACCCATGTCCCTCATTTGTGACATGCCCACTTCTCCTCTGATACGCATATGTGTGGCCCTTATAGTCAGGAAATTGTGTCATTTGGGGACTGTGTCATTGCATTTTGCTTTGCTCAAGGTGGGGAACAGCATTTGTTCCCATGACTATGTTGTGCGATTCATGGGTGGGTCAATTGCTTACACAATGCCTAAGTTCTGACATGTGATCTGGGTGTAACTTTGATATGTGGTCCGCTTGCTGCTCTGACTCACCACATGTCCCTGGGGAATTTGGCACACACCCATGCTGCTGGTGGGAACAATGTTTTGGGCCTCAGGAGTATGTGTATCCAGTGTGTCACACATGCTTAGCCAACTGCCTACTGTCCAGGACTCATCCCTCTTACAGGTGGAGCTGGACAGTCATGCCTGCTCCAGGGCATACAATACACTCTGTACTCCCACTCCCATGTATCATCTGGCATGTTGTGATCAGTGAAATGTACCCTCAGGTGTCTGCCTCTGTCTCATTGTGCTGTGTCTTCGTTGTCAGGACTACTGGTATGTTTATCGGTTAGGGCTCAGCATGCCATCTGAGATGTGACCATGATAGACGATACTTCTGTGACTTATAGGTGTCTGATCACTTGACTGTGCACACAGGTGTTTGCGACTGTGACTTTCAGGCAGCTGTATTTTCATTCACAGCACACTGTGAGGTGCTAATGTTCAGAGAGTTGTGTTTCATGTCCCCCATTATGTCCAGTTGGTATGACGTGGACAAATAGTAGTACAGATGATGTGGTTTTGGGGGATGGACATGTGCACTTGTCAGTCACATAACTTGCATTCCCCATGCCCTCGGATTGTGACACAGTGCAGACTGTTGTTGGCTGGCTGCCATGGCCATGTGACTTGAGACAGTAATGTATGACTTTGCACGCATTCCTGTGTCATGGCATTAAACTTCCTGGGACTGATCCTGCAGGGGAGTGACATGTGCAACATGCACCCCATTGTGGCATTGACTATCTGGACATGGGTGCATCATGGTGTCTGGTGCTGGTATGCATCACATGCATTTCTAATTAGACTCTGGCCATCCCTTTATCCGGACACCTGCACTGACTCAGTGGCAAGAGATGTGATGTGTGCATGTTCACATACTTCACTGTGTTCCCTGCAATGTCCAACAACTGTGTAGGTGGTGCATGTGTCCACACTGGGGTCTTACCATCAGACAGACACCAGACAGATGGGTGCAAGGGCAGGAGGGTGTGAGTCCCATGGTTGACCATCAGACTGACAATTGGCTTCCCGAATCTGTGTGAGGACTTTAGGCAATGTTCAACTAAGGATGCCAGGGCTTGCTCTGTAATGTGCTGTACTTACTGTGGTGTGTGCGGTCAGTGCAGGTGACTGATGTTTGTCTGTTTCCCTAATTGTTTGCAGATACATCCACGGCCACAGGAGGGGACAGCTCCACGGACCAGGAGGAGCAGCGGAGCCAGACTGGGTCAGCATCGGACGAGTGGTCAGAGGGACCCAGTGGCACGGAGGGCGAGGGGAGCCACACCGAGGAGTCCTCAGCACCATCCACCTCAGCTGGGGACCACAGCAGCTTGGAGGATGACTCCCTTGTGGAGGCCGGTCTCAGCAGCCACCAAAGGCCAGCTAGTCTGTCTGGCCCCGCCACCACCACCACCACCGCCCTCCCATTGGCTCCCATTCCTGAGGTCTGTGGAGGCTCCCGTACTCGGGAGCGTGTCTCCTTCATGCAGGCACCGCAGCCCCTGCCCCTGTGTCCCCTGCTGCCCTGAGTGAGGAGTCTGTGTACCTCCTTCGGCAGCTCCATGTAGGGCAGACAGCAATGCTGAGTGTCCTCCATGCACACACCACTCTGTTGACACAGCTGGTGTCGTTCATGGAGGGCATCTCAACGGGTATGTCTGCCCTACAGAGGAGCAATAGGTCCATGGACTCCTCCCTGATGGCAGCAGTGTCCCTCCTCCAACAGATCCTCACCCCTCCCACCTCTGCCCCATCCACACTTCCTGCCCCCCTACCTGTCCAAAGCACATGCACACCTGCACAGTCAACCAAACACACAGACACGAGCAGCACAGACACACCCAAGAGTAAGGCAAGACGTGCACACAAGCATCCTCAGGGGACTGATACCACAGACACAGGGGATGGGGAACACACACACACACAGGCATCCACATTCACTCCGCAGTCCTCCAAATCCTCTCCCTCCAAGACCCCTTCCCTTGCCTCGCCAGCTACCCCACCTACACAGCAGATCTTCCTGTGTGACCTCGGCCTCTTCCCCTCCATTCCTGCTGATCCAGCATACCAGGGGAAGAGGAAGTCCACCCACACAGAGAGGAGTTCCCCTCGCCCCCGGACACCCTCCCCCAGGCGCAGGCAGACACAAGAGCCCATTAGGAAGTCCCCCCGGAGCAGGAAGAGCAAGACCCCACCACCACCACCACGCAGCTCCAGCGCCCAGTCTCTTTCCTCCATCCCCCAGGCCACCACTGCACAGGTTCCCCCGCCACACCCTGCCCCAGGTTCCCCCACACACCGATATCGCATCCCCAGACTGCTTAGGCCCTCCCCCCCTGCCACTTGCTCTTCCACCCCCAACCCAGACGCTCTGCCTGTTAGTGGCACTGTTGTGGGGACCGGGTCCCCCTCTGTCCTGCCCACCTCATCTGCCCACCCTTCCACTCCCTTGTAGTCATGCACTGCAGTGGAGTCCACAACCACCACGTCTGACTCGGGCACTGCAGTGGGTACCCAGTCCACTACATCAGTCCAGCCCACTGCAGTGATTGCAGCACCCACACCAACTGACTTGTGTACCACAGTGGTGCCGGCCCCCTGAGTCAGACACCTCCACTGCAGTTGCCGGTGACACTCCTGCACCCACCACCCCTTCCCTGCCTCACTCTGCCATCCCCTGATCCTGTCCCTGCGGTGCCTGGCCTGCCCCTTGTATGCCCCTCCAAGGGGGATGTCCCCCAACCGTGCAGGCAGGCAAGCAATGTGTGACCAGTTGTCACTTCTCACCCCGTTGGTACTGTGATTTTGGACTGGCCATTGGCCTTAGTTTCTTTTGGACTTCCGTGTTTACCCTGACATTTGCTGAATAAAGCCCCTTTTTGTTTACTTTTGGGTTTTCTTTTGATGTACATGATGTGGATGAGTAGCATCCTGCATTTGCAGTTGTAATAGTGTTCACATCAGGACGAAGAAGTGTTGCAGTGATGGACTCCATGTGGTCCATGGGATATGTGTCCTGTTGTAGTCTGGATCTATGGCATCCTTTGCTACAGTCTGAGGGTGTAATGTTCAGCATTTGACACAGGGATGTCCTTTTTGCATTTGTAAATGAACATCTTTGTCTTACACTGATGCACATCTGGTGGGCTTACCACTGTTCAATGTTCCGATTTCCCTGACTGTGTGCCCAGCTCCACTGGACATGCAGTTTTGCACATCAATGTCGAAGGACTCATCTGTGTATACAGTGCAACTTGCTTGACACGTGTTTGGTGTGTGTGCAGATGACTGACGTGACATGTTTGGGTCGTGAACAGACAAGGTTTGGCACAGCGGACCTTCCACAGGAGTGGAGTGCCCTCATGGCAGTGTGTAATCTGTTGACATTGCGTGGGCCTGTGTTGTGTAAGCATGTCTGTGCGTGTTCCCTTCCCTTTTCCTACACAGGCTGTGTCCCTAGGGATGTTCCTGTTTGTGATGCTTGCTGAGTTGTTCTGTGTTCATCCAGCATCTTGGACCTGGTTTCTCTGTGATGTGGGTGCATGGCAAACTAATGTTCATGAGGTTGTCATCCCAGGTTGTCTTTGTTGTCAGTGCTGGGGATGTGGGCAAACGCAGATGGGACACATTCAGGATTCCCCTTGGCACTTGTTGTTTACAAGAGTCAAGTGATTTACAGTTTGTGTTAGCTTTCAGTGATTGTGACACGTTGTGTGTGTGACTGCTGCCACTGCTCAGGGTCAGAGCTGCAATGTTGGTAGATGTGTACGTGTGTTCTTCGTGTGTCACCTTGGCTTCTTCATTGGTGTGTGACTATGGCCAGGATCCCATTGATTGTGGTGGATTTCACATCATGCCCATGTACGGCATACTGTGCTGTGTGTCAGACATTGACGAGTCTTGTTGACTGGCCATGTGTGATGGGTTTCTGCACCTTAGTTCCCACCACCACCCCTGGTATTGTCATGGGTGCATGTGCAATGTCACCAGTCCATGTGAGCTTCACTGCTGCACATTGGTGGAGATCAGGGTGTGTGGTGTTGAGTGTGTGCAAAAGTGAGTTGTTGCATGGCCAGACCCCTACCTCCATATTGGCCTTGGCTGGCAGGCCGTGCTGATTGATTGGAGCTTGTGTAGGACCTCGCCAAGTGGCTGACCGCCTGCGCCGACGACCTCGCACCACTAAAAAACCCTCCCAGCAGACCCGGAAGCAAGAAAACCCCTTGGTTCACCAACGAACTCAAGGAATCCAAGAAGAACTGCCGCACTCTCGAGAAAACCTGGCGACTCGACCAGACCACAGACAACAGGACCGCCCTCAAGCACGCCACCCGCAAACACCACCAGCTGATCCGTGCCACCAAGAAGTCGGCACTCAAAGAACGACTGGACAACAACGCCCATGACAGCAAGGAACTTTTCAGCATCGTCAAAGAGTTCTCCAACCCCAGCGCCGGAAACAACGACATCACCCCCTCGCAAGACCTCTGCAACTCACTCTCCGCGTTCTTCCACCGCAAGATCACCGACATACACAACAGCTTCAACGCACAAACAACGCACCCTACCGCCGAACCAATGCCCGCCACCACCACCCTCTGCAACTGGACCCCGATCAACTCCGAAGACACCACCCGCACGATGAACTCCATCCACTCCGGATCACCAACCGACCCCTGCCCACACCACGTCTTCAACAAAGCCGACGCCACCATCGCACCCCATCTCCGGGACATCATCAACTCCTCCTTCCGCACCGCCACCTTCCCGGAGAGCTGGAAGCACGCCGAGCTTACCGCCCTCCTGAAAAAACCAACGGCGGACCCCACCGACCTCAAGAACTACCGCCCCATCTCGCTCCTTCCGTTTCCGGCCAAAGTCATCGAGAAGACCGTCAACAGACAGCTTGCCGCCTTCCTCGAGACGAATGGATCCCTCGACCCCTCGCAGTCCGGGTTTCGGGCCAACCACAGCACCGAGACCGCCCTTATCGCAGCCACCGACGACATCAGAACCCTAACCGACAACGGGGAAACAGCTGCCCTCATCCTCCTGGACCTCTCCGCGGCGTTCGACACCGTCTGCCACCGCACCCTAGTGAAGCGCCTCAGCAACATCGGAATCCGAGAGAAAGCACTGGAATGGATCATCTCGTTCCTCGCCGGAAGAACCCAGAGAGTCCGCCTCTCCCCGTTCAGATCCGAAGCCACCGAAGTCATCTGCGGCGTTCCACAAGGATCCTCACTCAGCCCGACCCTCTTCAACGTCTACATGAGCCCCCTCGCAGCCATCGCACGCCGACACAACCTCAACATCATCTCCTACGCCGACGACACCCAGCTAATCCTCTCCCTCACCAACGACCCCACTACCGCCAGAGCCAACCTGCACGACGGGATGAGAGACGTCGCCGACTGGATGAGGAACAGCCGCCTTAAACTGAACTCAGACAAGACGGAAGTCCTCATCCTGGGCTCATCACCCTCCGCCTGGGACGACTCCTGGTGGCCCCCGGCCCTGGGCACCGCACCCAAGCCAACGGACCACGCACGCAACCTGGGCTTCATCCTGGACTCCTCCCTATCGATGACCAAACAAGTCAACGCCGTCTCATCTTCATGCTTCAACACCCTGCGCATGCTCCGCAAGATCTTCAGATGGATCCCCACTGAAACCAGGAAGACCGTCACCCAGGCACTCGTCACCAGCCGACTGGACTATGGGAACACCCTCTACGCCGGAACCACAGCCAAACTTCAAAAGAGACTCCAGCGCATCCAGAACGCCTCCGCACGACTCATCCTGGACATCCCCCGACACAGCCACATCACCGTACACCTGAAAGACCTGCACTGGCTCCCCGTCAGCAAGAGAATCACGTTCAGACTCCTCACCCACGCACACAAGGCCCTCCACGACCTGGGCCCAAAGTACCTCAACGACCGCATGTCCTTCTACACGCCCACACGCCAGCTACGATCAACCAGCCACGCCCTCGCCACCGTACCACGCATCCGCAGAACCACCGCCGGAGGAAGATCCTTCTCCTACCTGGCGGCCAAGACCTGGAACTCCCTCCCCACTCACCTTCGGCGAACCCAGGACCATCTCGCCTTCAGGAAGCAGCTCAAGACCTGGCTGTTCGAGCAGTAACTTACCCCCTCCCCCAGCGCCTTGAGACCCTCCCGGGTGAGTAGCGCGCTCTATAAATGCCGTGATTGATTGATTGATTGGTGTGATGGTAGTTAGTTGCTCAGGGCACATGGTTGGGGTTCACAGTGTGAACGACATCTAACATTGTCATCACAGTGGGATTATCATGCAGGCTAGTGTCAGCACAATATGGGGTCCCTGGGGGTAGTGCTGTGGTGGGTCTGTCTCTTGCTGTGTTAGTTGCTGCTCCTACAAGCTTGTGTGACATGTGTAATGTGTGCTCCCTCTCATCTAACAATGCCTGATTGCCCACATAGGGGATTTGGATCCATGAGTTACTTTTGTGTGGCACTGTATGTGCATCTGTGTAATTGGTATTCAGGCCTCATCATGTGTTGTGTGGTTGCCTGGGGACACTGGCACCCCCCCTCACCTGTTGTGTTTGATGTGCAGTGTGGGTCTGCCTGTTTGTGTTTGTGCATCTGCACCACTGCATTGGCATATCTTTAGTGTGCCTTTGGCTGTATGTTGTTTGGTGGGTTTCACCTGCTGTCCCTGGGACTCCTAGGCCATCAGTCAGCACAATGATAATTGTTTGTGTGTCCCATTGCTGCCATGGTATGTTATTTGTTCACCTCACATCTACAGTCTCCACAGGGTATCTCCATTTGTGTGCCCATTGGTGCAAATATGTGGGTCTGCATTATGATGGTCACTTCTGTCATTGTGTCATTGATGGATGTTGACAGTGTCAGCCCCCATGGGTGATGTTTGTCTGCACATGGCCAAAGGTATGTCTTATTTGCACTGCACTGTTTGCCTCCCCCAATCTATGTTGCTATGGGACACAAGCACTACTTTGCCACTGATGTGTTTGTTGTTCTGTGACCAGGAATCATCCATGCAGTTTGGCAGTTGCAGCTTTTTCAATGTCAACACTTACATTTTGGTCACTGTGATGATGGGGGTTTAGACCCCATTGCCACAATGTTCAAGATGTGCTTCAGCTATGGACCCCACACTTACCTTTTGGTCACTGTGATGATGGGGGTTTAGACCCCATTGCCACAATGTTCAAAATGTGTTTCAGCTATGGACCCCACACTTACCTTTTGGTCACTGTGATGATGGGGGTTGGACCCCATTGCCACAGTGGTCATGGTCTGCTTGCATTGTGGGGGCCACACACATTTATGTGTGACACATGTGATAGGGGGTCACATTGTATGTTCAAAGTCATGTTCAGTGTTGTAGGCATTTGACACAGTCTACACACGCTTGTCATGGTGTTGGGGGATGTCTTTTGTTGCATTCCTTATGTTGGTGTGTGCTTGTTGTGTCATGCATTACCCATCCTATGAGTGGGGGTGTTGTTGGTGGTAGGCATCCTGCCCCCCATGGGTAGGGGTGGTGGTAGGGGTAGGCATCTAGCACCCCCTGGGTAGGGGTGATGGTAGTGGTAGGCATCTGGCACCACATGGGTAGAGGTGGTAGTAGTGACAGGCATCCAGCAACCCCTGGGTGGAGGGGGTAGTAGTGACAGGCATCTAGCACCCCATGGGTAGGGGTGATGGTAGGGGTAGGCATCTAGCACCCCCTTGGTAGGGGTGGTGGTAGTGGTAGGCATCAGGCACCCCCTGAGTAGGGGTGGTAGTGGTGGTAGGATTCCAGCCCCCCATGGGTAGAGGTGGTAGTAGTGACAGGCATCCTGCCCCCCATGGGTAGGGGTGGTAGTAGTGGTAGGCATCTGGCACCCCTGGGTAGGGGTGGTGGTAGTGGTAGGCATCTGGCACCCCCTGAGTAGGGGTGGTAGTGGTGGTAGGCATCCAGCCCCCATGGGTAGAGGTGGTAGTAGTGACAGGCATCCTGCCCCCCATGGGTAGGGGTGGTAGTAGTGGTAGGCATCTGGCACCCCCTGGGTAGGGGTGGTGGTAGTGGTAGGCATCTGGCACCCCCTGGGTAGGGGTGGTGGTAGTGGTAGGCATCTGGCACCCCTGAGTAGGGGTGGGAGTGGTGGTAGGCATCCAGCCCCCCATGGGTAGAGGTGGTAGTAGTGACAGGCATCCTGCCCCCATGGGTAGGGGTGGTAGTAGTGGTAGGCATCTGGCACCCCCTGGGTAGGGGTGGTGGTAGTGGTAGGCATCTGGTACCCCTGGGTAGGGGTGGTGGTAGTGACAGGCATCCTGCCCCCATGGGTAGGGGTGGTAGTAGTGACAGGCATCTAGCACCCCTGGGTAGAGGTGGTGGTAGGGGTAGGCATCTAGCACCCCCTGGGTAGGGGTGGTGGTAGTGGTAGGCATCTGGCACCCCTGAGTTGGGGTGGTGGTAGTGGTAGGCATCTGGCACCCCCTGGATAGGGGTGGTGGTAGTGGTAGGCATCTGGCACCCCCTGGGTAGGGGTGGTGGTAGTGGTAGGCATCTAGCACCCCCTGGGTAGGGGTGGTGGGAGTGGTCAGCATCTGGCACCCCCTGAGTAGGGGTGGTAGTGGTGGTAGGCATCCAGCCCCCCATGGGTAGAGGTGGTAGTAGTGACAGGCATCTGGCACCCCCTGAGTAGGGGTGGTAGTGGTGGTAGGCATCCAGCCCCCCATGGGTAGAGGTGGTAGTAGTGACAGGCATCCTGCCCCCCATGGGTAGGGGTGGTAGTAGTGGTAGGCATCTGGCACCCCCTGGGTAGGGGTGGTGGTAGTGGTAGGCATCTGGCACCCCCTGGGTAGGTGTGGTGGTAGTGACAGGCATCCTGCCCCCCATGGGTAGGGGTGGTAGTAGTGACAGGCATCTAGCACCCCCTGGGTAGGGGTGGTGGTAGGGGTAGGCATCTAGCACCCCCTGGGTAGGGGTGGTGGTAGTGGTCGGCATCTGGCACCCCCTGAGTAGGGGTGGTAGTGGTGGTAGGCATCCAGCCCCCCATGGGTAGAGGTGGTAGTAGTGACAGGCATCTAGCACCCCCTGGGTAGGGGTGGTGTTAGTGGTTGGCATCCAGGCCCCTATGTGTATATGTGGCATTGGTGATAGCCATCCCGCCCCTATGGTGCTGCTGTTGCTGGTGTAAGTAATTTCTGCATCCCTATGTGTGTGTGTGATATGTCGGGTACGTGTGGTTTGTTTGTGTGGTGGGTGTCTGACTTACCTTCTGCGTCGTACGCGTCCGTGCCAGTTCCAGTAATAGATGTAGAATATTGGTAGGATCGGCACAATGGGATTCATGGTTGGTTCGTCTCGTTCGTCTTTCTCTTTCCTTCGCCTCGTCCTCGTCGCTGGCGTGTTCGTCTCGTAGCCGTGGTTCGTCTTGTGGCGCGAATCGGAGCTTATGTGCGCCTCTCCCGGATGCTTTGACGTGCCGTGCGTAGCGACGGGTTCGGCGCGTACGGAGGGCGCATCGTACTTGTTTGGCCGGACGGGGCAGCATTTTGGCTTCCGTGCGACTCGATTCTGCGTTTCCGGATCCGCCTCGGTCGGACAACAGGACCTGTATTGGGTGAGTACGACTGGGTCGGGATTTGGGCAGTTGTGCGCATCGTACTTGCTCGTTCGGACGTATGTGCGAATCGGTCGGGAAACAGGCATTCGCCTGGCTTTTTTCCCGGCCGAATGGTATTAGGTGCGCCTCCGACCGGGATCGGAATCGACCCCATTGTGTCCTCCAAACATTACATCTGTGCCACAATTCTTGATCCACGGTACAAACCATTACTGTCCACTATCATTCCTTTTTCAGACGAATATGTTAGAAAATACAAAACATGGATAGCTGAGCAAGGCAGTGAGCTAGAAAAAGAATGGCAGGGAATTAGATGTCCACTGGTCCAGGGCACAAGTCCTGTGGTGTAGCCTTCAAGTTCAGAGCCTGAGGGCAGTGCTGTTGGCTCACAGCAGCCAAAACCAGCGACAAGAACACCATCAACAACACCAAGACCAGGAGCATCAGCCCCCAAATCTGCAACTGAGTGGTTTCTACTAGCAGGGCTTAAGTCCAGTGCAGAGGCAAAGGCAAAAAAGGTCGAGCAAAGTGGAGCACCAGCAATGAACATTGAGCGAATGGTCCAGGCCTATCTGGATGATGCAACAGAGGTTTACCTTGATCAAAACCCATCGGTGTATTGGTATGGGAAGAGGCGCCAATGGCCAGTGCTCAGCAGTCTGGCAATAAACTATCTAGCTTGCCCTGTATCCAGTGTCTCCGCTGACCGTGCTTCAGTGCTGCTGGTGCCGTTGTCACAGTGAAAAGGACCAGTCTCTCACCCCAAAACGTGGAGAGATTAACCATGATCGAAATGAATCAGCACTTTATACCACCGGATTACACCATGCGTGAAGTTCCACAGAAGGAATATGACAGAGACTCAGGTCATGGAAGTAGTGTGTTAGATGACCTACTTCTGGGCGAACCACCAGAGTATGAGGACAAGCTCTACTTCCCTGACTACTAGGCTTTCTTTCTTTGACATCCAAAAACAAAAAAAAATAGTTAGGGAACATTATTTACTTTATTATTTCTGTGTGTCTGACTGGTTGACCAATTCATCCCCACCGACTTACTCTTAGACACATTTTTATTGCCAGATTGGAGTTCCAACTGCGTGCAGTCAGTGAAGAAGCCCAACTCCCGACTTGCCCTCCAAAGCCATTTCCCTCAAGCCAGACATTGGACGGAGAATACAAACAATGTGTGCCTGCCTCCAACTCTGGGCCGTGACTA
The DNA here is from genome assembly GCA_963921515.1 of Calotriton arnoldi. Taxonomy (NCBI): domain Eukaryota; kingdom Metazoa; phylum Chordata; class Amphibia; order Caudata; family Salamandridae; genus Calotriton; species Calotriton arnoldi. Next base: position 419,320 of record CAWUFW010006565.1, on the reverse strand, counting down.
TCTATGCTTTCTTACCCTAGAGGGACGGCTCCACCCACATGTGACATTTATAATTCGATTTACACTAGCAATTCTCTGCTTTGTGAACAAATGCAGGATCTGCATTCTGCAATGTACCACCAATTGATCACTGTGAGCACACCGGAAGAACAGGAAATTGCTGGCATGCATTGCACGCTGAGTGATTGTTGTTTGTTGTTGTGATGCGTGGGCTTGTTGTGATATGTCATTATCAATGTGTTGAGAATAGATTTAGAAGAGATGAGATGATTCATGTGCTGGCAGGCAGTGTGAGACTGGGTGTTTGTTTGTCACACTTAATATGTAAGTGATGAATTTGAGAGTCCCAAAATGTTGGCGGCCTGGCCTACCGGTGGCTGATCAAGAATTTTAAATTTTCCCCTGCAGGTGATTATTTTTCCTTTCCCTTTGAAAGATAGGATAGCGAGATTCCTTCACCGGGTTCAACTCCACTCCACACAATCCACACTCCACACTGCTTTTTTAAAAATTGTTTTATGCTTTATATTTATACTCCTCAAAGACTCAGAGCCGACCTGCCCCTTAGATAATGCAAAGTTTGCAAGCTCAAATCTAGTCTACAAAAAAAGTGTCTCAATTTTTCCCTTCTTGGTGTTCAATAACAAAATTGTACCACTACAGGACGATCTATTGCATTTTGAGACTGGACACTGTTGGTATAAAGTTGGACACCATACTCACGGTCAGACTCAGGAGGATCAGAGATGATGGAATGACTCAGGGTGTGGGCGTGAGCATGACTTCTGCGAGAATTGCCACCAGAAGAAGATGGAAATTTTCAAATGCACTAAAACTAATCGATTTGGATGATGATGGCTTTGAAGTGGCCTAAAGGTAAACAACAGCACCAGACCTACACAAGTCTGTGTAATGGTGGTGGTGAGTGGTGTGACTGACAGAGGTGCGTTGATTTTCCAATTGATTGGGAGAATGCTATGTTGCTGTGTGTGTGCTCACTGCTCAGTGCTGTCTGGCTCCAATTCGTCGTTTAATCCAAAGCTAAGTGGTGGTTGGGTGGGGGGCTGTTATTGAGGTAACTGCCAGAAACAGACATTTAGCCATGCTGCCTCTGAGTCTTCTCTTCTTCTTGCACACTCCTCCTTATGCAGTTTAACTTTTCTCCATGACTCGTCAATATCATTTTTGCTTTTCAATTTACAGTCCCTGGCCTTTACCCTGCGCTATACTGGAAATACAATATAACATACTCGCACTTACCTTACCGAACCGCATCCGCCAGGCACCCAAGATTGATGGACAGTCCTAGAGGAATGCAGTTGCAACTCTCAATTTGGCAATACAGTATCTTTTTTTTCTCTTTAATCATCATTGCAATTTGTGTGTTGTTTATGTTTTGTTACTTGACTCCTACAGATATTTAAATTTTATTGGATATGTTTCATAGCTCAGTACAACAGTTACAGAACATAATGTAACTTGGGCCTCTCTGGGGGCAGGCGGACAATTTGATTTGGTTTACCTGTACTAGTACTCATCATCATGCATGCATTTCCTTTTCCTCCCGAATTATGATGGTCGGCTGCCAAGATTAATGAGTTGTCTTTGTGTAGTGTTTGTCTTTGTCAAACCTTTCCCTCAAATCCCCCTTACTATCCATTCATCGCAACCCCTAACCCTCTTCCCCAGGGCTGTGTGATTTATTGAGGTGTGACTAAATTGAATTTGAATTGAATTGAATTTCACACACTTGGTGGGGCGGATGTAGTGAAAGCAATACCAACTCAAGGCAGGGCGAGGATCTTCTTCTACTCTAAGTATAGCCCACACTGGCAATATTATATATTAGATTGTCCACCCATTGCACATTATTCAATATTTACATTTTTTTCAGAGGAACATAATTCATAATTGCTTGCATCATCATTCTTCCAGCACTAAAGGTTACACTTGTCCTCGTCATAGCTAGAGTCGACTTCAGTTTGTAACTTTTACTAGCTCACCATTCTGATTATTTATTTTACTTTAGCATTGCTTATCATGTTTTCTCGTTTGACAGTCTTCTTCTTGTGTTCTACTACTAGTCATACTCTAGTCTCCCTCTGGTGACTGTCTCAATTTTTTGTGCAACGCTTGCATAAAAAACGTCATTAACTCAGTTTATATTTCAATATAATTAGTTCCCTGCAAAGAATATTCCTCACCCTACAGTTTGAGTTAGGCTAGGAGCGAGTAGAACCTCGCTTCTGGATCTGGTGCTTTCACTAGTATTCAACGACTAGTCCGCAAGCATGCTGCTACTGTCTACTACCACCACTATGGCACCTTGGGAAACCATGCATCCATCGCTTCGCCTAATCACAGATCAGAGAAGAACTGTGGGGTATTGCTGAACTACAATAATCTATATACTATGGAAATTCACACACCCACACCCCCTCCGAGTCCTTAGGGGTTAATATAGTTGCAGACTGCAGAGACTAGGAGGAGAGAGTAGTAGGACAAGCGAGGGTACCACATAACTATCTGTTGGTGTGTTACACTATCGGCAGATTTTGAAAACTGGCTGAGGGCCTGCGCGGCAAAGGAAACAGTGCAAAGTAAAAGAGTAACCCCCAAAAAAGAATTAAATAATATGTACAGCCATAAAAAATTGATTTCCCTAACAAATAAGCTAAAGCCCACAACACCTGGCCCACCCCTCTCCCCAATCCCAACCAATGTCCAAAGAAAGTCCAAATTGTCCAAACAAATGTCTTTAAAAAAATGCCAAAAACCCCAAGAGTCAGATGTCCCTAACTCCCACGTTCCCACCCTCTCCCCAACAAGTCCCACCCACCAAACAAAGATTAAAAAAGGGGCAAGAGACTAGAGACTTAGCGGCGGGCTAGGACTCGTAGCTGCCGCTCCAACCGCTCAAACTGCTCGAACCGCTCCTCCACCCTGGCTTCCATTTGTGCCATCCTCAGAAGCATTTGCCACTGAAAGGCTCTAAGTCTATAGGGGGGAGCAGCAGTGGTTTATGAATGGTGGTGGGTGGCTGCCTGACCACAGCGACGTACAACTGGAGGCACTGGGCCTGACTGGGGTCTGGGGCATTGGAGGCTGCAGCTGCTGGTGCCTCCTCCTCCTCCTCCTCCTCTAGGACCACCAGCCGCTGATATTTGGCCCTGATGGCCTCCAGCTTCCTTTGCCGGGTCATGGCTGCTATGTCCTGCCTGTTAGGTTGTGATGAGGATGATGGTGGATTGGCAGGAGTAGCTATATAAAGAAAGAAAAAAGACCAATTGTAACCAATGCTCTTAGCAAATTAGTAGCACATAAAATGATATAGTGGTAAAGTAGTACTAGCAGTACATAACATTCACTGGTATCCGCGATTCCTCAGCCCATTTGATTTTTATGTGATTACAGTTCCAGGCATAAAGCACTATAGAGTATGCAAGTATTCTTCTTCTCTCTTGTTTAGCTAAATTAAGGTAGGCAGCCCAGCTCATCTTGCACCCTAGACAGACATACTTGTGTCATGCTGTACTTTGCTACTGTCTGCAGGGAATCACTGACAAAATGTTGACGACAAAAATATCGGAGCCGAAATATCGATGTCCACAATATTGAAGTCCTATCTACATTATGGTAAGTACAAAAATATCGGAAAAGAATATCGTCAAAAATATCGTTGTTAAAAATATCGGTTTTTTTGTTTAAATTTTTTTAAAATAAAGTAAATAATACATATAATTAAAATAAACATAGTTAAAATTATTTTAAAATGTTTAAAATGATAACTAATACATATAATAAAAAAATTAATTAAACATATATACGTATAAAATATAATATATTTACTTACTTAATAATATTTATAAATAATTATTTTAATAACTTATAAATTGTTAAAAAACATTAAAAAAATTATAAATACATATATACAAAAAAAACAATAATATAAATAAAAATATAAAAATATATATAACAAATTAAAAATTACAATATTTTTAATCTTTTAAAAATAAATTATACACAACATTAACTAAAACAGTAGAGAAAATATTGTATAGCGGAGGGGATAAAATTACTATTCCCACTCCAGAGAGTGTAACAGTAGGGAAAGTGTTGGATAGCGTAGAGGTAAAAATTACTATTTCCACTCTAGTGAGTGCAACAGTAGGGAAAGTGTTGGATAGCGTAGGGGTAAAAATTACTATTCCCACTCCAGAGAGTGCAACAGTAGGAAAAGTTTTGGATAGCGTAGAGGTAAAAATTACTATTCCCACTCCAGTGAGTGCAACAGTAGGGAAAGTGTTGGATAGCGTAGGGGTAAAAATTACTATTCCCACTCCAGAGAGTGCAGCAGTAGGGAAAATGTTGGATAGCGTAGGGGTAAAAATTACTATTCCCACCCCACTGAGTGCAACAGTAGAGAAAGTGTTGGATAGCGAAGGGGTAAAAATGACTATTCCCACTCCAATAAGTGCAACAGTAGGGAAAGTGTTGGATAGCGTAGGGGTAAAAATTACTATTCCCACTCCAGAGAGTGCAACAGTAGGGAAAGTGTTGGATAGCAAAGGGGTTAAAATTACTATTCCCACTCCAGAGAATGCAACAGAGGGGAAAGTGTTGGATAGCGTAGGGGTAAAAATTACTATTCCAACTCCAGAGAGTGCAACAGTAGGGAAAGTGTTGGATAGCGTAGGGGTAAAAATTACTGTTCCCACTCGAGAGAATGCAACAGTAGGGAAAGTGTTGGATAGCGAAGGGCTTAAAATTACTATTCCCACTCCAGAGAATGCAACAGTAGGGAAAATGTTAGATAGCGTAGGGGTAAAAATTACTATTCCAACTCCAGACAGTGCAACAGTAGGGAAAGTGTTGGATAGCGTAGGGGTAAAAATTACTATTCCCACTCCAGAGAGTGCAACAGTAGGGAAAGTGTTGGATAGCGTAGGGGTAAAAATTATTATTCCCACTCCAATAAGTGCAACAGTAGGGAAAGTGTTGGATAGCGTAGGGGTAAAAATTACTATTCCCACTCCAGAGAGTGCAACAGTAGGAAAAGTTTTGGATAGCGTAGAGGTAAAGATTACTATTCCCACTCCAGTGAGTGCAACAGTAGGGAAAGTGTTGGATAGCGTAGGGGTAAAAATTACTATTCCCACTCCAGAGAGTGCACCAGTAGGGAAAATGTTGGATAGCGTAGGGGTAAAAATTACTATTCCCACCCCACTGAGTGCAACAGTAGAGAAAGTGTTGGATAGCGAAGGGGTAAAAATGACTATTCCCACTCCAATAAGTGCAACAGTAGGGAAAGTGTTGGATAGCGTAGGGGTAAAATTACTATTCCCACTCCAGAGAGTGCAACAGTAGGGAAAGTGTTGGATAGCAAAGGGGTTAAAATTACTATTCCCACTCCAGAGAATGCAACAGAGGGGAAAGTGTTGGATAGCGTAGGGGTAAAAATTACTATTCCAACTCCAGAGAGTGCAACAGTAGGGAAAGTGTTGGATAGCGTAGGGGTAAAAATTACTGTTCCCACTCGAGAGAATGCAACAGTAGGGAAAGTGTTGGATAGCGAAGGGCTTAAAATTACTATTCCCACTCCAGAGAATGCAACAGTAGGGAAAATGTTAGATAGCGTAGGGGTAAAAATTACTATTCCAACTCCAGACAGTGCAACAGTAGGGAAAGTGTTGGATAGCGTAGGGGTAAAAATTACTATTCCCACTCCAGAGAGTGCAACAGTAGGGAAAGTGTTGGATAGCGTAGGGGTAAAAATTATTATTCCCACTCCAATAAGTGCAACAGTAGGGAAAGTGTTGGATAGCGTAGGGGTAAAAATTACTATTCCCACTCCAGATAGTGCAACCATAGGGAAAGTGTTGGATAGCGAAGGGGTCAAAATTACTATTCCCACTCCAGAGAGTGCAACAGTAGGGAAAGTGTTGGATAGCGTAGGGGTAAAAATTACTATTCCAACTCCACAGAGTTCAACAGTAGGGAAAGTGTTGGATAGCGTAGGGGTAAAAATTACTATTCCCACTCCAGAGACTGCAACTGTAGGGAAAGTGTTGGATAGCAGAGGGTTAAAATTAACATGCATATCAATTTATTTATTTTTTAAATTAAATAACCAATTAATAATTAATTAACAATAAATTAATTATGAATACCAATACATTGAAATTAATAATTACTTTAATAAAATTAAATTATTTCCCACCCTATTCCCCTATAAACCCACAACCCGCTCCTAAAATAAATTAACACAATTCATATAATTATCAATTAATCTATTATTAAAAATTAATTACCAATTAATAATTAGTTAACAATAAATGAATTCTCAATACCAATAAATAAAAATTAATAATTACTTTAATAAAATAAAATTATTTACCACCCTATTCCCCTATAAACCCACAACCCGCTCCGAAAATAAATTAACACAATTAATATAATAATCAATTAATAAAAATTAATTACCAAATAATAATTAATTAACAAAAATGTCATTATCAATACCAATAAATAAAAAGTAATAATTAATTTATTATAATAAATTACTTCCCACCCTATTCCCCTCTAAACCCACAACCCACTCCTAAAATAAATTAACACAATTAATATAATTATCAATTAATCAAGTAATACAAATTAATTACTAATTAATAATTAACAATAAATTAATTATCAATACCAAAAATAAAAATTAATAATTACTTTATTATAATTAAATTACTTCCCACCCTATTCCCCTATAAACCCACAACCCGCTACGGAACTAAAACACAAAATTTAATTAAAAATAATTAATAATTTCTAGAAATTATTATTTAATTTACTATAATTAAATTACTGCCCACCCTATTCCCCTATAAACCCACAACCCGCTACGGTACTAAAACTCAAAATTTACTTTTAAAAAAATTACTAACTTCAAAAAATGTAATACATATATTTTAAAAAAGTACAATACTTAACAAAAAATATAAAACACATACATATAAAATACATTCTAAAATACATAACACTAATATAAATATCGATATTATTAACAACAATATTTTTGCAAACGATATTACTGACTTCTATATTAACAAAAACAATATTTCTTACCTTCAGGTCGATATTCTGGTCATCAATATTCTTGATGTCGATATTCTGTCCCTTCGATATTTCCAACTGGATATTTCTGTCGTTCGAAAAAAAAACCTCGATATTATGTCTGTGCACCGTCTGCAGGTGAGGCAGCTGTACCACACATTTATCTCTTTTCCTATCATGGCCATGCTCTGTTAAATCAAATGCTCACTTTCACTTTCACCCTGATTACATCAAGGCAGATGAATAGTTACTAATATATGAATGATATATGGTGCAACGTAAGGTACTACTATTGCAACCATGCAGCTGATAGGCCACCCATGAGTGACACTGGCGAAATACCTTGGTAAGGAAGTGGGCCTCGGAGGGAGGCGATTGATGATGATGATGGGTTGGTAGGGTACATAATATATGACTACTGTGAGTCAAGGGAGTAGTCTGAAATGCAACCTCTCTCAAACATTTGAATCAAAAACCTTGATAAAAAAACATTCCTTGTTTACTTTTCTTCCCAGGGATTTTTCCACTTTTCACTGCATTTTTATTCTAGCATTATTTTTATTCTTCACATTTGGCTTTGCTACTCAGTCACCGATTAAGTTTTACATTTCCTTTATCAAGTCTTCACTATGAATATAAGTACCATCCATCCATCCAAACATGGCTATCATTCTCAACAAACCTTTCACCAACATACATTTGTCATTTTACCCACCCATGCGTCCTTGCTTTGACCCTTCAAACTGCCCGGAGGATTCCTTTCACCCATATTTTTTCACACACGCAGGCAGGCATAATCTTTTCTTCCATCTTTCACCCATCCTTCACCCACCCACCCATGCATCCATCCTATCAGCCACCTATATCCATCCTTTCACCTTTGCATCCTTCTGTGCCAGTCATATTACATTTCACCCATCCTTCCTCCTTCCATCCTTCTTTCCCATTAACCCATCAAGGTCTGACTCTTCTTCATGAAACTTTCTCTGCTGAGTTGAAGATAGAAAAGGCCATAAGTTACTCAACTCCAGCTGTATATGCTAATGCTAAGTAAAGAGGGGTGTCTTCAACTGTTCACAACTTAGGGGTCGATTCCGATCTCGGCCGGAAGCGCACCGAATATGATTCGTTCGGAAAAAATACGAGCCAAATGCGTTTTTCCCGAACGATTCGAACAGTCGTCCGAGCGAGCAAGTACGCTGCGCATTACTGCTAAAATTCCGAACGAGCCGTACGTACCCATTCCATCTCCAGTTCCCCGACCGAGCTGGATCCTGAAACGCTGATTCGAGTCGCACGGAAGTAAATACACAGCACCTACCGGCCGGACAAGTACGATGCGCAATCCATACGCGCCGAACTGGTCGCTACGTCCGGCACGTCAGAGCATCCGGGAGAGCAGCACATAAGCTCCGATTCGCGCCACAAGACGATCCACGGCTACGAGACGAACAAGCCAGCTACGAGTACGAGTCGAAGCCACGAGAAACCCGAACGAGACGAACCAACCATGAATCCCATCGCGCAGGTCCTACCAATACTCTACATCTATTACCGGAACCGGTACGGACGTGTACGGCACAGACGGTAAGTCAAACACCCACTACACAAACAAACGACACGTACCCGACATATGTCACACACACATAGGGATGCAGAAATGACGTACACTAGCAACAGCAGAACCATAGGGGCGGGATGGCTATCACCAATGCCATACACACCCATAGGGGCCTGGATGCCTACCAGTACCACCACCCCTACTCAGGGGGTGCTGGATGCCTGTCACTACTACCATCCCCACTCATGGGGGGCTGGATGCCTGTCACTACTACCATCCCCACTCATAGGGGAATTGATGCCTACCACTACCACCACCCCTACTCAGGGGGGGCTGGATGCCTACCACTACCACCACCCCTACTCATGGGGTCCTGGATACCTACCACCACCACCACCCCTACTCATGGGGGTTGGATGCCTACCACTACCACCACCCCTACTCAGGGGGGGCTGGATGCCTACCACTACCACCACCCCTACTCAGGGGGGGCTGGATGCCTACCGCTACCACCACCCCTACTCAGGGGGGGCTGGATGCCTACCACTACCACCACCCCTACTCAGGGGGGGCTGGATGCCTACCACTACCACCACCCCATCTCATGTGGGCTGGATGCCTGTCACTACTACCATCCCCACTCATGGGGGGCTGGATGCCTGTCACTACTACCATCCCCACTCATAGGGGAATTGATGCCTACCACTACCACCACCCCTACTCAGGGGGGGCTGGATGCCTACCACTACCACCACCCCTACTCATGGGGTCCTGGATACCTACCACCACCACCACCCCTACTCATGGGGGTTGGATGCCTACCACTACCACCACCCCTACTCATGGGGGCTGGATGCCTACCACTACCACCACCCCTACTCAGGGGGGGCTGGATGCCTACCACTACCACCACCCCTACTCAGGGGGGGCTGGATGCCTACCGCTACCACCACCCCTACTCAGGGGGGGCTGGATGCCTGTCACTACTACCATCCCCACTCATAGGGGAATTGATGCCTACCACTACCACCACCCCTACTCATGGGGTCCTGGATACCTACCACCACCACCACCCCTACTCAGGGGGGGCTGGATGCCTACCACTACCACCACCCCTACTCAGGGGGGGCTGGATGCCTACCACTACCACCACCCCTACACAGGGGGGCTGGATGCCTACCACTACCAGCACTCCTACTCAGGGGGGGCTGGATGCCTACCACTACCACCACGCCATCTCATGTGGGCTGGATGCCTGTCACTACTACCATCCCCACTCATGGGGGGCTGGATGCCTGTCACTACTACCATCCCCACTCATAGGGGAATTGATGCCTACCACTACCACCACCCCTACTCAGGGGGGGCTGGATGCCTACCACTACCACCACCCCTACTCATGGGGTCCTGGATACCTACCACCACCACCACCCCTACTCATGGGGTCCTGGATACCTACCACCACCCCTACTCAGGGGGGGCCTGTATGCCTACCACTACCACCACCCCTACTCAGGGGGGGCTGTATGCCTACCACTACCACCACCCCTACTCAGGGGGGGCTGGATGCCTACCACTACCACCACCCCTACTCAGGGGAGGCTGGATGCCTGTCACTACCACCACCCCTACTCAGGGGGGGCTGGATGCCTACCACTACTACCACCCCTACTCATGGGGGGCTGGATGCCTGTCACTACTACCATCCCCACTCATGGGGGGCTGGATGCCTGTCACTACTACCATCCCCACTCATAGGGGAATTGATGCCTACCACTACCACCACCCCTACTCAGGGGGGGCTGGATGCCTACCACTACCACCACCCCTACTCATGGGGGTTGGATGCCTACCACTACCACCACCCCTACTCAGGGGGGGCTGGATGCCTACCACTACCACCACCCCTACTCAGGGGGGCTGGATGCCTACCACTACCACCACCCCTACTCATGGGGGGCTGGATGCCTGTCACTACTACCATCCCCACTCATAGGGGAATTGATGCCTACCACTACCACCACCCCTACTCATGGGGTCCTGGATACCTACCACCACCACCACCCCTACTCAGGGGGGGCTGGATGCCTACCACTACCACCACCCTACTCAGGGGGGCTGGATGCCTACCACTACCACCACCCCTACTCAGGGGGGGCTGGATGCCTACCACTACCACCACCCCTACTCAGGGGGGCTGGTGCCTACCACTACCACCACCCCTACTCATGGGGTGCTGGATGCCTGTCACTACTACCATCCCCACACATAGGGGAATTGATGCCTACCACTACCACCACCCCTACTCAGGGGGTGCTGGATGCCTGTCACAACTACCATCCCCACTCATAGGACGTGTAATGCATGACACAACCAGCATACTCCAACATAAGGAATGTCAGCAAAAGACATCCCCCCAACATCATGACAAGAGTGTGTAGTCTGTGTCAAATGCCTACAACACTGAACATGACATTGAACATACAATGTGACCGCCTATCACATGTGTCACACAAAAATGTGTGTGGCCTTCACAATGCAAGCAGAGCATGACCACTGTGGCAATGGGGTCTAAACCCCCATCATCACAGGGACCAAAAGGTAAGTGTGGGGTCCATAGCTGAAGCACATTTTGAACATTGTGGCAATGGGGTCTAAACCCCCATCATCACAGTGACCAAAAGGTAAGTGTGGGGTCCATAGCTGAAGCACATTTTGAACATTGTGGCAATGGGGTCTAAACCCCCATCATCACAGTGACCAAAAGGTAAGTGTGGGGTCCATAGCTGAAGCACATTTTGAACATTGTGGCAATGGGGTCTAAACCCCTTCATCACAGTGACCAAAAGGTAAGTGTGGGGTCCATAGCTGAAGCACATTTTGAACATTGTGGCAATGGGGTCTAAACCCCCATCATCACAGTGACCAAAAGGTAAGTGTGGGGTCCATAGCTGAAGCACATTTTGAACATTGTGGCAATGGGTTCCAAACCCCCATCATCACAGTGACCAAAAGGTAAGTGTTGTCATGGAAAAAGCTGCAACTGCCAAACAGCATGGATGATTCCTGGTCACAGAACAACAAACACATCAGTGGCAAAGTAGTGGTTGTGTCCCATAGCAACATATATTGGGTGAGGCAAACAGTGCAGTGCAAATAAAACATACCTTTGTCCATGTGCAGACAAACATCACCCATGGGGACTGACATCGTCTCCATTTATCAATTACACAATGCCAGAAGTGACCATCATAATGCAGACCCACATATCTGCACTAATGAACACACAAATGTAGATATCCTGGGGAGACTGTAGATGTGAGGTGAACAAATACCATACCATGGCAGCAATGGGACATATGAACCATGATAATTCTGCTGACTGATGACCTAGGAGTCCCAGGGACAGCATGGGAAATCCTCCAAACAACATACAGGCAATGGCACACCAAAGATATGCCAATGCAGTGGTGCAGATGCACAAACACAAACAGGCAGCCTCACACTGCATATCAAACACAACAGGTGATGGGGGGGGGTGTGCCAGTTTCCCCAGGCAACTACACAACACATGAGGAGGCCTGAATTCCAATTACCCAGATGTGTATACAGTGCCATACAAAAGTAACTCATGGATCGGATTCCCCTATGTGGGCAATCAGGCATTGATAGATGAGAGGGAGCCCAAATTACACATGTCACACAAGCTTGTAGGAACAGGAACTGACACAGCAAGACACAGACCCACCACAGCACTACCCCCAGGGACCCCACATTGTGGTGACACTAGCCTGCATGATAATCCCACTGTGATGACAAAGGTAGATGTCGTTCACACTGTGAACCACAGCCATGTCTCCTGAGCAACAAACTACCATCACACCTACACAAGCACAAATCAATCAGCACGGCCTGTCAGCCAAGGCCAATATGGAGGTCGGAGTCTAGCCATGCAACAACTCACATTTGCACACACTCAACACCACACACCTTGATCTCCACCAATGTGCAGCAGTGAAGCTCACATGGACAGGTGACATTGCACATGCACCCATGACAATCCCAGGGGTGGTTGTGGGAACTAAGGTGCAGAAACCCATCACACCTGGCCAGTCAACAAGACTCGTGAATGTCTGACACACTGCACAGTACGCCGTACATGGGCATGATGTGAACTCCACCCCAATCAATGGGATCCCGGCCACAGTCACACACCAGTGAAGAAGCCAAGGTCACCCACAAAGAACACATGTAGACAACTTCCAACATTGCAGCTCTGACCCTGAGGAGTGGCAGCAGTCACACACACAACGTGTCACAATCACTGAAAGCTACCACAAACTGTAAATGACATGACTTGTGTAACCAACAAGTGCCAAGGGGAATCCTGACTGTGTCTCATCTGCGTTTGCCCACATCCCCAGCCCTGACAACAAAGAAAACTAGGGATGACAACCTGATGAACATTAGTTTGCCATGCACCCACATCACAGAGAAACCAGGTACAAGATGCTGGATGAACACAGGACAACTCAGCAAGCATCACAAACAGGAACATCCGTAGGGACACAGCCGGTGTAGGAAAAGGGAAGGGAACACACACAGACATGCTTACACAACACACAACACGGGCCCAGGCAATGTCACCGGATTACACACTGCCATGAGGGCACTCCACTCCTGTGGAAGGTCCGCTGTGCCAAACCTTGTCTGTGCACCACTCAAACATGTCAGCAAAACACTCGGTCAGTGAGTCAACAATCACAACACACTGAAGGCTCTGCTCACATCAGCCTGGGTACGGGAGTGTCACGTCAGTCATCTGCATATACCCAAAACACGTGCCAAGCAAGTTGCACTGTACACACAGATGAGTCCTTCAACATTGATGTGCTAAACTGCATGTCCAGTGGAGATGGGCACACAGTCAGGGAAATAGAAACATTGAACAGTGGTAAGCCCACCAGATGTGCATCAGTGTAAGCCACAGATGTCAATTTACAAATGCAAAACGTACATCCCTGTGTCAAATGCAGAACATTACACCCTCAGACTGCAGCAAAGGATGCTATGGATCCAGACTAGATTAGGACACATATCCCATGGACCACATGGAGTCCATCACAGCAACACTTCATTTACCTGATCTGAACACTATTACAACAGCAAATGCATGATGATACTCATCTACCTCATGTACATCAAAAGAAAAACCACTAGTAAACAAAAAGAGGCTTTATTCAGCAAATTTGAAAGAAAAATTAGAAGTCCAAAAGAAACTAAGGCCAATGGCCAGTCCACATACACAGTCCGAACAGGGTGATACACTTGTCACCCATTGCTTGCCTGCACTGGTACGGACAGGGGACATCCCCCTCGGAGGGGCATACAAGGGGCAGGCCAGGCACCACAGGGACAGGATCAGGGGATGCCAGAAGGAGGCAGTGAAGGGGGGGTGGGTGCAGGAGTGTCACCGGCAACTGCAGTGGAGGTGTCTGACTCAGTGGGGGCCGGCACCACTGTAGGGCACAAGTCAGATGGTGTGGGTGCTGGCACCACTGCAGTGGGCCGGTCAGATGGAGTGGACTGGGTCCCCACTGCAGTGCCCAAGTCAGACGGTGTTGTTGTGGACTCCACTGCAGTGCATAACTCCAAGGGAGTGGAAGGGGGGCAGATGAGGTGGGCAGGACAGAGGGGGGACCCGGTCTCCACACCAGTGGCACAAACAGGCCGAGCGTCTGGCTTGGGGGTGGAAGAGCAAGTGGTAGGGGGGGAGGGCCTAAGCATTTTGGGGATGCGGTATGGGTGTGTGGGGGAACCTGGGGCAGGGTGTGGCGGGGGAACCTGTGTAGTGGTGGCCTGGGGGATGGAGGAGAGAGACTGTGTGGTGGAGCTGCGTGGTGGTGGTGGTGGGGTCTTGCCCTTCCTGGTCCGGGGGGACTTCCGAATGGGGTCCTCAGTCTGCCTGTGCCTGGGGGAGGGTGTCCGGGTGTGAGGGGCACTCCCCTCTGTGTGTGGTGGTCCCCTCTTCTGCCTGTGCGTTGGCTCAGATGGATCCATGGGGAAGAGGCCAAGCTCACAGAGGAAGAGCTTCTGGGAGGGGGGGGGTTGCAGGTGAGGCAAGGGAAGGGGTTTTGGAGGGAGAGGTATCTGAGGACTGCGCAGTGCCCGTGGATGCGTGTGTGTGTTCCTGGGCCCCATCCCCTGTGAGTGAGGTATCAGTCCCCTGACTGTGCATGCGTGTGCGTCTGGATTTTGGCATGTGTGTCTGTGTGCTGCTTGTGTCTGTGCTGGTGGGTGCCTGTGCTGGTGTGTGTGTGCTTGGGACAGGCAGGGTGCTGGGGATTGTGGATGGGGCAGAGGTAGGAGGGATGAGGGACTGTTGCAGGAGGGACACTGCTGCCGTCAGTGAGGAGGCCATGGACTGATTGGTCCGATGTAGGGCGGACATGCCAGATGACATGCCCTCCATGAATGACACCAGTTGTGTCAACAGACCCGTGTGTGCATGGAGGACACTCAGCACTGATGTCTGCCTACATGGATCTGTTTAAGCAAGTCCACAGACTCTACACTCAGGGCAGCAGGGGAGACAGAGGCAGGGGGTGCGGTGCCTGGCATGAAGGAGACACGCTCCCCTACACGGGAGCCACCACAGACATGTGGGATGGGAGCAGATGGGAGGGTGGAGATGGTGGTGGTGGCGGGGGCAGACTTGCTTGATTTTGTCTCTGATCTGCTGACACCCGCCTCCACAAGGGAGTCCTCACTGGAAGTGCTGTGGTCCCCAGCCGAGGTGGTCGTAGCTGAGGTCTCCTCAGTGGGGCTCCCCTCACCCTCCGTGCCACTGGGTCCCTCGGTCTTACCTGCAGTGGACCCAGTCTGGCTCTGCCGCTCCTCCTGGTCCGTGGAGCTGTCTCCTCCTGTGGCCGTGGATGTATCTGCAAACAATCAGGATAAACAGAGCAACATTAGTCACCTGTACTGACCACACACGCCACAGTAAGTACAGCGCATCACAGAGCAAGCCCTGCCATCATTTGCTAGACATTGCAATAAGTGCTGACACTGATTTGAAGAAGCCCATTGTCTGCCTGACAGTCATTCATGCCACACATATCCTACCTGTCCATGCACCCATCTGTCTGGTGCCTGTTGTATGCGACTAATCATATGTGCACACATGCACCACATACACAGTTGTTGGACATCCAAGAGAACATGTGGAAATGTGTCACTCCAAACACATGCCATCTCCTGCCACTGACTCAGTACGTGTGTCAGGAAAAGGGACGGGCAGAGTCTCAGTCGATATGCGGGTTTTGCTTCCATCACTAGACACAATGATGTCCTCATGTCCTGATAGACAATGCGACAATGGTGTGCTTGCAGGACATATCACACTACTGCTGGATCACCCTTTGCGAGTTGAATGTCATGGCACAGGCCTGTCTGGCAAGTCAGTCTACACTGTCTCCTGTCACAGGGGCAGTGCACACACACAACACCAGTCTACACTGTGTCACAATCATGGAAGTTTTGGGCATGCAAGCTCTGTAGCTGACAGGTGCACATGTGCACCCCTGGCCACCCACATCATGAGGACTAAGATGATCCCACGTCAATCAAATGAGACATTTGAGTGACTGCAAACACAAATCCATACACATGGGCACTTCACCGTCTGATGAGAATGAACCAAAGCTGCCTGCACCTCAATGTTTCATACACCTTTGTGCACAGTCAAGGGATCAGAGACCTATGCATTAACCAATGTGCAGATCCCATAGTCACAACTCAGATGGCTGGCCACCCCAAATTGTTAAACACTCCAGGAGTAAAAAAAGCAAGGCCACACCATGGTGACACAGAGGCAGACACCTGAGTGCACTCTTCACAATGCCCAATATGTATGCTGACACACGGGAGTGGGAGAACAGAGTGCCTTCGATGTACGGAGTAGGCATTACAGTCCTGGTCCATGTGCAACATGGTATTGCCCTGAACACTAGGCAGGTGGCTATGCATGTGTCACACACATGATGTACATACTTCTGAGGCTCCCCCCTTGGTCTCTGCTGCAGCATGGGTGTGTGGCACATACCCCAGACATGTGTTGAGTCAGAGCAGCAATTGGAACACATTGTGAAGCCATACCCAGAGTACATGTCAGATCACAGGCATTGTGTGAGCAATTGTACCACCCATGCAGCCCACAACAAAGTTCCTGTAACTGATGCTGTCCCCAACTTGAACCACAGGTAACTGCAAGTACACAGTACCCAAGTGACCTAAGTCACAGACTGTAAGGGCCACACCTGTGTATCAGATGAGGAGGGGGCATGACACAAGTGAGGGACATGAGTCCAGGACGACAAGACAGTTGTACTGTGGACGTGGAACCAGGCTAAAGGAGTGCATAGAGCATGTTAGTCATAGTACACAGAAAAGGCTAGCACTTACCCCCTCCTTGCTGCTGTCTGGCCTTCAGCTGCCCATCCAGGTCAGGGAAGACCACCGCCAGAATCCGGAGCATGTGGGGGGTCAGGGTCCGGTGTCCGCCCCTCCTGCGAGGAGGCGACATCTTCAGCTGGACCCTTGCGATCCTCCAGGTCCAGCCACGAAGGTCCTGCCACCTCTTCTGGCAGTTGCGGATCCTGCGCCTGTAGACCCCCACAGATCTTACGGCCCAGACGATGGTCAGCCAGATGTCCTGCTTCTGGTGGGCATCAACCTGTGAGGATGACAAAGTGAAAAGGCCATTACTACACATGCAACATATCCGTGCATCACACAGTTGGATATACATGTCTCAATCACAGGGGCATATGATGTACACAGGTAGTGCAACTATGGCTATGAACAGTTGTCCAGCAGTTACTAAATGGTATCATTGCCTGGGAAGTAAAACCTTGTTGGAATGCACTGTTACTGCACTATACCTGTTCAGTGCATGTAACTAAACACTTTGGGGGGTGACAACTACTCAGTGAGCATGCTAGCCACTGGTGTACCCACTGTAAGTCTTGCTAGTCAGACAACATGCACAATTAGTAAGGTAGTGGACAGCACACTCACCTGCTCCCCTGGTTTCCCATACAGCTTGCTGTACTGTGGAAGCAGGCTGTCCAGCAGGGCCTGGTTCTCCTCAGTGGTGAAGGCTGGGGCTCTCTCCACAGTACGTGCCATTGCAGTAGCCAGAGGATACAGAGACAGCAGCAGTGGTGGTGGCAGATGTCGTCCTGGAGCATGTAGTGCAGGCAAGTGAGCTCTCAGGGGAACAGCCAGCATTATATGTGTGCTGCAGCGGCAGATACTGTCCCATGTGTCCAAAGTGATAGGTTCAAGTCGTTTGCATCTTCTGAATCTGGCCAATCCATGGAATTGCACCACTTATACATGCCCACAGTATCCTTCAAAAGTTCAACTTCATGACACCCATGAATTTGCAACATTGTTGTGGGTGGCCAACTGAATTCACTGCATCCGACTCGTAAAGGCTTCGAAAACGCGTCCGTTACCATGTCAGTCCATAGCCAATGCGTGCGCACCGATCGGTCCATTGCTGTACAACGCATATTTCGAAAAACAACACGCATCCGTCCACATCATATGCAATGGCCAATGCGTGCGCACCGATCGGTCCATTGCTGTACAACGCGTATTTCGGGAAACGACACGCATCCGTCCACATCATATGCAATGGCCAAAGCGTGCGCACCGATCGGTCCATTGCTGTACAACGCGTATTTTGGGAAACGACACGCATCCGTCCACATCATATGCAATGGCCAATGCGTGCGCACCGATCGGTCCATTGCTGTACAACGCGTATTTCGGGAAACGACACGCATCCGTCCACATCATATGCAATGGCCAATGCGTGCGCACCGATCGGTCCATTGCTGTACAACGCGTATTTCGGAAAACGACACGCATCCGTCCACATCATATGCAATGGCCAATGCGTGCGCACCGATCTGTCCATTGCTGTACAGCGCGTATTTCGGGAAACAACACGCATCCGTCCACATCATATGCAATGGCCAATGCGTGCGCACCGATCGGTCCATTGCTGTACGACGCGTCCCTGTACAAGTCACTCGCATATGTCACCATGGTTGTCACTGGTGCACGTATGCCAGCCACAATTACTTGCCAGGGACTCAGGGGCACACCTACAACACCACAGCCTGTCCACACTGTATCCTAAGGCATGTAAGGCTGCATTACCTGTGTGTGTATGGGGGTCAACATGTGGTTTGTTGGGTGGCACTTGGGGGCAGCCACTCCCAGGCTGTGCACGTGTTCATGGGGACAGAATCCTTTGTGTGTTGTGCACATGACCACTGTGATGTGCAACTATTCAGTTCAGAGCATGTGGCATGGTCACATCTCCAGGTTGTGTATGTGTATGTTATGTCACATACACCCTGAGTCCCATGTGGGATGGTATGTACGTCACAGGGTGACCCATTGCCACAATTGTGATGGCCCTCCACAGTCTGTGTGCATGTTGTGTTTCAGATGTCTAGGATTCCATGTGCACAATGTGAGACAGTCTCCACATCCACGTTGTTTGTGCATCAACTTTGATGTTGTGCGTGTGTGTGTCACAGATGTCCATATCTGTCCTGCAGAGGCAACAGGGGCCACTACCTGTGGGAGTCATGGTTGTTTTGCTGGCGTGTACATGATAGGCCATGTCATGCCAGTGTCCATGTGGCAATACAGGGTCCCTAGGAATCTACCTGTCAAAGAGCTGTGATGCCTGGGGCACATCTGTCCTCACTTGTCACTGTGGTGTGTGTTTGGAACGTGACAGCAGTACATGGGTACTGTGACACAGCCAAATGAATTCCCATAGCACAACCTGAAACTTGTTGTCAGCACATGTTGAACTGAGATGTTAGATGTTGACCATGTAGGTGCCATATATGTCCATACAGAACGGCACACACATCAAGTACTTGTGTCTCGTAATGATGTATCATATGATATTAAGTATGGTCAATGCCACATATGTGGGGTGACTGACAATCTTTCTTTGTTCACCTATGCACTGCAGGGCACCAGCTGTCCATAGACCATTCCCTGACCTTGCAACCATGGTTGAACGTGACTGCATCCGACGGTACCGCTTCAACAGGCCGCTTATTGAGGAATTGGCGGTGCAGTTGGCCCCACATTTGCAACCTGGCCAGCCATACCCTGCAGTGCTGACCCCCAAGGTGAAGGTGATGGCAGCCCTACACTTCTTTGCCACCGGTACCTTTCAACACACTGTGGCGTCTGCTGGTGGGATGTCACAGACCATGTTCAGCCGTGTGCTACGCGATGTTTTGGAAGCGATGTTGAGATTCTTGAACCAGTACATCTATTTCCCTAAACGTCAACAACTCACTGACGTCAAGAGTGACTTCTATGCCCTGGGGAGGATGCCACATGTCATCGGCTCCATTGATGGGACACATGGCTTTGGTACCACCACAGGCACATGAGCAGGCATACAGGAACAGGAAACATTAACATTCTATCAATGCCCTGGTGGTATGTCTTGCAGATATGAGCATCTCACATGTGTGTGCACGTTTCCCCGGTTCTGCACACGTGCCTACGTAATGAGGAGTAGTCGCATCCAGAGGATGATGTCACAGATGCAGAACCAGCGTGCCTGGCTTGTCGGTGTGTGCTGACTTTGTACCATTGTGTGTGTTCTGCAATGTAGTATTCCACCCTCTTTTCCAACTCAGCTAATGTGCAATTGTCTGTATGTAGGTGACTCCGGATACCCCAACATGCCGTGGTTGCTGACACCCCTCAGGAACCCTGTGACACCAGCCCAGATGCGCTACAATGAGGCACATGGTCGGACCAGGAGAGTGATCGAGCGGACATTTGGTCTCCTGAAGAGCCGCTTTCACTTCCTGGACAAGACAGGAGGGGCCCTCCCATATGCCCCTGCAAAGGTGTGCAAGATTGTCATCGTCTGCTGCATGCTGCACAACCTGGCAGTGCGGAAGGAGTTGCCTCTCATCCTGGATGACGATGACCAACATCCGCCACCTGTGGAGGATCCTGGCCTGGGCCACGATGCCAGTGATGATGATGATGATGAGGGGGATGTCCGCACACAGCTCATCACCAACTTCTTCAGCTGAATGTGAGTATCCAGGGATGTTATGTCAATGATGTGAGTTTGCATGATATGTGTTGGTGGTGCTCTGTTGCTGTTTGAGTGTGGCCATGTGCTACTTGACTGTATGCGTGCAGCGATGTGTCCTTACAGGTAGTCTGTACTCCCCAACAGTGTTGACATGCTAACTTGGTTTTGTGTAGGTATCTTGTGACATGTATTGGGCATGAGTATTGCAGTTCTGTCCTGTTCTTCAGTGCTTTTGACTGTGTGTCATGTCTGTCCTTCACAGGGTACTTTCAGAGTTGTTTGGTCAACTCGGATCCCCCGACACCATGATTCAACTTCCAGGGTGGAAGCAGTCGTTTCCCTGCAGGTGATGTGCCACACACCCCTGGACTTTATTTCCTCTACACTTGGTGACTGTGTGGCCACTGCCACGTGGGATTACCTTGCATCTGTAGTGGAAACAACATGTTGCAAATGTGTAATATACCTGTGCTTCACTTTGGGATGTGCGTTGTCTGTGGTCACACATCTGACTGACATTTGCTTACTTCACCTGTGGGCTAGTTAACACAGACTCTGAATAGGTGTGGTGTCTGTGCACTCCACTGTATTTCCTGGCAACATCAGTGTAGGCGATGAGTCAGACGGCCCTGGTGTGTATGTGTTGTGTAGCCCTAGTGGTGTGTCTCCCTCATATGTGTCACGTCGCCATGACTCACATGACGGTGTTGAACTTGCTGTAGCAGTTAGCATGCACAGTGTCATTTAGCAGATCATCATCTCCATGACAAAACATCGTTGGAATCACAACAGAGGCAAGTATGGTGTATTAGTGAGTTTATTTACATACATGTGTGAGGATAGTGCACAGGATGGTGGGTGCTGTACATTGGGATTGGAATCCAAAGTTCCCAGATGAGTTGGAAGTGTTGGTAGCAGAAATGTCCTGAGTAAAGTCCACAGTCATCTGATACATTGGTCCAACTTAAACTCCCCATGTCATGTGGGAGAGTTGGGTTGCATTCGACAGGGTGAACAGTTTGCACACAAAGGAGAAATTCCAGAACAGGTGTTGGGTTCCTAGGGGATGTACATGGCCATCGGCCTCTCAGTTTTCCTTCCTCGGACGACCCCTCTTCTTTCGGGGGGGACCCTCAGGTGCAGGCCGCTGCGGTGCAGAGGACTCTCCGCCAGAGTCATCCTCCCTCCCTGTGGCAGTTGCAGTTGTTGCGGCACCAGATGTTGTGGGCACACAGGGAGGTGTGGCCATGTTGGTGCTATCTGGCGGAGGCATGTCAATACGTCCCTCTGCACCGCTGTCAGTTCTTCCAATGTGTCCCACTTGGACTCCATGCCAGACATGTGTGTCTCCACACGGGACATGTGGGAGTCCAAGCGAGCATGATGGGAAGCCTGCCGCTGTTGAATGTCCTTGAGGATCCCCACTACCTGGCTGACCTCTCCGGTGCTATTCTGGTACACATCAGCAATGCGTACCAGTTGTGGGTCATCATGGAGTCCAGACCCCTCTGCAAACAGCGACCTCTGCCTACCACCCCTCCCACCACCCCTGGCCACACGTGCGGGACCTGCGGTGGCACGCACAGGTGACCCTAGGCCCCCTTGGGGGTTGGTACTGGGGTTGTTGTCCGTTGCTTCACGGTGGGCCGGGGTCCCTGTGCTGTTGTCATTGGTGGTCCTTGGTCTGTCCGTGTCGGCGGGGGTGGTCTGTGTGTTGGCAGATGTTGGAGGAGTGGGTGCAGGGGGTGCAGATGGTGGTCCTGCTGGTGCTGCATGATGACTCACACCGGAGGGGCCAGGTAGGTCTTCGCCATCCGAGGAGGGCAGAGGCTGTTCCACACCAGAGAGCTCAGGGGCCCCCGGAGCCTGGGACAGGGACTCCTCATCATCTGCTGCTGTGTCCCCATCATCACCTGTTTTTGGAAGAGACACACAATGTATGTTATGTTTCTACAGGCATCAATGGTTCAAACACCTGACAGTTGTGACTGTACCTCTGGATGCGGGCCTGTACATTGCATTGTCCTAAGTTGTCACAGTCAGAGGTTGATATTGGTGTAGCACATTGTCCTGCCAACCTGAAGCATTTCAATGTGAATGTTGAGGTGTGTGCATGGCCAGCATTGGTGGTATTTGGTTGACATCCGGCCCTCCTTCTCCCCCCAGCCCAGTTATCCCACCATGAAGCATGCCACCCTTGCAGTGGGTGCAGGTTGACTCTCAGGATGTCAGTCAGTGGTGTCCTGCTGTTGGTTGGTGCCCAGTTCCCAGCAGGGCCTTGTGCTCCCCACAACAGAGCACCATTGTCAGACATCTTTGAAGTGGCTTTTAACTCCCTGTGAGGTGTGCATGCTTCAGTGTGAGCTTGCTGGGCCATGTGGGTGGGGGATTTTGGGCTGTGACTTACACTACCATCATGCTATTGCCTACACCCCCCTTCCCAGCTTGCCCATACTTCCTTCCTTTTGACTCTGCTTCCCTGTGGGGTAGTGTGCCTGTGCTGACAGGATGGCTGACAGTGTTGTCCTGGCGTTAGTTTGGCTACAAGTCCCAAAAGTGTCCCTGTGCTTCACACAGCATAACCCAGGGTGGTGGTTCTTTGTGGGATATTTAATTAGAGTGTGAGGCAATGCATTCTCCCAGGTGAGTTATGTGGAGTTTGTGTTAAGGGTATGTGTGAGAAAAGCTGCTGGTAACTATGGTCAGTGCTGTCAGTCCTCCTTCCCACCCAGCCAGATATCCCATCATGGAACGTGCTTCCATTGCAGGGAGTGCAAGTTGGCTTTCAGGATGTCAGTCAGTGGTGTCCTGCTGTTGGTTGGTGCACAGTTCCCAGCAGGGCCCTGTGCTCCCCACAGCAGTACCCAGTGTCAGCCATCTTGTCAGTTCTTTTCCACTCCCTGTGATGTGAGCATGGTTCAGAGTGGTGTTGATGTGCCAATTGTGAGGGTGACCAATATCTGTGACTACCACTCCCATCATGCTATTGCTTACACCCCCCTTCCCAGCATGCCCATACTTCCTTCCTTTTGAGTGGACTTCACTGTGTGTGAGTGTGACAGCAATGGCAAGATGGCTGACAGTGGTGTCCTGTTGTTTGTTGGTGCACAGTTCCCAGCAGTGCCTTTTGCTCCCCACAACAGAGCACCATTGTCAGACATCTTTGAAGTGGCTTTTCACTCCCTGTGAGGTGTGCATGCTTCAGTGTGAGCTTGCCGGGCCATGCGGGCGGGGGATGTTGAGCTGTGACTACCACTCCCATCATGCTATTGCCTACACCCCCCTTCCCAGCATGCCCATACTTCCTTCCTTTTGAGTGGACTTCACTGTGTGTGAGTGTGACAGCAATGGCAAGATGGCTGACAGTGTGGTCCTGTTGTTTGTTGGCGCACAGTTCCCGGCAGGGCCTTGTACTCCCCACAACAGAGCACCATTGTCAGACATCTTTGAAGTGGCTTTTCACTCCCTGTGAGGTGTGCATGCTTCAGTGTGAGCTTGCCGGGCCATGCAGGTGGGGGATGTTGAGCTGTGACTACCACTCCCATCATGCTATTGCCTACACCCCCCTTCCCAGCATGCCCATACTTCCTTCCTTTTGAGTGGACTTCACTGTGTGTGAGTGTGACAGCAATGGCAAGATGGCTGACAGTGGTGTCCTGTTGTTTGTTGGTGCACAGTTCACAGCAGGACCTTGTGCTCCCCACAACAGAGCACCATTGTCAGACATCTTTGAAGTGGGTTTTCACTCCCTATGAGGTGTTCATGCTTCAGTGTGAGCTTGCCGGGCCATGCGGGTGGGGGATATTGAGCTGTGACTACCACTCCCATCATGCTATTGCCTACACCCCCCTTCCCAGCATGCCCATACTTCCTTCCTTTTGACTCTGCTTCCCTGTGGGGTAGTGTGCCTGTGCTGACAGGATGGCTGACAGTGTTGTCCTGGCGTTAGTTTGGCTACAAGTCCCAAAAGTGTCCCTGTGCTTCACACAGCATAACCCAGGGTGGTGGTTCTTTGTGGGATATTTAATTAGAGTGTGAGGCAATGCATTCTCCCAGGTGAGTTATGTGGAGTTTGTGTTAAGGGTATGTGTGAGAAAAGCTGCTGGTAACTATGGTCAGTGCTGTCAGTCCTCCTTCCCACCCAGCCAGATATCCCACCATGGAACGTGCTTCCATTGCAGGGAGTGCAAGTTGGCTTTCAGGATGTCAGTCAGTGGTGTCCTGCTGTTGGTTGGTGCACAGTTCCCAGCAGGGGCTTGTGCTCCCCACAGCAGTACCCAGTGTCAGCCATCTTGTCAGTTCTTTTCCACTCCCTGTGATGTGAGCATGGTTCAGAGTGGTGTTGATGAGCCAATTGTGAGGGTGACCAATATCTGTGACTACAACTCCCATCATGCTATTGGCTACACTGACTTCACCAGCATACACAGAATTCCTTCCTTTCAGTGAGCTTCCCTGTGAGGTGGTGTTCTAGTGGTGGCAAAATGTCTGACAGTGTTTGTTGGTTAGATTTGTGCCACTGCCTTGCTCTATTTGGTGTTGGGTTTGTACATGTCATGACACAGTTACATATCACTATGGGATGGCAGGTATTGTGTTTGTCTAACTAACATACACATCTTGGGATGATTATGTTTTGGTTACTGTGGCTTTGCTAACGGTGCATGGTTTCACTATCCCCTTGACAGTGATGTGTGTGTATTGTCACACGATATTGGGTATATTGGTTGTGTACTCACCAGGCTCTGGAATGTTTGATAGTCCATGTACGCTCTCTGGTGGTAGGATGGCCCGCACCTTATCCTCCCAGGGCCTGAGGTATACTGGTTTGGCAGGAGGGCCACTGCCGGTGCGATGGCTCAAGGTGTAATCCTTCTTGAGTAGGGCCATGACCCTCCTACGCACATCATACCACCTGTTCTGGATGTCTTCACATGGTGATTGTGCGTTCACCCTGTCGAAGATCCTCTCCCACATCTTGGTTTTCTGCGACATGGGGGTCTGTTGGACCAATGTACCAAACAAGTGTGGTCTACCCTGAGGATTTAATCTACCAACACTTCCAATTCACTGTCTAGGAACTTTGGATTCTTCTTTGGGGGCATGGTGATGGGTGGTGGTGGGTATTAATGTGTGTGTGGGTGTGCAGGTGAGGGTGTGTGTGTGTAGGTTTTGCTGGGTTTATGTGAGGGTGCTATTTGGGAGGTGCTAATGGTGTGTGGCTTGTGTGATGGATGAGTTGTGGATGTGTCTGTGGTTGCTGTCTGATGGTGTTCTGTGCTGGCAGGTCATTTGAATTTGCAAAGGATCATGGTAGGGATTTGTGGCCTTTATATGGGTGGAGTTGTGGGTGTGTCTTTGTTCCATGTTTTTTCCCCCCAGTATTTATTGACTTTGTCATTGCTTGTTTGGCCCTTTTTTTTGTATTTTTTCCTTTGTAGATTTTGGGCATGTAGGAGATGTTCTTCTGACCGAGTAGGATGCTGCAGTTGGCTCGTGCGAGCTTCTCCGAGTCTTTCAAGCTGTGTTTCTGCTGTGTTTCATGTGCGGCGTATGCGTCGGTCGCGGAGTATTGGGTTGCTTCGGCTCCCTGTTTTGTGTGCGTGTCGGTCGTACGGCTTGGGCTCCGTGCGACTCGGTCGGGTTCATTCCTGGTGCGTGTCGGTCGGTTCGATTCGCGTGGTTTTCCGGCCGGATAGCTGGTTTCCGTGCGGTTTGGTCATTCGGCTTGTGTTCCGTACGAGTCGGTCGTAATTCACATGCATTGCATCGTACTACGCGGATCGGGCAGCGCCGGTACCTGTCGGTCGGACTAAATTCCCGTACCGAGTCGGTCGGTACGTTTTCCGGCCTGAATCGGAATCGGCACCTTAGTCTCACTCTCAACAGTACAATGTACACCCTTGCAGCGAGTACATAAATTGTCAATAAGCAAGCAATATGACTTACCACCACCGGCCACTGCCACTGGCTCACCCCCTGCAGCTGCCGCATCTGCTCCCTGGATGGCGCCGCAATCCCCGCTGGCCCCGGCACTGGTGGTCGGTGCGGCTAGAAAAAACATTAGACATTTTTTAGATGCTATATGCGCCTTCCCCTATTTATTTTTTTCCGTAGCAAAACTGAAAATACATACACCACAAACATCCCTAGCAGTAATAATAAGTCGCGCTTTATAGATCTGGAATTTATTTATTTATTATTCCTGCCCCTTTCTTTGGATGCAGGGCAGCGCAGCAGGATTCCATGCAGTACTGCCCTGCCCCAAATTTGGACTGCAGGTCATAATTAATCATAGCGGCAGATGAGGGGTTAGCTTCTGCTGGTGTGGCGGCTACAGTTTCAGTACTATGGCAACGAGACTGGTGGCCAGGTGTATACAAAAAGACCAAAGATTATGTCCCTAATTGCGACATTTGCCATCAAATAAATGTTTTTACCGCAGCACGTCCACTGCAGAACATTGTGGACCATTACACCATAACAGCTCTTTTAAATACATCTTATTAGCAGTGGATTCATGCTCTTGATTCCTATGGTTATGGCCACAGTGATAGGCTGACGCTCTAACTGTTATAAAAGACTTGCAAGTCTTCATCAGGACATATGCAGTAGCTGCATTCCATTCTGTCCAGTGCCCAGCATTTGCCTCTAAGTATTACCGGTAAACTGTGAGTATCTTAGGTGTGGCTGTGCACTATTCCTCCCTCTATCATCCTGAAGGAAATGCGATAGTGGAGAGGAAGAACCATGACTTAAAGCAGTCTTTAACAGCTAGAGTATTAGGTTATGGTTGGAGTTGGATTCACCACCTGTATGGGGTACAGAAAGCCTTTAACAATCTGCCAAGAAAATCCTTGGGTGTTGGGACTTCCTATAAGAGACTGTTTGGGGTTAAGATGTGGGTTTCAGACCCTGACGACAATGCAAGTACAGTGGTGGTGGAAATACCTTTTGATATCAGTGAGCGTTTGGCTATCTTTCAGAAACAGAAAGATTTTCGGGACGAGCAAAGCAACGAGTGTAGGAAGCTGGCTCTGCATATACTATATCAAAGAAAGGTATAGTGTGCACAGAGTCCAGTGTCTCCCCAGTTAGGCTTATCAGAGGGCTGTGTTAAGCATTTGTTGTACACACTCAGGCAATAAATGATTACACACACTCAAAGACTGAATCCAAGACCAATTAGGGACCAGCTTGGTAGTCACCTTTAGAGACATGCAGCGTAGTAGTGTTCAGTGCTCCCTGGCAGTGAAAATTAACAAAGGTTCAGGAGCGGCACAGAGGCATCTCCCAATCCAGCAAAGGGAGCCAAGTATTTGCCAGCAAGAGAGCATAGCGTGACAGGCAGCTGTAGGGTCAGGCAGTGCAGCAGTGTTTATTGCTGCTAAATGGTAAAAATTGACATGGGTTCAGAAGCGGCGCCGCCACCAGTGACACCCCTGCTGCAGCAGTGAATAGATAGTGGCTGCGGCCAGCATAGCTCCAGGCCACCCGCCTAGTAGGCCTCAGGTCCGGGTCTCAGCCTCAGTCAAAAATAATAGGGGTAGGCACTCACTGCTGGGACCAGTCCACCCATTCAGCACCGCTCCCGCGGAGCACATCGGGCATTCGGATGAATAGGAGGCAGCTGCCGCTGAGCTGTGCCCGAGCGAGGCCCGCAATTCCGGGTGCCCTGCGCCAGTCCCCCGCCTCTGGACAGCAAGCCCCAGGCAGATGATATCAGGGTCACTGCATCGGCGGCCCCTCGTGGTAGTGTCAGTGGGTCTCACCAGGCAGGCAGCACCCAGGGATGGCACATACTAGCCACAGCACAGGATTTTCAGGCACAGTGGGGCCCTGAAAATCACATAGGGAGGCTTTCCGCAGTTGTAGACTGGTATGCAGTAGTTTTGCTGTCACGAATGAGCCAGTTGGTGCAGGATAAATGATGGATGAAATTCTGGCCGGCAGAGCCCCTCTACAGAGTGGCCATCTTGCTGCCTCGCTAAACTCAACCCCCAGGACCAATGGGTTAATGTCAGTGGGAAGGGAGAAGGGGATTTGGAAGTATAATAGCAGAGTTGATGTTATGGTTTTGAAGCACAATGACTCACATGTTAAACTTGAGTTGCTGTTTAATCAAGAATGAGAGTGAGTGAATGTAAATGTTTTCACCAACCATCTGACATGGCCTTGTTGCCTTTGTATCCATAAAATTTAGGTCTGCAAGCCTGAATGTGTGTGTGTGTATGCTTGTGTATCTACGTGTATCTGCATGTGTGCGGAATGATTGTCTATGCCATGGTATACAATGAGGCGGACACCAAGTGGGCAACCTAGCACCTCGTCAGGCCGAAATATGTTTAAAAATTGCCATTCAATGGAAATATTACATGCTGGATGTTAGACCTCTTAGCCTTAGGGTGATCTTCCCCCAAACATTTTGGCTTACTGCTCCATATTTTTCTGATCTTGTTTTTGTTGGCCTTAAGAGTCTGTGCACTTTACCACTGCTAACCAGTGCTAAAGTGCGTATGCTTACTCCTTAAAACATGGTAACATTGGCTTCTCCCCTATTGGCATATTTATCTTACTTATAAGTCCCTAGGAAAGTGGTAAAACATGTACCCAGGGCCTGTAAATTACATGCTGTTAGTGGGCCTGCAGCACTTGTTGTGTCACCCACTTAACTAGCCCTTTAGGAATGTCTCAGGCCTGTCATTGCAGCCTGCGTGTGATGTTTTAAACTGCCATGTCACTCTGGAAAATAAACCCTTTGCTAGGCCCAAACCTTGCTTTTTAATACACATAAGACACCTATAGGGTAGGACCTAAACTGCCCATGGGGTAGAGTGCAATATATATATAGAAAGTAGGACATGTACTTTTAAGTTTTACATGTCCTGATTGTGAAAAACTCTTACATTTATTTTTCATTATTGAAAGACCTGCCTCTCTCATAGGATAACATTGACGTTACCTTATTACATTTACTAAGGATATCTTCCAAATGGGAACAGGTAAACAGTTCATGTTTGGTGTTTTTGGAACTGTAATGGAAATTCTTCTTTTGTGGTAAAGCTGGATTGTGAATTACAATTTTGAAAATGCCACTTTTAGAAAGTTCTGCAGCAACAAATGATGGATGGAATGCTGAATATCAAACATACACCCCCCCAGTCAAAAGATCTGGGTTAAATCCATTGTTCTTTTGCTCACTACACCACCCCAGTTTGGGTCCAGCCATGTGCAAATCAGTCTTGACCCTGCTCCTCATGGGAACAGTACAGCTGATATACTGCTGAAAGGACTGCCACTCTGCTGGACTTCTGCCCTGAAGAGCTGCTGCCCTGCTGTGCTGCCCTGCTGCCCTGCTGTCCTGCTGCCCCGCTGCCCTGTTGCCCTCTTGCCTGGGTGCAAAGGACTGGGACCTGCAAACTATACCCAAGACTATCAGAATGAATCCAATAGTTAGTCTCTTCTAATCAACACCTAGACTCTGCAACTGTGAGTCCTAAGCTGCAAAATGGTGCTACCCCTGTCTTGGACACTTGGTAGTGGGCCTGAAGGTGCTCTGCCAGCACATCTGTGGACCCAGCAGAACTGACGCATCCCCTCTGCTGTGCAACCCTGAGCTGAACCGAAACATCGCCAGGACTTTGCATCGCCTCGCAGTCCGCAGCCTCATCAGAACCACCACAGTGCTACGCATCCTCAACGCAGGCCCTCGCATCACAGGCCCCTTGTCGAGAGCAACCACAATGACGATGCAGGACTCCGCATCAGAAGCCCCTCAGCTTCTTCAGAACCAGCCGGTGCACTAGGCATCCCTCGACGCAGAACTTCGCATTGAAGGGCCCCTTGTCGACAACCTCCTTGACAATGATCCAGGATCTCACATTGCAGCCTCAGAGCCTTGCAGCTCACAGGAATCGCCATTGCACAACACATCTCTAACTTGGACCTAGTGTCACCTTGGCTGCGCAATGCATCCTCGACACTGGTCCAGACAACACTCGCAACCAGATTTTAAGGTACTTTTGTTCAACAGACCTAATTGGGTCTCTGTGGCTGGCCCGCGCTCCACTGCAGTTGGCCTGAACTTGTGACTTTGTCCTGGTTCGCCATGGCAAGATAACCACAGTTGGCGCTTTGTGCCTTTTAGTGCTATTTTCACTGAAATCTTTGAACTTGCATATCTCCGATTCCACTGATAAAATTTTTGTCGTTTCGCCTTATTTATTAAAACGTACTCTATTTTTATAATCTGGTGTGGGATTCTTCTTGTGTGATTTTCTCACTTTATAACTTTGAAGTGTTGCACAAATACTTTACACATTGCCTCTAAGTTAAGCACGACTGCTTTGTGCCAAGCTACCAGACGGTTGAGTACAGGTTAATTTAGGGTTTGTGTGTGACTTCACCCTGACAAGGATTGTGGTTCCTGGTTGAGTAGAGTTTCAACCCCCTCAAAAAATAACCCAATTTCTTACACCTGATTCTTCAGATTTTTTTGTTTTCAAGGACAGAAAATACTCCATATGAAAAATAATATTCATTTTCATTTCATTTCAAAATCTTTATTCGGATAGAAGTGTATCCATAAAATCACAGGTCACATAACATCAAAAAATACACAAATCTGTTAATCATAATAGCAATAGAATAAAATCATACATAAACAAACATCATACTATAAACAGATAAAAACAGTTTTCAGTAAAAGCCCTCTTAATTTAAATCGTTCAGGGTCATTGCGGGCAGATTAAGAACTAATTCATATTAAAAATGATGACAATAAAGATTAATCGAATAAAACAAGCTTCATAGAGTGCACATTGTGTTGCGGGCACGTACTGCAACTTTTAAAAAGGTGCCTGCACGAAAAATTAATTCCTCATCTTCCAATTTAAGAGTTTCCATGTAGGCTACATCTAAGTGAATAGGCGAGATTTAAAAAAAAAAATGGTATCAAAAACTGTTTTGCGTATTTTATGTAAAAATTACCAAAAAATATAAAGTGAAGTGTTGTTTGCCCGCTCCGGCCATCACATGGGCATGGTAATCGATCTAGAGTAGCATTATACCCCAAAGGGAAACAAAGTAAGAATTTAACTGTGCCAGCCCTTAAACAAAAGAGGAGTCCTCTCTCCCAGCGACCTATCGGTTTTAAAAGATAACTAGATGGCGTGTTTGAGACATCCTCAATAGACATGTAGGTTGCCACAGTCGTTTTCTGGGCCTCCCTTTCGTGTCTTACTATGCTATATTGAGCATATAGGGCCCCCCGAAGAACTTTTTTGTTCATACTATCTATTTCAGTAGGATTTGAGAAAACCTGTGCATGATTAATACAACTCAAACTGTTCCCTCACTGCGGCAAGCCACGGTATTTCCCTTCCCTTCTCACACTTGAGGCAGTCTCTTATTATCTCTCTAGTGAGGGACACTGCTGGGTTTTTCCAAATAGCTAGCCAAAATAGGGCAGGACGGGCCTTTATATAATCGTCAATATAATGCAATTTTAATTCGCTGTGGCAAACATATTGTGATGTGGAGATCGGTGCTCCCAAGAGTTTTCGGCAGAATCTGTTTTCTTCACGTTGGGTACTGTTATTCTTTGTGAAGCCCCAGACCTCCACACCATATGTTGCTGTTGGAATACACTGCGTTTTATAGATTTTCATAATTGCTAAATTACCCCTGTCCTTTTGGGCTGCGGAAGGCCAAGAATTGAATTAATAGATTTAGAAAATGTATTCCTGCTATATACCACATGGTCAACCCAAGAACCATTATCAGCGAAGACTAGCCCAAAAAACATGATAAACAATTTTTTTAAATTAGTGCAAAAATCTAAACTAGCCATAAAATCCACAAAACCCCGCACAAGTATACGTAAGGCATTGGGTGTGCGGCCCATTAAGACTGCATCGTCAGCATACAATAGGGCGGGGAGTATCTTACCATTAATTCTGGGGACATCGTTAGTGAGTACTATCAAAGATTTGTGTAAGTCATTGATATATAGAATGAAAAGCAGAGGGGCCAAGACACACCCCTGCCTGACCCGTCTGCCAACTCCGATGTCGTTTGAAACCTCCCCACCCTTATTGATCCTCACAAGGGCTTTCAGGTCCTTATGCAGGTAAGCTAAAAAATGAACTAAAACCTCATCCAAACCATATTCTAAAAGAATAGACCATAAACAAGACCGGTTAACAAAATCGAAGCCTGAGGTAAGATCCATAAAAGCCAAATATATTTGGGATTGCTGGGCTATAGTGTACTTCCCAATAATTAAGTTAAGATTTAGGCACTGTTCGATAGTGCCTATTTTACTTCTAAATCCTAATTGGCACGGTTGTAAAATACAAGCCTCCTCAGCCCATGTTTTTACCTTATTGTATAAGATCCTCCCTAAGATTTTCATCGTGTTGTCTATCATGGAGATCGGTCTATAGCAGCTTGGCTGAGAACGGTCACCCTTTTTAAAAATTGGTACGATAATGCTTGTTGACCAAGTACTTGGAAGCAGGGCATTAGTTAGATTATTAAAAACATTTAATAAAAGCGGCGCCCAGAACTCAGGTTTATGCTTAATCAAATCAATGGGCAACCCGTCAGGTCCCGGGGCTTTATTTCCCAAGCTCTGCTGGATGGCATCTTCAACTTCGAGTAAGGATATTGGGATCCCAGAAGGGACCTGGTGCTCTACAGGGACCTCATTATGTGTTGGAGCTAAATAGATCATCGAAAAATAGGCTTCCCATGCCTCACTAGTTATGTTGCAGCTTATCGGGGTCAATGATTGTCCCATGGATCTTATGTCTTTAACCGCAGCCCAAAAATCATTCCCATTCTTTAACGTGGCAGCCTGTGCAAATGCGTCCCAGCGCTCATTCACAAGTTCTTCCTTCCTTTGTGAAATGGCTACCTTATACTTTTTCCTTAGTAATTTGATAAGGGAAGGATTTCTGGGGTTTGTTGAGCGTGCCTTGTGAAGCTGTCTATTAATTAATGAACATTCACCATTAAACCATCTCGGTCCATGTTGTACTCCCGAGATTGGTTTAGATAATAAAGATTTGATTCCCTCACATAATTTTGAAAAGGCACCGATTACCTCGTGATGAAAATCTTGTAGTGAAAAACACGAGTCAATAAGTCTCGGATAGTCCCTTACCATCTTGGAGAAGAGATCAGTGTTATTGACTCCTCGCCAAGCCAATCTTAGGTTGTCTGTAGAGGGGGTCAAATTCCTAGCGCCACACTCATTATTATATATTGGCTTGGGGGGAATTCTCAATTCTATTTTAATAGGGTTGTGGTCGCCATGAGTAGTCGGGACAACCTCAGCTTTCACTAAGCAATCCTCAAGGATAGGAGAAATAAAAACATAGTCTATAGTAGAGGCACTACCCCTACCTCTGAATGTTGGTTCAAGGGGGTCATTATTATTAGATAAAGCAGCAATTTCCATCACATTGGTTAAATTATGATTAAGTAGATGGTCCTGTAATTCAACGCCCCTATTACATGAATGCACCTTAGTACTGGGTCCTATGATTGGGGTAGTTTCCCTAGGGATCTTGGCGTTAAAGTCACCCCCCAAACAGATACCAGCTGTATTGCCAAATTCCTTACAATGTTGTAAGGTTGTAATACAATTAAACAAGTTAATAAAATTTACATTAGGTGCAGAATGAAAATCATTATTATAAAAATTAATAAAACATATGGATACACCCCTTCTATATATTAACGCTTGAAATTTATCATTGTTTGTATCTGAAACCTTGACGCTACCTCCCGCAGCAATGTTAACCCAAATTGAGAGACCACCAGATGGACTACCAAACTTGGGAATTGGGGCAAGAGTATTAAAACATTCAAACCCTTCGATGTATAAATCTTGCGTGGTCTCCTGAAATATAAGAATGTCCTGCTCTTGTACTATATCTAGCCAATCTGGTAGGGATATTTTTGACTCTAAACCAGCGATATTCCAACTTAATACATTTAGATTTGAATCATTAGTTGCTTTATTTAACGTATCATGTTCAGCTGACTCTGAGGGTACAAATGATCATTCAATATAAAGGTGGTCTCATTAGTTACCAGTGATGGCGTCAGTCAATCCTGGATATCCAAATCAGACAGTGCTAAAAATCTGGAATGCTTGATTGGGTGAGGGACGTCTTTTATCAAGGGCCTGGGAACCAGTTTGTAAAAATAGCCCAACGGTAATGGGTAAATGTGCGTGGAGTTAGTAGTAACGTCCTCCTGTGCCTTCAATAGTGATCTGACCGTGGACGGCCTACGAAAATTGATCACTATGCAGTCCCCCTCTATGTTCTTTGGTGTCACCCCCACCCACCCTACTCTTTGTACCATGATGATGTTATTCATATCTGACACCTTAAACCTCCTGTGTTTGGATAGCCAATCCACACATTTCTTACGCAATTGATCCCAGGTCTCCCCCTGTTCTTTCTTGAGGGTTGGTACCCCTGCCAGCACTAGAACATAAGGGCATGCTGCTGGCGGCAATCCTAAGACCTCCATGTTGGGCTCGAAGGGTCCCTTTCTCTGGGAATCAGGTGCGTTATTACTCAAACTGCCTAGCTTTGGGTTCACGCCGGGTAGGCTAATCACTAGTTCGGACTGACAGGTGGAGGGCAAATTTTAGGGCAGGCCTGGATGTGTTCCGTACACTATTAAAAATAGGAGGATTTTCTTGCGCAACATTAGGCTTTGGTAAGAAACTCCTTAACTTTACTACATGTTATGCATGAGCTTTCAGTTAGAGAACCATTAGACAAAATTGGAATTGGGATCAGTGGATCAGAACTAAGCCCAGCATCAATTAGCGAAGTTAAACCCTCCCCTGTGATAGGAACAGTCTGATTAGTCTCTTGTTGTTGACTCATTTTGATCATCAAAGTGTCCAGATGATCTAAACGTTCCCAGAGGGAGGTAAAATTCTTGTCTATCAGATCTTTGATTCGTGCAAAGACAGTATCAACAACAGTGTCAAAAAACATATCCCCGGAAACACTATGTTCTGGTGTGAAGGATGCAACCTCAGTCTGTGTACTAATAGAACTAATTGGTGCCACCTCTGGGATACAAACATTTGATGGAGACTGCATCCACGAACTCAAAACAGTACATGATGAACTAAAACGAATAGGTTGTTTCCTTTTAGAACTGGTGGGCTTCCCAGGCTTCCTTTTATGCTTTGCCACTGAGACTGCAACTGGTGCTGGTATGTCCATATTTAACTGCGGCTTGGTCGTGTCAACTCCCTTGAGACTCCCACTGGGAAGAGCTATATTGTTAGAGCTAGATCCCGAAAGCATTGGAGTGCGAGGTGCAATTGTGGGCATGTGGCTGACTGCGGGTCGAGAAACAGAATCAGCTGGGGCCCCTCCTACTATTGAGCCGTTCAGTAGTGCCTCACTTCCCAGGGACAAACTTAGCTCAGTTAGTTCGATTTCACTAGAGACGATACTAACGACCCTTTCTAACATACTGTCAATGCTAGTGGTAGCAGGCCGCAGAGGCAGTGTCCCTGTACGTTTCCCCATGATTGATACTTAAAGTCCATTCTATCGGTTTGTGATGGCATGAAAGGGCACTCACCTCAGGTCACCTCAGTCACTTAGTCGCTTGGTTGTTGATAGATGAAAGAGGGGGGCCCAGCCCTGCCTCTTCCTGGCGCTGACTAGTGCGGCGCGGGCACGCCTGCGCGCGGCCCGCCCCGCGGGATCCCGAGAACGCCTTTATGCGCCTCCGGCACATAGTGGATGGCGCGGGCGCCTCCTGGCGCTAAAGATGATGGGGGATGTAGTCCCCGGCTGCCCCCATGCAGTAAAGTGCTTGGTGCTGGTTTAAAACGGGCTCCCGCGGCACGGGAGCCCGAGAACGCCTTTATGTGCCTCCGGAGCATAGGGGATGGCGCGGGCGCCTCCTAGTGCTAAAGATGATGGGGGATGTAGTCCCCGGCTGCCCCTGTGCAGTAAAGTGCTTGGTGCTGGTTTGAAACGGGCTCCCATGAAGCACAGGGTCAAGACTGATTTGCATATGGCCAAGTCTAAACTGGGGTGGCATTGTGAGCAAAAGAATGATGGATTTAACCCAGATCTCTTGACTGGGGGTGAATGTTTTGATTTGTTCTGCATTCCGTCCATCAATTGTGTGTCTTTTGCTTCCTTGCCCTAAGTGCACCGGGTATGCCCAGACGTGGGTCCCGGGCTCACTGTTCCACTGGATTCAAGCTATCGGGGCTGATGAGGGGTGAAACCCCGAAACCGGTCCTAGGATGCTTGTTTCCGGTCCAGGGAGGACCTGGCTTGGCAGTTCGGGCTGGACTGTTCCCATGAGGCACAGGGTCAAGACTGATTTGCATATGGTCAGGTCTAAACTGGGGTGGCATTGTGAGCAAAAGAATGACGGATTTAACCCAGATCTCTTGACTGGGGGTGAATGTTTTGATTTGGTCTGCATTCCGTCCATCAATTGAGTGTCTTTTGCCTTCCTCGCCCAAAGTGTGCTGGGTATGCCCAGACGTGGATCCAGGGCTCACTGTGCCACTGGATTCAAGCTGTCCTGGCTGACGAGGGGTGAAACCCCGAAACCGGTCTTAGGATGCTTGTTTCCGGTCCAGGGAGAACCTGGCTTGGCAGTTCGGGTTGGACTGTTCCCATGAGGCACAGGGTCAAGACTGATTTGCATATGGCCAGGTCTAAACTGGGGTGGCATTGTGAGCAAAAGAATGATGGATTTAACCCAGATCTCTTCACTTGGGGTGAATATTTTGATTTGTTCTGCATTCGGTCCATCAATTGTGTGTCTTTTGCTTCCTCGCCCTAAGTGCGCCGGGTATGCCCAGACGTGGGTCCCGGGCTCACTGTGCCACTGGATTCAAGCTATCCTGGCTGATGAGGGGTGAAACCCCGAAACCGGTCCTAGGATGCTTGTTTCCGGTCCAGGGAGGACCTGGCTTGGCAGTTCGGGCTGGACTGTTCCCATGAGGCACAGGGTCAAGATTGATTTACATATGGTCAGGTCTAAACTGGGGTGGCATAGTGAGCAAAAGAATGATGGATTTAACCCAGATCTCTTGACTGGGGGTGAATGTTTTGATTTGGTCTGCATCCCGTCTATCAATGGTGTTTCTTTTTCTTCCTCGCCCTAAGTGTGCCGGGTATGCCCAGACGTGGGTCCCGGGCTCACTGTGCCACTGGATTCAAGCTATCCTGGCTGATGAGGGGTGAAACCCCGAAAATGGTCCTAGGATGCTTGTTTCCGGTCCAGGGAGGACCTGGCTTGGCAGTTCGGGCTGGACTGTTCCCATGAGGCACAGGGTCAAGACTGATTTGCATATGGTCAGGTCTAAACTGGGGTGGCATTGTGAGCAAAAGAATGATGGATTTAACCCAGATCTCTTGACTGGGGGTGAATGTTTTGATTGCTCTGCATTCTGTCCATCAATTGTGTGTCTTTTGCTTAACCAAATAGCGACACAGTGTCCTGCTGCACAGCGCTCTACATGCGCCAGCTGTGAATTACGAGGGGATCTCCTCATCTATGGTTGCCACCACTAAACCTGATGAAGCAACAGTCTTTTATAACCGTGGATTTACTTCACAATCTTAAAACGTTCACCAACGATGCATCACAGCATCAATGCGTATATCTGGAGGGCCCCTGGAGCAGTAAACCAGCATGGGCTTAATCTGCTATTAACTGTTGCTTTAAAACGATAAAGAAACAAAATTTGGATTGTGAGGGAATCTGCTCCCTGAGAAGGCCACCATGTGAAAGTGATGATTCAGCGTCCATCTTTGATAATGGAATTTTCCTCACAGTCCAATATGGTTCCACAACATCACAAGGTCACCCTCACAGCTCTTAAGCGGCATGGGTGGAGCTGTTTTAAAAAATTGTTCCTTCAAGGCTATCAGTAAAAAAATGAAATTATAATGAAAAAGGTTACCTACCGTCCTACTTGGAAGGAAGCAGACCTGAATTCTACCACTCAATTTGGTGCCGTACTTCATTGTTTCTCTCCCCATCTACGGCACAATGCCGCAGCAAGGTCCTCATGGCTGAGGCGCATGGCCTGTCTTAGGAAGACAGAATTAGCATGGAAACCAACCCAGATACCAATACTGAGGTGAGAAGGGGGGAGGCTACATGCTGTTGAGTGTCTCCCGTGAAGAGAATTCCCTTGGAGCAGAGGGCTATGTTTGAAAATGTGATCTATTTCGGGGAAGTATCCTGAATGGAAGAGCAGTGCCTGACAACTGCACACAGACACCACAGCTCTTTTGGGGCATCACGTCAGGTGCAATCAGAAACAAGCATTTGCAATGCAATTGGTGTTGTAAATGATATTGTGGTTTTTTTTGTAGAGCTTTACACCAAGAGCCCAAGTCATTTACAAATATTAGCCACAACTACAAATTATTCCAGGTGTATGCCTCACATTTTGTTTGTGGCTTTAATGTATATTTAGGCTTATGTGACATAAGATTAGAAAAACAAAAGCCAGTTTAGTGAAGGTTTGAACTCTGAACTTATACATAGGGGCTTCGGACCAAAAGTCCAGTTGAAAGGAAAAGGATAGTCCTCTGAAGTTGAGACGTCACTTCCCTGATGGCATCAGAGCAGTGACTTATTCAAAGCTAGAGTACAGTCCGGGTGACAGAAGTCAGTTTTATGCACATAACAATGTTCAATTGCACTGGCAGCTCGCTAGAGCTACTTTCAAAGCACCTACCCTGGAACCTAGAATAAATCTGGCGCAGTGCTGAGCATCTCAAAAATGTTTTTTTAAAAGTAACATTGCATGCGGCATGTAAAAGTTTAAATTAAGAAAAATAACATTCCGCAAAGCATGTGCAGAATGCACGGCAGCTGCTGAGCATCGCCAAAATGTTTAAAAAATATTTTAAAAAATATCCCTCCCTAAACACTGCACAGTGTCCTTCAGCAAAGCACTGCATGGAGCAGGTCTCAATAAAGCACTGCACAGTGTCCCTCACTAAAGCACTGCACAATGTTGCACGGTGTCCCTCAGTAAAGCACCACCCAGTGTCCCTCACTAAAGTTCTGCTCACTGTCCTTCTATAAAGCACTGCATGGTGTCCCTCACTAAATCACTGCACAGACTGTCTCTCACTAAAGCACTGCACAGAGCAGCTCTCACTAAAGCACAAGCACTTCACAGTGCCCCCTCAGCAAAGCACTGCAGTGTCCCGAATAGAAGCTCTGCACAGCGTCTCTTACTGAAGGACTGCACGGTGTCCTCAATAACCTGACATATTAAAAGCTGCAGTACAGTCAGGGTGGCTGAAGTCAGTTTTATGCACCAAACACTGTTCAATTGCATGGGTAGCTCGCTAGAGCTACGTTCAAAGCACCCGCCCTGGAACCTAGAATAAATCCGGCGCCACGCTGAGCATCTCCAAAATGTATAAAAAAATAAAAGTAACAACGCCTGAAGCATGTCAAAGTTTAAATAAAGAAAAATAACATTCTGCGAAGTGTGTGCAGAACGTGTGGTGGCCGCTGAGCATCTCCAAAATGTTTTAGAAAAATACAAGTAACATCACACGAACCATGTAAAAGTTTAAATAAAGAAAAATAACATTGTGCGAGGCATGTGCAGTACGTGTGGTGGCAGTGAATTGGAAGCATCGGTAAATGATTCGGCAGGTAACCTTTCAGCCTGCACAAAGTAAAGATAACACGCACAAGCATAGGCAGGCCAACGAAAAGAAAATAATGCTCTACAAGTATCATAAATTAACATAAAGAGTAAGAGCAAGAGCATATGTAAGAGGGGCAGTCCTCATGGTAGGTTAAAAAAAAGTTGAAAAGGAGGGACTACTAAGCATATTAACCAATGAAATGCAGGCATTTAGGAAGGACAGAAATAGGAGCCAATTAAAAAAGAGGGGCGAAGCTTGAAGCCCATATTCTAGATACAGCATTTCTCAAAGAGATAGCGCGTGCACTGCCTATGTGAGAAATACAAATGGCATGCATTTCTGGGGAACGTAGCATTATTAGAGCTCTTTTTAGACAGGCTTGCTTCTAGGCTCTTCAATACAGCAGGATTTAATATTTTATACATGGTGATTTTCTGACCACTTCCACTAATAAATTCTGTACTTTTTGATTTCTCTTATTTGCTGGACTTACATTATATATTGTAAAATCATATCTACAATTAGTTGTGTACGTGTGAAATACTTATAGTATAAAGCCCTGCTAATGTTTACCAAGAATATCTCCCAGCACAAATGCTGTCAGAAGTTGGATGGCCTGAATAACAAAGATAAACTTACACCTGGTAGTAAGTTTACTACTTTCTCAAAATTCACATACTGTGTGCACAGGTTTACGACTCTGCACTTCCCATACTTATGTGTGTTGAGTTATCTGCACCCAGAGACTCCAACAGTCGGGGTGGAGAACTCTGCTCATATAAGTACGGAGAGTGCAAAGACGTAAAACTCTGCCCGTAGTTTGTGGATTGCATTTTGTAGTATTAAAAAATGTACTACAAAATGCAGTTTGTGAATCAGGCACATAGTATGAAGAAAATGTGGTAGATGGATGTCACCAACAACAAATATCGATAGAGTAAGAAGTCAAGCAGAAAGAGTGGTGTACTGATGGAGAACCCCCATGCCATATGAAAAAGGGTGTCTGTTGTTAACCCTTCCGTGTACATTTCGCTCTGTGGTGTGCATGACATAATTACTCGCCGGTGGCATTAACAGCCCATGTCTCTCAGGGAAAAGAGCGTTCAATGAGAGTGAGTGCTGCACCGACTGCAGCAACTCATAATTCGGAGTGCAGAGCAAACACTGCAGAAGGGCAAAATAACAGACATACAGAATTTAGAAGCAGCGAGGACACTTGATAACATCCACCACGTGGTGAAGCACAACAGTTTACTCTTAAAGACAAGGGGGCATATTCTCAAGGAGCCATCGCCGAGTTAACGGCACTTTATCGCAGCCAAAGTTGCGATAAATTTATCACCCCATTCACAAGCTGGTGTTAAAAGCCCATAACACCAGTTTACCCGCGATAGCAGCCGCAAAAAACATCGCCACAGATGAGCCCCGCAACTATCGCTAATGAGATGCAGAGTAGGCGTTCCCGTGCAAAAAGCCGCGAAAACACGACTCCGCAACATTCTCAACGACCAGCCAGATCGGCGACAAGACCACAAAACAGGCGATAAGGCGCATTAGCAGCAGGAAACTAACACCTGCTCTGACCTGGTGAACAGTCGGACCACAGCCTGCACCACAAAATGGAGCCCAGCCCAGAGCCACACCTAAAGGGCAACAGATGCCATGGAGCCACTGATCATGCAGCTCGGAACCCCAACAGGGCCACAACACCCACCTCCACCACCCCCAGGACCCCCACTCCCCGGGCACCCCACCCCGGCCAAGGACATGCCACATCAACCACACGGAATCATGTACCAAATAATCCGCCTGATGTCGCACAACCACATTTGGTGACATGCATGTGTCGTCACAAAAATGAGCATCACACATACACCTTCGATGTAACAAATGAAAATGTATTCAAAGAAACACAGAACAGAAATGAAGACACATGGCGGCTCCCCTCGGGACTATCCGTAGGTCACAGCCTGCAAGACAAAAATCATGATGAGAAGGTGTGTCTTGCACACATCAAAGGACTGAGAGAGAGCGAAGGAGAGAGAGAGAGAAAGAGAGGGAGCGAGAGAAAGACGGACAGAGAGGGGGAGCGAGAGAAAGACGGACAGAGAGGGGGAGCAAGAGAAAGACGGACAGAGAGGGGGAGCGAGAGAAAGACGGACAGAGAGGGGGAGCGAGACACAGATAACAGAAGAGATGGACAGGGAGAGAGAGTGCCGACAATGCGCACCCAGGCCACACTGCCCACCTGCTGCCACCATTGTGTCTCCAACCACGTGCCGGTACGTAGTGCAGTTCACCAGGTCACACATCTGAAACAGATCCATCATCTGAAACAGAGTCCAGATACATGAATGGCAAAGTACATACAATTGCACAAGACATCATCGCCTGTTCACCCCAGCCCCTCCCGCCGCCCAGCGGTGCAGGCCGCCCCTGCGCACCCAGGCCTCACTGCTCACCTTCCGCCCTTGGCATGTAGCAATGAGGGCCCACCACGTGCCGCTGCAAGCCACATGCCTGGGGCCCGCGGACATAGTACCCTCCACATCATGCAGCCCCGCTCCGCAGGCCACCAGGTCACACATATGATTCTGGGTCTTGATTTCGCCATGGCAGAGGACATACCAGTGCACCCGGCATCATCGCAGGCTGCACACCCGCTCAGCCCTTGAGGTGCCACTAACTCTGTGATCCGGGATGCAACACCACGTGGCGGTAGGCCCGCGCTGCCCGCTGGCTCTGGCCTACACTGCGGTCCAGCAGGGCACACAAATCCTGAGCAGTCCAGACCGCCAATACGGGGCATCATCGCAGGCTGCACACCCGCTCAGCACTTAAGGTGCCCCTACCTCAGTGCACCCAAAGTCACTGTCCCGTGGCAGTGTGCCTGTGCCGGCCGCAATGTATCCGGTGCCACCAAGTCTGTGTCCCAAAGTCATGGACCCTGTATGATTGGGTATCATGTTGCGGACACCATCATGTCACCTCCGGTCCTGGGGAATGTGATGTTGCAGGGCCCGAGGCCCTCATGCCTACATTGACACCACACGAATGCACCCAGATAGAGAGTGGAAATGGCGTCGAGCACGTGCGCCCGGCCCTTTTTATTGGCAGGGTCACATGTCCTGTGACGCGTGTGCTGGATGGGAGTGGTGTGGGTGTACACCAGCCGTGAGGGAGTGGCTGTGGCATGCTGACAACTAGACCTGTGAGCAGCAGATCACTACAGGAAAGACATTGGACATGTAGCGTTGCCGTCCCCCCCGTGAGCGTCAGCGGAGTGGGCTGGCCTGGCGTATGCCAGTCCAGCATAAGGGTGTGTAAATGACCCCGGGGCCCTGGGCGTGGTTCCTTACTGGGCTGGACAAGGAAGTAACTCATGCGTGTGTCCCTGTTGTTGTGTCAGCGCCACCCGGACCGCATTCGGCAAAGTGTCACCCTGTGACCCCTGTGCTACGACATGAGCCACATGGACGTAAGAGGAGTCCAGTGAGCCTACATTCATCCATACTTCCACACTTGAAAGACCATAGACATGACACATCTGTGTGAATATGAATGTTTAATGCACATTCAGTGGTGTGTTGCATCTGGAGCAGTACAGGGCCATGCAAACCCCACATGACGATGTTGTCCCGTGGACGGCCAGCCAGGGTCCTTCAGGGAATGACAAGTCCAAAGGAAGAGGACGAGTTCAGTCCGCAGTCTGATTGCTGTGTCAATGGCGATCAAACAGCATATGGCAGTCCATGTCGAGGTCCAAGGTGAGTGTCGCAGAGTGCATCGGGGGACAGTGGAAGGTGATGATGCAGAGGGCAGTACCAAGCTGAAGCCGGACCTATGGCTGAGATGCATGCTGCTGCGTCCTTCTTACCACTAGGCCTGGGCGGTAAATTCTGTTCCGAACGCGGAATTGCCAAAAATTCCGCGAACCGCGGCTTCGCAGAATTTTTTGCTTGTTCGCGATTTCAAAGTGCGTGTTCGCGAGATTTTCCCCCCGAGCACGCAAACAGCGT
The DNA here is from genome assembly GCA_963921515.1 of Calotriton arnoldi. Classification (NCBI taxonomy): domain Eukaryota; kingdom Metazoa; phylum Chordata; class Amphibia; order Caudata; family Salamandridae; genus Calotriton; species Calotriton arnoldi. The sequence goes on along the minus strand of CAWUFW010006565.1, from coordinate 374,764 downwards.
TCGCGAACAGGAAAAAAGCATCGCGAACGGGCGGAACAAGCAATTCCACGTGTTCGCTGAACTTTTGCGTGCTCGCAGAGATTTTTTACCGTTTCGCGGAGCTTTGCGTAGCGCGACTGCGCAAATTCCGCCCACCCCTACTTACCATGAGGGCAGAATCATCCGTATCTTCGTCCTCTGCTGTTTCATGTGCCTCACGTGTGGGTGGTGGTGTTCTGTCTCCAGCACTGTGTGGCAGTGACACATCAGGGGGCGGAGATGTGGATGGAGTGGTGGCAGCAGCATGCATCCGCGCCAGGCCTTGTGGCAGCAATGCCATGAGGATGGTCCTGAGGTCATTGAGGAACCCAGCTACCTCTCGCTGGTGTGCAGCCGTGGCAGCCGCTCGTTCCGCATTCGCCCGCTCCATGGTCTCCATTAACCTCCGCATGTTTCCCAACTCCCGTGTGACATCGCTAGAGCCACTCGGACTGGACAGTTGTACTAATCTCTGAGTCAGGGCTCCAGCGATGTCAGCCATTGTCCGTTGGAGAGCATGGAGTGGACTGTGGGTGTCCGTTAGGGACCGTGAGTGGTCCCTGATGGGACTTAGACACCCACGTATGGCATCTAGTTTGTCTGCCATGCGGTCGAAGCCCACCCGCACCTGTTCAGCCAGATTCTCCTGGCACCCCAAAACACGGCATTGGAAGGCCATGTGTTCTTCGTGGGGGTCCGGGGAGGCAGCAGTGGTGGTGGGTGCTGCCTGCTGAGTGGTCTGTGCAGGGGGTGGGGTCTCCTCGTAGCAGCTGGGCTGCCCAGCTCCTGGAGGTGGGCTGCGGAGGCTCTCCACAAGCAGTTGGAGGGCGTCAGAGTCGAAGCTGTGGTCGTCCTCTTCGTCTCCAGAGAAGAGAGGGTCGCGCTGCTCTGCAGGATGTGTTGATTCTCCCTCTGCAATGTGAAGGGGAGATGCAGTTTAACAATGTGTCCACATGTATGTTGTCGCATTGTACATGTTTACAAACAGACAGCATGACTGGGTACATTGTGGCTGTTTGAGAGGAGCTGCCTATTTGATGGGGGACAGTGGACATTTCAACAACATCACAGATGTGTGTTTGTACTTGTACATTATCAACGCACATATCCCTGCAATGCCAATTGTGATTGGCCAGTGTCTGCACCCAAGCGGCACCAGTAGTGTCCTGTGTTCTGTTGTAGGTGTTTTGCGGATTGTGTCACATCGTTGTCAATGTAGATGTGCTCTGTATGTGATGTGTGTGCTTCATTTTTGGGGAGTCGCCCCTGCAGCTCAGATTTTGCTGCCCCTTATCACTTTCATGAGGCGTGCCTCTGACTTCTGTGCTTGTACAGTGTTGACATGTTGCAAACTGGGGTACATTGGTCTTTTGGTGGGAGTTGGTGGTCTGGGGCATGGTGTGTCCGCAGATGTGCTCAAATTAATTGTGCATGTGTGCCATTGTGCCCATCTCCCCCCAGGCCCTGGTGGTTACTCCTCCCTGTTGCTGTTGTGTCGGTTCCTGTTGAGCAGTGTCCGGGCCCCCAACTCCTGCCACCGTCTCCCCACTGATGACTGTGGACACCATTTCCTCCATGTCGTCCAGCTCCTCCTGTGGCGCTGGGCTCCCACCTCCAGTCTGTATTGCTGCCTTCAGGTTGTTGGCGAGTTTCAGCTTCGTTTTGCGCTTGACATCATTCCAGCGCCTCTTGACCTCACCCATTGTCCTCTTCAGCACTCCGACTGCATTCACCTTGTCCACGATGGACTGCCATAATGTATTTTTTGTTGCCAATGACACAGTGGAGGTGATGAACAGTTGTTGATGGTGTTCTGTCACCTCCGTTATCAGGATCCTGTTTTCCAGCGGACTGAACTTCGTCTTCCTCTTCTTCTTGTCCTTGCCCTTCCCTGACCCCGAAGTCCCAGGATGGTCCTCCGGGGGGCTTGTGGGGTTCTGGTTCTCCTCCGTACTTGCTCCGGCAACGTCCATTGTGCTTCGCTGTTGTTTGGCATTTGTTTGTCTGGTTTTTTTCTGCTTTTACGGTGATTGTTCCCGCCTGACGCGTGTGGATTGCAGGCCTGTAGCTGGGTTTCGCAGATTTTCGTATCGTGATTGGCCTCATTGCAGCTTTTTTTGCGTTGGTGTTTCGCATTTTTGCGGCGTGGCGTTGATTCTTACGCGGTCAGTTGGCACGTTATCTGGGGAGTATCGCATGGGGCCGCCGTGTTGTGAATACTTGGTTAACAAGGCGTTAATTTCCCGCGATGGACTGCGATATACAAAGTTGCGTTAAGCTAAATTTGCGGTGGTTATCACACGTTCTTGGGAATATGCCCCAAGGAGCACAGGAGACCTTCCCGTCATAGTAGAAGAAATCCCTCACAATTTTCCCTCTTACACAAAATACATTCATAATGTGATGAAATATGAACAATTGTCTCGAACCATATCACATGGGATAGTGCAATGCAATGGGAATATGGAATAACCTTGGGTGAGAGACAAAGAAGAAAGAGGCAAAGAGAAGTAGTATGGTGAAAGTCAGGTTACAGGCTCGCTAGCCCATCATCTTCACACACTAGTGACCCTGAATAGCTCTCCATTAAGACAATCTTAGAGCAGCTGTTACTTGGTGTTGGTGATGCGGAGAAACCTAGCCAAGCCAGAATGTAGCCTGTTATCAAGTATTAAGAATCGTTAGTAACAGGCATCCCCTTCCGCTGTGATCAGGCTCAGTGTGGGCACATCGGGTGAGTCTATGCATGCTGCTGGCATAACACTGCGACATGCCCTTTAAAGCATTATGGAGTGCAGTGTTGGCACTGAGCAGGCGACCCGGACATAAGACTTAGAAAATGCTCTTTCTCGCTCTTTACAATGATGATGATCCTTGAGGTCAGACCTTGACCAGAAGGACAGAGAAGAGGATTACATGGGTATGGGTGTCGGTGCAAAGGCATGCATCTAACTGAACCACAGAATTACATTCACCAGTCTTTTTGCTGTTTTAAAAACCCCTCCTCTTATATGCCCACCATTTTCAGGAGTGTGTCCTTCCCATTGTAACACTTGCTACAGATTTGCTCCTGCATTTTACAGGAGTACAACTCTGGCTGTGTTCCTGGTGGAAACGTGCCTCACACGTTTTTGGGAATTCACCTGCGTCGGAAGGCATGCCCTTCCCTTGTATTGATCAGTCCATTGTGAGCAGAGTTGCTTGCATGTAATATTCTGCTATAATGGAATAATATTGCATGTGGGTAAGTCTGTTGTTAATAGACAGTAGATATTGTCAATTGTTATACAAGAACAAGAGCTTTTTTGTTTATCTTTCTTACTTTAGCAGAACAACGGCTGTCTTAGGACTTAGTCACATGGTGGTATTTTTTTCTACAGATTTCATTGTCATTTTTTGTGAGTAAAACCTTGTACTCACTCATCCAGCCACTTACTTTCCTTATAATGCTTTTGAAAGTAACCCACTGAACAATTCACACGAACACAAACACAAAACTGGTAATAAAAAAAGGCTCTTTAATTTAAAAAAAATGAGGCCTTTGACTTTGCCAGTTGTGATGTAAAGTGGTATGTAATGCAGGGACTTTAAAGATCACACGGATTAACTAGCTTGGTTTATTTTTGGAAAATGTCTTACACAGTGACATTGCAAATAAAGGTGTGCAATATATTTTAACACCCAAATGTAATGAATATCTTGTCAATTTGTATACAATAAATTGCTTTGTAGGTGTGCAAATAGAATTTATCAATACGTAATTAAATGATGTATGTGAATTACGATTTAAACAGAAAGTGCGCAAAAAATGTAAGATTATTAAATTATCTTCAGTTGTTTTAATTAATAGGAGAGCTTTTCTTTTTTGCATGAGCATAAATCTGCACACAACCCGATTATTGGTTTTGCGAATTTATGTTTTGTTTGTTTTCCTTATGCTAATTGGATTGAATAAAAACGTTTTGAGGAAATGGAGGAAAACTGGTTGTGCACAGCGGTGACGTGCGCTCACACAAGCAACGTTTAAGAGCAGGGACCGTGAGTGACTTTTGTAGGCAAGTGGATATCTTGCTTACATTTTTATGCTGATATTCGTCTAAGCATGTTTAACCTAATCTTGGTGATGTTTGTGAACATTAGCTATATTACGTGTGGAAAAAATTACTCAGTTTCAATTACCACTAGTTTACAAGTACATTTGTTCATCAACAATTGGCAGCTTTGTGCTGGTGGGAGACAGTAGGTGGGACTTGCGCTTATTTTTGGGGCTTGAGACTTACTTTGTCTTGCCCACAGTTAGAGATCCCGCTGGTTTGCCAGTGAGTCCATTGAGCCCCATAGAACCCGTTGAAAAAGGCCTTGGGTGACTGCCGGTAAGCTGCATGTCCTTGCACCCAGACCATGATCAGCCCAAGCCCGGGCAATTCTTTTCAAGGTGTGCAGGTGACAGTGGTGGGGTTGCTTCACCTGTAAACCATCCTACACGAGTCAACTCCTTTGCAGTCGGCAGTAGCATATGCATGTTCCAGTGGGCTGTTTCCTAAGGCAGGGGAGGTGGCAGTCGCTCTCTAGAATGACTCATCTGTGGCCCCCTGCTGCCTAGTTCCAGATGAATGAATGAAATACTGCTTCTAGAGCATGAACAGCTGCTTCCGTGTAGCGTCGCAGCGCTAATCAGTAGGCATAGTCTATCACCTAGCCCTGCCTAAAAAGAAATGTCTTCAAATCTTTTTTAAACTGGACTCAGAGTTTAATTTTCTTTGATCCAGGGTCAAACTGTTACAAAGCATGATCGCCAGATATATAAAAGCATGCCCCATCTCCAGGCCAGCTTTATTCTTGGAATGAATAGAAGTCTCTGGGGCATATTTACAAGCCACTATCACCACGGGAACGTCACTTTTAGTGACGTTGTGGTGGCGATATGGGCTTCGCCTTATTTACAAGGCAGTGTTAAGCCACTTAATGTGGCTTAACGCCGCCTTGTAAATAAGGCCCCCTTTCACATTATACTTAGCATGAATGGGGAGGGCAATGGGTGTAGCTATGGGCGTTCCACCGCAACACCCATTGATTTTGACGCTGCCCCATATTTACAAGGGTGGCGTAAATATGGGGCAGTGCCAAAATTAAGACCAGGGAAAACCAGGTCTTACCCTGGCGAAATGAGAAGAAGTGTTTCTTTCTCCTCGTTTTTGCTGTTTCCATGTGTGCTGCCTTGTGCAGCACACATGGAAACAGCAAAACGCCTTTGATTGTTTATGTGCAGGAAGGCGTCCCTTCCTGCACATAAACAATCATTCAGAAAAAGTCGTTTTGCAACTTCTATGTGTGCTGCATGAAGCAGCAAACATAGAAATTTCAAATCACCATTTCAGATTGTTTATGTGCAGGAAGGGACACCTTCCTGCACATAAACAATCACTCCCCTCAACGCAGGCGCCCTTGCCCTGTGTTGGTGGTAGGCAGCTAAATTTTGTGCCAGTGCAGGGGGAAACGCAGGGCTGCACCATATTCTTGTAAATATGGTGCAGTCCTGTGTTTCTAAAGTGACGGAGCGTGTTGTTAGCCTTCTTGGCTTAACGACACGCTTCACCACTTTCCTTGTAAATATGCCCCTCTGGTTGATGGAGCACAAATCTCTCTTTGGCACATACACTCCAAATCTCTGCTGAAGAAAAAACGGACCCCTTTTGTACGGTTCTGAACGTGTTCAGTATAGTTTGAAGATGATGCTTTTTTTTTACTGGTAGCCAGTGAATCTGTTTAAGTGCCAATCTAATGGAATGGCTCTTTGTGGTACTCAAGATAACCATAGAAGCAGCATTTTACACTATCTGAAGTTTGTTTAATACTTTTACAGGGAGTCTCAAGAAAGGGACATTGGAGTAGCCGAGTCGGGAGGTCACCAAAGCCAGCACAATCGGCTTTCTAGTGTACACGGGTTATAATTTTAACATCTGTTGCATTGACTTTAGTAGACCAAAGCATGATCATGTGAAATTCCGAATATGGGTTTTAAATGAGGTCGGAATCACATTTTAATCGAAGATTTTTGGCCAACGAAGTCGGCAAGGAGGGAGGTCCAAGACCCTGCAGCCAGATACACCCAAGGGCAAATGGCGAGGGATTGCCAAAGACCAAAACGTCTGATGTCAGAATTGAGCTTCAGGCAGCTCAGCTGCATCCACCTAGCTACAGCTAGGACTTCCTGAAAGTTTTCCTCCAGTATACTATATGCAAGCTGGAAAGATAACAATAATTGGGAGTCATCTGCTTAAGAAATTATCTTAAAGCTCCAGGGCCACCAGGGCTCAACCACTTCAGTTAATGGAACCATGTACATTTAAATAATGTGGGGCTTAGCACCAAACCCTGTGGGGCACTGTTTCTTAAGTCACTGAAACTGGAGGTAAAAGGGAAGAGATGGACAGTCCTCAATCTGAGAGAAAAGGTTTTATCCATATGTTGGCTCTGTCCCTTATTTTAATAGCCTCAAGATGTTGTTATAAAATGATATGGTATACGGTGTCAACTGCTGCTGAAGCTTTATGGCCATCATCTAGACTGAACCTTACAAATTCAGATGCTATGGCCTGGGCGGAAGCCCAACTGTGTGGCATGCAGATTGTTATCTTCTAGAAATTGCATCAGCTGCTTATTGACAAATTTTCCAAGGACTTTGCCCAACACAGGTAGCAGGGAGACAGGCCTGTAATCAGAACTGGAGCGTGCAAAATGGAACTGCCCTGTCAGGGCTGTTCCAATCCTTACTGTTGCACTGCCTGACCACCCACCTGCAAGCCACCACATCACTCCAGCCCTGCTGCCTGACCCCGGCATGGCAGTTCTAAAAGTAGTTGCTAGAAGTAAGTATTTTCTTATAGTTTGTTTGCAATAGAAGTGGGGAAGTCAGTAAATTAATGGGAATAGGAGAACCAGAGCAGAGTCATTGGTGTTGTTTGGGTCTAACAGTCATAAGACATGTCGAGCCATCAACATATTGACATGTATATTGTTCAACAAACATCATTTAAAATATGATAAAGATTCTTTATATTCTAAATGGTGTATTTCTTTAACAAAGGAACACATTTTTACTTCTAAACACTATATAATATTACTGAACTGGGTGGCAGTTATTAGAAGTAATAGTTTCAAAACATGAACTTACAAAAAGATTCATGACCCTCACTGCCCCATAAATGATGACATTTAAGAATCAAGAGGCACTTCAGCTGTCGTGTGCACCCTTATAAGGCCTAGGTCATTATTATGGATGCAGTAATATAGTCTATTAAACCACATACATAGGTGTTTTTGTAGACCGCACATCCTAAACCGATGTACTTCAAGAGCTTTCAAATGTGATGATAAAAGGCACACAGTGAAACACACGAATAGCCTAGGATCACACAATTTGATCAAGCAGCGAGGCAGGGACTCATTAATAGACTTCTGGTTTTACATTGCGCAGCTCAGTCACTAGATGGGAATCTCTTCTCTCTTCCACTTTATGTCAAAGGTTAACTCGTTTTTCATTTTTTTGAAGAGCTACATCAATACTCTGTGTTCAGTGAGTGCATGAATTAATTTTAAACCAGGCTGACACAAAAAGCATGTCTAGAAAAAATTGCATAGTTAAGTTAGGACAAAAAGGGTACATTGTTTTAGTGTTATCATCGGTTTCCCCTGACTTAACAAAGGGACTGATTGGAGGAGATTTTAGGAATAGCACAACAACTTCAGTGGATAAAAGTATACACATCAACCTAACAAAGTTCTGCAAGAGACCACAAAGTTACAGATCTTCACATTCACACAACTGAATTGTAGAGCTCTACTGCAAAGAAAAGAGACATTCACACTGGAACTCATACCTTGTGGGCTTTTTGCTTTCTTGTCTGTTTTTTTTTCCTTTACCCCATTGAAGGAGTGCAGTTTAGATCAGCGACGGCTTCTCCGCTAAGGCGGAGGAGCGTCGCCCCACTACTCGCTATGAGTAGTGCAAAGGAAAAATAAAATATGGACTGGAGCCAGGTTAGGGTGGGGCGAAGCTGGGCGGGGCTCTTTTCAGAGGGAGGAGTGGATGGTGCACCTAAGTGAGCATGATGGTTTGGCGACGGTTTTGCCGGCTGTCTTGGGCCAGCCAAACCGTCATGCGCACTTAGCATGTTCTCCAACCAGGCTGTATCACAGCCTGAGTGGAGAACAGGCACAGGCTCCTACTCCCTGTCTGATAGCCGACCCACGGCGCTCAGACCAATCGCAGCGCTGCTGTCATGGTGACAGCAGTGTAGTGATCGGCTTAGGCGAGTCTGGAAGCCTGGGTGCTGCCGGGATCAAGGAAGAGCAGACGACGGAGGAGAGGCGATGGCTGGCGATCAGCGAGGAGCAGGTAAGTCTTCTTTTTTTTCTAACTCCCCCCGCCCAACCCAACACGTTCCCTGCCAGCCGCCTCTGGTTTAGATGAACTGTGAAAGTGCTTGGACAAGAAAGCATTGTCAGTAAATTTATTTTTGTGATCATCAGCTCTCACAACAAACTGTTCGAAAAATCATTATCCTGATATCCCTCTTCAAGCACTTTCACAGCACAGGGTCTTCCCTATCAACCCAACAGCAAACCAGCCACAGCGAAACGCAGGATATCACCTTGTCTGCTGCATGAATGACCAGAGGGCAGGAGCACCTGAGAAAGACATAAGAGCCGGGCAAGGGGTAAAAGCTATATGAAGGCTCTGTTTGCTTTTGGCTCGAGAGTCTAAGAGGACAGTGAGCCGAGTCGGAGCTAGACATCTGGCTCAACTCTAGCTAGAGCCCTTAGTAGCTCACCCACCTCTAGTTTTCAATTTCTTGGTTTGCCACCTTTTTCATAAAGAAATCTCCGGCTGTTTTGTCATTGGTTTTAGCGTTTGCAAAGGCCAGGAGATGGTAAGTTACAAGGAGGTAAAGTAAAATGCATCTCCTTCATTTAACATGGCAGTTCTGTCATGATTTAAAATGTTTTAACCCAAGCATGTTCTGACAGAAATGATAATGCATACATGGAAAGAAACAAAAATAAGTGGCAGACAATTGCACTGATGTTACTGCATATGACAAGCGAGAGAGCAGAGAGTTTGCAGTCAGCTCCCAATACTCCTCATTTGCATATATTCCCTCCACTGAGTCAGTGTCCAACTCTTTAGTCTTTCCCCGAAGAAGACATATTTTCATTGGCTTCTGAGAACATAAAGCAACATTTTATCGTAAGTAGTGGAAATAGGACAACGCATCTCTTTTCATACCATAGTGCTTGTCCACCCCTAAACTGGACCACATAAGTACTGGGAAATGTCCTAATTCTCTTTTCACAGTCTAAGGGGCATATTCACAAGGACCTACCTCCGATTTATCTCCACCTTAACCCATCAAAAGTGGAGATTGATTTAACAACCCATTCAAAAGCGGGTGCAAACTGCAGACATCGCCAGTATTCCCGCGATAACTGCCCCAAAATTTAACTCCACGGTGGACACCACCAACTAACCCTAATGAGATGCAGAGTAGGCGTTCCCGTGCAAAAATACACGAAAAAACCACAACACCACTTTCACAACGAACTGCCAGAGCTGCGATGCGAGTCAAAACCACGCGATAAGCCGCGGTAGCAGCAGGGATTTAACACCTGCCTTTTGCTGATGTTAAGCAGGACGACTACCTGCAGCATGAAAGGGAGCCCAGCCAAGAGCCACATCTGAAGACCCACAGATGCCATGGAGACAATGATCATGCAGCTCCGAGACCCATGAGGGCCACAACACCCACCGCCACCCACCCCAGGCCCGCCACCACCCCCAGGACCCCCCTCCCCCCCGGGAACACCACAGAGGCAGCATACACAAAGACAGCGGACCCACCTGAAACGCACCTGCCACCCAGACCCAACGCCAGAGGAGGACATTGCCCACTACAGGCCCAAAAGGACAACCATCCCCCGCATCCTGACCCACATCCCCCACCTGCTGACGGTACCAACCCAGCGGACAACCAACATCCCTCCGCAGACAAAGCTGCCGGCTGCGCTGCACATGTCAGCCTCTGGTACCATCCAACCCACAACTGCCAGAGTCGGAGGAGTCACACAGCCAGCCCCATCCAAGGTCATCACACCTGTCCTGGATGCCAACATCAGCCTGGTACCCCAGCACCTCCACTTCACCCACACTGCGCAGGAGCAGCTGGAGACCAAGCAAGGCCCCTACGCCATAGCTGGATTCCCTCACGTGTCTGGGCCAATCAACTGCACACATGTACCCCTCGTGCCCCCTGCCGACACTGCACACAACTACCACAACAGAAAGCACACGCATCCCATGAATGTGCGGACAATAGTGGACCGCCCGGGACTCCTCAACAATGTCGCGGCCAACTCCCCAGGCAGAGTGCATGATTCTCACATCTCCCGACAGTCCATCATCACCCAGCGCTCCCAGGATGGCACCCATGGAAATGCAGTGCTCGTTGGTAAGTCCAAAATGAACAAACCACACACCTCCAGCCCACAGTCATGCAACTCATGACACTGGCAATGGGCACGCAGCACAACTACATTCAACATGCCACACAACATGCCAACCGACCAGACACGACAACACGACTCCATTGGGAACTTGGCCTTGCCATGCCCATAACCCAGCCACAGCATGGCACCACAGACACACAATAGCAGGATGTGAGGAGAGGCATGGAACAGGCATGTGCGAGAGCGGCAAGTGACTAAGGAATGTGAACCCACCCAATGCCAGGTGTGGCGTGGAGGTGCCGGACAGACCACAGTGTGCAAACCATGGAAATGGCCATGTGGAGATCAACTGCTGGTGCATGGAGTGTAGTGGCCAGTGGACGCTACCATGTCCCCACAGGCTGTGGGGCAGAACGCGGAAATGTCGCACGTTACGTCCCCCCCTGCATGCGCGGGCGGAGTGGGTTGGACCTGCGTACGCCAGTCCTCCGTAGGGGTGTGAACAAAAAGCCCGTCCCACTGGGCGTGGTTCTCATTCAGAATGGACAACACGTCTGCCAGGGCGGTGCCTCTCAGCCCACCACGAGTCCTGCGCCGAGCGCGGCGGGGCCTGCGTCCCTATGCGCCTGTTGCACCCCGGGCCGCTGGTCTCCAGACCCGTCATGCCTGCCCCAGCGCACCAATGAGGCTCCGCTCACCTGCCTACACCGGCGTGTGTCAAAGAGGGCCCACCACGTGCCGGTGCAAGCTCCAAGCCCCAGTCCCGCGACCTCTGCAGCCTGCGCAGACCATCGCTGGCCCCCACGACGCTGGCCCACATTACTCCTTTCTCATTGACATACTCCACCGGCGTCCTCTTCGGCCCAGTAGGTCCCACATGTGGAACTGTGTCCTGAGTCTTGAATGGCAGTGACCCCAGGTCCGTGGCAGCGGCCACAGCACCAGACTCCCTTCGATCAGTGAAGCATAATTCCATATCGCAGGCCTGCGACACGTGGTGCCACTAACCCTGTTCAACGCAAGCCGGTGACACGTGGTGCCACTAACCCTGTTCAACACAAGCCAGCAACACGTGGTGCCACTAACCCTGTTAAACGCAAGCCAGCGACATGTGGATGAGGGCTCAGGCCTACCCTGCGGACCAGTAGGTCCCACATCCAGCACTTAGTCGCGAATCATGAATGGCAGAGTCCACACCAGTGAACGCACGGAGAGGAGTAAGAGGAAGATGCGGCTCAGTCCGGACGAAAGCCGGATCAGAGTCACGGAGGTGATCGAACACTATCAACAACTGACCTGGTGCCATCAACCCTGCTCACCGCAAGTCCGAGTCCCGTGGTGCCACTGAACCTGAACTACGCAGGCCGGTGGGACCATCCAACCTAAGCCGGCGACACTCAGTGAATGGCCCGTGCTGACCGCTGCCTCAGGCCTACACTGCGGTCCAGTAGGTCACACATGTGGAACTGTGTCTTGGGTAAGATGTGGAGGAGTCCACACCATTGGACACGCCTCATCGCAGGCGGCATCCCCTAACAGCACTGGTGCCACTAACTCTGTGCGCAATGAGTCATGGGCACTATCTGGTTGGACCTTGGTGGCGTCTGAGACCATGGCCTGGGGGTTTTCTGCATCTTCATCTGGCTGGACCGACTTGGTGTCCGACATGTGTCTGTTCCATTCACCTCCACCATAGTGACTGTTTCAGCGTGGTTCTGCCCTCTGCATCATGCCCTGGGGGTACACCTTCCACTGTCCACCGAGACACTCCGCGACAAGCCCCTTTGTCATCTACGGAAACCTGCTCTGCACTCGTGACCCTGCCCCAGTGCCCCGCAAGTCAGCGGCCCGTGGCGGTAGGCCCGTGCAGGACGCTGTACATCCGGGGCCACTAACTCTGTGCAGCACAAGTCATGGGGCCTTTATGGTTGAATGGTTGTGTCCTTTACGATGTCCACTGTTGTCGATTTCTGACTGCACGAGGCAGCCCTTGCCGGCTGGTGTGCACACACCCCACACACATCCAACACAGGTGTCACTCGATATGTGTGCCTGCTAATAAATGTGGCCGGGCGCACGTGCCCGTAGCCATTCACACCATCTGAGCAAGTGTGTCCGTGTGGTCATTGTGTCAGCATGATGGGCACGGGCCCTGCAACATCACAGTGTGCTGTCTTCAGCGGACGATACCATGTCACCTCAGCGTTGGCAGTGACCTTGGACATGTAGCTTCGCCCGCCCCCCCTGCATGCACAAGCGGCGTGTGCTGGTCCGGCGTACGTCAGGTCAGCGCAGGGGTGTGCTGATTCGGCAGGGGGAGCAGGGCGTGGCTCGGACCTGGCCTTCGGCAGGAAGTGCGGTAAGTGTGTCTCTGTGTTGGGGTGTTGTAGCCACCAGGGCCACAGTAGTCGATGTTGCAATGTAGCATGCACCAGGAGGGCGGGCCCGCACGGACGGGGAAATGTAGGAGCGCAAGACCGCTCGGGGTCTTGGCACATGCATGCCAAGTGTTATGTGTATCAGTCCTGCAGCTGCATGAGTCAGTTGCCTAGCCTCATTCGCAGCACGATCACAGCCAGCCATGGACTGCACACCTGTGTCCGCCCTGTCCGGACCATTGGCCTACACTCACGTGGCCGCACACCTTCAAAGGCCAGCGTCACGGTGTTGTTGGCATGCCACTGGACATGCGTGGACAGGCATTACAATGGTGTGCCGTAGGAGTGCACGTGATACAACCACGCAGCGCACACAAGTGTGGGGGCTCGTGGGAGGGAGGAGCAGCTGTGAGGCAACGTAACACACTGTGAGGCCGCTCATGTGCCACGTGCTGGGCATATCATCCATGATTCCCAGGCTTGCAGACATCCCACCACACCCACGACAGGCCTCTGTACATCTCCTGAATGCATGCAGATGGTGAAGTTAATGTAGGAATGAAGGGTCCTTTGTCTGTACTATCAGGCGGTGGCACATCTGCAGCTCCGAGCTGGGACTTGCATGTGGCCAGCACCCCCTGACAGATACGATAGCATTTACTTGCGACTCCCACACTACGCACTGCTCGACCTGAGACCAACGTGTACACATCCCACATGCAGAAGTCCTTGGTTGTAGTTAGCGTGCGTGAAATGGCCTTCACACGTACTCCCACCCCACCCCAGGCCTGCACCCGTTGCACACAGACACTGCTCATTGCTCCGAGCTGTGCCATTTCGTCCACAGGACTGGCGCAGGGCAAGCCAGTGCCTCTTCAAGCAGGGCCACTGACGCAATGGCAGACCATCCCGGACACATGCTCGACTCCAGTCACATGGACCTGTACCGTGCACGTCTGCTGCATGTACTGGGGGCACTGCTGTTGGCAGTGCTGCGGATCAGTTACCGGCTGAGCTTCCGCCTTGCGAACCTCACCTGCGTTCAGCCTGTGTTGCATTGTCGCTCGTGCATATTCGAGTGGACCATGGATGTCTGCCTCTCCAACATAACGGTAGCTGACCTGGATTTCGACATGTGTGTGCGCCCCCTGTTGGCCCACGACCAGGAGTGTCACCGTGATGCCCGTTTATGGCATGCATGGATGTTTGGCATGCATGCTGGCAACTGGACCTGGGAGATTGCACGAGTCGTCGTGTGCAGTGAGCACATTGAGCCACTACCCGATTGGGCTTTGGTGCACATTGGGGCCAGGGGTTGGAGTCAGCACATCTGTCCATGTCAGCTGATGGATTACGTCGACGACATGTCAGATGTGGTGGACAACGATCTCTCATTGGAGATGTTGGTCTACGCAGCTGCACTCGCGTTCATGGACGAGTGACAAGGTACCTGCAGCCACAACTGGATGTGACCCATTGCACGTGTCCCGACGCCTGGTTGCTTGTTGGGAATCTGGTCACATGTCCCAAGACGACAGTGGACATGGCTGCATTGGCCTGGACTCCTGATCCATGCGCGGAGAACCAACGCGGGTTGGCACTGACTTGTGTTGGTGATGGACTCCCCCGGGGTGGACATGGGCGCTTTCCTACGTTCCTCATTCAGACATGCTGCTGCAATGGTCTGCATATCGTGGCACTTCTCTTGGCCGTACTGACACGCACTTGTTGATAAAGTTTCCGCACTTTCACTTGTCTCCAACTGTGTTGTGTCTTGATTTGTATGCCAATGTGTGTGTCACGGACTCTCTGGCTCCCTGCCAAATGTGCATTGCTACCCCATCAGGGCTGTGGGTTTGTACTTGTGCATTATCATGTCCCTATTTTGTGCTTTGCCAGATGCGTATGGCCGTTTACCGGCCACAAGCGGGTGCACTTGTGTCCTGTGTTCGGTTGTGCAAATGTTGGTGTTTGTACCACATTATGTTGGATGTTGGGGTGCTCTGCTTCCTATGTGTGTGTGCTGCATTGTGTGTGAGATGTCCCTTCAGCTCTGATTTGGCTCACCCTTCTCCCTTTCAGGCAGTGTGGTTTTCACTTCTGTGCTTTTTCGGTGGTGTGATATTGCCGGGTTGTGTGACTTGTGCTCTTTGTTGGTGTTGTTACTCTTGGGCATGGTTTGTCTGCAGTTGTGCTGTGCTTAATTGTGCATGTGTGCCATTGTGCCCATCTCCCCCGTCCCCCCAGTCCCTGGTTGTTCCTCTCCCTGTTGCTGTTGTGTCTGTTGTTTTGGGCAGTTTCCGGTCCCCGAGTCCTGCCACCATCTCCAGACTGATGTGGTGGACACCATTTCCTCCATGTCATCCAGCTCCTGGTGTGGCGCTGGACTCCCACCTCCGGTGTGCATTGCTGCCTTCTTGTTGTTGGCGTGTTTCTGCTTGTTTGTGCGTTTCGCATCATTCCGGCTGTTCTGGTTTTCTTCCATTGTCCTCCTCCGCTCTCCGGCTGCATTCACCTTGTCCACGATGGCCTGCCATGTACAATGTTTTGTTGCCCATGGGGCTTGTGGGGTTGTATACTGGCTCCGGTTGCCTCCATTGTGCTTGGCTGTTGTTTTCTGTTTGGTTTGTCTTTCTTTTTCAGGCTTTGTTGTGCTTATTCCCGCCTGCCATGTGTGTGTATCGCGGGCCTGTCGGGGCTTATCGCTGCTTTCCTCATCGCAAATGGGCTCATCGCATGTTTTTTTGTGTTGTGGTTTGTGTTTTTATCTCAGTCGAGGTGGTTGTATTGCGGACATTGGCCGCGTTTTCGGCGGACTATCGCATGGTACCGCTGTGTTGTGAAGTCCACGTTAACACAGGGTTATTTTTCCGTGATAGGCTGCGATGTGTAAAGTTGCGTTAACATTTTTTGGAGATGTTTAGCACACGTTCTTGTGAATATACCCCTAAGTTTTTTAGCAACTTTAAGTGAAAATTGGGCTGTAAAATGCATTATTTGAACCCCCCCTGAGGAAGGCAGTTTTGCTCACATTGCTAATGGCAATCCACCTTTTAGGCTCTATGCATGCTGAGGGCGGGCTGTGAAAAGTACTGGAAGTGACCCGCACAAGTGACGAAAGTCGACATCACAAGTGGGGGAATTGAGGGCTGCCTAAGAAATATTTTGGGCGCCTGCACATATTTTTTTAAGATTTAAACACTGGCAATCTGCACATCAATTTACATCAATCCAGCTGCAGACGTGAAGTTTTCAGAATTTTTATTGTAGCTGATGTGTCATTTCGTGCAGTCTTGGATATGGCGTTTTATAGTTCTATTTTAGCATACTTTAAAAGCAGGCTACTGCTCTCTTTTTAATGTCTCAGTTTGTTTTGTATTACTGTTTGATTTACCACGCTGTCATGTGAATATATCAGCTATGAAATACCTTCTCAATGTTCTTTTAACACCATGCTACCTCACTGCCTGTGCTTTAAAAAAGCAGCTCTTTCATGTCTAAAAACGTAGCATATCAACACATTTTCTAAAGAATCCAATAATGTGTTTGGAAGAACTATGGTCCTGTTGTTCAAAGGTATTTTGCGGTTATAAAACCAGTGCTTCACAAGGTTTTGCAACTGCAAAATACATTTTTCCTATTCATAAAAGCCCTTATACAAGTAAGAACAGTCTTTCTGACTCGTCGAAGGGCTTTAGGGTCCCTGCTCAAATCACTAATAGTAGTGTCAACGAAGTGTACTGCTCCTATTTACAACTTAGTGATGAATGTATCAATGGTTTTCCACCTCAATTGCGGTGCAACCCATTCATCAGATACTGACCCCCTCAAAGGGGGTGGTATCTAATTTGCAAAGAAGAAGCTGTCCCTGTAGGACATCTTCTCCTTTGAGAATCATGATGATGGCCTCTGAGGGAGCAGTCAGTGGTCCAGAAGACCACTGCCTACTGTCCCCGATGTCTTTTGTTAGACCTGTCATCAATAGGGTGGTCTTTCCCCAGAGGTTTTGCCTCTTACTTCCTGTTTTTGCTGATTCTTTTTGTTGACCAGGGCTGGACTGGCCGTAGCAGGCACCGAGCATTTCCCGGGTGGGCTGCTAGGGTGGGGGCCGGTTTTGGACCCCTGTGGGGCCGTTTTTGTTACCAGGGTCAGTTTTGCAGCAATATCGGCCCCCTGTAACAGAAACAGCTGCAGCGTTTTCCACACACATTCCAGGACTGGTTTGCATTCCCCATTCCGGCCCTGTTGTTGACCCTGAGCACTTTACCACTGCTAACCAGTGCTAAGGTGCATGTGCTTCTCCCCCAAACATGGTAACATTGGTGTATTAGTGACTGGCATATTTGAACTAAGCCTGGGCGTAGTTCGCGAAGTAGCGCTACGCGAAGCTACGCAAAGTGCAGCTCGCACTACGCGAGCTACGCGTAGCACTACGCGAACTGCGTAGTGCACTGTTCGCAATGATTGCACAGTGCCGGATGCTTGTCCGCACTGTGCAATCATTGAAAACGGCATCTTGCACAGTGCGAGCTGTCTTTTACTGCCGCTCGAGTAGATTTTTACTCGAGCGGCAGCTTTCTCAACGCGGACTGGTAGTTTCTCATCGCGAGCGGTCGCGAGCATACGCGACCACTCGCAATGAGAAACCTGACCTCCCCGCGTTGAGAATCTCGCCGGGAGGTTTATTTTCCACGCTCGCGATCGGCAACTTGATGTTGCTGATCGCGAACGAGGAAAAAGTCTCGCCGGGATGTCATTTTGCTTGCTCGCGGTCGCCAACTTGACGTTGAGGACCGCGAGCAAGCAAAAAATGACCGCTGCACTACGCTACGCTACGCCTGTTTGCACTGTGCTACGTGCAATTCGCGTTGTGCGAAGTAGCGCAAACTTCGCAAACTACGCGAGCGTAGCGTAGTGCTTTGCCCAGGGTTAATTTGAACTACTAGTAAGTACCTTATAAAGTGATATAACATATACCCAAGGCCTGTAAGTCAAATGCTACTAGGGGCCCTGCAGCACTGCTTGTGCCACCCATATAAGGGCCCTTTAAACCTGTCTCAGGCCTGACATTGCAGTGCCTGTGTGTGCAGTTTACTGCCACTTCGACTTGGCATTTAAAACTTCTTGCCAAGCGGCAAACTCCCTTTTTATTACATATAAGTAACCCCTAAGGCATGCCCTAAATAACTCCAAGAGCAGGGTGCTATGTAAGTTAAAGCTAGGACATGCACCTTTATGGTTTGCATGTACTGGTAGTGACAAACAGCCTATTTCATTTTTCACTACTGTGAGGCCAACTCCTCTCATAGGCTAGCATTGGTAATTCCTTAATGCACTGTAATTTCCGATTAGAGAGGAGTAGCTTTTTCATGTTTCATATGTTTGGAATGGTAATGATAATGATGGTCCCTCTGAGACCCCACCACCAGGCCTATGGGGTCAGGGTATGCGGTATACCTACCCTGCTCTCTTATGTCTTTTTAATTTTTTTTAGGACTAAGTCCTGAGCCCTATGATGGCTGCCACTACATCCTTGGTGATGTGTTGGCAGCCAATCAGATCTATGCAGGAGATTTGTTGGCTCCAGAAAAGCTCCATGGAAGTTCTGCATCCCTAGATATACAAGGTTTTTGAGCATTAATTACTCAAAAACTGCTGAATGGCTTTACACCAAATTATACAAGCACTCTTTCTAGACCATGATCTAGGCCTCTGCCAAATGCGGTGTAAATCTGTTTTGTGGTTTGAGCTGTAGCAGTTTCGAAAGTTCCTATGGAAAAATGAATAGGTAAAAAGTGTTTTGGGACCCCTCCCCTTTTCTCGACCCCCACTTGACGAATCACCCCAAAACATTCCATGTGCAAACTAGGCAAAAAATAACACTCTTTTGGAACGTTTTGTGGTGATTCGTCTAACAGGGTAAAAGTTATTAGCAACACAAAAAATTAATTTCTTATGGAACCACAATCCAAACTATAATTACTCAGTGGTGACCTCTACTGGGTAATGCATATATTACCCACCACTGGGTAATATATACATTATATATACTATTGCCTCCTTTGGCCACTTCCTTGTTACACTTTTTATACTGTGAGGTCTTTCAGTTCTACAAAAGGTCTCTCAAAGTTTTACATGACCCCATCTACACCTTCTTCTGGGGTAGAAGAATGAACCGTACCTGCACAGGCTGCTGTGAAGCTCTCTTCCTGGCCTATAAAGTCTCTGGAGATCAGCAGGAAATTAGATTCAGTTCTAAGGCTTACTGTACTTAAGCTAGTAAGCTCCAAGGACTGTTTTGTCTCCTTCTCCATATTGCAGGTGCATTTTTATGGAAGTGCCTTCTCTCTTCTGGCAAAGCTGGTAGAAATACACACGCACTCCCTCTCCTGAATGCCTTGATTCTGTATGTTTATGCACTGATCATTACAGAGATGGCAGGAGTGGAATCCTTTTCAGTGATCTAATTTGGTGCGGCTAATTAAAAAAAGTCCTATATCAATTAAGCAGTCTACCAAACTAAGGGGCATATTCACAAGGAGCTATCGCTGAATTAACGGCACTTTATCGCAGCCAAAGTCGTGATAAATATACCTCCCCATTCACAAGCTGGTGTAAACAGCCCACAGCACCAGTTTACCCACGATAGCAGCCGCAAAAAACATCGCCACAGAGGACCCGTGCAACTATCGCTAATGAGATGCAGAGTGGGCGTTCCCGTGCCAAAAGGTGCGACAACATCACACCTCAACATTCTCAACAACCAGCCACATCGGCAATAAAAACACAAAACAGGCGATAAGGCACGTTAGCACCAGGAAATCTACACCTGCTCTGACCTGGTGTAAAGTGGGACGGCAGCCTGCAAACCAAAAGGGAGCACAGCCCAGGGCTACATCGGAAGGGCAACAGATGCCATGGAGCCACCCATCATGCGGCCCGGACACCCAAGAGGGCCACAACACCCACCGCCACCACCCCAGGACCACCCCTCCCTGGCACCCCCCCGACCAAAGACATGCCACATCAGCCACACCTAAACATGTACAAAATATTCCGCTTGATGTCGCACAATCACAACTGGTGACATGCATGTGTCCTAATTCAAACAAAGAAGGGACTAAGGGGCAAGTTTACCGAGGTCCAACGTACGTGCCCCAACAAGGCTGTGTACAAATCGAGTACGAAGTTCCTCCAGGACAAGTAATGGAAAGGAGTAGGGCTCATAGAGACAATGGAATCAAAGCAACCGCTATCAGGTTATTTAAGGAGAAGGAGTTCTCCTTGTTGGAACTAGGGCTCTCACACACCCAGAGAACTGGGTGTCATGCTTCATCATTTGAGCCTGCCCCTCGTCAGGTCGGCGCTGCAATTCCTGACGGGCACCCGGAACCGGGGCTCTTTGTCGGGGATCTTTTATTCCTGCCGGTGGGTGCAGTGGGGGTAAGGGCCCTAGTATGTGTAGATGTGGAAAGACATGTGAATTAAAATAGGTCAGTTAGTCCTAGTCGATATTTATTCAAAAGGTAAACTGCCTAAAATAAGAAAGTGTGAGAGGGGCAAAGGACTAGACGTAATGTTACTAGTGGTGTGTGCCCTGCTCTCAAATGATCGACATGTTTCGTGCCTATCGTGTCATAAAGATCTGGGCACTTCCTCAGGATCAAAGGGACACTATCTACACTGAAAAATATGTATATAGGTAAGTGAATACTACATACCCCGATCTCAGGTATAATCTGTTGGTTAAATAAAAACGTATGCGGATTAATAAAAATTCCATATAGACAATTCATGATATAATAACCATATTGTGTCTCTACAGCTCAAACATTCAATGTCCGACAAGGCAGACGTGCTCATGATCCTAAAAACCGGTACAATGTGTTACACTTATCTCACAGTGAACTAAGCCTTGATTGGCACCGTGCTATATACCATATGCAGAGTGCTCATAAGTATTGTCAGTTTATTCTGTGGTGTAGTCTAGTCAATAACAAGGATAATACTTTAGTATATATGTAATCAGGACAACGTGTAACTCACCTAGGTTATCCACAAGTACATGCTTGCTACAGCAGTCGGCGGTAATAAAAGGACACCAATAGGGTCCTATTGAGAAACATGGAAGTGATGTAATAAATATTGACATCTGGCATAGTCAAAGCGAAGGAAATGATATAGTGGCATATTCGGTTCCATACATACTGAAAGGATGGTTGAGCAGGAGTACCGGAAGACCGCCATAAACCAACCATAGAGGGGGAGCCATCACAGTGCACAAAAGGGGGACCCAGAACTGCCCGCCCGAGTCACGCCGGTCCCAGCCACGCATCGGATTAACAATGCACCGCGGGAACCCCACGAAACCCCGGCAAACAGTCCCAGAGCCCCAAACAGCCCACAGGCGTATAACGCCCCCAGGAAGATCCCAGCATGGATTCAACCCGTACCGAGTAAACTCACCCTCAAAAGTAGTCGAGTACCTCCACGAAAATCCAAGAGACACTCACCGATAGTATCACGTAGTGTGCGATTGACCTACCCTGCCGCCGACACCGGGATGGTGAAGAGATATCGGCGGAGGGTCTAGATATAATCAGAGTGACCGCATCACGAGGAGGGTCACATGTCTAAGTAATTAACCGTCTAGGTAGTCTACCATTCAATGGCATTCTAGCTGGTGAGAATGGCGGCCATCTTGTAGTGGACTTACAAGGAGCAAAAACGGTCTGTTCCAAATAATAAAACAGAATAAAAGAAGTCAGGTCTACTCATGTCGGCCCTAAGCCCCATTGCCTATCCATGGAGGCTAATGGGTATGAGACACTGCAAATATACATGTATATATATTAAAAAAAAAAATATATATATATATATATAATTAAAATTCAACATATATACAAAAAACCGCAACCACGTCATTGGTATTGCGGCATGTTGTCAGTCACTACCAAGGGCTAATGCTATCTATATCGAGGCACCTAGCAAGGTATCCGTGACAGTAGATAGTGTGGTAACCCGGTCTAGTAGAGAGGTCACGTGTAATAGATAGGATTGCGAGCAACAGAGAGTATCGTTGTAACTGCCCCACGTGGTAGAACAAATATCAAGGTGTTTTTTAGTAGCCTCTATAGTATTGTATAACGTGGGTAAAAGAGCATTGCTAAGCGATCTTAAACTCAAACAAGCATGGAAATGAAAATCAAATTCCCATTTAAAGATTGGGCTATGGAACTAACCAACTGGGGGTGCTCAAAACTGACTCAAGAATATAGATTCAGTAAGGTATAATGTCTTAGGTCAGTGAGCCCCACGGTATATCATCATTCAGGCCAGCAATATGCGTGGAAAGTCTATAGACCCACCTCTGTTCAGCTTTAAACAGAACGGTTTTAGTGGTGTGTGGGTAAGACTCTAACACTATCCAGCGTAGGCTGTCGGGAGAGTGTAATGTTTCCTTGTAGTGTGTGTAGAGTTTTGTTGTTGTTTTATGACAACGGATATTACTCCTATGCTCGGTTATTCTAATCTTAATGGGTCGCATTGTCATCCCTATATAATTAAGGCCACACGGGCACGTAATCATATAGATACAC
The DNA here is from genome assembly GCA_963921515.1 of Calotriton arnoldi. NCBI lineage: Eukaryota > Metazoa > Chordata > Amphibia > Caudata > Salamandridae > Calotriton > Calotriton arnoldi. Next base: position 352,263 of record CAWUFW010006565.1, on the reverse strand, counting down.
TGCTTAGTATTGCAATTAGTGTGTCTCTTCAGAGTCCATTTAAAGTTAGGTAGTAGTGATATCTCCTTCGATGTAATTGTAAGAGGACACACAATGCAGGAACCACAGGGATAATGTCCGGTCACAGCCGGGAGGTCCCACAGGGTCCTCTGCGTGTCGATGTTATGTCTCTTGGGCCTAGTATGTACCAAGGCATCTTTTAGATTGCGAGTTCTTTTGTATGCAAACCTAGGTCTTGGTAGTTGTAGTGTTCCTGTGTTCAAGATATGCCAGTGTTTTAGGATGATTTTCTTAATCCTGGCCGAATCAGGGGTAAATGAAGTAACACAGGTCAAATTATCCGTAATCGGTTTGTGTCGTACTTCAAGCAGTGTCTCCCTAGGGTTATTTCTAGCTCTTTTCAAGGAATCCCTTACTTGTTTCTCTGGGTAGCCTCTGGTCATGAGGTTAGATGCAAGGGCCTTAGCTTCTGTCTTGTAATCAGAGGCCAATTTACAATTTCGTCTGATTCTCAAGAATTGGCCAAAGGGCAGGTTATCTCTCAATGTTTTGGGGTGGTGACTCGTGTATAGAAGTAAACTGTTGCGATCAGTAGGTTTTTGTACAAAGAAGTGTTAAGAATCCCTAAAGTCAGTGTGATGCTGATATCAAGGAATGGTACACACGAATCAGAAATAATGTGGGAGAATTTGAGATAGACATTTTGATCATTGATCCACCTCACAAAATCATTGCATGTGGACAATGACCCATGCCAGAATATCAGAATATCGTCAATAAAACGTTTCCATATTACCAGGTTGTGGCGGTATGGGTTGGTGGTGTTGTGGATGATGTCCTTTTCAAAAGCTGCCATGTAGATACACGCTAAGCTTGGAGCAAAAGTGCTTCCCATAGATGTCCCCTGGCTCTGATGAAATAGCTGTTGTTTAAACTCAAAGAAATTTTCTGTCAGAGCCAGGGTCGCACATTCCATGATGAAGGGAATGGGAGTGGGTGATACCCAGTCACGATCACTCAAAGCAGATTCAACTGCTGCTAGGGTAGCTCTCTGGGGGATATTAGTGTAGAGGGCCTCTACATCAAGGGTAAGGAGAAGGTCAATCTCTCCTACATTGGAGATATCTTCAATGATCCTCAAAATGTCAGTGGTGTCTCTTACAAATGATGGAGTCTCTCTCACTAATGGTTGTAGAAAATGGTCACAGAAAATGGAGAGGGGCTCGAGGATAGAGCCAATTCCTGAGACAATCGGTCGGCCAGGAACCGGGGAGACATTCTTATGTATTTTAGGTAAGGTGTAAAAATACGGTATCCTCGGCTCCTTGGCGATCAAAAAATCAGCCTCCTTATGGCTGATCCAACCGTTGGACTCAGCTTCATGGACCAGTGTGGAAATCACAGTAATCAGGTGTGATGAGGGGTCAATTGTGATTGGAGTATAGTACCTCTCATTGGAGAGTTGACGATTACATTCTGTATCGTAATCTATGGTGGATTGTATCACAATGGCCCCACCTTTGTCAGCTTGTTTTATCGTGATAGTTGCATCATCTGCTAAGGCCCTCAATGTAGTCTCCTCCATTTTGGAGAGGTTGTGAAAGGATGCCACTCCGTGGGGTAGATCTAGCTCGGTGAGAACAGCTTGTTCAAAGGTTAGGACTTCTACCGGGACCATGTTGTTCTGTGGTGTGAAAGTAGACGGATTCCTCAATCCTGAGTCATCCTGTTCTCTGGGAGTTGTATCCTTAAAAAATGCCTTGAGTCGTATGGTTCGAAACCAGTTGTGTATTTCACAATGATCTCTAAACTTGTCTGCTTTGGGCGTAGGAACAAAACCTAGACCCTTCTGCAGTATTGTTTTTCTGGTTCAGTAAGGCAATGGTGGGAAAGGTTCACCACTAGATCCTCTTGTCTCTTGTTTTGCTCCGAGTGTCCATGCCCCTGGTCGGTTGGTCTTGCCAGTGGACTTGTTTTTGTGTTCCTCTTCTGTTGCGCCCTCTTCCTCTGCCCCAACCTCTGTCTAAAAAAGGTGAGTTACCATTGTTAAAGAATTGGGGTGGACCATGCATGTGTCGTCACAGAAATGAGCAGCACACATTCACTTTCGAAGCAACAAATGAAACTTTATTAAAATGAACACCGAAATGAAATGAAGACACTTGGCCGCTCCCCTTGGGACAATACGTAGGTCACAGCCTGTAAGACAAAAAACATGATGAGAAGGAGTGTCCTGCGCACATCAGAGGACAGAGAGAGAGCGAAGGAGAGAGAGAGGAAGAGAGGGAGAGAGAGAGAGAGAGAGAAGAGGAGAGAGAGAGAGGAAGAGAGGGAGAGAGAGAGAGAGAGAAGAGGAGAGAGAGAGAGGAAGAGAGGGAGAGAGAGAGAGAGAGAGAGAAGAGGAGAGAGAGAGAGAGAGGAAGAGAGGGAGAGAGAGAGAGAGTGCCGCCCCTGCACACTCAGGCCACACTGCTCACCTGCTGCCACCGGTGTGTCTCTAACCACGTGCCGGGTTGTATAGCAGGACACCAGGTCACACATCTGAGTCAGAGCCGTCAGCTGAAACAGAGTCCAGATACATGACTGGCACAGTACACACACTTGCACAAGACAATATCGCCTGCCCGCCCATGCACACCCAGGCAGAGGCACCACAACCCCTCCCGCTGCCCATCGGAGCATGCCAGCCCATGCACACCCAGGCCTCAATGCTCACCTTCCGCCACCGGCGCGTAGACAGGAGGTCCCACCACATGCCGCTGCAAGCCACAAGCCCGGGGCCCGCGGACATGGCACCCTCCACATCATGCAGCCCCGCTCCGCAGGCCACCAGGTCTCACGTTTGGTGCTGGGTCTTGATTACTCCATGGCATAGGACATACCAGTGCACCCGGCACCATCGCAGGCTGCACACCCGCTCAGCCCAATGGGTGCCACCAACTCTGGGATCCCGGAAGCGACGCCACGTGGCGGTAGGCCCACGCTGCCCACTGGCTCTGGCCTAAACTGCGGTCCAGCAGGGCACACAAAACCTGAGCTGTCCGGACCGCCGGGACGGGGCATCATCTCAGGCTGCACACCCGCTCAGCAGCCTAAGGTGCCACTGACTCAGTGCACCCAAAGTCACCGTCCCGTGGCCGGGTGCCTGTGCAAGGCCCCGTGTGCCACTAACCCTGTGCAACCCCAGTCTGCGCCACGTGGTGGTAGGCCCATGCCGCCCGCAAGGCCTCGTGTGCCACTAACCCTGTGCAACCCCAGTCTGCGCCATGTGGTGGTAGGCCCGTGCCGTCCGCAAGGCCTCGTGTGCCACTAACCCTGTGCAACCCCGGTCTGCGCCACGTGGTGGTAGGCCTGTGCCGTCCACAAGGCCTCGTGTGCCACTAACCCTGTGCGCAAAAACTCATGGGCCCTTAATGATTGAGAACCGTGGAGTGTCCGTCATCCAGTCACCACCGGCAGAGGGGAATGTGACGTCGTCGGCCCCTTATGTTGGCGGAGTCACATGGCCTGTGATGCCTGTGCCGGATGGGTGTGGTGTGCGTGCAAACCTGCCCTCAGGGAGTGGCTGTGACATGCTGACAACTAGACCAGTGACCTGCACACCACCAGCGGGTACGCCTGCGATGGGTAGCAATGAGGGCCCCCCCTCAGAGCGTTAGCGGAGTGGTCTGGCCTGCCGTACGCCGGACCAGCGCAGGGCTTGCAACAATGACTCGTGGGCTCTGGGCGTGGTTCAGGCCATGTCCGGACAAGGAAGTGACTAATGCGTGTGTCCCTGTTGTAGTGTTCACGGGACCCGGTACACAAAATGCAATGTAGCACCCTCTGACTGGCATCCTACAGGATGAACATCATTGACTCAAGGGAAGTCACTGTCCCTACATTCATCCACACATTCACACATGAATGATGAAAGACATGACACAGCAGTGCGTCACTGGATGTTTATTGCACATCCAGTGCAGTTATGCAGCTGGAGCGGTACAGGGCAATGCCGAGCACACTACACAATATGGGCACGTGGAGGGCCAGCCAGAGTCCATCCGGGGATGACATGTACTGCGGAAGAGGAAGGGTACAGCCCGCAATCTGGTCGCCGTGTCATTGGTCGTCAAACAGGATGTGGCAGTCCATGTCGCTGTACAAGGTGAGTGCATCGGAGTGTATCGGGGGTCAGTGGAAGGTCATGAGGCCATGTGCGGGACCAAGCAGAAACAGGCCAGATGGCGGAAATGTATGCTAGTGCCTCCTTCTGAGAGCCAACCCATCCTCGTCCTCGGATGTGTGCTCTGCCCCACCTGAGGGTGTTGCAGTACAGGCTGCGGCACTGTGTGCCACTGACACATCAGGGGCCTGAGTGGATACGCCTGCCACACTGGGAGGCACTGACACACCAGGGGTGGAGATGTGGATGGTGTGGGGGCAGCCGCATTCATCAGCGACACACCTTGTGGCAGCAATGCCATGATTAAGTACTGCAGGGCATGGTAGATCCCTGCTACATTTCGATGGTGTGCAGTGGTGGCTGCCATCCTTTCCGCCTCCATCCGTACCATGTCCTCCATGAGCCTCCGCATGTGTGCCAGCTCACGGCTGGCATCGCTGGAGCCACTCTGAGCGGACAGGTGTTCTTCTCTCCGCGTCATGACTCCAGCGATGTCAGTCAGGGCTGGTTGGAGACCATGGGGCGGACGTAGACACCCATGGATGGCGTCCAGTTTGGTAGCCATGAGGTCGAACCCCACCCGCACGTGCTCAGCCGTCTCCCTCTGGCCCTCCAGGACACGGCGTTGGAAGGCCATGTGTTGTTCCTGGGGGTCTTGGGAGAGTGCCGGGGCTGTGGGTGCCTCCTGCTGGGTGGTTTGGGTGGTGGGTGGGGTCTCATCGATGTGGCTGGGCTGCCCTGATCCTGGAGGTGAGTGGTGGATCAGGTCAATGATATCTTGGATGGTTTGGGTGTTGATGCTGGTGCTGTCATCCTCGTCATTGGTGAAGAGTGGCTGGGACTGATCTGCAGGAGGTGTTGACGATGCCCCTGCGATGTGAAGGGGAGATGGTGTATTACAATGTGTCCACATGTATGTAGCCGCATGGTACAGGTTGACATTCAGACAGCATGGCATTGTACATTGTGACAGTCTGTGGGTCTGGGCGAGGACCCAGGGTCATTGTGGGTGTGCACTGTGCCCTGCTTGCTTGTGCATGTGTGCCATTGTGGCCATCTCCCCCATCCCCCCAGTACCTGGTGGTCACTCACCCTGTTGCGGTTGTGTTGTCTCCTGTTGAGCAGTGTCCGGTCCCCCGACTCCAGCCACAGTCTCCACACTGATGACTGTCGACACCAGCTCCTCCATGTCATCCAGCTCCAGCTGTGGCGCTGGGCCCCCACCTCCGGTCTGCGTTGCTGCCTTCTGGTTGGCGGTGAGTTTATCCTTGGTCTTCCGCTTGATGTCATTCCATCGCCTCTTGACCTCGTCCATTGTCCGCTTGTGCTCTCTGACGGCATTCACCTTGTCGACGATGTCCCGCCATATTCCAGTTTTGGTGCCCAATGACACGTTGGAGGTGACGAAGAGTTGTTGATGGTGTTACATCACCTCAGTGACTATGATCCTGTTCGCCTGCGGACTGAACTTGGTCTTCCTTGTCTTCTTGTCCGTGCCCTTCCCTGTCCCTGAGGTCCCAGGCTGGTCGTCCGGGGTGCTTGTGGGGTTGCGCTCGTCCTCTGCGCCTGCTCCGGCTGCCACCATGGTGCTTGGGTGTTGGTCAGTTTGTGTGTGGGTGTTTTTTCTACTTTTATGGTGATTTTTGACGCCTGTGTTTTTTCTACTTTTATGGTGATTTTTGACGCCTGCCAGGTGTGTGTTGCAGGCCTGGCACTGCTTGTCGCTGATTTCCTCATCGCGCTTTGGCCCATCGCGTGTTTTTTGGTGTTGTGGTTTGTGTTATCTCCATCGTGGTGGTTGTATCGCGGACATTGTCCGCGGTTTCGGCAGACTATCGCTTGCTACCGCCTTGTTGTGAATTCCACGTTGACACAGGGTTATTTTCCCGCGATAGGCTGCGATATTGAAAGTTGCGTTACGCTACTCTTGCGGTAGTTATCGCACGTTCTTGTGAATATACCCCTAAGTGTCTTTCTACTCCACTGCGTGCTGTTGGATTTTTACACTTTGGCCATCATTAAGCGCAATATGAGCTGTAGTCCATTCCACCAGAGCAGTGATGAAATGTAATTTGCTACCCTGTTGGAGTACAGCTTGCCATATTTAAAGATGCCTGCCAGGCAGGCAGGCAGAGATTTCTGTCAGTTTCAAAGGAGTCATCTCCACTGCAGCTCTGCTGAGGGTGCTAAAGTTTTGCTGTGCAGATGTCATGTATTGATGCGCCCACACAGCAACATTTTTTGTTTTTCAAAAACAAACTCCCAAGGTGGGAAAAGGAAGAAATGTTTCTGAGATTCTAGGAGTTTTCTGCCAGAGTTTAAGGGTCCTTCCCTTGGTTTCCTGTTCAGGACAGCCACTCTTTCTCTGTTGGTCCCAAACAGGAAAAAATATGTTGGAGTAACTGCCCACAATTGTCCGAAAAAAGGGCAGACAGTCTGTGGTACTTTGACTAAAGGCCTCACAGACCAGGCTTCCATCAGTGGAGCCAGCGGATGCTCTCCCAGTGGAAACATGGTGGTCCCAGAGGTAATGATGAATACCAGTAAATAATTAAGCCATTATATAATTTTGTCCCATTCTTTATTAAACCACTTCACAACCAATCTATTTAACCATTCACAAGGCAAATGATGTAATAATGTACTATCAGGATACTAAATACAGAGGGGAATATTTATGAGCCCCTTTCACTACTGGAGCAATACTTTTTGTGATGCTCCAGCGGTGCAAACTACAAAATCATATCTATGTGGTCATTCAAAGCCACTTTGCATGGCTTTGAATGACCTCATGGATATGGAGTAAGGCAAGGCAGCACAAATCGCTGGATTGCATTACTCTGGGAATTGCGGTGGGTTTCCCCACGCAAGACTCAAGAATTTTGACGCTTCCTCTGATTTACAAAACCATGTAAACCTGGGGATGCGCCAAAACCTTACGCCTTCCCAGGGGAGGTGCAACAAGGAGAAATAGCTTTATTTCTCCACGTTTTTTCCTCTTTCCTTGTGTGCTGCATTTTGCAGCACACATAGAAAGAGGAAAAAGCCTTGCAGGTTTGCCTTTGTGCACAAAGGTGCCCCTTCCACCACAAAAACAATCCTACCGACAGCACAGGCACCCTTGCATCATGGTGCAAGGCTACCTGCGTTGGCGCTATGCTGCGGAAACGGTGCCAGCGCAGGGGGAATGTCAATAATTCACTGTGTTATATAAATACGGTCCATTCCTGCCCTTTCACTTTGATGCAGGGCAGGGCAGCCCATAGTTTCTGGTGCAACTGTTTCATTCTTATCTATAAAAATACTTTATAAAGTATTTTCATCCATTATGTTCCTGGAAAAAGGCAGGCTGAATTAATCCTATTAATGATATTTGATCATGATTTTGTCCTGGTTTTGATACATCAAAACCCTGTATGAATAGTGGTTCTGTCAGTACTCGGAAGCAGGTGAGTTTGCTGGCATAAACATCACAGCATTGATTCTACCTGGAATCTCTCAGAAGGATATGAACATGAGGATCATTTCATGAGCTCAATGCAACCGATCGCCAAGTTTGTCTTCCTTTACATCTTGGTCTGATTTATGTGAGACCATGCTAGGAGGGTTGTTGTGGAATTGTATACATAGAGATATATTGCTAAACAGAATCGTGATTATTGCTTAAGACCTATGGTCTTTTTAAATGATTTCTTTATAAAACAATGTATTTTCGCTGCAGTTTTCCTTTCCTTTTAGATTGTCTTGTACATGATAATGTTACAAACGCTTGCATGAAATAATATGGCACCTTACTAAACAGTATTACCTTTAAAAAAGCAAACACATTTACTTCCAAGTTTGCACCCGTTCATAAACTAATTTATTTGTAATTGTTTGTAACAAATGTCATTTCTCCAAGAAAGCCTTACTTAAATAAATCTGCGGTCGATATAAATATTTGACCCAGTAAGAAGTGTCACATTTGCATCATCATCAAATGTTTGTGTGCATGTGCTTATGTTTGTGCACGTGTGTTTATTTTTGGTCTGATATACACTGGGAAAAAGTGTATGATCATCATTCTTATAAAAATAGAGCGTGTGAGGTGCGTGCATACACATTCGTGTGGACCCTTCCATCTGTGCGTGCGTGTTTGTGTGTACTTGTGTGCGCCGTGTGTCTGTGAATGTGCCTTTATTGCGCTTTAATGCTATGTCCTCTGACACTTTGCACTAGCATTTTATTTAATTGTAAAAGCTTCCCGATTTGACCTGAATTAGATTGCAGGCTGTATGTTGTCTCGCCTTGGAAATCTAGCTAAGTTAAAGTTCAGCTGAAAACTATAACCTACCTCAGTTAAATTTCAATTAAAAACTATAGACAGCATCATACTATGGTTTTCAGGTTGACTGTTTACACTAACTTCATAATGACTTTTCATCAATTACAGTGAGAGATTTTCTGGCAATGCCTGAGGTAAGGATTATGCACTTACCTCTTAATCCACTTCCTCTGCAACAAACACATGAAAGGAAGACTATTTTGAATTTGAATAGAGTGCTAAGAATCTACTGCAATTCATAAATCTCCCAATTTGTCATTCCTCTTTCTACCAAGGTCACTGTTGTGTGGAAATCTCTTAAATGTCATTCAAATCTTGTCAACTCAAATGTTAACCTAGGCCAACTGCGAAATGTTGTTTTTCACTATTCTAATACCTTCTTGTGTCTCACAAAGCGCAGGTAAAGCTTGCACTTACATACCAGACTTTACTATTCATGGCTAAGACACAGTGGTACTAACCAGGTGTATATAGTATCGACTATTATCAGTTTAACTCTTCAAAATGCACCGCCCAGAATCATTCTGACTTCAAGTGAGTAATTTACATTCATAATTTTAATCGCTAATGAACATTGCAACCCCCACCCTATTTATGGTGGATACTATTCTGGTTTTTTTCCTGACCATCACCAAAAGGAACAATTGGGCAGCCATGGACAGAAAAAAAATTCTCTAGTATGTTGGTTGACCTGCCAATACATGCCGGAGGAAAATTGTGGGGAGTGGACTTTATTGCACCCGGTAATTAACTTCTTCCCAGCTAAAGTAGACACTCTTGGATAAGTCTACAACCCTGGTACTCTTTATGGGACTGGCGGGAGGGCAGCTTCATTTGGCCATTAGAATTGCCATTAATCCTTTCCTAGGCAGTAAAAAAAATGCTTCATGCGAGTTGTCTTATCTGCACTGCCGCAGCAGCATTCTGACTTCAAGTGGGTGATTTACATTCAGAATTTAAATCGCTAATGAACATTACAACCCCCACCCTATTCATGGTGGATAATGTTATTGGGCGGTCATGGACAGAAATAAATATAATGACCCACCACCCCCTTGGAGAAAACGCCCAGGGTGTGAAGGGGTCATTATTTTATTTTTACCCCATTGCCTGGGAGAACACGCCCAGGGTGTGAAGGGGTCATTATTTTATTTTTACCCCACCGCCTGGGAGAAAACGCCCAGGGTGTGAAGGGGTCATTATTTTATTTTTACCCCACCGCCTGGGAGAAAACTCCCAGGGTGTGTCTGTGGGGGAGAGGTCTTTAGTATTAATATTTTAATTATTTTACTTTATACTAATTTACTAAAAAAACATCACTCTTTATACTGAAGCACCGTATACAACCCCACATCACCCCCAAGTCTACCACATCTGGGGAACTGATAATTGTCCAGTAGATATAGTCCAGCCATTCCAGGTATCCAGGCCTTGTCTCAGTTCCTTGCCATATTCCATCTCAGCCCATGATGCCCTTTCTCTGTGTAGGAGTGTACATTACATCAACCTCACTCCTACACCCTTTCCCCAGCCACCCCAGATTTTCTCAAATTTCCATAGGTTACCTCTTCTCTCATATGCCTCCCTCTCCAGCAATTTCCAGTTTCTGTGCAGGGTAGGAGATGCCCTGCCCCACTTCTGGGCTATGTCCCTCTTGGCTACCATGTAACCCAGGTTTTTCAGGAGTTTCTGCTAACGTGTCATGTCAGTTGTTCTTCAAATGCCCAACAATACCATCCTAGGCTGCAGGTCCAAGGGCACCCCTACTGCTTCCTGTAATGTACCCCGTACCTCCTCCAAAAAGGGCTGCAACCGGGGGCAGCTCCAAATTGCATGTAAGAGCCTGCCCACCATTCTGCTCTTCGAAGACAATCCTCACTCTCTGCCCTTTCAATCTCATGTAGCATCTGTCTTGTGTAGTACCTGGGGTGGAAGATTTTGAGTTGAACTAATCGGAAGCTAGCCCTTATCGCCACTTGTGCGGAGAATCCCAGTGCCTCCTCCCAGTTCTCTTTATCTATCTCTCCCAAGTCCTGTACCCACTTCTCCTGGAGTCTCGTGAGGGGGAATTGTGTGTTGTGCATTATAGTGCCATATGTCAGTCATAACAGTTTATGGTCCACTCTGCCATCCAAGAGTCGCCCCTCCAGCGTCTCTTCCTCCTGTTAAACACAAGCCGAAGATCATGCCTCAATTGACCGCATCTCAGCCATAGCAACTCTGACATCTGATATTCTTTTCTCAGGTGACTGAAAGGCACTACCCTATTGGAATCCCAAACATCTGCCAGTGTAGAAATACCTATCCTATCCCATCCTTGCTATGCCTCTCAGTGCCGCCACTGGTCTCAATCTGGAGCCCTCTCAGAGAAGAGTCCTCGGTGTTAACCCAGTACCCTACCTCATCTCTCTAGTCAGTCTCCCCCAGATGGCAACAACCGTGTCAGTGTAAACGGTCCTGCCTCCGGAGCCAACCTGCCTCCATATAATACATGCAAAAAGCTCTGGTTGCATATCCCCACCCGGTAAAGTCGAAAAGCGGGATCACCCCAATCTGCATAAGCCCAGTCGTTTACTACACCTACCTGCGCTGCCTCATAATATTTATGGATACAGGGCAATGCTATACTACCTTAATATTTGGACCACTGGAGTACCTTGAAGGCAACACATGGTTGTCCCCCAGCCCAGAGGAGCGCTCTAATTTGTTTTGATTTGAAAAACCAACCCTACTTTGGAGGTTTGGTTTTGAAAAACAAAAAAAATGCACAATTGGTAGATGGCCATCAAAACCAACGGCGGCCACCCACAAAACGTTTTGCACCATGAAGAGATCTGCCGAGATGCAGTTCTCTTCAAGGTACCAAGATGACCTCTGGGCCGGTGGTAATATCTAAATATGATGGCCCGTAGTCTCCCAGGATGGCGGGGGTAATGTTCTCTGCCACCCTGATGGACAGAGGACCATATGTTGAAGCATATATCAGGACCTAAGTCCTTAAAACAAAATTCAAAGTATTGAACGTTCTTGGACACCTGTGAATTATAATTAGTATTACATGGCTTGGCTCGAATTCAGGAACTTCTATTCAGTTTACATAAAACAGAGATCAATAGCTTAAGAAAACCCAGGACAACCGGTTTACCCCATATGACAGCACAAGCAGAGTGGTCAGAAGGCCATGGGCAGTTACATACTGATGCGTGATGCAAGCATTGTTGCATTGTGTAGCATTGTGTAGCATGTACATCGCTTTACCAACTCTTCCCCCCCACCCCCCGCATTCCAGTTATTAAGTTTGTCCAGCAAGATTCTAGTATAGAATGTTTTTGGAATTGACAACTTGGCTTGAATACTATAATCTGAATGATTCATGTAATTCATTTTTATTAACATTGGGACCCGGGAGGCATCGTTTTTATGTTTTAATTGAACTTAAAAGGGCAAGTAATAGCATGGTCCACCACATCACAGCTCATTATTGCATAGACCACTTGGCCTAACTGCTGAAAAATGCTTTTTTTTAAAAACGATTTCAGCCATTCTTCTAATGTTGACAAGAATGTCAGGCACTGCAGGACCATCACTAGCATAGAAAAAGGGGGTCTTGTTAATAATGCTAAAATTCAGTCAGGGAGAACTAAAATCCCACATCAGGGGAGAGGGAAAGTAGATCCGAGCTCTCAATGACCAATATTCATTTATATCACCCAGGGACGGAGGTAAACCTCAATTTCATGAAGCAGTGTTTCCCAGAGACAAGGTGTGGACCAGAATATCAAAACTAAATTAAAAAAAGAATGGCAAACTCAATAACTGAGTTCTAAGGTGGAATTAGGAAATTTATAAATCTTTATTACAAAAATGTAAAAAGGCACAATAGGGAATTTGTAAAGTACAAATTGTTCGAAATGGGATTTCTGGTTGGCTAGGGCATGCGCCTAAGCCAGGCAGAAACCACCACTCTAGTCAGGGCAAGGGAGTTACACACAGAAGATAACCCCTGCTCACCCCCTTGGTAGCTTGGCACAAGCAGTCAGGCTTATCCCAGAGGCAATGTGTAAAGTGTTTGCGCAACACACACACAGCAGCGACACACTAGGCACACCACAAAAGAAACTCCACACAAGAAAATAGCCTTTGTATTATCCATAAAACACATTAGAACGTACTCACTTATATACACTGTGCCACCTGGCACTAGGTATCACTTCACAGGGGATTATATACAATACAGGGCCAATCGTGCCACTGTCATAACTATTAGAATTCACAGTTAGTGAAGACAACCAGTAACTACTGGTAACATTGCATGTAGCATAAACACATTATGCATAAACCATATTAGGCATACATTCTAAATTACCAGTGCACCACAGTAACACTAACAAGGTGCACACATCACCTCAGGGCCTTACGCCCAACCAAAACATAAGGTGACCACCAGGCCGACTGGCCTTCCTTGGGGGCCCGTCTTGGGCTTCCCAGCAATGCCCTTTGTCCCAAAGTCAGGGCTCTCCTAATTGTGTGTTCACCAAGCAGCTGCCCGCGATCGTGCAGTGCAACTGCAAACTCCAATCCTTGCCCTCAAACTCAGGGCAACACCAAAAAGCGACCCTTGGCAGTCTCGGTCCCTGAGGGGGGAGGGAAGCCAACACCTTGCTCCCCCTCCTCGGTCCCGGCCCAGAATGGATAAGGCTCCCGCCCTCACGGCGATCGGAGCTCCGTCATAGGAATGCCTGTGATACCAAGAGGGGGCGGGGGTGCAACTCACCCTGGACTTCCATCAAGAATGCATGCTCCTTTAAGGTAAGGGGAGGGGAGACACTGCATCGATCTCCCCTCCACCGGCAACAACCACCAGCTGGCTCACCCGTAGAGCCGCAGGCCTCCAGGAGCGATCTCCCTCGACTGGTCTGGAGATGGAAGGGATGCAGCTTCCTTCTTTCCGAGGCACACACAGAGCGAATCCTCCATTGACCCTGGCTCCTTTCCATCCAGATGCAACACCCAACAGAGCACGGAGCGAAGTCTCCAGTGGCTCTGCCTTCTCCGGTCTCGCCCTCAATCAGGCTTCGCCTGCCTGGCTTGCTCCGGGGGCACGATGCCCCACCCACAGTCAGGCAACAGCTGCCTGGCTTCCGGTCCTTCCCTCGGACTACGGAGCGGAGTCTCCGTCGGTTTGGGGCAGTTTCCTCATGGCACAGAAAATGCGGGGTAGGCTCCCGCCGACAGTGTCTTTGCGGCATCTTCCTGCCGGCTTCTCAGCTGGTGAGCCCTGCGTCTTTTCCACGAGGGGAGCCAGCAACACGCTCTCCTCTGCAGGGTCAGGAAATCAGTGAAAACGAGCAGTGCTCTACCTGTCTCCCACCTGCAGACACCCGCAGGGAGCAGGCAGCGCTTCTCTCCACGAAGTGCACCGGCAGGCCAGCACACCGGGTCTTCTGGGCAGACAGCAGATCCTTCAGCTGCCAAGCAGGGCAGCAGGTCAGTCCCCCAGTGGCGGTTCCTCCTGGCAGTCCAGCAGCCTGCTGGCCCCAAGTAAGCACCAAGCAGCACACTTTACATGGGGTCACAGCCCCAATACTTATACCCCCTATGTTCTTTGTTCTCCCCCTGGCACAGGGCTCTGTGCCCAGTCTAAACCAGTTCTTGGGGGCACTTAACATTTTATTTACAGTGCACAACAACCTCCTTTGTAAGTGTAGGCTCTGGCCCCAGACACACCACAAGGGGGCGGAGCCAGAATTGTGGAAGGCAGGCACAGTCCTATTCAGGCCCATGTGCTACTCCTCCCACTACTCCAAATGCAGATTGGCCTATCCAGCCTAGCGCTGACTCACCCAGCTCCACTGGAGCCACTGCACCTCCCCAGCCCCTGTCACTCCAGAGCCAGACATGCAATACACATCAGGTAGGCACAAAGACACATAGCACACAGAAATGCCCACTTCTAAAAGTGGCATTTCTAAAATAGTGATAATAAATCTGCGGGCACAATTACGCAGCATTTATTACCACTATTCCAAACATACCAAACTTGATCACGCTACTCCTCTCATATCAGGAATTACCACTGAAACACATATCAGGGAATCCCCAATGCATTCCTATGAGTGGGCAGCCTCACAGTAGTGAAAAACCAAAATGGCTGTTTGTCACAACCAGGACTTGCCACACAGTTAAGGCACATGTCCTACCTTTTACCTACAGCTCACCCTGCCCATAGGGCTTAGCTAGGGCCTACCTTAGGGGTGACTGATATGTAGTAAAAGAGGAGTCACAGACGTGACACCCACTATATGTGCCACGTCACAGTGGCAGTAGACTGCGCGCGCAGGCCCTACAATGGCAGAGGGCTGATACAGGTTTTGAAAGGCTACTTTGGTGGGTGGAGCAAGCAGCGCTGCAAGCCCACCAGTAGCATTTAATTTACTGGCCCCGGTTAAATGAGATACCACTTTACAAGGGACTGATAGGTAAATTAAATACGCCAAACATGTGTAGACTAATCTTACCACGTTTACCATAGACAGCAAATGCACTTTAACACTGGACAGCAGTGATAATGTGCCCAGAGTCCTAAAACCACCAACACCAGCTCAGAAAAAATACCAGAAGGAAGGCAAAACGTTCAGGGATGACCCCGCAAAAAGGGCCAGGTCCAACACAGATGCATAAAGCCATTGTCATGAAGGCTCTTAGTAATAGTGCATGCACAATAATAGAAAAATTCAAAAATAGACTAAGTCCCAAATAAGCAGCAACATTACTGCCAATCGGACAGCTTCCCTAGTGGCATCGGGATGTCTTCTGGCTCACCTTCAAATGTTAGTGTTTATACAGGACATCTTCTTCTAGAATAAAGTGGAAACTGCAGATTCATCATAGTTTGAGCGAAAAAAATACAATTTCAACAAGTCAGAGCATTGAATGAAAAAGCATCGTACAGCCCCACCGGCATGTCAAGAGGCCATACCTCCTCATTCTATGCATCCTTTCTTCTGTACTCCTTCCATCTATCAGCAAACTTATACAGTGCTTACCTAGGTATGTGTTACATAAATACAATACATACTTATGCAGGCTTGCTGGCACCAGGGGGAGAACATGGCGGCTGCTGCCTGAGATGCCGCTTGCTCGCCTTAGGCTCCCGCATCCCATGGCTTGCGACGATCCAAGCCGCATCTAGAACCACGCTTTTTTTCCTGCTCTTTTTCACCCTCCCCACCCGAAGCTCTAAAGAGACCTGTTACGTCTGTTTTTCACCTTGGATATGTGCCACGCTGTCATGGTGCCTGCCGCGATTTGCTCTCGGCCATCTCCGATGCTTCCACCTGCTGGGAGGCAGCCGCCCTGGAGCTAAGGAGAGGCCGCAGGGCAGCCGCGCGCGGTCTCCTCCGGGTCGACGCGAGCAGCGGCAGCACGCATCAGGTTTGCCCTGCCGTGGTAGAGGAAGCTGCTCCGGCTGGCAAGGAGGTTGAAGGGACAGGATTCTGCACAGCCCGCAAGCAGCCCTCGACCTCACAACAAGGACAGGTGGGCCAGCTGGTTCAAGCCTCACCAGCCGTATCAGCAGTACAGAAGGAAGGTAAGGGGTATTGGGGAGCTTCTCAGGGACCCCTGAAATTGGCACTGAGGGGCAAAAAAACAGGCCCCACAAAGGAGAAGGCCGCTAGTGGGGGGAGGAAAAAAGGTCCCCCCCTTACGCAAGTAGCAACACAGGATCCAGAGTTAGAGATTAACTCCTGTCACTTCCAGAGGTGTGAGGTTAAAAGCCGGAGCATTAAAGCTTGGAAAGGCAGAGCAAAGTCCACCGACCTTAAGGTAAAAATCACCCCCTCCTTAAGGTCGTATTTCAAAGTACAACCTTTTGTGGTTGACATAATAAGACAGGGAGAAGCATTTAGGAAGGGGTCAATGGCTCAGCTTAACATAGAGCCCAACACAGAGTCTAACAAAGAGCATATGGCGGCTTCTGGGGGTCCCCCACAAACAAACCCTATAACTATGCAGGGGCAGGAGCTCACAGGAGCGGAAGGAGCTGGAGGGGATGTTTATGCCCTTGGGGATACCCCACCCCCTGATCTGGGGGGGCTCTAAAGATCCCATGGGGACTTCGTCAGCATACTGGAAGTGTTGTTTCATAC
Organism: Calotriton arnoldi; assembly: GCA_963921515.1. NCBI lineage: Eukaryota > Metazoa > Chordata > Amphibia > Caudata > Salamandridae > Calotriton > Calotriton arnoldi. Next base: position 335,624 of record CAWUFW010006565.1, on the reverse strand, counting down.
CCTTTCCGATGACATTAAAAAGGGGTTTGCTGTATCCGAATCCAACCAAGGTGAGATAAGGAGCTTCTGTGAATCCCTGGAGAAGAAGATCGACCTCCTCAATTCAAGAACTGAGACCCTTGAAAACTCTGTAGGGGAACTAAAAGAAGAGCTTAGTACAGCTAAAGCTGACACTTTGGCTCTCAAAAGGGAGGAGCAGGAGGTCCGAGATAAGTTGGAGCAGTTAGAGAATAACTCCAGGAGGAGTAATCTCCGTATTTTGAATATTCTAGAGGGGATGGAAGGAGAGGACCTAAAGTCTTACATTGTCAAGCTAATAAAGGAAACAATACAGATCGAGGAATCTGAAGAAGAGCTTAGGAAAGACATTCAAAGGGTGCATAGGGACCCCTACAGAAGAAACCCAAATAGAATTAAACCTAGAAAGATTCTCCTGAATTTCCACACATACTCTCTGAAGGAAAAAATCTTAAATATAGCCCTGAAAGTGAAATCTTTGAGGGGGAAAGATTTTTCATTTGAAATACGCTCCAACCTTGCTCGAGCCACGTTAGATAGGCAATGAAAGTTGGGGAGAAAGCTAGAGGAGTTTAAAAAGTTAGGGGCTGTTGCCCAACTTAAGTTCCCAGCATCCCTAAAAGTTATGTACAAGAATGGGATGCATAATTTAAGATCGCAACAAGAGGCAGACAAGCTTTTGGAGAGCAGTAAGAAAGGTGATGCTTAATTAGAAAATTCTTGGCTTGACTCCTCCCCTTCTGTGGTCAAAATTCTCCAAACTAAACCCTTTCAAATTTTTTTTTTTTTTGGGGGGGTGCTTGTGGTGGGACAAAATACCCCAATACATATAGTGCAGCTGCACACCCTTATAAACAAAAATATAAGTATAAAATGAATATTGAACGATAAATGAAGAGGGCAGATATGCAAGTACACTGAGTTTGTTGTGGTTATACTGTACGAGCCGCCTCCGAGTGTAGCAGACAGGACTTCAATCAAGTCTGGGACAATAGTGGGTTGGGTTCCCCAGGGAGGGGTTCGGGGGGGTGTGGGATGGGTGCACTGGGTGGGGAGCATGTAGGGAAAAAAATTCCAAAAAATGTCCTCATTTACCTTAGTTAGTCCGCTTGCCTCAGCTGTCTCAGTCATTACAGTTTTAAACATTTTGGTCTGTCTTGGCGATCTCTTCTCTCTATGCCTCAGATGTGCTTTAAGGTCAAACTATTGAGAGAATGGTCCCGTTTCTATCATGGAATGTGAATGGATTGCGCGTGAAACGAAGCAGGGCAAAAATCCTACAATACATTAGGGACTCCCCCGCACAGGTCATCATCTTACAAGAGACACACCTGTTGAAGGACGAATCAACCGAGGTATTTAAAAAATTAAAATGGGTTGAACATATGATTTGCACTGATCAAAGCGCTAATATTAGAGGAGTGGCAATATTAATAAAAAAACAAGTCAAAGCACGCTTATTAGACTCAGTTGATACCGGCGGCAGGTGGGTCATTCTTAAGGTAATTATTCTGGGCACTCTTTTCACTCTGGTAGGCTATTATGGCCCAAATCATGACAATCCTACCGCTTTAAAAACCATCTCTGCAAACTTGCTAGACTTTCCAGATCCATCATGGCTGGTGATTTTAACATTGTATTGGATCCCAAATTGGACAAATCACCAAATAGCAGAGCCATGATACCATCTAAATCTCAGGCATACCTCCACTCAATGATGAAGCAGACGGGACTCAGTGATGTCTGGAGAGAATGATCTGGCCACCAGTTAGGAGTTTCTTACTACAATGGGAAGTATGGCCATAAATCCAGGATTGACTATGTCCTGGTCAGCCTTAGCTTGAGGGGGAAAGTCAAGGACATTGGATACTTGACGCCACACCTTTCTGACCATTCAGGGGTATACTTAGATTTGGATCTGGAAAATAGGCAGAGCAGTAGAGTCTGGACTCTTGACCGTACACTGCTTCAAGATGCAGAGGAAATGAAGCATCTGAGTCTTGAGACAAAGGACTTCCTAGGCCACATTGTGGAGTCAGCCTCGACCCTCATAGTCTGCGACTCTCTAAAGGCATATCTAAGGGGGAACATCACTAGCAGGCTATGCTTTAGAAATAGGCAGTATAGGGAAGAGGTTGCCCAAAGAGAAGCAGAGATGAAGATCGCGGAGGAGGGGGTGAGCAGTGCAGTAGAACCAGAGAAGCAGCAGGAAAGTGGTGCCAAACTGGAAGAATTAAAGGAACAGCTTGATGCTATCCTTCAGACGAGGGTCATGAAGCGATGGGAGGTAAGCAAGCTTGCCCATTTTGAATACGGTGAAGGGGCAGGCAGGTTATTGGCCTGGAAAGCAAAATCAGACAGGATGCGTAATCTGATAAAAGCGATTGAGGATGGCAACAGCAAGACTGCTTTATCCACAGATGAGGAGATAGAGGGTGCCTTTTATGATTTTTTCCAGAAACTATACTCTGAGGATCAATAAATCTGAAGCTGAAGAATGGTTGAGTGCGAGTACTCTCAATCCTCTGGACACAACACAACAGCAATTCCTAGAGCAGGAAATTACACAGGAAGAGGTTAAGAGCGCCATCCTGGCCAGTAAAGGGGGTAAGGCGGCAGGCCCAGATGGTCTGCCAATAGAGCTTTACAAAAATCTGGGGGAGGTCTTGATTCCAGTTATGACTCAGCTCTTCAACGAGATTCTAAGCGATGGGGGAAAACTGCCAGGCTCTTGGGGTGAGGCAATGATCACTCTAATATTAAAACCAGAGAAAAACCCAGAGAGTTGTGTGTCATATAGACCCATATCATTGCTCAATGCGGATTATAAAATCTTCACCAAGGTCTTAGCTTACAGGTTAGGAACGGTAGCAGGAGATATGTTGCACCTTGACCAAAAGGGCTTTGTTAAGGGCAAAAACTTATATGAACTCACATACGACTTTATAGGCGCAATAGACCTAGCCACAACGTACTCGCTCCCTCTTGCAGCCATGACCTTATATGCTACCAAGGCCTTTGATAGCGTCAACTGGGTGTATCTGTCGGCCGTCTTGGAGAAATATAACTTCGGCGAAATTTTCCACAGAACCATCCAGTTGATATATCAAGACCCATCTGCAAAACTGTTGGTCAACGGTAATTTAACTAGCCCCTTTAAAATCACCAGGGGTACTAGACAGGGCTGTCCCTTATCTCCCCTCCTCTTTAACTTGTATATCGAGCCATTTGCTCAGAGGCTGAGGGATGAGGTGAGCATCCTACTATTCAGGCACAAGGGATGGGAGAAAAGTGGCCCTTTTTGCCCAAGATGTACTGGTTCTTTCCTCTGATCTTTCCACTGCCCTGCGTGTGGTAATAAAACACACAGAAGATTTCGGCAGGATATCAGGGTATGAGGTCAATGCTAAGAAAACTGAGATTATGTCATGGAATTTGAGGGAGTGCCGGTATCAGACCAAAAGAGAGATGAGATACCTAGGGGTAAGAATAGTACAGGACATCGGCAAAATCTTAGAGGCTAACCTGACTAATGTAACAAAAGAGTGCTTGCGGCTTATGAAAAGCTGGGCCCACCTTCCCTTGTCAATCTTTGGGAAGGTAAACCTGGTTAAAATGATAGTGCTTCCTAAAATCACCTTCTTCTTCAATGCTATCCCATTACATTTTGGCAAGCCGTCTATAGACAAACTCCAGCAGGCTATCAACTCCTTCATATGGGCCTATAAAGGAACCTGAATTGCCTGGAACAAGTTGAGACGTAGGAGGGAGAAGGGAGGACTATCCCTCCCGGACCTGCAGTACTATGCCTGGGCTTTCCAATTGTCCCACTCTAGGATGCTTTTAAAAACACCAGATCGCTCTGGGGTAGGGGCAATGTTCTCAGCAATGTTAAAGGGTGCTAGTTTGGTCCAGGAGGGTTTTCTGTTTAAGTTTGGAGAGCCTAAGTTCTTCAAAAAGATAAGGCTAACGGTGCTACAGGCAATGGCCAGAACATGGGCAAGTATTAGACGGCTGACGGGCCTCAGTTATTTCTCTAGCCTTGCCCCCTCTGGGACACCCCGGTACACCGGAATGCTTAAAAGATAAACTAGCAAAGCCACTTAGGGAGGCCGGACTTAGAGTATGGGGTGATCTAGCACAAGAGGGCATACTTTTACCCTGGCCAATGCTCCACACCATCTTGAAAGGGGCATTTCTAAATTTAAATATATCCAACTTCAAAGTTGGGTCCAAAAGCTGAAAACACCTATAGGTTTAGGAAACTTTTTAGAGGAACAACTGGTGGAAAAACCGAGGGGGAAAAAAGAGGACTCTGTATGGTATTGGAACATCGAAGAGGCAATAGATGGGGACTTCGAACTTGCAGAGGAACTATGGGGCGCTTGTTTGCTGGGAGAGCCCTGGGAAAAACTCTGGCAAACATCATTGGGTATTCTGTTCCCCACAGTTAAGCCGGCATGGTTGAGGAGGAATCATCTATTCACAACTCACAGGGTTTATCTAACCCCCCAAAGGCTATCAAGGATGACGACAGGACCTCCTGTAAGATGCAAGAAATGTGGCCTGGAGAGAGCATTGGATATACACATGTTTCAGGAATCTCCGGCTATCCTTGATTTTTGGGTAAAAGTTGGCAAAACCATCTCGGTCATCCTTGGTTTCCAAGTTAAGTTGAGTCTCTCCATGATAATTTTTGGAATGTCCAACGAAGTCACAGGCCCAGCAAGGGCCTTCCTCTTCTATGCCATACTTTTAGCCAGGAGGGCAATATGCAGAAAATGGGTGGAATGCTCATCTCCCCTACACTCTGATTGGCTGTCCTCGGTCATCTCGACGTCTAAATTAGATTTGAGAGGGACCCAGACTAAGAGGGAAAAAGCCTACTGGAACTTTTTATTAAGATGGTTGAATGCAGAGGCAAGTGAAAACTGATAAGAGCCCCGATATTGTGGCTGTTTTTTTTTTTTATAATAATTTGTCTTATGATTATTATACCTCTCTGGATCTCTCTGGACTGCGTTGGGCCTTTCCTGCTCCCTCACCGCCATCATTAGCAGTCGCCGGTGTATACCGGAACATATCTGAGAGTGACCTTACCTGTTTCGAGACTGTACCTTCCCAGTACGCAGGTGTACCCACAGGGGGGCGAAATCCCACGCCTGCTCCCGAGACACATTAGGTACAGGCGGCTGGCTTGGTCATGGGTCACGGTGGTCTGAGGTGAATGAGGATAAAAAAATAAAATATATATACATACTTATGCATAAACATGCATACATACATACAAACATATGGTGTGAAGCCCTTAAATGAAATTGCGACATGTACATATTGCACTGCTTGTTCTGCAAAAATTTGATCGGACATGACTGCATGTTCAATAAGACTTATTTGATAATTTTTCTGCATGTCATATTGGTTTTCACCATTTGACACACTGGTGCTGGACTGTACTCATAAAGCACGTATGGCGAGGGGTGAGCGACAAAATCTCTGCAAGTTTTGGAAGGCATATACAAAATGTAACACGCCCAAAACTTTAAAGCCATTTATGGAGTGCCTTGTACATTTTTATGCCACCCCATTCCCTGGAATCATTGTATATAAACCCCTATTGGCCTTTTTTTTACATCTAAAGTGATGTGAATGTAAACGATATTTGAACATTATATTATGTTTGAGCATTTCCTGCTTTTGCATGTTATTCCAGATTGCAGAGGGGCATTTTCATATAAAAATTCTTCACGCAGTAGAGAGTTAAAGCATAGCCACTAAAAACCGATTTTTTAAATTATGTAAAATATGTATGCAAAAAAGCTAAACTGCATAGAGCATAGATTGCAATATAATATTCACTAAGTATCCTAGGATTGCTGTGTACATTTTTATGCCACTTCAATTCCCGGAATCATTGTAGATGATCCCCAATTGGCCTATTTTTACATCTAAAGTGATGTGAATGTAAATGATATTTGAATATTATATAATGTCTGAGCGTTTCCTGCTTTTGCATATTCTTCCAGATTGCAGAGGGACATTTTTATATAAAGAGACTTCATGCAGTAGAGATTTAAGACATAGCCACTGAAAAACAATTTTTGGGACTTTGTAAAATATGTATGTAAAAAACCTAAACTGCATAGAGCATAGATTTCAATGTAATTTCCACTAAGTATCCTAAGAGTGCCTTGTACATTTTTATGGCAACAATGTCTCAACCGGTAATCACTTAAAAATGCAAATATCATAAATAACAGGTCAATGTCCAGCACATGGAAAAGGGAGACCACAAAGTTTTAAGGAACACCAGGGAAATGGTTGGTATATTTTGAGGTAACAGTAGTTGTACCAGCACTACATTACATTATTTGGATGGTATCCCAAAGTACACTGTGCACAAAGGTGCTCGTGGAAAGGTGAACGGCGCAAGTGATAAGTTAAAAAAGTGAGATAACAGTGAACAACGGCGCAAAAGGCAAGGATAATAGATGGTTACAAAAACAATAGGTAGGACATTTTTACAGGATTTGCACAGTTTTTTTGGAACCACGATGACGCCTAGAAAAGCGCTGAACAGTTGACAGCGTTTCGACCTGGATGATTTCAGGTCATCATCAGGACTGGGTTACTTTAAGTAGGATGGTGCTGTACAGGGGATTAAAGGGAGGGTATTAGCAAGAGGAGGTGACAGGCACAGGGAGAGGACAGGGAAAGAGGAGGGGTAAAGGACAAAAATAGGCTACCTGTGGTAAGGGTAAACCGATTAGCTTTGCACGATGGTAATTCCCGTATGGAAGGTATCCACATAGGTTCTGTGGGAAAGGAAAGGGACCAATCAATGCAGGAATAGATGGTCAGAGGCATGAAAACATCCTGGAATAGATGAGAGGAGGAAGGAAAAGGCTCATATGGGGAAGCTTACGGGTCAGAATGTTAGGTAAGACGTGAAATTCAATGTGGAGGAGCCCGGTATTGAGTTAATCCTTGGGCTGAAAGAATCAGTATAGCGTCAAATTGGGCGAGGAGGAATTCAGTACGTTCTGATATCATAGTAATCCATGGTCTGGGAGGTTCAATAACGCCCAGAAAGCGAAACCGGAGTGAGACCGATCCGTAGCTGTTGGAAATGAAAAGAGCATAATGATTGGGGGGGGAAGGAGCTGCAGCAGTTGCGTGTAGGTAAAGCGTCTCGATGTGCCAAATACCTCAATTGCAGTGAGTTCAAGTCTTCTTGGGAGCGGAATGAATCTGTGTGTGCCGTGAACATGGTCGCATAAGGGAGTGGTGGATCTATGAACGGGCTTCGTAGTCGCGTTAGGTGGTCACGTGGGAGTGGAGGGGAAAGGACTAGACCGGCACCCTAGGGGAGGGGAGGTGCCCCGGGGGTAACGTGCAGGGATGGGCGAAGCAATGAGAGGGCTCCTAACCGGACGCAAGGAAAGAAAAACTTTATTGAGTGCAATAGATTGACGAGGGAGACATGGGTATTTTAACAAGTTACAATGCCGATGAAGGCGTAGGAATTTAACAATACTAAACAAATTATACATTATGCGAGGGGATTTAGGTGTGCATCCGGACTGGCATTATAACTGCAAGTGAATAATGCAAACATGTCAAAGGCATTTAAAACAGAAAGGCACATGGAATTAAATAAAATTAACAATAAATATACATCAGCAATAACAAGGGAGCACATGTGTTCAGAGGCATGCAGGGTGGCAATTAATCCAAACCGTCCTGCATGTGCGTGTCTCTCTTGATGTGCAAGGAAGGGGGGGGCGGAAAGACAGTGCCCCAAGCCCGGTGTCATAGGGAGGGGAGAGGGAAAAAAGGGGACAACCCATATGAGGTAAAGGAATGACCGAAGGGATAGAGGTAGGCAGCTGGAGGGATACATGGATCCACATGATTAGCCACGGGGTTAATGGACATCAGTGGTGGTATTCCATTTGTCCAATGTGTTCAGCCCATGGTTGACAGTATCACAGCGTGCGATCCACCTGCATTCACTCTTGTTGAGGAGTAGTTGTAGGTTGCCTCCGGGCAGAGGTGATGTGGGTTGGTCGATGACCTGCCAAGTCAAATAAGTTTCGGAGTGCTTTTTCTCCATGTAATGTGTGACTAAGGGAGCAGTTTCGATTTTACATTTGATGCAGCTCTTGTGCTGTATGATGCGCTGCTTAACCATTTGAGTTGTTTGACCAATATATAGTAGGTCGCAAGGGCAACGGATGGTATATATACCATTAGAGGTGCGGCAGTTGGAAAAATGTTTCAGGGGTATGTGTGATTCTTGTCCCTGAACTCTTTTGTGTTGAAAGTCAGGGCACAGACAACACAGTTTTGACACCTATAGTAGCCTAATGTCGGTGGAAGGCCCCAGGTGGAGGTGATGGGGCTTATGTTTGGGTTCTTTTTTGGCCAAGTGACCGCCCGCACTAGTTGGTCAGATAGGTTGTTGCCTCTCTTGTAGGAGAACAGTGGAGGTTCCTGAAATGGTGTTTGTGTCCGAAGGATATTTCAGTTCCATTCAATTATTTTACTGACTTTGTTGCTGCTAGGACTGAAGGTCGAGACAAAGGGAATGCGTGTGTTGGTCCGTCCATGGCTGGGAAAGCAGAGTATCTCTGTGGCAATACCGGGCCCGTTCACAGGCTCTGGAAATTATACGTTTTGGATAGCCCCGGGTGATGAGTTTGTCCGAAAGTATCGCCGCTTCCCTGAAATAATCTTTTTTCCATTTGCAGTTTCTTCGTGTACGAAGAAACTGTCCATATGGGAGACCATCACAGGGACCCCTGGGGTGGTAGCTCGAGTAAAGTAAGAGTGTGTTACGTTCCGTGGGTTTTCTGAAAAGCGATGTCCCAATGCTACCCTCTTCTGCATGAAGGGTGAGGTCCAAGAATGGTAAATCATTGGACCTAGACTCTAAGGTGAATTTTAGATGAGGCTGGAAATTGTTGAGCCAATGGGTAAAGGATGATACATTTTCTGCAGTGCCATGACAGAGTAACAAGATATCGTCTATGTACCTGCGCCAGAAGTCTATTTGATTAAGGAAGGGGTTGAACGGAGTGAGGATGTGTTTGGTCTCCAAGTTGTGGACATAGAGGATAGTGAAGTTGGGGGCAAAACAAGCACCCATAGATACTCCCTTGATCTGAATGTAGAATGTATCCTTGTACAAGAAGTAGTTGTTATTAAGGGCAATGCGAAGTATGTCTGTTATGAATTCAGTGGGTATGCGGGTGGGTTTTGGGCGTTTATTAAGTAGACTACGGATTATCTTTAGGCCCTCATCCTGGGGAATGTTGGTGTATAGGGACTCGATATCCAGTCCCACCATCAGGTCTGTTTCAATATTGAATGGTCTATGCTCAATCAGGTTAATGAGGTCGATACTGTCTCGTATGAAAGTGTTGGTAAGGGGGACAAATTCTTTCAGGATGGCATCTATGTATTTGCCGATAGGTTCCAGGATGGAGCCACAGCCAGAAACAATGGGACAGCCTGGGGGGTTGGTAGTATTTTTGTGAATTATGGGGAGGATATATATCACTGGTGTCCGGGGGTGTGGATTGTTGAGGAAACTATGTTCCTTCTTGGAAATGATGTCCAACAGTAAAGCTTGATTGGTGACATTTTGTGTAAGGCCACGGATGTTGTGTAGTGGATCCAAGGGGAGGGCACGATAGTGAGTAGTGTTGGAGAGTTGTCTCATGATCTCTGTGTTGTATTTATCGGTATCCATGAGAACAATACCGCCACCCTTGTCAGCTGGTTTTATAATGATGTCGGGGTTGCCCCGAAGGTTATTGAGGGCAGTTTTTTCTTTGAATGATACATTGTATGGGACAAATTCAAATTGGGATTGTATGTCCGTGATTTCATGGAGTACAAGAAGTTCGAAAGTCAGTATTTCAGGAGGCATGGATGCTGCTGGGGGGAGGAAGGAGGATGGGGGGTGAAAGGAGGAGGGGTTTAAATTAACCTTACTGGGTCTGTCTGCGTAGAATTGTTTCAACCTAATACGCCTGAAGAAGCGTAGCAAGTCCTCCTATAGTTGGGAAAAATTACTGCGCTCAGTGGGGACGAAGGAGAGTCCTTTGCTGAGGAGGGCAATTTCATCGGAAGATAAAGTATGTTTGGGAAGATTAAAAATGGGGATAGTTTCAATGTTAGATTGGTGGGTAACCACAGGTGTGTTGGTGGGCAGGGAGGCTATGGCAGTAGTCTGAGGAGTCATTGTGGGGGGCCCCACTGGTAGAACTTTTGGCGTGTTTGGCGTTCACCCGCGTACTGGTATTGATAGTGTGATCTCCCTTTTCTATGTGCTGGACATTGACCTATTATATGTGATATTTGCCTTTTTAAGTGATTACCGGTTGAGACATTGTTGCCTTACATAACGTATTTACCCGGTCTCAACTGGACCATCGGGTTTCCTCCTGTTGTTTACTTTTGTACATTTTTATGCCACCCCAATCCCGGGAATCATTGTAAATGAATCCTCATTGACCTATTTTTACATCTAAAGTGATGTAAATGAAATTTGAACATTATATAGGGCCTTATTACGAGTTTGGGGGACCGTTAACCGCCGTACCCGCGGTGGTGGTCCGACCGCCGTATTACGAGATGGGCGGATTGCAGTTTAAAGGACTGCCGGTGAACCGCTGAAACCGTCGTCCAACTCCAACCGCGTCACCCACTGAATGGGCCTATTGGGTTGTGGGAGGCTCGGACCCATAGTGAAACCGCCAGCCCAATTACGAGTTGCTTTACAACTGGTGTTACTGTGGCGGTCCAACCATCACATCTGAGACAGCGGAAAGGTAGGTATATAAATCCGAAACTCACCTCTACTCACCTCTACCCGTCTTCTGCCATCATGGAGCCCATCAGACACATCCTGCCGCTGCTCTACCTGCTTGATCAATGTTCAAAACCCACTCCGCCTTGGACGAAATCAGCGGTAAGTCATACAACTACCAGTTTCCATAAACTCTTCAGCAAAACAATGCCCGCCATGGACCAAGTAAGTGAGTTGGGGTCCCTAAGTAATTTGCCCATTTACAGGGACCCTGTCTGGGACTGTTTCATAACAATAATCAAAAATACATCTGTAGGATGCCCTCCTAGGCCAAAACACTGGTACTGCACAGATGCACTGTACACAAATGGACATGCGTTTGCAAATTATATTCAGTGGTAGTGATGTGCGCATCATTTTTTGTTCCACAGCAGCACCTCCTCCTCAATATCACACCTATTAATATCTGTCACACATTTATTTTGCCTTTTCTTACTTGTCTGCAATTTTACAACTGATTTTCACTCATCATACAGCTTACCATTTCTCAAGTGTTGGTAAAGTGAGATTGAAGTGACTACAGCTACCATAAGGCCTTGTGTTAGACTTTGCATCTTTGGCGTGGTTTCCCCTGACTTTTTGTCTCTACCTCCAGTATTTTTGATGCTGTGCTGGATTTCGTTTTTGCTGGCTTAGATGCTTTGGGCACTTTGCCACTGCTGATCAGTGTCAAAGTGCAAGTGCTCCCTGTGTACATTGTGGTTACAATTGGTTCTCCCTGGCATATTTGATTTACTGGTAAGCCCCTAGTAAAGTGCACTGAAGTGTGCCAGGGCCTGTAAATCAAATGCTACTAGTGGACCTGCAGCACTGATTGTGCCACCCACATGAGTAGCTCTGAAAAGGTAACTCAGACCTGCCACTGCAGTGTCTGTGCGTAGATGTTAACTGCCATGAAGACTTTGCAAGTGCACCCCCTTGCCAGGTCCTAACCTTCCCTTTTCGTAAATGTAAGGCACTCCTATGGTAGGCCCAATGCACCCCCTGGGCAGGGTGCGGTGTATGTGAAAGGTAGGACATGTACTGGTGTGTGTGACATGTCCTGATAGTGAAATACTGCCAATTTCGTTTTTCGCTATCGAAAGGCTATCTTGCCCCATAGGATAGAATTGGAGTTTATTCATAACATCTTATAAATATAACTTCCCATTGGAACAAGATAGAGAAATAAAGTTTAGGCTCTCTGAACTCAGAATTTAATAATACATCTGTTAGTAAAGATGGTTTTTAAATTGTGTGTTTGAAAATGCCACTTTTAGAAAGTAGGCATTTTCTTGTTTAACCATTCTGTGTGCCTCTGCCTGTTTGTGTATTGACTGTCTGGTTTTGGAGTGACAGGGGCTGGGGATGTGCATTCACTGTAGACAGCCACTGGGGGGGTTGAGGTGTGCCTGGCCCTTCCTGGATGACTCAGAGCTGAGCTGAATAGGGCTCGGCTGAATTTAGAGTAGTGGGAGGAGATTTCCTTGCACCTGAATGGGGCCTATCTCCCTTGCACAATGCTGTCTCCACCCCCTGTGGTCATACTGCACCAGTGAGGACAGAACTGGTTTGGACTGGGCTCAGAGAACCTTGCACAAAGAGAACAAAGACATTTTGGGGTATAAGTATTAGACCTAAAACCCCTGAACTTTAGACTGCTTCTGGAATCAAGAGGAACCTTTGCCAAGGAGAAGAGCTGGAGAAACTGAGGAGAAGTAATGCCTCTTTGCTGTGTGCTGTCTGGGGTTGGCCTGCAGTAGCTGTTTCTGCCAAGGAAAGGACAAGGACTCTGCTGTGTGCTGTGTCCCCCTACTTGAGGAAGATCTCCAAGGGCTTGAGTAGAGCTTGCCTCCTGTTCTGAAGTCTCAGGGACACAAAGACTTCACCCCCAGCTCCCCCGAGCTTCCTTGCTGGGAGTTCTGAACTGCCAAGAGGTGCCTGTGACTGTGTTGAGCCTCTGGAGGTTGTTTCTGCTGTTGGGAGCTGGAAAAGCAACGCAACTACAAGAAAATCGATGCATCGCTCTTCTTGCGGCTGTTTTTCCTTCACAGCACTGCTGTGAGAGAAGATTCTCCATGCATCACCGTGCCGCTGCCGAAACCAACGCAACGCCTGTCGCCGCTGCAAGAACCAGTGCATCGGGGGATCGCGGCCCAAAGAAACCAATGCAGCGCCGATCGACGCCACGGCATCGATCGCCGACGCATCCCAGATTTCCATGCATCGTACCTGTGCGGCACGTTTTCCCGACGCATCACCGCGGACCAGAACCATCTCAGAATTGACGTATCACTCCCCCTACAGACCGGATTCAACGCATTACTTCTCCTGCGTGCAGCAGAACTGTCGCATCGCCTCCCTATGGTCTCAGGAACTGACGCATCTCTTTGTTTTCCGATGCTTCTCATCTCTGCGGCTGTTTGGCCTTGTGGATTTTGTCGCAACTACAGGTATTTTGGGAGAAATCACGCGTCCATAGTTTTCTATGGGCCAAGTTGTTTGAAACCTTTTTAAAGTCATATTCTTATTACATGTATGTTGGATTTTTGTTGTTTTGGTCTTGTTGAGTTTCGATATAGATACTTTATTTTTCTAAACTGGTGTGGTGTCCATTTGTGGTGTTATCACTGTGTTACTGTGTGTTTTGAGTAAAACTACTTTACACATTGCCTTTGGGATAGGCATGTCGGCCTGTGCCAAGCTACCCAGGAGTTGAGCAGGGGTTATCTGAAGTGTGTATCCCCCTTACCCTGACTAGAAGCAAGGGTCCCTATTTGGACAAGGGTACCTACTTCTGTCAACTAGAGACCCCCATTTCTAACATTGGTGGTCAGTGGTGAGGATTTGAGCCTGTATTTGTACTTGACCCACAGTGATTGGTGTACATCACTAGTTTAGTGCAGGCCACTACGCAACCACATACTGTGTTTTATTCTTGGATCTATTTTTGATTTGACCCTTGAGCTATCCACACATCATGTCTCTAAATGGTAAATCAGCAAGTGAAACTGCAGAATTGGAGTTTCACATTGAAATGTTAAGTAGTTACAAAGTAGAGCAACTCAAGCAATTCTGCAAGAGATTTGGTTGTCCCATGAAGAGCCACTCTAAGAAAGAGGAGCTGCAGAAGGCCTTAGTGGCCTGGTGGGAGGCCAGACAAGCTGAGGAGGCAGGGGAATCCAGATGTGAATAGGGGTGTGCCAGAAAATGGTTTCAGATCCCAGGATTTGCATGTTAGGAGACCAGCCTCTGTGGCTGGCAGCAGTCATTCTTCTAGGAATCCCTCCCCAGAGGAATTGGAGGACAGGTAAAGGGCTAGAGATCATAAATTGGAGGTTATGAGGCTCCAGATGAAGCAATTGGAAACAGAGAACCAAAAAGCTGCCATAGAGAAGGAAAAGATGGCAGAGGAGAGCAAGAACGCTCATGCCTTAGAGGGAAAGAAATTGCTTTTGGCACATGAGTTGAGCATGAGCGAACTGGACATTAAAGCCAAACAGGTGGAGTCCAGTACAATTAGTGGCAGCGCACAGCCAGTGCAAGGGGGTAAGGTTTACATTCCCAAGGACCTAGAACAGAATTTCTAGATGGGGGAGGATATTTATGCATGGTTTGCATCTTATGAGGCAACACTGCATATTAATGAGGTCCCAGAGAAACATTGGGGGGGGGGGGCCTGTGGAAACACTTTGAGGCTAATGGGAGTAATACTCTGACACCTTTGGAGGAAGCGGGTGCTCTGACCTATCCAAATATGAAGGAGGCTTTATGCCTCAGGTATGGGCTCACACCAGAGCAGTGCAGGGAAAAGTTTAGGTCCTTCAAGAAACTTGAGTCCAATACTTAGGTTGAGTGTGTGAACATGTATTGCAGAGCACTGGATGGTTGGATAAAGGGCAGCAAGGTAAAAGATTACCAAGGGTTGTACAACTTGATTGGTTGGGAGCACTTGAGTAGTCTTTGTGTTCCAGAGCTGCGCCAGCATCTGATGGATAGTAAGCTGACTGACCCCAGGAAGCTTGCTCAGGAGGCGAACTGCTGGACGAGTACCAGGGTCCACAAGGGGTATGTGGGAAACCCAGTCAAAGGTGGGCAGGGTCCCCAGCAGAAGAGTGGGGGGGCATGGGTAACCAAAAGGAGTTCTCTAAAGGGCTCCAAAATAGTTCCCAGGGTAAAGATTCCCAGACTCCCAGTTCTAAGAAGCCATGGCCCCCTGAGGGTAGGCGAGACAACCGGGGTCCCCGTAAGTGTTATTCATGTGGTCAGGAGGGCCACATTGTGAGTGATACCAAGTGCCCCAAGACACCACCAGCACCCACTGGTGCACCGTCACCGGGGTTAGTTAGTGTAGTGCTGGGGGAGGAGTTGGTTCCTAGTGAGGGTGGGGAGCCAGCTGTGATGACCCTTATCTCATTAGGGGATAGAGAGATGGTCTAGGAAACCTGCCTGCTGGATAACACTAAAAAGTACCTGCAGTCGGTGACCATCAATGGGAAAAGGGTGGAGGCTCTGAGAGACACAGGAGCCAGTATGACCTCTGTCAGGTGTCAATGGGTGTCTGAAGAGCAGGTCATCCCCAATGTGCTTCCCCCTGTAGTTGCTGCAGACAACTCTGAGCACCTGTGTAAGGTGGCGCAGGTTCCCTTTGAGTGGGGGGGTCTCAGGTTCCTTGAAGGTCGTAAGTCCGTCCATGCCTGTTGACTGTCTACTTGGCAAGGACGTGGAGAGCTCACCTTGGAGGGAGGTGGATCGCCAGGCTCATTTAAAGATGTTGGGACTGCCTGAGTGATCCTGTGTGACCACTCGATCAAAAGCAGCCAGTAGGGGTGATCAAGAGGACCTGGAGCCTGAAAGAATGGCCCAGGAGCCTGCCAGAAGAAGGAAGGGCAGGGGGTGTGGGAAACCAACCCCGAAGTTCCCCCAGTCCAGGAAGAGGCAGAACCTGAGGGGGATACCCTAGAACCTACAGGGGAGCAAGTGGCCGAACTGGGTGACCTGCCTGAGCTGACTTATTGGCAGCAGGAAGGAGGTCCCTCCAGAGAGGAGTTCTGCAACGTGCAGATGGAATGCCCTACTCTTGTTGGTTTGCTGCAGCAGGCTGCAGACCAGGCAGCAGGTGGTCCGTCCAGATCACATTTGATTTATTGTGAGAACAGCCTCCTTTACAGTGAGTCTAAGGTTGCTGAGCCCGGGGCAGCCCGTGTGCTGGTGGCACCCCCGTACTACAGGACCTTCCTACTGAGTCCGGCTCATGACGTACCTATCACTGTGCTACTGTGTGTTTTGAGTACAAATATTCCACACATTGCCTTTGGGTTTAGGCCTGTCTGCTCGTGCCAAGCTACCCAGGGGGTGAGCAGAGGTTATCTAAAGTGTGTATCCCCCTTACCCTGACTGGAAGCAAGGGTCCCTATTTGGATAAAGGTATCTACCTCAGCCAACAAGAGACCCCCATTTCTAACACCTTGTCACTGCAAATCTAACCAAGATGCTATAGTGAATGTGACACACTCACACTGGACACATCCCAGGCCCTGTTTTGATATCAAATAAACATCTGCATGGACGTGTGATTAAAGTGAAACACACCTTCTCTGCTGCAACTCTGTATTGGACTCTCACACATCACCTATATGAAAAGGCAATGTCAGTTAATGGGATTACATAGAACGAGTGTGAAAAGCATTCTAAGGGCACAATAGATTATACTCTCTGCAGGATAGCTTTGCCTCTATCAGGAGCAACGCTGAAAGGCTGTGTCCCTGGGGCATAGTACATTTTGCACATGTCTGACAAACACAAGGTGATCTGGACCCGGAAATTGAAGTATATCAGTGACAACCAAAAGCATACCCAAGTGCCATGCATGTGTATGAAAGGTGCAAGTACAACTCATGAAAGCAAACACAGCACTAATAGCATGTGGCACACATTTAGATGAAGTAGCTGTAAGGTACACACAGGAAAATGGACAAATGTCCATGCAGAACTCCACAAAGGTATGACAAGTTAACACCCTCCATGTGTGGAGAAACAAATGTATAACTTCATCACATCTAACACATATCCAACATACATCACATTGACAACCTCAACCTAATGATGTGGACAGTGGCCAGGACAACCCAAAATACTTACCATATCATATAACACCCAATGCAGTGTCTGCATCAATCGAAGTTCATCCCACGTTTGCATCCATCCAACATTACCCCTTGTCCTGTGTAAGTCCGGCACTGGGCTCAAGGTCAGATCATACTTACCACTGCAAATGGATCAGCAGTCAGAGATCAACCAAACACAACTGTAGTCTCACATCACTACCAATACAAGAACATCAAATAGTTAGTAAAGTAATGGCAGGAGCAATGTCTTCAAAATTGTGAAAAAATAAAAAAGCCATCCAGGTAAATAAAGGCCAATGGCCAGTCCATTGCAACAATGTGTCACAGCCCAATGCTGTGCCACCAAACTTGCCCTTACTGACACTGCCAGGTAACCTCCTCACAAAGGGGTATCGATTGGGCACAGCAGGCCCATCAAAGGTGAGACTTGGTGGGGGACTGAGGTCTAGGGACAGGTGAGTTTTACCTTGGGAGGGTTTTTATTTTTATTTTCTTGGGGCTGGGTTCAGGAGGATGGGGATGCAGTTTCTCTGGGGTGGAGTGGGAGGTGGAAGCGATCATTTTTTCTTTGGGAGGTTTTTTTGTTTTTGTTTTTTCTTGGCGCTAGTTTTAGGGAGGTGGGGGATGCAGTTTTTCTGGGGCGGAGTGGGAGGTTGAAGGGATTGTTTTTTCTTTGGGGTTTGGGGGGTTGGATTCAGGGGGGTGGGGATGCAGTTTCTCTGGGGTGGAGTGGGAAGTAGAAGGGATGGGTTTAGGTGTGGGTGTGGGTGTGGGAGAGGTAATTGGCACTTTGATAGGGGGCGGGTATCACAGGGAAAAGGGCAAGGGCAAACTTGACAGCCTCATGGGGAAACAGGATCAGATGTTCGGGATGGAGTTCGGGTTGGGAGGAAGAGGGAGTGGAAGCGTGAGCTGTGTCTGCACTGTGTGTTGTGTTGGTGTCTGCTGTGTGGGTGACTGTGAGTGTTTTTATTTTGTGCCTGTGTGTACTGTGGACATGCTGGGTGTTGTGGAGGGGACTGTGTGTGTTGCTTTGTCATCTGCGGGTATGTGTGTGTCTGTGGAGGGCTCTGGGTGTGTTACTGTGTCATCTGCAGGTATGGGTGTGTCTGTGGAGGGCTCTGTGCGTTTTGCTGTATCATCTGTGAGTATGGGTGTGTCTGTGGAGGGCTCTCGGTATGTTGCTGTGTCATCTGCGGATATGGATGTGTCTGTGGGGGCTCTGGGTATGTTGCTGTGGTGTCTGGGGTATGCTGGGGTGGTGGGGGTGGTGAGGGGGTAAGTGTCTGATGTGTGCATGCATGTTTGAGCTTTTTGGATGTTTTGTGTTTGTGTGTGGTGCTTGTGTCTGATGAAGTGTGTGTATGTTTAGGTGTGTGTGTGCTTGGGATAGGAATGGGAATAGGGAATGTGGATGAGGAAGGGGCAGGGGCAGGTAATGGGGTGGAAGGTTGGGATGGGTGGAGGGCTGCCATGAGAGAGGAGGCCAGAGCCTGAAAATATCTCTGTAGGGCAGACATTGCAGTGTGAATGCCTTCCAGGTAGACCAACATCTACATCAGCTGGTTGCCTTGCCCTTGGATGGGATTCAGGACTGCAGTCTAACCCACAGAGAGACTCCTGAGGAGGTCAATAGCCTCCTCACTCAGGGCAGAGGGGCTAACATGGGCAGGAGATGAGGTGCCTGGAGTGAAGGAGATCACTCCCTTATTAGGGGACCGGGAATGGCAAACTTGTGGGTGGACAACAGGGAGGGTGATGATGGAACTGGGTGTGGCGGACAAGGATGAATCCTGTAATGATCCTGTGGGGTCCACTACCACTTGGGAGTGTCTACCAGAGGATGACTCAGAAGTTGTAGAGCTTGAGCTGCTGTTCACTCCTGACACCCTCCTAGTCACTAGGTCCTTCTGTGTATTATGTCTCACATCCCGAACTGCTGTGACCAGCTGTGTACCCACTGACAGCTCCTTCTCCTCCCCTTGCCCTGGGTGTATCTGGAATGACATGTAACATGGCTTTTTTGCAATTGCGTTTCCAAACCTAACCATCACAAATTAACAGAAAACATTGAAGAAGTCCATCTATCACACCATTTTCATGGTTCACTCTATAGACTTCAAATTTAGCATGTGCACATGCATGAATGCTACATAACCTGCAAACAGTTGGGTCCACTCATGTCATAACCCCAGACAGGCCCAAATTCATTGATGGAATTGTCTACACTCCATCCTCATGTCAATACTAGGATAGTTGATCCCCTTGCATACTTTGACACTTGTAGTATACCATTGTTAAAAGATGAAACCAAATAAGATGGATCCAAGTGTGAGATTTACACAAAGCTAACACATGGCCTAGACTAAAATAAATCTAACATATCATAATGTCATGAAGGTCAAGTTGAACACCAATGTACTATCAATTAGTGTTGTGGCAGACACTATGTCACATGCAAATGCTCACTGCACACAGATGACACTTTGGAATCCAAATTACATCATATGTCCACTACCTGAAGAGTCAAATGAAAGCTGTACACTTGAAGTTTTGCTATGTATAACATTTAGCAGATAAAGTTCCTTGAAAACATTGAGGTCTAAACATTTAGGTGATAGATACTCAGAATTCACACAGCACAAGACTCCATATAGCCATATGAACATCCATAATCCTGCATGGTACAGGTGATGACGCCAGTCATAGATTGTATATTCTCAAGCCAATATACCTTTGAAGGTTTTGGGTGTCCCTGAACATCTGTGACATGAAGATGTGGGATCACTATAGTCCCAATGGGCAGGCATATCACACCAGTCTTTGGTATTGCAGCACGTAAAGCAACACAATTCACCCTAAAGCACCACATTGGAGTGAGTCATGCATCATAAATCCATTAAAAGGGGAAAACAGCCTTTACAACGAGGTTTTTATCACGTAGTGCCTTTACCACACATTTTTTACCACACATGTTTTTACCATATGTATGTTTTTACAATGCATGCTTTTACCACGCATTTAAGGTAAGTTGGGGGCGTGGGGGGTCTACCCCCACAAATATATTGTTTTTATATATATAAACAATGTGTGGTAATGGCACATGTTATAAAAGCATAAGCGTTGTTAAAAAATGCAGGGTAAAAAATGCGTGGTTAAGGCATGCAATGTATTTCCCTGCGTTGTTCTGTCGTACAACCTACTCAGATTGCCTTGTCAGGAGGAGTGTAGACACTAACATATGATCCCTACAGTTCTACATCTCACTCCCTCATGCATGTCACCAGTCAGCGAATGAGTGTTTTGAAACACTATTGCAGATGCACCATCAACTAGCAAATGCACACTGGGCAAAAATGTAGGCTTTAATGTTGACGGCACCAGTGATGTTTGCACTCTCATTTCACTGTATAACCAGTACTTCCCAATGGGAACGGTTGTACAGTCACTGCATGTACTGTGAACTCTATGTCATGTGACATGCAATAGGACCACCCTCATATGAGAGACAGTAGTGAGGGTACATCACTCCTCACACAAGCAAGACAAGTTGCCTGTGTGGTACAATTGTCACACTGATTTACTGAGAACATAAGATGATTACTCAATTTACTCAGCCAGGTGTCTGCTCCAAAGGAGAAAAGTGGATGTGGACAGGAGTCTGCTGTTTTCCAGGTCAGAGGACAATAGGCACAGCATAGCAGCTTGCACCTACTACCACACTTACACTAACAATAGCTCATCCTATGTGTGGCATATGGGCCACCACCAATGTGGTTGGTGAAATGCCTGTCTGTAACACTCAAAGTTGGCAATTTAACATGTATAACTCTGGCCAGGACTCATCCCCATGTAGCTTCTGTTAAGCCCTCAACTGCCCATCAAGCTCCGGGTAGGCCACCGCCAGTATGCGGGAGATCAGGAGGGTCACGGTCCAGCGCACGCCCCTACCACGTGTGGATGACTTCCCCAGCTGGACCTCAGTTATCTTCCGGGTCCAGAGCCCCAGGTCCTCCTACCTCTTTCTGTAGTGGTCACTACGCTGGTTGAAGACCCCAGGGTCTGCATCTTCTGGGCGATGGCTCTCCAAATGGCCTTCTTCCGATGGGCGTTGATCTGTATGGATGCAATAGATGCAGAAAGAAATTGTAACTGGAAGTTTGAGGATAACTGTCAGCTTGATACACATTTTGTTGACATCTAGCACAAGCATTCATCAAAAGTCAACATATGTCATGTATCCCTGTCACGTGCTAAGCACAACTAAAGCATGGATACACACTTTTGTGGTCATCTGATGACTAACATCAACACTGGTCATGACCTACACTGACTGAGGAAGCTCACTAACATCATGTAGGCCAGGGCCATCCTACATGGAATGTGATGTGAGGCACCATGACACGCAGCAAACCATTTGGACCTTCTGAAGGGTAAACTACCTGTGCTTGACTGTCCAGACACGTTTCCTGCCAGACCCATTATATTGATGCATATGGTCCATAGAGGTGAGTACCACAGTATGTACAAAATCCTTAGACTAAGGTCACAATGTAAGGGCTGGTATGTGTGACACTGAGAGCTGCCTCTCTGGGGGATGTGTTTACATGTGGACTAATTGATTGAATATCCTAGTAATTTTAAATAAGTTTGTACTGTCATCACAGGACACATTTTTTGCCATATGTGGCACTGTAACAGGGATGACAATCACCATACCATTGTGTGATAGGAAATATTGTAGTGAAGCAAATGATTCACATTTCTAAATCTATTCAAAAGTAACCCACTATCTACACTGTCCATGTGACAGATGTGCAATATGCCTGTACAGTAGAAGCAAAACTATCAGAAAAGTGTCAACAGACCCGTGT
Organism: Calotriton arnoldi; assembly: GCA_963921515.1. Taxonomy (NCBI): domain Eukaryota; kingdom Metazoa; phylum Chordata; class Amphibia; order Caudata; family Salamandridae; genus Calotriton; species Calotriton arnoldi. Next base: position 313,746 of record CAWUFW010006565.1, on the reverse strand, counting down.
GAGTAAGGGGACAGTCATTAGTGACAGACACACATTGACACTGTGGGTCAATGGAAAGAAGTATCAGGTCAGGGGGTCACCTCAATCACCATGGCTAATATTAACCATGTAATAGCTATTAGGGCTGCTAGTGGTACAGATGACTCTTTCTGGGAACATCCATGGATCAGCATGTCTAAAGGGACATTACTCTGTGCCTCACTTCTCCTGCCACAGTAACTCAAGCCCAGGCTGGGCCATGGCCCAGACTGCCCACAACCCATTGTGAGGCCTTGCTCTCTGCAGTCTGTGCCTACTGATCCCACATGAACCTCACATTTCCACCAATTCTATACATAAAATTGAATAATCTACCCATCTCATATGTGAGCATACGGTTGTGTGGCACTCTGAAGGGGTCTGTGAGGTATAGTTAGCTTCCAGACAACTGTTTTACAAAGCCTGATGTGGGCTGAGTGATCTGTGGGATGGTGCACATGGCTAATATCATCCACAAATGCGTATAGCAGTATACAGACATTGCTCATGTTGTAAAACCTATACAAAAGTATGCACATATACCATGATGTGATCTGAGAAATCATTGTAGCTACTATGAACTTCAGCTCTGCATAGATATATGCATCTCACGCAAGTAGAAATCTCCCTTATCGCACATTGCAATGGTGTTCTCCTCTCCGCAAAGTACAGGTCCCATAATCAATCACAAGTGTGTCCTATGCAGGCACCAAAAATATATGCATTCATCATAATGCTAACACTCTGACACTCAGAGTCACATTGTAGCCTATGGGAATTAGAAGGAAGCAGTTAAATACAGGGGAAGAACCTCATCCACCAGGGTATCCACCTCCTCTGGAGTGAAGGGATGGGCCTTTCCCCTGCAGTGCATGCTATGATTGCTCCCAGAGGTGGCAAACAGCAGCTAAAATAGAGGAGGTGTTGATAGCAGCAGTATCAGGAGGCAAATGAGTTATTTTTCCAACCGTTGCGTACATGTACTCCACGTACGCGGTCATCAACATTGCCGCACACAGCCATTGGACCTCGACCATCACTATCCCCAGTGTTAGCCTATGGCTGTCTCTACGGTGCATGCAACTGCCACCTCAGGGTCGACTTCTGCTGGCGGCGTATGTTTGACATGTCCTTTTAGCAAGGTCAGATATCCGCCATGATAGCAGTTGGGAAAACTGTATTGGTGACAGTTAAGTGCATCACCACCACTAGAAATGAGAGCAAACATGTTTACATTTGAAATGCCCTGTTCCCATGTCATGTCCATACAAAACCTCATCTGTGTGAGGCATCCATTACTGTGCCCATATGTAAAGTGTGCGCACCGCACTGTACACTTCGGTTGGCGGTATTTCACATGAAATGTTATGCTACCCTTACTATAGTGGCAATTTACAATTTCAGAATTGATGATGTGCATAGTTCTATTACAGACCTGTGACAGCCACCTTGGGGATGGCTGGTAGATGTTCAAGATTTGACAATGATGATGTAAAATGTGTAATGCTTCATCAAGCATTAATGTTCAGACACATGACTTTTATCTTACTCTTCACATATGTTACTCTGCACACTGTGACCAAAATAAATGTTTGTTTTACTCCTTACATAGGTACTCTGGTAGAGGGAGGAGACACTAGGCTCCAGTGTACCACCCATTTCCAGACCTACAGACCATGGAAGAGTGACACAGATTTCATTTGAATCGTCAAACAATACTGGACCTAAGTCATCAGTTGGAGCCTCATCTCATACCTCACATCACTTATCCTACATTAATCCCACCACTTGTGAAACTCATGTCTGTATTGCATTTTCTGGCCATGGGCTCGTTTCAATTCACTGTCGCTATTTCAGGTGGAATGTCACAACCTATGTTCAGTCGGGTACTCCAAGAGGTGCTAGCAGCACTTTTGAGACACGTGGACAGCTACATCCAGTTCCCCAGATGTGAGGGTTTAGCCACTGTGAAGGGGGATTTCTATGCTTTTGGTCACATCTCTCATGTGATTGGATCAATTGATGACACACATATTGCCTTCGTACTACTGCATACCAAGGAACAAGTGTACCGCAACTGGAAGCACTATCATTCCATCAACATGCAAGTTATCTGCTTGGCGGATTTGTACATCTCAATTGTCTGTGTCAGTTCCCAGGATCTGCCCATGATGCCATCATACTACGTAACAGCACCATACCCCACCTAGGTAAGTGTGATCTGTCCAAACATTTTGTGGGGGATGTCAGGTAATATGTTCTGAAAGTGTGTAACTCATTGTTGCACTACTGTCTATCTTCCATCTAGGAGACTCAACGTATTCCAACCATCGATGGTTGTTGGCACTGCTGAGGAATCCTACTACGCCAGGAGAAGTCCGCTTCAATGAGGCCCATGGAAGAAAATGGCAGCCAGTGGAGTGGTCTTTTGGGCTCCTGACAGCCAGAATCAGATGTCTGGACAAGATTGGGGGAGTCCTTCTCTACTTACCTGGGAAGGTTTGTAAGATCACTGTGGCCTGCTTCATTCTCCACAGCATTGCCCTGCGACAGAACATCCTTTATATCACAGAAGATGCAGGCCATGAAGAGCCACCTGGTGAGGAACCTGACATGACAAATTGTTTGGAGTCCAAAGTCCAACATACTCCTCCCATCAGATATGGAAAAGTGGGCAGGAATGGTCCACAAGTGAATGTGTAGCACACACAGGAGGACATTAGGGGCAAGGTTTCCTCCTGGAGGTGGTGGGTGTTTTCCCATCCCCACCTCTTGGATTTTTGGGTGGACGTCCCCTCTTTTTGCCCAAGGGGGGATCCAATGCTGCTGAGACAGGGGCACGTGCAGGTGTGCTGTCATCTAACAGGGTCTCCCTTTCTGTGGCTGTGGCAGATGTTGACGGCCTGGATGTTCTTTGACCACAGGAAGGAGTAGATGCAGGTGGAAAAGCCCTGCAGAGGGTGGTGTTGATGTCCCGCAGCACCTCAACCAGGGGGGCCATGTTGATGTTGATGTCGGCTGCCTCATTGTGTATGCAGGCCACCTCGGTGTGTGCCGGCAACCTCCTGGTATGTGTCCCTCTGCAGATCCTTCATTTCCCAGATTTCGGTCAGTGCCTGGCCCTTGACACTTTGAGAGTCCTGGTAGACTCCCAGGACTTGGATGATGGCAACCTGGGTGTCGGTGGCCCCAGTGGGCTCAATCTGTGGGCCAACAGTTACCCTCCCACTATGCCTACCCCCATGGGCCTGTGCCCTTGGCACAGACTTCACCATCACACTTGGTCCTGGTTCCTCAGTGACTGTGGTAGTGATAGCCAGCTCAGAATCCAGAACTGGGGGGCACAGGATGGTACTGATTGTGCTGAGGTGCACTGGTTGGGAGTGCAGTGGTTGGCTGTGTTGTTGTAGCTGTGGTGGATAGTGTTGTTGTGGGCACAGTGAGTTCAACTGTGGCCATCTGCCCAGGCTCACCAGATGGGCCAGGACAGTCATCCACATCCACGTCTTCAGGAGCGTTGTAATCACTGAGGGCTTGATCCTGGGGTGGAGAGGAACTCTGTCTGGTTTTCAACCTCTGAGCAGGTGCTGTAGTGTTCGACCTGTTGAGCAATAGAGAACATTGTTATTGGTGGAAGTGAGGTATCTACATCCACGTTGTTTTTGTCAAAGTAAATGGGGACCTAGAATGGACCAAAATGGATAGAGATTAGTATTGTCATCTATTTGTGTGGGGTTGAAGTTGGTTACTAGGCATTTGAAGACATCCAATAAATGTAGTAGATTTCATCAGCTCATTAGGGGGCATATTTACAAGCCCCTATCACCACCACAACATCACTTTTCATGAGGTTGTGGTGGCGATAGGGGCTTTGCCTAATTTACAAGGCAGTGTTAAGCCATTTAACGTGGCTTAACGCTGCCTTGTAAATAAAGCACCCTTTTACTCTATACGTAGCATGAAAGGGGAGGGCAATGGGTGGGAGGGCAATGGGTGTTGTGGTGGGCATTCCACTGCCTTGTATTTACAAGGGTGGCGTAAATATGGGGCAACACCAAAATTAAGACCAGGGGAAAACCTTGTCTTACCCTGGCGCAATGAGGAGAAATGTTTAATTTCTCTTGTTTTTGCTGTTTTCATGTGTGCTGCCTTGTGCAGCACACATGGAAACAGCAAAACGCCATTGATTGTTTATGTGCAGGAAGGGACACCTTCCTGCACATAAACAATTATTAAATAAATTACGTTTTGCAACTTCTATGTGTGCTGCATTAAACAGCACACATAGACGTTACAAAACACCATATAAAGATTGTTTATGTTCAGGAAGAGACACCTTCCTGCACATAAACAATCTTCCCCAGCAATGTAGACACCCTTGCACTATGGTGCAAGGGCGTCTGCGTTGACGCTAGGCAGCTAAATTTAGCGCTAGTGCAGGGGGAAATGCAGGGCTCAACCATATTGTTGTAAATATGGTGCAGCCTTGCATTTCAGAAGTGGCGGAGCGTGGCGTTAGGTCAAGGAGGCTAACGCCATGCTCCACCACCTCTATTGTAAATATGCCCGAGGTGTGCAGATATGTGGCATTTTGGCTTAAGGGATAGACATGACATCTCAAAAATCTCTGCTACAAACACAGTGTAGTCATAACATGTGTATTTATTCATTCCAAAGCCTAGTTGTATATAATACAGGCAAACACACAGCTTGGTTGTGTATTTAGTATTGTTCATCATATGAGGAGTGCAGAGTCAAGGGGTCACCAGGCACTGCACATCTGCTGAGTTTCCTTCATGGCTTACATATATTAGGGATACACCGTTGTTAGGGTGTCACTCATACCATCAATAGTTTCAGTTGATGAGACCAGGACACCATCAAACAAAGTATTCAGACATATATCTGAGTGGAGCATTGTCTGTACATTTCACAGTCCTGATGAATGAAGATCAGTTGTAGCATGGCAGACAAGTGAGAAGGGGCAAAAGGAGTCTGGCATCTTCGTTAGAGTTGCAGTGACAGGGGCTCATGGTAGTTGTAGTCACTTCAATCTCACTTTACCAACACTTGGCAAATAGTAACCTGCATGATGAATGAAGATCAGTTGTAACATGGCAAACAAGTGAGAAGGGGCAAAAGCAGTCTAGCATCTTGGTTTGAGTTGCAGCCACAGGGCCTCAGTGTAGTAGTGGTAGCTTTTCTATCTCAACTTACCAACACTTAACAAATAGTAACCTGCATGAATATTGAAGATCAGTTGTAACATGGCAAACAAGTGAGAAGGGGCAAAAGCAGTCTCGCATCTTGGTATGAGTTGCAGCCACAGGGCCTCATGGTAGTGTGGGAGGGACGGGCAGAAAAATAATCTCTGAGGCTTGATGTGCAGATCAATCTTGATGTGGTTTTATTCAGGGGCGCATAAATCAGAACTCAATAACAAAACAAAAAAAACCTCCTTAGTCTTCTCTTCTTTTCCCAAGGTTCACTCTTCTTCTTAGCTATTTGTCCAGGTAAATATTCTGCCAGGAGGATGTCCCCGGGTATCTCAAGGAAAGAGAAGAAGTTTGCGGTAAGTATGACTGTTGGATTGTCGGTGTTTTTAGAGTAGGATCCGTCACCACACCCGGGAGTGCTGGGGCACAGAAGGACAAGACCTTAGGTTTGTGATGGCCAAAAAAAAGGAAATATTGTGTCACTTCCTCCTTTCTCCCTTATCTTCCCTATCCCCTTTTACTCAGAGAATGGGTCAATTGCCAATCGGAAACAAAGAGAACAAGCTGTCACGTGCAAACTAATGTAATCAGTCTCCTCCGTCTGGATGGTTAAGTGCAGGTTTGTAAGTAAGGGTAAAATTGTTGCAACATGCTCAATCACGGTGACGCTCTTTCATGATCTCCCTCCTCCCTCGATACAGTAACAGTGGAACCAACTCCCCAGTCCCCTCCCCCGTCCAGGGTAAGTACTGCAACTGCCGCAACTCTCTGCAGTTGCGGCGGTGTGAAGGCAACTCCCGGGGGTGTCCACCAATCTTCGCACCAGTCCTCCGAGGTGTCGTCCGTCTCGTCGTCTCCTTCCTTCTCCTCCGGCTTAGCATCCTCTCTCTTCGTCTCGGCTGGGCTCTCCTCTTCCTCCGGCTTGGCATCCTCTTTCCTCATTTCAGCTGGGCTCTCCGTGCACTCAAGGTTGTTGGCGTCTTCCGGGTTTCCTCTCTTCCTGATTAGCTCCCCTAACATCCCTAAGGCTCCGCCTCTTGGGAACCAAAAATGTGTGGCTCTACTCTAATGAATTCATCCACCATGACTGTCAACTCTAGCTCAGTGAAGAGTGTTTTTTTTGGCAGGCATGATGAAACAAAAGCGATTGACTACTTGAAAGGAAAAACAAACAAGTGATACAGGTAAAAAAGATGCAAAACAAAAATTACAGGTGGTGGAGAGTGCTAAAAGGGAAGATGAAAAAAGGGGTGGGTGCCTTAATTCAAAATGCAAACAACGGTGGTGCCTGTGTTGTGGGCTGCAGTTGGGAGGCAAGGGATGCTGGTCAGAGATGGGGTGTGTTTTATAGTGTGATTTGCAGGTGTGTCCTCTTGGCTGAAGCACATCAACTGTGTAGTTTTTAAATCCATTCAATGGTCACTGTTGTGGTGTTTTTTTGTGCAAGTACCGAGGCGGTCTGCCGCTGTTGGGTAACCATCGTTTGCTAACTACCACTGGGAGATAGCCAGTACGACTGTGTAGTTGTAATACGCTTGAAGGGTAGACCGCGGACCTGACGACGTTGGTGGACGCAACTCCAACATTGCAGACTGCCGCAGTCCCGGCGGGAAGAGCACCGTGGCCGCGGTCGACATTTAAAACAACACAATTCGTAATATGGCTGCTGGTAGACCACCGGCGAAGCGGTGTCATAGACGACGCGGATGTGGTGTTCAGGCAGTCGAACCGCCAAACTCGTAATCAGGACCATAATGTTTGAACATTTCCTGCTTTTGCATACTATTCCAGATTGCAGAGGGACATTTTTATATAAAGAGTCTTCACACAGTAGAGATTAAGTCATAGCCACTGTAAACCGATCTTTTGAATTATGTAAAATATGTATGTAAAAAAGCAAAACTATATAGAGCATAGATTGCAATGTAATATTCACAAAGTATCCTGAAAGGACAATTTTGCAGTCTCGTTAAATCTCTGCCTCTTTTATGTTTTTTTTACTTTTACAGCTTCTGTACTTTTTACATTGAAATGTCATGGTAAATTGCTTGATAGATTGCAGCTTTTATAAGGCGCTCCCCTGCCCATCTGGATGTCCTAGCACTGAAAACTACTGACCACTATGAAATAAATAGGCAGAGTTAAAGTGATGAGATGATAGGCTTTCAATTGGTTTCTGAAAATCGAATATAAAGCAATATATATATATATATATAAAGCAATGTGACTTAAAGAGCTAGGCATCTCCTTCCCGGCAGACGCTGCAAGGTAGGCAAAAGAACGGCCATCAAGCCAGGCTTTCCTAATTCTCGGAATGGAAAGAAGGTGTAATGATGCCGAGAAGAGATCACGAGATGGAGTGTATTAATGAAATTGATGCCTTGCAAATAGGAAGGTGCCCTGGAATATAGTGCCGGGAGAGAGAATCATAACGCTTTGATTAGACATCTTTTCTGAAAAGGCAGACAATGCAGGTGATGAAATGGGGCCTTAGGGCTCACGCTCACGCTTCTGTAGCCTACACATCTTGCTTTTAGGAAGACCAAGTAAGATGGAATTGCAGTAATCTAGTCTAGCTCAAGTAGTGGCTTGGACAACTGATATTCTGTGAACAGAATGTATGAAAGGAAAGGTTTTTTCAATACTTTCAAAAGAAAGAAACAGTTGGAAGTGACTTTTTCGAATGTGTTCATAAAAAAAAAGTCAGATGTGAAAAATAATTTCACATTTTCTGCAGACTGAATAGGAAGAGAAGCTGGAGACAGCTGACTCGACCACCAACTGGAGTCCTAGATGGATGGACTCCAAAATTTCAGTTTTTGCAGAATTCAGTCGTAGGAAATTACTTGTCATGTAATCAGTTATTGCGATCATGTACTGTTTAAATCAAAGACAGATGGACGCAAGGTCACCAACCTGCTTAAGGATGAGCTTGGTGTTATCCGCATAAGAACAATAGGAAAAACGCAAGAAACTAATAACAGATGCTAGAGGAACAACATACATGCTCAGAAGAGTTGTTCTGAGCGCTAAACGTCGGAGAATCCCATAATGCATATTTTTAAAATATGACTGATATAGGGGAATAGTAACAGCCTGAGATTAGCTGGCAAAGAAGGAGGTCAGCAAATGCAAGGAGATGATGGACGGTGCACTGAAACTTTTCAGACACTCACACGCAGTCACAGATCTGGGTTGAATCCATCATCGTTCTTTAGCTCACTTCACCAGCCCAGTTCAGACCCAACTGTTAGAAATGGGGGTCTCTAGTTGGCAATGGCTGGCCACTGTCCAAGTAGGGACCCTTCTTCCTAAGTCAGAGTGAGAGGGCTACCCTCTTTAATACCCCTGCTCAACCCTGTGGTAACGTAGCACGAGCAGGTAGGCTTATCTCAGAGGCAGGGTGTGAAGCATTTATGATCATACACAGTAACACAGTGAGGAACACTACAAAGGGACACCACACAAGTAGTTATTATAAAAAATAAGTATCTTTATATAAAGGCAGATTTATCACAAGACCAATAACTGTAAAAGCCACAATACTGTCAAAAATAGGATAGCTGTTGAAGGGCTGTCAAAAATAGTTCAAAGGTTGTAAAAATAAGGTTCAAGTTCAAAGCAGTGGTCTCTGCGACCCTTTCTTTCACAAAGTACCTGGGTTTAGTAGCAAAACCAACAAAGTGTCGCAAATAAGCTGTAGCGATGATTCTCGGCACGCGAGGCCGGCGATGCGTTGAAATCCTTGCCGCAAGGGAGGATGATGCGCCGATCTGCGGGATGCGTGCGGAGACGATGCGACAAACTTCTGCACGCTGGACCGCCGATGCGATGACTTTCTTGCCGCGGGGGAGAAGTCGATGCGGTGATCCTGTTGCGCTGTGCGATCGTGTTGCGATGCGAAGACAAGATGCTCCGCGAGGGAGCGACAAAATTCGGTGCGATGCGATCAAAGTGGCGAACGCACGGTGTCGGCACTGCGATGTCTCGAAGCGATGATTTCTTTCAGGGTTGCGAGTGCGCGGCGACAGCAGCGCGATGCTCTTTCCAGCGCGTCTCGGCTGCAGCGGCTCGCAAAGGGGCGTCAGCGATGGTTTCGGGTTGCGGGCCCTCTGCGGCAGTAGCGCGATGATTTTCCCAGCACTCTTGACTGCAGCGGACCGCAAAGATGCGTTAGCGTCGATTTCTTACCCTCTTTTCTCTGATGCAGACTAGAGGCCCTGGAACTCACAGGAGCCTCCTCAGCAGATATCAGTCCTCGCAGGGAGGAAGCAGGAGGTTGGTGGTGGAGTCTGATGTGCCTGAGACTCCAGCAGGAGGCTAGCTCTTTTCCTAGCCCTTGGGTGATTGCTGTACAAAAATAAAAGTTCTCTCAAGAGTTCCTTTTCCTCTTCTTCAAGGTCCAGTGGTCACTGCTGCAGGCCAGTGCAAGAAACAACACACAGCACAGGGACAGTCACTTCCTGCAGATTCCTCCAGTGGCACGGACAGAGTTTTCTCTCCAGATCCAAAAGCAATACAAAATGTAGGGGCTTGAGCACAGATATTTATACCCCAAAAGCCTTTGATCCTTGAAGCTACCAGTCACTGAACCTAGCCAGAACCAGTTCTGCTCAGGCCTGGAGCACTTTGTTTACCAGGCTGCATCCTTCCTTTCAGAAAGAGGGGGTCTGCTAGCAGACACACAGTGGGAGGTGGAGCCAGCATTCACCTTGCCAGGCACAGCCCTATTCAGGTCAAGGAGCCACCCCTCCCCACACTCTAAATGCAAATCTCTCTATTCAACCCAGGTCTGACTCAGCCTGTCCTGTCCCTCTAAACCCAGGCAGCCAATACACATAACGGCAGAGCACACTGGAAGGCTTAGGCAAGAAAATACCTACTTTCTAAAAGTGGTATTTTCAAACACAGAATATAAAAATAAACTTCACTAAAAGATGTATTTTAATATTCTGAGCTCAGGCATACTAAATTAGTTTTTCTACCATGTTCCTGGGGTCAGTTAGGACTATAGAATGTAATAGTCAAACTGCCCATTCTAGCCTATGAGGAACAGGTAGCCTTACAGTAGTGAAAAACGAAATGGGGCATAATTCACTACCAGGACATGCTACACACACCAAGGCATGTCATGCCTTACACATACAAGGCACCCTACCATAGGGGTGACTTACAGGATGCCAAGGGAAGGTTCAGGGGCTGGGAAGTGAGTGCACTTCACAGCCAAGATGGCAGTTCTGGACTGCACACAGACACTGCAGTGGCAGGTCTGAGACACACTTTACAAGCTGCTTCTGTGGGTGGCACACATCAGTGCTGCAGGCCCACCAGCAGCATTTGGTTTACCAGCCCTGGGCACACATAGGCCACACTACTAGGGACTAACAGGTAAACCAAATAAGCCAATCAGGGGTATACCAATTCACATAGACATATTTACACAGGGAGCATTCGCGCTGTGACACTGAATGGCAGTGGCACAGCGCCCAGAGCATCTAACACCAGTAAAACAGAGGAGACAACAGCGAAAAATGGAACGGAGACCCACGCCAATGGTGCCAGGTCTAACACACGTCCCCTCCAGCTGAAATGTGGGGAGAACTACCCATCCCCTTGGAAGTTCTCATCGCTAAGGCGGAAAAATCTGGACAGACCATCAGCATTGGCGTGTTCTGTACCAGGGCGGTGTTCCACCGTGAAGTCCATACCCTGTAGGGAAATGGACCACCTCAACAGCTTTGGATTCTCACCCCTCATCTGCTTCAGCCATCTGAGGGGCCTGTGGTCTGTCTGAACCCGGAAGTGAGTCCCAAACAGGTATGGTCTCAGCTTCTTCAGTGCCCAGACCACAGCAAATGCCTCACGCTCAATTGCACTCCACCTCTGTTCCCATGGAAGTAACCTCCTACTGATGAAGGCTACAGGTTGGTCTAGTCCCTCCTCATTTATCTGTGACAGAACGGCCCCCACCCCATGCTCTGAAGCGTCTGTCTGGACAACAAATTCCTTAGCAAAATTGGGCGCCTGGAGTACGGGTGCTGTACACATAGCAGTTTTGAGGGCATCAAAGGCTTTCTGACAGGTGTCAGTCCAGTTCACAATCTTTGGCCGCTTCTTGGAAGTCAGCTCAGTCAAGGGTGCAACAATGTTGCCATACCCCTTGACAAACCTCCTGTAATAACCCGTGAGTCCTAAGAAGGCCCTCACCTGGATCTGGGTCCTCGGGGGCTCCCAAGCAAGGATGGTTTCAATCTTGGGCTGCAGGGGCGCCACCTGGCCGCTCCCCACCTGGTGTCCCAAGTACACCACAGAACCCTGCCCAATCTGGCACTTACTGGCCTTGATTGTGAGGGCCTGCTCTGCGCAGCGCCATCAACACTTCCCAGAGGTGGCGCAAGTGGTCCTCCCAGGAGGAACTAAACACTGCAATGTCATCCAGGTAGGCAGCACTGAAAGCCTCCAGCCCAACCAACACCTGGTTGACCAATCTCTGGAAGGTGGCAGGGGCATTCTTCATCCCAAAGGGCATCACACGGAACTGGTAGTGCCCATCTGGTGTGGAGAATGCTGACCTCTCCTTTGCCCCATCAGTTAAGGCGATCTGCCAGTACCCAGACGTCAGATCAAACGTGCTGAGGTACCGGGCAGCCCCTAACCGGTCTATGAGCTCATCAGCTCTGGGGATGGGTTGCGCGTCGGTCTTGGTGACCGAATTGAGACCTCGGTAGTCCACACAGAACCTAAGTTCAGGAGTGGCACCAGGCGTCGCAGCTTTTGGTACCAAGACCACGGGGCTGGACCAGGGGCTGCTAGAGGACTCAACCACCCCTAGGGCGAACATTTTGGAGACCTCCTCCTTAATGCAAGCCCTGACCCTGTCAGTTACCCTGTAAGCCTTGTGCTTGACAGGAGAACTGTCCCCGGTATCCACCTCATGGACGCACCAATCAGTGACACCAGGTACCAGGGAGAACAAATCAGAAAATTGCCCCAACAGGTGGTGACAATCTCTCTGCTGCTCAGGGGTCAGTGTGGTGGAGAGGATCACACCCTCCACTGACCCATCCTTCTCTTCTGCACACAGGAGGTCAGGGAGAGGCTCACTCTCCTCCTCAACCCCATCATCTGTGGCAAGAAGCATGCCCACTTCAGACCTCTCAAAGTGGGGCTTTAGGCGGTTCACATGCAGGACCCGCAAGGGGTTCCTGGGAGACTGAAAGTCCACCAAGTAGGTAACTGGACTTTTGCGCTCCACCACCTCAAAGGGACCGGTCCACTTATCTTGGAGCGCACAAGGCTCCACTGGGGCCAGTACCCAAACCTTCTGACCAGGTTGAAATTCGACCAGAGTGGCATTCTGGTCGTGCCAACGTTTCATTTCTTCTTGGCTGGCTTCCAGATTTGCCTCAGCAATTTTTCTGAAACGCCGAGTCTGGTTCCTGAAGGCCAACATGTAGCTAAATACATCTTGGGGAGGTTTCCTGGGAGATTGCTCCCAGCCTTCCTTGACCAGACTCAGAGGTCCTCTAACCGGGTGGCCATAGAGGAGTTCAAAGGGACTGAACCCTAAGGACTTCTGTGGCACCTCACGGTAGGCAAACAACAGGCATGGCAAGAGGACGTCCCACTTACGCCTCAGGGGCTCTTCTAGGCCCATGATCATGCCCTTCAAGGTCCGGTTGAACCTTTCAACCAGACCATTACCTTGGGGGTGGTAAGGAGTGGTGAACTTATACGTTACCCCACACTCCTTCCACAGAGACTTCATGTACTGGGAGATGAAGTTGGTCCCCCTGTCAGACACCACCTCTCTGGGGAATCCCACACGGGAGAAAATCCCCATCAGTGCACGTCCCACCACGGGGGCCGTCACTGTCCTGAGTGGGATGGCTTCAGGGTATCGGGTGGCATGATCCACCAGGATGAACCTGTTGCCCATGGCTGTCTTGGGGTCCAGAGGCCCCACAATGTCAATGCCCACTCGCTCGAATGGGGTACTCACAACTGGAAAGGGCTAGAGTGGGGCCTTGATATTCCCCCCACTCTTCCCACTTGCCTGGCAAGTCTCACAGGTCCTGCAATGAGAGTCTGAACTCTTGTGCATCTGGGGCCAATAAAAGTGGGCGGCCAGCCTCTCAAAGGTCTTGGTCTGCCCCAGATGTCCTGCCAATGGAATGTCATGAGCCAACCCCAGTAGGAAGGTTCTGAAGCACTCGGGTACCACCAGCACACGGGCTGACCCTGGCTCAGCAACCTTAGGCTCACTATACAGGAGACTGTTCTCCCAATAAATCAGATGTGAACCAGACATGTCACCTTCTGCCTGGGCTGCAGCCTGTCGCCGCATACCCTCAAGAGAGGGGCAAACTCTCTACTGCTCACAAAATTCCTCCCTGGTGGGTCCCCCTTCCTGCTGCCAATGGGTCAGCTCAGGCAGGTCCCCCAGTTCGGTGATCTGCTCCCCGGTAGGCTCCAGGGCATCCCCCTCAGGGTCTGTTCCTTCCTGGGCCGTGGGAACCAAGGGGGCCGGCTTTCCGCGCCCCCTGCCCCTTCTCTCTAAGGCAGGGATCTGGGCCCTACTCTCAGGCTCCAGATCCTTTTCAACACCCTCCTTGGCTGCCATGGACCGAGTGGTAGTACACGCCCACTCAGGCAGACCCAACATCTCTAAGTGAGCCTTCCTCTCCACCGTAGCCCACGGGGAGTCCTCTAAATCATTGCCCAGCAGACAGTCTACAGGCATGGCGGGCCTCACAGCTACCTGAAGAGTTCCTGAGACCCCCCCACTCAAAGGGAACCTGAGCCACCTCACATTGGCTCTCTGAGTTGTCTGCGGACACTACTGGGTAGAATGCATGGGGGACAACCTGCTCTTTGGACACCAACCGGGAGCTGACAGCAGTTACACTGGCCCCTGTGTCTCTTAGAGCCTCCACCCTATGGCCATTGATGGTCACCCACTGCCTGTATTTTTTAGTGTTAGCAGGCAGTGCAGGCTTGGGGACCATCTCAAAGTCCCCTAATGAGACAAGGGTCAATTCTACGGGATCCCACCCTCTTGGGCACCCATCTCCTCCTCTCCCAGGGCTACACTAGCAATCTGGCGGGGTGGTGCACGGGGGGTGCACTGGCCCCCTTTGGGGGCACTGGGGATCAAAATATCTGTGGCCCACTTGACCACAGTTGTAACACGTGAGGGGCCCCCTGGGAACAGGCCTACCTGTTGGGGGCCCGGTCCTCCTTTCTTGGGGGGGGCTGGGACACCACTGCTTGGTTCCCTGGGGGATTACTTTGGGGCCCTCGGTGGAACTCCCTCTGTTGACCCTTGTCCCCCCCACTCCTCTGCTGGGGACCCTGCCCACCTTTGGCGACGTCTCCCACTGGACCCTTGCGGACCCGGGTGCTCACCCAGCGGTCCGCCTCCTCAGCAAGCTTTCTAGGGTTAGTCAGCTTGCAATTAATTAGGTGCTGGCATAGCTCAGGAAAACAATTACTAGATAAATGCTCCCATGCAATCAAATCATAAAACTGTGCAAAAGTTTCTACTTTGCTACCTTTTACCCAGCGTTCCATGGCTCTGCAAAAAAAGGACACATATTCAACCCACGTGGTACCCTCTAGCTTCTTACAGACCCTAAACCTCTGTCTATACATCTCAGGGGTCAAACCATAGCGGGTCATCAACGCTTCCTTCATGTGGGCATAAACCATCCTACTTTCTGGGGGCAGGTCCAACAAGGTATCCCTCCCCTCACTCACAAAGCGTCCCCACAACCCTGCTCCCCAATCCTTCTCAGGGACCCGGTGGGACACCATGGCTAATTCATAAGCGGCAAACCATTGCCCAATATCTTCACTTTTGTGGAAATCTTTAATAACCTCCTTGGGTATATACAGCCTACTCTCAGGGTGCACTACAGGTACGCTGCCACCAGAGGGGGAGATTTCCATGCTCTTAGCTTTAATCTCCAACTCCCTCAATACTCTCTCATGCTCAAGCTTCATCCTCATAAACTCAATTTCTAACTTCTTGTTCTCTAGGTCCCGGTGACCATCCATTTTAAGCTTAGCCATCTCCATATTATGCCGCCTATCTCTCTCCCTGTCCTCCAGCTCTTCTGGGGACAGACCCTTAAACGGACACACTAGAGCCCGGGTTGGAAAGGGCTGGATCTCCTACTAAGTCTACTACATCGCCCTGCTGCTCTCCTCCCTCCACAAGCTCTCCTAGATCCTTAGGGGCATCCCTGGCTTCTAGCCAGGCCTTCAGCGCCTTGTAATACTCCTCCCTTCTAGTGAGACCTGTGATAGGGACTGTGAATTGCTTGCAAAAATATTTGAGCTGCTTGGCATTGTAGGTTTCTATTTTCTCTTCTTCCCAGGAGAGATCTTCTGAGGCATTGGATCTGGGCTTGCCCATTGTAGAAATAACTGGCAATATCAATAAAGGACAGAAGAAAACTTCTCAAAAAATGTAAGCGGGTGAAAAATCACCGGCAATATCAATCACAATATAGGATCCTAAAAACTCTCAGAAATGTGCGTGGGTGAAAAATCACCGGCAATATCAATTACAATAGGGGATCAAAAACTTTCAATAAATGGGCGCGGGTGAAAAATCACCGGCAATATCAATCACAATATAGGATCCCAAAAACTCTCAGAAATGTGCGCGGGTGAAAAATCACCGGCAATATCAATTACAATAGGGGATCAAAAACTTTCAATAAATGGGCGCGGGTGAAGAATCACCGGCAATATCAATCACAATATAGGATCCCAAAGACTCTCAGAAAATGTGCGCGGGTGAAAAATCACCGGCAATATCAATCACAATATAGGAGCAAAAGAAATTCTCAAAAAAATGTATGCGGTACGTTATGGTCTGCACTCACTAGTAGTGTACACTATAATTACTGTATGCGATCATAAATGCAAGTCCAGATCCTCACCGCTGACCACCAATGTTAGAAATGGGGGTCTCTAGTTGGCAATGGCTGGCCACTGTCCAAGTAGGGACCCTTCTTCCTAAGTCATAGTGAGAGGGCTACCCTCTTTAATACCCCTGCTCAACCCTGTGGTAACGTAGCACGAGCAGGTAGGCTTATCTCAGAGGCAGGGTGTGAAGCATTTATGATCATACACAGTAACACAGTGAGGAACACTACAAAGGGACACCACACAAGTAGTTATTATAAAAAATAAGTATCTTTATATAAAGGCAGATTTATCACAAGACCAATAACTGTAAAAGCCACAATACTGTCAAAAATAGGATAGCTGTTGAAGGGCTGTCAAAAATAGTTCAAAGGTTGTAAAAATAAGGTTCAAGTTCAAAGCAGTGGTCTCTGCGACCCTTTCTTTCACAAAGTACCTGGGTTTAGTAGCAAAACCAACAAAGTGTCGCAAATAAGCTGTAGCGATGATTCTCGGCACGCGAGGCCGGCGATGCGTTGAAATCCTTGCCGCAAGGGAGGATGATGCGCCGATCTGCGGGATGCGTGCGGAGACGATGCGACAAACTTCTGCACGCTGGACCGCCGATGCGATGACTTTCTTGCCGCGGGGAGAAGTCGATGCGGTGATCCTGTTGCGCTGTGCGATCGTGTTGCGATGCGAAGACAAGACGCTCCGCGAGGGAGCGACGAAATTCGGTGCGATGCGATCAAAGTGGCGAACGCACGGCGTCCGCACTGCGATGTCTCGAAGCGATGATTTCTTTCAGGGTTGCGAGTGCGCGGCGACAGCAGCGCGATGCTCTTTCCAGCGCGTCTCGGCTGCAGCGGCTCGCAAAGGGGCGTCAGCGATGGTTTCGGGTTGCGGGCCCTCGGCGGCAGTAGCGCGATGATTTTCCCAGCGCTCTCGACTGCAGCGGCCCGCAAAGATGCGTTAGCGTCGATTTCTTACCCTCTTTTCTCTGATGCAGACTAGAGGCCCTGGAACTCACAGGAGCCTCCTCAGCAGATATCAGTCCTCGCAGGGAGGAAGCAGGAGGTTGGTGGTGGAGTCTGATGTGCCTGAGACTCCAGCAGGAGGCTAGCTCTTTTCCTAGCCCTTGGGTGATTGCTGTACAAAAATAAAAGTTCTCTCAAGAGTTCCTTTTCCTCTTCTTCAAGGTCCAGTGGTCACTGCTGCAGGCCAGTACAAGAAACAACACACAGCACAGGGACAGTCACTTCCTGCAGATTTCTCCAGTGGCACGGACAGAGTTTCCTCTCCAGATCCAAAAGCAATACAAATTGTAGGGGCTTGAGCACAGATATTTATACCCCAAAAGCCTTTGATCCTTGAAGCTACTAGTCACTGAACCTAGCCAGAACCAGTTCTGCTCAGGCCTGGAGCACTTTGTTTACCAGGCTGCATCCTTCCTTTCAGAAAGAGGGGTCTGCTAGCAGACACACAGTGGGAGGTGGAGCCAGCATTCACCTTGCCAGGCACAGCCCTATTCAGGTCAAGGAGCCACCCCTCCCCACACTCTAAATGCAGGTCTCTCTATTCAACCCAGGTCTGACTCAGCCTGTCCTGTCCTTCTAAACCCAGACAGCCAATACACATAACGGCAGAGCACACTGGAAGGCTTAGGCAAGAAAATAACTACTTTCTAAAAGTGGTATTTTCAAACACAGAATATAAAAATAAACTTCACTAAAAGATGTATTTTAATATTCTGAGCTCAGGCATACTAAATTCGTTTTTCTACCATGTTCCTGGGGTCAGTTAGGACTATAGAATGTAATAGTCAAACTGCCCATTCTAGCCTATGAGGAACAGGTAGCCTTACAGTAGTGAAAAACGAAATGGGGCATAATTCACTACCAGGACATGCTACACACACCAAGGCATGTCCTGCCTTACACAAACAAGGCACCCTACCATAGGGGTGACTTACAGGATGCCAAGGAAAGGTTCAGGGGCTGGGAAGTGAGTGCACTTCACAGCCAAGATGGCAGTTCTGGACTGCACACAGACACTGCAGTGGCAGGTCTGAGACACACTTTACAAGCTGCTTCTGTGGGTGGCACACATCAGTGCTGCAGGCCCACCAGCAGCATTTGGTTTACCAGCCCTGGGCACACATAGGCCACACTACTAGGGACTAACAGGTAAACCAAATAAGCCAATCAGGGGTATACCAAGTCACATAGACATATTTACACAGGGAGCATTCGCGCTGTGACACTGAATGGCAGTGGCACAGCGCCCAGAGCATCTAACACCAGTAAAACAGAGGAGACAACAGCGAAAAATGGAAGGGAGACCCACGCCAATGGTGCCAGGTCTAACACCAACCATATGCAAATCAGTCTTGACCCTAGCCTCATGGGAACAGTCCAGCCCGAACTGCCAAGCCAGGTCTTCCCTGGACCGGAAAAAGGCATCCTGGGACTGGTTTCGGGGTAACACCCCTCATCAGCCAGGCTAGCTTGAATCCAGTGAATTACCATCATCATTCTGATAATCTTGGGAGAAGTGACTTGCAACGGTTCAGTGCTGAAACTGTGTCTAAATTCTAACATTTATGTCTACATGTTAACAGTAAATTGGTGTTAACATGAATATAGTGAACAAATTATTGACTATAGCTATTAAGTGAAGTGCTTTCATGTTAAGTAATGCAACTGATTATTTTCTTTTTGTCCCTATATGACATAATTTGTCCTTTTTCATGAATTTAAGCGGCAACAGAATTTACCTCTTCTCTACATTTACAGCAGCATTAGAATGCACACTCAGCAATGCAGTGAAAAGAGCTTTCAAAAATATATTTTATTATTTAGAATACCTGAAAATATTAACTCCTTTGTTTTTCTAATGGGCCTTTTGACATCACTGGGAAGGAACAAAGGTTCCTGCAGAAGCTGGACATTCCAGACAGCTAAATGATTTTTACCATTGGTGAAGCATTATCCCTATTTTTCATTTTTATCTGACTACCTGTTATTACACAATGCAAATAATCGGCGCTTATATTTATGAATAATTTTCCTTTCAAATTGACCATAATAAGTGATTTTCACATACACAGTTAACCATAATTAGAGTGTGTTCACGTTAAGTTAGGCATAGTCACTGTGGGTCTCTATGTGAAACTCTCATGTTAAATGAAATGCTGTGTTTCTGCTTGTGCATAATATTTTCTCTCATTTCAGATGCCAAATTCCAGCAAAGATCTCATTGAACTGTATTGTTATTGTTAGTTTGTGTGTGAAGGCCACTGAAATTATCAAGCTGGACAATAAATCTCAACATAGGTGTCTGAGAGAAAATGGTGAAAAATAAAAAATCTCCCTTGTATGGTATCTATGCAGACCACACTGCTGGAAAATCTTCTATTGCAGGAGTCATTAGAAGAGAGTTGATACTGTGAGTTTCGAAAAATGCTTAATTTTGATTGGTTCCTTCTCTGTGGGACCCATGAAGAGCATATATTATGTTAAATGTCATGTTTTAATTGTGCATCACTGACTTTAGCTAGTTAGACTTGCTCCTGTCCACTTTTAAAGGCAGATTTCCTTCTCTTGCTCTTGAGATGCCCTGCTTACTTTATTTCTGCTCATCGAGTTAATATCTCAAACAAGCACATTTCTTCTTTTCTTGATTGGAAGCTTGTTTGGTTCTGTCTTACAGGCTATATTTGCTGACTCCTGCTGGTAATTTCTCTGACTTCACTTCTGAAACCTCAGCTCAGTATTAGGGAGTTTCGCTTTTGGGGAACCAAATCTGGTAAAATTTGCCTACAAAACCTAAATAACTTGGCTTTATATTTGCTGTTCTAAGCTGCTCGGATTATATTAATTTATGCTGTAACCAGATTATTATTGAACTTGAGACTAATTCATCTGTTTTAAGTTTGTACTTACTAAACTGCTGATAAACCTTTATGGCTTGTAAATCTACTACTCTCTGTCATTCTTGTGGGGGCAAATTGGGCTTCACTGTTATTGAACTGCTGACGTTAAGCCTCATTTCTAGACAAAGATCCATCCTTTTGGGTATAGCTGAAAATCTGCAGATTTGCACAACACTTTGCATGGTGCAAACCTCTTCCTTCGCCCCCCAATTCTCCATTTTGGGCATCATTACATGATGGGTGCTAATTCCGGTGAGGAATGTAATGAGTTAGAGGAGTCATAATTACTTCTATTCAACTTGTTACTTTTTTCCATACTCACACAATGCTGTATGCAACCTTATGTGTGTGTTTCTATATATATATATATTCACTGAAAAAACCATAGGTTTTAGGGACAGTTATAGTTAGTTGGACATTGCACTCGTACAAAACCCGTGAAATTCTCCCGTTATAGTTAGTTCAGCTAACTATAACTCGCGCCCAGCAATGCACTGCTGATGACGTCACATATTACATCACTCATGACATGGTCAGTGACATCACTGATGACATCACTGATGACATCTCAAATGACATCACTGATGACATCATCCAGTGACTGTGTGTTTCTGTAAAGTTTAAATATTTTTAATATATATAGGGAAAGGCGTATTGAAGAATGAGTGGGTGTATAAGTGTCTGTATGGATGATTTAGTAGGTGCGTGACTAACTCTATAAGTGAGTGATTAAACGTATCTTACTGAATGCATGGGTTAGTGACTAAACTGAGTGAATGTCTGTATCCGTCTGTCTGTTGCTGTGTAAGTGGCTGCATGGGTTTGTGAATAGCTACATGAGTGTCTATATGAGTTATTGATTGGTTGTCTGAGTATCTGTATGGGTGCCTGAGTGTTTGTGTGGGTGGGGTGTGTGCGACTCTGTGCATAGATGTGTGAGTGGGTGATTCACTGGGTGGATGGTTTCAAGAGTGCATCTGTGATAGACTGTATGGGTGGGTAAGTGTGTGTAAGAGTGTGTTAGTGATTGAATGTATGTCCCAGTGGTACATGTGTGAGTAACTACATATGTGAAAGGCAGTATATATGTGTGTTGGAGTATATAAATAGCTATAAGCGAGAGTGTGTGATTGTGAGAGTGACTGTATGGATGAGTGTGTGCTTGTATCAGTGATTGTATAAGAGCGTAAGAATGTGCTAGTATTTGTATGAGTAAGTGAGCTGGTGTGTGTATAACTGTATAGGTGAGTAAATGGCAGTGTGTTTAATTATTTGCATGACTGACTAGGTGTGTGAGTACCTCTATGGATGAGTGGCGGTGTTTGAGTGTCTATATAGGAGTATGAGTGCATATGATAGTCCTGTACTGAGTGACCGTAAGTATGAGTGACTGTACGGGTGAGTGAGTGGATGTGTGTGTAGACCTAAGAATCAGTGAGTGGGTATGTAGTTATTGGTGTTGGAGTGTCTATGGTTTTGCGAATGGCAATCTGTAATTTAGAGTGGGTGTATCAAAGGTTATATTAGGGTGTGAGGAGGTGCATCAGATTATCACGTGGATGATGTCATCAGTGATGTCATCAGTGATGTCATTTGAGATGTCATCAGTGATGTCACTGACCATGTCATGAGTCATGTAATATGTGACGTCATCAGCAGTGCATTGCGGGAGCGCGAGTTATAGTTAGCTGAACTAACTATAACGGGGGAATTTCACGGGTTTTGTACGAGTGCAATGTCCAACTAACTATAACTGTCCCTAAAACCTATGGTTTTTTCAGTGAATTTGTAAGGTTTTTTAAATGCTAATTTCTAACTATAACGTGCCTGAAACCTATGGTTTTTTCAGTGAATTTCAAAGGTTTTTTAAATGCTAATTCCTAACTATAACATGTCTGAAACCTATGGTTTTTTCCAGTGAATTTCAAAGGTTTTGTAAATGACAATTTTTAAATGTATTAATTGTTATATTTATTTTTTTGATACTGATTTACTACATTTTTTTAAACTATTTATTTTTAGATATTTTATTTTTTAAATTACATTGTAATTACATTATACATTACATTACAAAATATACTTTCTCAGAATGAATTACTTTAGTTTAAATACTTTGCAAATAGGCAATAGACTTTTAAGTACAGTAGTTACAGTTGTTGCAATGGGCAACACAATTTCAAACACAATGCAACATTGAGCTCAATGTGAATTTCTAGTTAAATGCAATTAGTTACTTTATGGATTACTTTTCTAACCACAGGACTGGATCCTAGATTCAGTCCTGGGACATCTCCTGTAAACAGTTGAGTAAAAGCGTTTTGGTTACAGTAGTGATTTTTATGGAATATTATTGTATTTTAAAAGTTGACACTTAGAAACTTTTTCACATAGAATCACCAATGTTATCCTATGGGAGGAAATTCACTTAGCAGGTAAGGAGTGTTATCGTTACTTTTTCTTACTCAGTGGTGGATCGTGGATCCAGCACTGGTGCATCTCCTGTAAACAGTTGAAAGAATGCGTTTAAGTCATACAGGCGATTTTTAAGGAATATTTGTAGTTTGTGAAAATCGACACTTTGAAACTTTTCTGCTGAAAACCAGACAATGGATTCCAATGGAAGGAAATACAAGTTACTGGTAAGTACGGTTAGAATTACTTTTCAGGGTCAGTGCTGGGCTAAAAGATGCAGCACTGGGTTCTCTCCTGATAACAGGTGAGTAAATCGGAATTCGTAGTTCGGCTGATTTTAGAGGAATATTATAAAGTTCCAAAACTCCACACACAAGAATTTCCAAGTGAAACCAGTCAATGTTAGACAATGGAAGAAAATTCAAGTTACTGGTAAGTACGGTTAGAATTACTTTTCAGGATCAGTACTGGGCTCAAAGATGCAGCACTGAGGTCTCTCCTGATAACAGGTGAGTAAATCGGAATTCGTAGTTCTGCTGATTTTAGAGGAATATTTGTATGTTTCAAAAATTGACACTTAGAAACTTTTTCAGCAAAAAGCAGGCAATGATATCCTATGGAAGAAATTCAAGTTACTGGTAAGTACGGTTAAAATTACTTTTCAGGATCAGTACTGGGCTCAAAGATGCAGCACTGAGGTCTCTCCTGATAACAGGTGAGTAAATCGGAATTCGTAGTTCGGCTTATTTTAGAGGAATATTATAAAGTTCCAAAACTCCACACTTAGAAGAATTTCCAAGTGAAACCAGTTAATGTTAGCCTATGGAAGGAAATTCAAGTTACTGGTAAGTACGGTTAAAATTACTTATCAGGATCAGTACTGGGCTCAAAGATGCAGCACTGAGGTCTCTCCTGATAACAGGTGAGTAAATCGGAATTCGTAGTTCGGCTGATTTTAGAGGAATATTTGCACAATGGTGAAGGAAGGGGGTGGGGCCTGAGGTGACATGTCTGCAAACACGCCCTGTGGCGCGTTTTAAGTTGGAGAATTAATTCCTCCTCAATCCTGAGGGTCCCTAGGGGCCAACTAGCCCACCAGATATCTCCAGTATGCGCCAGAGAGCTGCGTTGCAGAGAGGTGATCAGAGGCCACGCCCCTTTTTACAACACTCTGCAACGCAGCTCCGTGGCGCTTACTGGAGGTACCTGGTGGGCTAGTTGGCCCCCAGGGACCCTCAGGATTAAAGACGAATTAATTCCTGAACTTAAAACACGCCACGGGGCCTGTTTGCCCACATGTCACCTGAAACCCCACCCCCTCCCTTCACCACTGTGCAAACGCGCCCCGTGGCGCGTTTTAAGTTGGGGGATTAACTCCCTTGAATCCTGAGGGTCCCTGGAGTCCAAGTAGCCCACCATGTACCTCCAAAAGCGCCACAGAGCTGCGTTGCAGAGAGGTGTAAAAGGGGCGTGGCCTCTGTACACCTCTCAGCAACGCAGCTCCCTGGCGCATACTGGAGGTTCCTGGTGGGCTAGTTGGCCCCCAGTGAACCCCAGTATTCAAGGGGAGTTCGTTCCCCATCTGCAAACGCGCCAGGGGGCACGTTTGCAGACTGCTGCAGCGAGGGGGCGGGGCCTCCGGCACGATGCCGGTCTTTTCTTTTTTTTTTGTACGGGAGGGGGGCTGCGTGGCCCCCCTTCCCTCGGCCACTTTTGGCCCCGGGGACCCCATCCCCCGGGGCCTGAGCATTTTTTTTTTTTTTTTTTAAATGGGAAGGGGGCTGCATGGCCCCCCTTCCCTGGGCCTCTATTTGCCCCGGGGACCCCATCCCCCAGGGCATGCCCTCTTTTTTTTAATTTTAAAAATATTTGGAGTGGGGCTGCGTGGCCCCCCTCCTCAGGCCATTTAAGGCCCGGGGACCCCATCCCCCGGGGCCGGCATTGCCCTTTTTAAAAAAAAAAAATCTTTTTTTTTTGGGGAGGGGGGCTGCGTGGCCCCCCTCCCGGGCCACTAATGGCCCCGGGGACCCCATCCCCGGGGCCTGGCCACTCGTTGGGGACCGTGGGGGGTCCCCAATCCCTGCACGGTCCCGCCGGCTCCCCGCGTCCTGCGGGAGCCGGCATTGCTTTTCCATAAGGGGAGCTGCTGACATGCAGCTCCCCTTATGGAAAAGCAATCTGCTTGCTTCATTGAAGCGAGAGCAGGTTTCCTGCTCTCGCTTCAATGAAGCAAAGCAAGTTTGCAATGACAGGACGGGAGCCGCGAGGCTTCCGTCCTGCCATTGCAAACAGCAGTGTCCCGGGGGTAGGCAAACCGGGACACTGCAGGAGCCGGCCCTGGGGGGTGGTGGTCCCCAGGGCCATCAAGGGCTCCAGGAGGGGGCCGCGCAGCCCCCCTCCCATCCTGTGCACAGCCCCGGAGAGGTGGTGGTCCCCGGGGCTCGGGGGTCCTAAACGGACCCCCACATTTTATTATTTAGTGCCCCGGGGAGGTGGCGGTCCCCGGGGCATGTGGGGGGGCTCGAGCCCCCCCACACAGGTAATTTAAAAATAAAAAAAAGAAGCCCCGGGGGGTGGCGGTCCCCGGGGCTGCGGGGGGGCCATGTGCCCCCGCCACCATTATTTTTATAAAGCCCCGGGGGGTGGCGGTCCCCGGGGCTTGGGGGGCCTTAGAGGCCCCCCCATGTTATTTATTAAACCCCTGCATGCCCCCGGGACTTGGCCCACCCGGGGGCCAATTAACCACAAAGCGCGGGAGACCGCGCTTCGTTTTTTTTTTATCGGCAGGATCCGCGCACCCAGCGCGTTTTTTGCCGATTTTTTTTTTTTTTTTTTAAACAAATTTTTTTTGGGCCCTGAGCAGGCCTAGGGGGTCAGGGTGTTTCTACCCTGCCCCCTTTTTGCGTTTTGCGCAGTTGTTTTACTGCTTTCTTGTTCCTCGGTTCTACCGAGGAACAAGATGGCTGCCAACACTTCCTGATTTGGAGTGTTGACAGCCAATTACCATACAGCTCGTGATCGGGAGGGTACGCGGACCCTACGCGGCCATAGATATATATGTGATTTTACTTTTGATTTTCTCAGGAACTACTGAATGGATTTACACCATTTAAGCAAAAGGCACGACTCTGAACCAAGGGCTACCTTTTTGCCAAATTTGGTGTAATTCCGTTCAGCAGTTCGGGCTGTAGCTGCGACTAAAGGTTCCTATGGAAAATTGCATGGGGAAAACACGTTTTGGGACCCCCCTTTTTTCTCGGCCCCCGCTTGACGAATCACCCCGAGACTTTCAGGATAGGAGCGGACCGGAGTGCCCCAACAAGTTTGAAAAGTTTGCGAAGATTCGTCAACCGGCGCCAAAGTTATATCAAATAGAATGTTGCTGATTTCCTATGGAAAATAGGTCCTAACTATAACTATCTACTTGCGACCGCCAGTAGATAATATATATAATTATTTGTTTGTCCGTTTTCTGAATGATGTTTAATCATGTGTTTAAATATCGCCATGACAACGGCGCCCGCCGACATTGACAAAGGCAGGATTGCCGAAACGCGTTTGTTTTTCTATCTTTCGCCAATAAATCTTTAATGAGATTTAAATAACGTGAGTGCTGGTCCAATCTACTTGGTGTGGGGAGCTGGATATATATATATATATATATATATATATATAACAATCAAACGAAGTCTCCGCACTTCCGCAGAACATGTGGCAAACAGAGACAACACGAATCCTCCAGGTTTGGGCACTGTTGTTATTTTATTTAGAGCTTCAAATCTTATATATATATATATATACATATTTTATTTTATCCCACCTTGCAGCCTCTCCTTTCTTTATGGGATGGTGCAATCCAGCAAGGGCGCCGCCTAAATATTTTTTTATCCAAAGCCCAAAAGCACCATCCCGTAAAGAAAGGAGAGGCTGCGAGGTGGGAACTATTCCACACCCAATATGTAGCGCTGCGGTTTTGGCTTAAAAGAATGAACACTCGATCCGGACTCCTACTAAGGATTTTTAATTGCTTTACAGAATGCCTGCAGAATTCACTGTGGAATTAAAATACTCCCGCAAATGAACTACAGACCCCAACATGCACCTACATGAGGACTAACAATTGCGTACTTGGCAATGCCCACTATGGGCGGGGGAAAACAATGGCATGCAGAAAATGGTTCCTCAAGTGGGAGGTCTCTGTGGGACATTCATCAGCCTGCCCAGGAAGAAGAGGTTGTTACCTCGAAACGCGTCGGCATAAGGGGCACAAGAAATAATGACTGGATTGAATTGGCTTGATTGCTTTGATTAAATAAACCGCGAGGTTTCAACAGCAGTCAAGTGCGTCCAGGAATGCTTTTGGGCTTTGGATAAAAAAAACATATATATATATATATATTTATTACCGTAGGTAGTTATAGTTAGGACCTTGTTTCTATTCAAAAAGCGTTTTTTCTTTTGCCAATATCTTTGGCGCCGGTTGACGAATCTTCGTGAAATTTTTAAAACTAATGGGGCGCTCCGGTCAGCTCCTGTCTTGAAAGTTTCGGGGTGATTCGTCAAGCGGGGGCAGAGAAAAAAGGGGGGTCCCAAAACACGTTTTCCCCATGTTCATTTCCATAGGAAATTTTGGAACAGGCTACAGCCCGAACTGCTGAACGGAATTACACCGAATTTGGCAAAAAGGTAGCTCTTGGTTCAGAAAGCGACTTTTTTTTTTTAAATGGTGTAAATCTGTTCAGTAGTTACAGAGAAATTCAAGAAATAAAAAATATATATATCTGAGCACCGAGGAGGACTCGCGACTCCTCCCGAGCACGAGCTGACTTCTGATTGGCTGCCAACACTCTAAACCAGGAAGTGTTGGCAGCCATCTTGTGACTCGGTAACTGAGTCACAAGAAAACAGTAAAACAAAGATTAAAAACAAGAAAAGGGGGCAGGGTACAAACACCCTGACCCCCTAGGCCTGCTCAGGGGGTCCTACAGAGACCCCCAGGGCCAAAGAAAGCATTTTCTTTTTTTTTTTAAATCGGCCGAATTCGCGGTGGGTGCGTGAATCCGGCCGAGAAAAACAAAAAAAAATGAAGCGCGGGTTCCGTGCCTCGTTTTGTATAAAACCCCGGGTGGGCCAGGTCCTGGGGGCCATGTGCAGTTAATTAGCAGGGTCCCGCGGGGGCCCCCGCAGCCCCAGGGACCGCCACCTGCCCGGGGCTTCTAAAAAAATGCATGGGGGGGCTCCTGCCCACGCTGCCCCGGGGACCGGCACCTCCCCGGGGCATTCATTAATACGGGTCGGGGGCCTCGCGGGCCTCCCAAAGCCCCGGGGACCACCACCTCCCCGGGGCTTAAATTAAAATAAAGAAGTGTGGGGGGGAGGCTCCTGCCCCCCTCACACTGCCCCGGGGACCACCACCTCCCCGGGGCTTTACAAACGTTGGGAGGGGGCCACGCGGCCCCCCTCCTGGAGCACTTGATGGCCCTGGGGACCGCCACCCTGTTAGGTTTGAAATTCCCCTCTCCCGTAATACACTTGTTATGCTATATTAGGTTAGCAATATGTGGCTAAATAGACGCCATTTGTATTCACGTTATGCAACCCACTGAGTTATCCTCGCAACATGTAAGCTTTAGTTAGCTCGTGTGACTCCATTTTGTATTTCGCAATCACTAGAAGACTGCTTGGGCTGTGCTCGTACTTGGCCTTATTTTTCCAATCCGCTTGCCTCAGCAGCACACTGTATTTCGTTATTATTTTCCCTCCTGTTCAAGGCTGTAACCCGACTTGCTAATGAACTGATGTTCTTTTTTTGCATTCCAATCTCAATGTGTAGCTCTCCTCCCACATTAGGAGACACTGAGATTCGGCACAGTGGCCTTGGGCTACTGATAGTGCACCCATCTGGCAGGTGTTAGCTCATCTCTCTGTACCTCCTTTGTTCATGCCCGGCTCAAGTCGGTAACTTTCCATTAGAGGCGTGGCCGAAGTCTCCAGAAGGGTTTATTATGTATTAGCGTACCCTGGGGCATCAGTCCACTCGGCAGACATCTTAGGGTGAAAGTCTGACTGGGCTCCTCTGCAGAGTATATGCTGAATAAAAGTAAGTTTGTATTCTCTACTGTTTGACCGACTCTTCATTTTGGGGAAGGCATAGCAGGTGGTTGTAAAAGACCCGCGTGGCCCTAGAGGGCCCCGTCCTTCAGTTGGCGCCCCGCGAAGTGATCCCCTCACCAGTAATCGGGTTGTAGGGGCCAGGGTGGTGTCTGGTCGGTTGGGCGGATCGGGGCCCCATATATACAAGACCGAGCTTGGTTCTCGCACCTGCCCCGCCCTTCCGATCAGGCGGATCCTCGGCTAGTGGTCACTGGCTGGGGTCCTGAGAAGGCGAAACCTTGGAGTTGACCCTTTGGGTCTGAAGAGTCGGCAGTGGAGAATAACTTGACTCGGCCTGTGTGCACCAGGTGAGTGACTTGGTTCTTGGGAAAATGGTGCCATTCTTGGTCGGCCCGAGCCTTTGGGCTGTGTCCTGATGCAGTTTCCGGACTGTCTTGTCTGCAGTTTCTGAACTGCCTTGTTTAAACGACACGAGTCGACGGGCTGTGTCTTGGTACGGTTTTAATACCGTCTTGGTTTGTACTTGGTGGGTTTGCGGACCCTTGTAAAGGACGCAGAGTGTTTGCGAGCAGTCTGACGGACCACTCGGTAATTCGACTTGCGTTCTGAAAAAAGGTCTGAGGCTGTTCACGAACAATCTGCCAGGCCAACTGGCAATTGGCATACATTCGAAAAGGTCTGGGGCTGAAGCCTGTCTTTCTGAACCTGGTACGGTCTCTGGACCGTTGTCTTGAATGTGATGCAACCTTTGGGCTGACTTGTGATTTGTTCGTGTGTCTGGGTGCTGTGTGGTCTGTGGACCTACGCCGATGATGGTGCTGGAGAAATGCTTGGTTGAGTGAATAGCGACTCTGCTCTCCGGACAGTTGGTTTTGAAGTTTTGAGTGATTTTATTTTTTCTTTATTGCAGTTGTTGGTGTTGTTTGTCCGTTAAGGGACACTGTGTGTGTCAGATATTAAGATCTGTAAGTTAGGATGTTTCGGATGTCGATGTTGCTCTACCGATGCTCGGTTGGAAGAGAGCCAGCCTGCACCTCTGGAGGGTACCCAAAATTTTGACATATATGCCAAGCATGGTATTGGCCCTATTATGTTTAGCACATTGTGGAATAAATATACGAGGGACAATGCTGAGCTGCAATGGCCACTTACTGGCTCGTTTGATGAACAAAAAATAAATTTCCTGCAGGCCAAATTGTTTGCTAAAAGGAGTATGCAGTCCATGCAGTCCATGTTTGATTCTTTGAGAGTGTGGCAGAAAGAAGCAAAGCAGCGACTCATGCGAGCAGAGAAAGAGGCTCGAAGGAAACAGACACAAACTATTACGCAGAATCAATCAATCAATCAGGGAATTGTAAGCGCGCTACTCACCCGTGAGGGTCTCAAGGCGCTGAGGGGGGGGGGCTCCGCAGATCTGTTTAGCTGAAGAGCCAGGTCTTGAGGGTCTTCCTGAAGGTGTTCAGGGAGGGGGCGCATCTGATGTCTGCCGGTAGCTCATTCCAGGTTTTGGCTGCAATGTGAGAGAAGGATCTTCCGCCTGCTCTGGCTCTGTGGATGCGCGGGGTTTTGGCCAGTGCGAGGTTGGAAGATCAGAGGTTTCTTTTGGGTACGTGGAAGTTGATTCTGTCGTTGAGGTATTTGGGTCCGTTGTTGTGTAGGCATTTGTAGGCGTGAGTGAGGATTTTGAAAGTGACTCTTTTCTCCACGGGGAGCCAGTGGAGACTTCGTAGGTGTTGGCTGATGTGTTCGTGTCGGGGGATGCCGAGGACGAGTCTGGCGGCGGTGTTTTGTACTGTCTGGAGTTTGCGGAGTAGGGACTTGTTGATGCCGGCGCAGAGTGCATTTCCATAGTCCAGTCTGCTGGTGATGAGTGCGTGGGTGACTGTCTTCCTTGACTCAGGGGGGATCCACTTGAAGGTCTTGCGGAGGATGCAGAGGGTGTTGAAGCAGCTGGAGGTGACGGCGTTGACCTGTCGGTTCATGGTGAGTGATGAGTCGAGTACGATACCGAGGTTCTTGGCGTGGTCTGAGGGGGTAGGTGGGCTTCCGAGGGCGGTCAGCCATCAGGTGCTGTCCCATGCAGAAGGGGTGGTACCGAGGACGAGGACTTCTGTCTTCTCAGCGTTGAGCTTCAGGCAGCTGTTGGTCATCCAGACTGCGACGTCTTGCATTCCTTTCTGGAAGTTGAGCTTGGCAGTGGTGGGGTCTTTGGTGAGGGAGAGGATGAGCTGGGTGTCGTCAGCGTAGGATACGATGTTGAGGCCGTGTTTTCGGATGATGGCTGCGAGGGGGGCCATGTAAATGTTGAAGAGGGTGGGGCTCAGTGATGAACCCTGTGGGACTCCACAGGTGAATTTCGTGGGGTCAGAGAGGAAGGGTGGGAGTCTGATCCTTTGGCTTCTTCCGGTGAGGAATGATCGGATCCAGTCCAGGGCTGTTCCTTGTATGCCTGCGTTGTGTAGTCCGACGACTAGTGTGCGATGGGAGACGGTGTCGAAGGCCGCTGATAGATCGAGTAGGATGAGGGCTGCAGAGTGGCTTTGGTCCAGGAGGGTGCGGATGTCGTCTGTGGCGGCGAGTAGGGTGGTCTCTGTGCTGTGGTTGCTTCGGAATCTGGATTGGGACGGGTCGAGGACGGCGTTCTCTTCAATGAATCGTGTCAGTTTCCTGTTGACTGTTTTCTCTGCAACTTTGGCTGCGAAGGGGAGGAGCGAGATGGGCCGATAGTTCTTGAGGTCGGTGGGGTCAGCTGTGGGCTTCTTGAGCAGGGGTCTGACTTCTGTGCGCTTCCAGTCGTCTGGGTAGGTGCCTGTTTTGAAGGTGATGTTGATGGTGCATTGTAGTTTGGGTGCGATGGCGGCCACGGCTCTGGTGTAGATGTGAGGGGGGAAGGGGTCGGTGGGGGCCCCCGAGTGGATGCTTTTCATGGTCGAGGCGGTGTCTTCGGCCGTGATCGGTGTCCAGTTGGAGATGGTGGGCTGGCTGGTGTTTCTGGGGGCGGGGGCTGTCTGTGGCGCCTGGTGGATGGTCGATGAAGTTGTCATAGAGGTTTTTGATCTTGAGGTGGAAATAGGTTCCAAGCTTGTCGCAGAGGTCTTGGGATGGGGTGATGTCTGTGGCTTTGCTGCGTGGGTTGGTGAATTCTTGAATGACACTGAAAAGTTCCTTGGAGTTGGCCAGGATTTTGTTGTGGAGTAGCCTATGAAAGAGAAAAGACAGAAAAAGGCATAGAGTGCGCAGATAGGAAATTCCGACTTCAGACTGACAAGTGTTATGTTGCTAGGGAGGAGGGGGATGAGCTTGTTGAGGAACTCTTGGATTCTCGCCCCCCACCACCCTATGCACCACAGCGGATATACCCTACAGTCCCCACATCCCAGTCCTCGACTCTTGGGGCTGTTCCCTCCGATGCCGCCGTTTCTAGTACTACTGCCTCAGCCCCAGCCCCACTTGCCTCCCTTGTATTCCCGTCAGCCACGGGAGCGGACTCTGTCACTTCCCCTGTCCTGTCTCCTCACTCTCCTGCTCTGTCCCTCGGCTCCGTCTCGTCCACTACGCCCCCTTTCACCCCTACAGCTCTGTCTCCCTATATGATGGTACCTGTCTCTGCATCTGTCCCTTCCCCTGTGAGTGTGATGCCCCAAACACTATTGAATGCTGAAACGCCTGCACGTGGAATTCCTGGAGCCAACTGGGCAGCAGCGCAAGACTGCATGGAGAAAGTGTTAGTGCGCTCTGCTGTGGGTACTGAGGAGAAGCAGATGGTGGCGAATCAGGCAGCTTAATGGGCCCGGCACCCAATCTATAGTGTGGAGGATGTGTGGAGCGTAATGAAAGATTATGAGCCCTTCATACAGCAGCATGCCCTCAAGCATATGTCAGCCACGCTGATAGAATTGTGGGAACAGTGTTTCCAGGGTACCGCACCGCAGATTATCTATGACATACGAGACAGAGTATATGTTACAGACATGGCCCGAATGAAGTTTTTAGCAATGTGACTACACTAGTGGGTTACCGAGGCAGGTTACTCCAAAAGGTTCAGATGTTAGGGACACAGCACCCCATGAGGGAAGTCCATCCCATTTATCATACTGAAATACCAGAACTGCTCAACTCCACGGATACTGTAATAAGACCTCGAGTCGACGCTTGGTTTCAAGAGCAATGGATCTACACTCCTTGGAAAAGGAGCGAGGTCCTTTCCCTAAAGAGCCAGCTGCCAGATCCACGGAAAAATCCCACTGCATATTATAAAGAATTGACAGAGGCGGCCTCCTCCACAGTAATGACGCTAGCTGACATAGAGTTGTTTTTCGGCTTGTGGGTACCGGTGGATATATGGAGACAGGTCCATACGCAGAACCATGCGTTGGAGCTGGGTGGCACATGGAATGAGATCAAAGCGTGGGATAGGGAGCGCAAACCCGGTGAGAAGCCCAAGGCAGAACTATTGGCCTTGCTGGGGCGTATTATCAACTACATGCACTCCCTTATCCCACCGAAGAGAGTGGATTGGGATAAGTTGACTGCGTGTCGTCAGAAGAAGGACGAGAGTGTATCGGATTTCTTTAGCAGATTTGAAAGGATGTTTCTAGATTTTAGTGGTCAGGATTTGTCACAAGAGGGTGGTGTCCGTTTGTTTGTGAACAGATTTGTCACTAATTTGCTCCCTGAGATTGCAAGTAGGTTGCAGGCCTCAGAAAGTACCTGGACGACCTCCTCTCTGTCGGTCATATTGAGTATGGCACAGTATTACGAACATAGAGAGAATGAGGACAAGGAAAAGGTAGAGAAGAAGTCGAAAGATTTAAAGACGAGGGTGTTGATGCAGCAAGCTGCAAGAGGAGGGGGAAGAGGACGTGGTTCGGGTTCAGGCCCACGGCCACCTCGATCTAACAGGGGTGGTGGTTCGGGTGCACCTGTGGGACCCAACCAATGTGTGCACTGTAAGAAGGAGGGACATTGGCGGAACGAGTGCCCGGAACTGTTGCAGAAAAGTGGGGCTCTGAGAGGTCGGGGTTTCGGAGGACGTGGAGGAGGAGGCCGAGGGGGGATGCAGTCTGAGAACATGTCTTACAATAGACAGAGCGGTAACTATTTTGATGACCCTCGGGGAAGACAAAACTACCATGACGATTATGAAATGGACGAAGTGACGGGGTTGTCTCACAGTTAGGACAGCCAAGGGCAGGGCAAGGGACCAGTTCCGGTGCCTGTAGATCAGCTTGGACCTTACGTTACTGCAGATTTACAAGGTACTACCAAATTTTTTTTAGTCGATACAGGGGCTATGAATAGCTCTGTTTCCCATTCACAT
The DNA here is from genome assembly GCA_963921515.1 of Calotriton arnoldi. Classification (NCBI taxonomy): domain Eukaryota; kingdom Metazoa; phylum Chordata; class Amphibia; order Caudata; family Salamandridae; genus Calotriton; species Calotriton arnoldi. The sequence goes on along the minus strand of CAWUFW010006565.1, from coordinate 279,815 downwards.
GTCCCGGGGGCAGCTCTGTCTGGCCAAAATAATGTTTCGGTGGGTTTCTCAGGCGTACCGGTTGTTAGCCCCATTTCCAAGCCTCTTGCTTTGACTATTGGCCCTTTCATGGTTGATTCACCATTTCTACTGACGTCAAATTGTGGAGAGAACTTACTAGGACTGGATCTGTTAAAAAGGTTGCATGTGACAATTTATTGTTCCCTGATGGTGTTTATATGTCTCTTGGCCCGCAAGTGGCCCGTGCTAAACAATGCCTCGCCCAAGATGCCCCCCTTCCTCCCGAGTTTCGAGATGTGCCACACACACTATGGGCTACAAGTGATACTGATGTGGGGTTGCTTCAGATCCCGCCAGTCTCTATACAGATCAAGGATAATGCCAGATTGCCCCGAATTCCCCAATACAAGATATCCCAGGCAGGAGAAAGGGCTTTGTTGCAAATAATACAGGAGTTGATTAAGTCTGGTGTGGTTGAAGAGACAGCAGCGAATATGTGCAATAGCCCTATTCTCCCTATCCTAAAAAAGGCACCCTTGGACTCTTCTGATGCCCACCCTGATGTTTATCGGTTCGTCATTAACCTTAGAGAAGTCAATAAAATTGTGGTTTCCCAGTATCCTGTGGTCCCTGACATTACCACGATCCTGACTATGATTCCCCCGTCAGCCAAATTCTTTTCAGTGATAGATTTGAAAAATGCTTTCTTTAGCATTCCAATCCATCCAGATAGCAGATATCTGTTTGGATTTGCAATAGCCGGTCGGAGCTTTAGATTCTGTCATGCTCCACAAGGCTATACAGAAAGCCCAAGTATTTATAGTCAGGCTTTGAAAACACAAATGGATTTTTTGGAACTTCCTCCTGGTAATGTGTTGCTGCAATACTTTGATGATCTCCTTGTGACCTCGGACACTGAGAAAGGATGTCAAGAAGCCACAGTTAAATTACTACTGCATTTGGCACATCATGGCCACAAGGTGTTCCTATCTAAATTCCAATATTGTCGACAGGAGGTCACCTACTCAGGTCACCTACTGTCGAAGGAGGGTCACAAACTAACACCTGAACGCATAGCTGCCATCACTAATATGCCTGTTCCTAAGACCCAACGCGAGGTATGCGCGTTCCTGGGGATAACTTCATATTGTCGGCACTGGATCCGAACTTTTCCTTACTAACAAAACCCCTTCATTACCTCACCACCAAGGACGTGCATGAACCCCTACCTTGGACACCTGCATGCCAGCAAGCGTTTGAACAATTAAAGGTTGCGCTTTGTTCTGCTCCTGTGCTTGGTACTCCTGACTACCAGAAGACTTTTGTGCTCTATGTACATGAGGCAAACGGTTGCGAGCTTTCTGTTCTAACACAGGGTTTTGGTGGAAAGCAGAGACCCTGCGATTATTTCTCCGCTATCCTTGATAATGTCGCCAAAGCGCTCCCGAGCTGTTTGAGGGCTGCCGTGGTGGCGGCGGTATCTATCAGACAATCAGCAGGGCTCTTCCTTGATACTGACCTCACAGTTATGGTACCTCATGCTGTGGACACGCTGTTGAACAAGACAAAGATGCAGCACCTCACCAGTGCGCGTCTCACTGGATATGAGCTAACATTATTTGCTCCGCACATTATCATCAAAAGATGCGCTACCCTGAACCCAGCCATGTTACTACCCCTCCCTTCGGAAGCAAAGGACAATGATGTCCATGATTGTTTATTTCGGACCGAGGAGGAAACGAAGGGACGGGTAGACCTGACTGATGTTCCCTTATCTGACCCCCAAGGGGAACTATATGTCGATGGCTCTTGTTTCAAATTGCCGGATGGCACTACTACTGCAGCCTATGCAATCACCACGTTACACACTGTAGTTGAGACATCTTGCATTCCATACCAGTCGGCCCAAGCTGCAGAGTTAGTTGCCCTCCTAAGGGCCTGTGAATTGAGTGAGGGACTGGCTGTTAATGTCTACACCGACAGCCAGTATGCGTTCGGGGTGGCCCATAATTTTGGGCGCCTCTGGGCAGTGAGAGGGTTCCTGACCTCGCATGTGCAGAGAATACAGCATGGTCCACGGACACTTAGATTGTTATCAGCATTGACACTTCCTGATAAGCTGGCTATAATAAAATGCAGTGCTCACAAAGCTATCACAGATGATGTTGGAAGGGGTAATGTGTTTGCAGACAAGACAGCTAAGGAGACAGCTAGATCAAAGATAAGCAAGATGTTTGTGGCAGGTCCTGCTAGATGGGTTCCAGACAATGGGATGTTCGAGGATACAGTGGAAAGTGTGAAGGAAATACAGAGAGAGGCGACTGTAGATGAACTGGAAATGTGGGAGGAGAGGACAGGACGCTTGGACGAGGATGGGTGTTGGACTGACTTGTCAGGAAAGCAGAGATGGTTGTTGCCTAATGCTTTTGTTCTCCCTGTAGTCACCATGGCCCATGGCCCGGCGCACATTAGTGCCAAAGGAATATGCAAGCTACTAGACCCAGTATGGCAGAATGATAACATCCCTAAGGTTGCCACGCACTTGGTGAAGCACTGTATTATCTGTCTAAAACACAATCCTGGGAAGGGCACCCCTACACCTGCTGGTAATTTTGCACCGCCTTCCTTCCCTTGCGAGGTTCTCCAGATGGATTTCATCGAAATGGAACGAGTAAATAATTTGAAATATGTACTAGTGGTAGTTTGTGCATTCAGTAAATGGATTGAGGCTTACCCCACTAACGAGAATACGGCCATGGCAACGGCTAAGGCACTTTTAAAAGAGTACTTCCCACACTACGGATTGCCACGCGTGATCTGGAGTGACAATGGGAGCTATTTCAATGCCAAGGTTATTGATCTGGTGTGCAAGGGCTTGCAGATTACGCAGAAATTCCATGTAGCAAATCACCCCCAATCAACAGGCCTTGTTGAGAAGTACAATGGTACTCTCAAGCTAAAGCTAGCGAAAATTCATGAAAGTACAGGATTGCAATGGCCAGATGCGTTGCCCTTAGCATTGTTGTCTACGAGAGTAATGGTGCATTCTAGGACAGGGTTGTCACCATATGAAGTTGTCTTCGGGCGCCCTGCTAATGTCTGGGGCGTCCCAAGACCCAAACGTTTCTTCGAGATAGAGTACCCTCTTTTGATAGACTATTTGTATCAATTGTCTAAAGACCTTCGTTTTGTTCACCAACAGATACACACCACTCTGCAACCAGTACCAGAGGGGCCCGGGCATCGACTACAGCCCGGGGATTATGTGATTGTTCGACATTTCCAGCGCAAAACCTGTCTGGGGCCGGGGAGGAAGGGACCTGCCCTGGTGTTGCTGGCCACCCGCACGGCTGTCAAACTAGAAGGTCGGCAGCACTGGGTGCACGCATCCCACGTTAAAAAGGTGCCCCTACCACTTCCATACGATGCCTGGGTTCGAGAAGGGATCGCCGACCAGGAAGGTGAGCTGGTGCCTCGCTTCGTTCCTGTCTCTGACGCCTGGTTGAGAGGGGCACAGACGGACGAGGAGAGTGACGAGGCCTTATTCGAGGTGATTCCCCCTGAGATAAGCGCCGCCCGGATGCTCCAGCTCCTAGTGTACAAACACCTGAGTCCCGATACCCAACTGAGTCTGAATTCTTGCCTCTGTTTGTTGATGAGGAGGTGGCTGGGCGTACCAGGTACAATCTGCAGCCCCGACGGAAGGACAGTGCGCCAGCAGGGCAATCCAGGAGCTAGGGAAGGACTTGAGCTTAGGGTGTAGGTGATGTGTCTCTGGTGCCTACTTTAGACTACAGTGAAGAACACTGGTGCACTGCCCTGGACACTGGACAGGATCGTTGAGGGTATTTGCCCAGGAGGGAGGTTACCCTATCCTGAAAGAAGAAGGATTTGTTTCTCAGTAAGGGCCGCAATTGTTTTCCAGCAAGGGCTGCGATCGTGCAGCTCCTCCTTGGGAGTGCTTGATGAACAATAGAAGCCTGCCTGTGAGGCTCATAACGGACACAGGAAAGAAGAATACCCCTCTGGTCGCTTGTATTTGTGGCTCCAATTTCTAGAAGTATTTTTATGTACCCGTTTGGTCGTGCAATCATGAGAGAGGAGCAGCCTCTAGTGGCTTCTCTGATGCAGCAGAATGGTCCTGGGTGGTGCAGCTGGTCTACTGGAAGTAGGGTAGTGGTGGTGGTGTTCATTCTCCTGGTGACGATAATTCTATTTGGGGTAGTCTGGTATCTAGAGGAACAACACCCTGTGCATAATTTGATAGGGACTACCCCGGCTCCAGCTGAGCATTCGTTTATTACATTAGCCCCGCATAAAGAAAGACATAGACAAACTTACGCTCAGAATGCATTCATCCAGATGCTTCACCAAGTACACAGCACTACTAATGCCACGAAGTGTTGGATGTGTGGGCTACTCCCCTCAGTCATGCATAAAAATGATTTATTGGTATCCTTGCCCCTGTCATATCTAGGTAGCTGTGAAGCCTGGTTTCAACTGCTCTCTATGGTATACATGCATTATTATGCGGATGCAATGAAAATGACACAGGCTGATTATGAGGCGGTTTTAGACTATATAGTGATACATCAGGGATATACGCCTGGGGCAGATGGAAAGGAGGGTACCCTGCATCCTGATGCATGTATGAATGTATTTACAACTCATGAGAATGTCACTTGGTTGCAAAATGAAGTACTAGACTTCCAAGGATTCAATGTCACTGAATATTTTAAATGTTTTCAGGAACGAAATATTACTGAAGATAAAGCTATGCCCGTTCCCGTAATAAATGCAACAGCTAGTTTTTGTGTTCAAGGGTCAGGGAATGTTTCAGTAGGACAGAGTCATTGCAACTTCACATATAGATTGAACACTACCAGTAGTCCACCCTTGCTGACACCTCCGAATGTATATTTCATCTGTGGGGAACAAGCTTACACTTGGCTTCCTAGAGGTTAGTCTGGCAGGTGCTATCTCTCCTTCCTCCTGCCTCCCGTTTATATTGCACCGTCCAATTATCACAAAGATCATAAATTGCATCGTAGGGATCCTCATTTGCATCGAGTTAAGAGAGTTGTTAATCCAGATGAAATTGATCAAACAGATACCTCCCTGCACCAATTCACTGATATCATGAAGGGTATTGTACCGTTCTGGGGACCCATGTTCAATAGCCGTAATATTCCTCATCTTGAGAGAGTAGTTGAGGGAGTTATCAATACTGTTGTAGGGATTCTGCACATACACAGAGCTATGCACAGGATAATAGGACCTCGGAATATGGTGGTGAGCCAACCATAAACCTTAGCACCTAAAACCCCAACCCGACTAGCTGTAGCGTCTCATTAGCAACAATGCTACCAATGATTAGACAACCCAGAACACGGTATCTCTCTCTCAGGACTCGCAGTAGCAAGAACACCCTTTCGTTACTCACTCATACCTGTCCACAACACGCGTAAGAAGAGACACTGTATAGTTTAAAATGTTTATTTCAACTAACGTGCTCTAAGATACAGTACACGTGCCAGTACTATCAGCATAATGCATAAGGATAATATATTCACCATAGTTACAACTCCATAGATTACAAACGGGGAAAGCATTTCATAAAGCAGTGGATATAGGGCTAAATGACCTTACCACCCTCCCCGTGCTAGTAGCTAGTTTATTATAAAAACAGAAGACCTCTGGGGTTTGTCTAGCGAACCCCCATACCTCAATATCTAGATGCAAAGTTTACATCATCAGACAAGCACAGCTCTTCTCTCTGGAAAGTTTGTTCTCCAAGTGTCTCTAACAGTGAAATCACAATATTAAAAGCACACAAATTTCTCCAGGGCAGCCGTACATAGTGTTATGTCTAAGTGCGAGGGACTGGCCAGATCAGCAAGAACAAGGGACGTTGTTTTTCGACCTTGTACATGGTGTGCAGACGTAGCCCAAAGGGAACAGGAGAAAAGGTGAAAGACAAATATGCAGACAGCTCTAAAATAGCAGGGCAGAAGCAGAGGCTGGAAAAACAACGGCACAAAGTAACGTGCGCAAAAAGGCATCATGGCAGCCAGGCCTAAGCCAACGTAGCAATGCAGTCCAGGAGGCCACAAACCACAAGACACCCTCCCCTGGGCAGTCCATCGGCCAAGACATAGGACGAAGACAGAGTTCAAATAGAAGGAGCAGAACAGACACGTCCGTGGTGGAGCAGTCCCCATGAAGGACAACGAATGGGAGACGAAAAAATAATTGTAGAGGTAAAATAAAAAAATAAAAAAATCCAGCGAGGCAGGTCGCAGAAAGCGAAGGCCTTGTCAATCCAACAGAGTGTAAGTGCAGAAAAACGCCACACCTTCCAAGAGGACATCATTGGAAGCGTCAGAAAAAAGCGACGCCATCCAGTCCAATAAATCAAAGCTGCAGGCATGTTCCTCGCATGAGGGAGCAGCGAATAGCAATGCGGGACAACTTGTGTGGTACTCAATATAACTTTGTTGTAGGAGATTCTGAGCAGCCGCCCAGATATCCCATTGTGCCAAAATCCCCAGTGCAGCCGCACGCGCCATGTAGCCTGCAGCGGAACAGTCCCGTTCATGGGCCTCTAAGGGACCCACCAACTGAACAAAATCCGGAACAGACAAAGACGTATTGGAGAGGCAATAATCCATGGTCCACGAGAAAGGACAGCGGACGCAGGACACACCGGTTGCACGCAAGTGAAATACGCAAAGCGAAAAGAAAGTGTATAGGACACACTCAGTGTCGCCAACGGCAGGATGCTGAAGCCAGCGAGGATGCGCTCACGGAGCATCTGGAGTCGACCTGGGTCGAGAAGGGCCCAAGGAGGTGCAGCCATTGCCTAGTAAACAGACCAACAGCAGTATACCAGCCGCTAAGGCGAGGATCAACGGAAAGCCACCAAAGACGCTGGAAAAGATGGAATGAATAAAAGCCGGTATTACACCAAAAATAGTTTGAAAAGAGGTCACAAGGCCAGAGCCCACAACTTTAAAAAAGTGCACCAGACCTTCAGTGCGTGATGCATTAAAAACACAGTGAATCAGTTCACCGAAATGTTGTGGGAGGTTAGTGTTCAAAAGGGCCTGTATTTCACTGTGGGTACTTGCCACCTGGAGAATGAATGTCTCCCGGGCGGATGTGAGCATAACCTCCTGGTTCAATAACAGTGCCATTATTCTGCTCAATTTATTGAAATCTGCCTTCAAAGTAGGAATGGAAGGCCAAATGGAAATATCTATGATGTCGTGCAGTGGAGGAAAAAGCACATTTTTGCAGCAGACAACCCTGTGGGAAACTGTAACTATATAGGGGATACCGGCCAGCAAGCCACAGCAGTCCTGATTATTCAGAAGTAGATAGCTACCATTTGCAAGCACAGTGAAAGTAGGAGAAATAGCAGGAGCAGGAATACCCTTTAACACACAAGCAAGATTTGGAGCCGAAACGTTACAAGCTCCGTGCAATTTTATGTGTTTGCAAATAAGGGAATGACCCACAGTTGAATCGCATGACTCCCCCGTGAGAAAAACTTCCTTCCCATCTCTAAGGCATTTATACATGAAAGGCAGGGACCACAGTTCATGCAGGAAGGCACTGCCCAAGGGCTGGAAACGGCCCACAGGATAATGTTTCATGCACGAACTAAATTCAAACAAAGAAAAAGGCAAGGCGATAACACCATGAACTAGCCACAATGCAGAATCCAATTCCGCCACAGAGAATGGTAAGGGCTCTATTTTCTCGATATGTAACAGAGTGTATGCTGCATCCTTCATGGACATGAACTGCTGTTTGTCAGTTAAATTAAAAGGCAGGATTAAGGCAGAGGTGTTCAAAAAATGCCAAGGAACTTTACCTAACTTAAGCATCTGCAAAGTCCATGCAAACTGCATAACTGAATGCAACTGATTCTGCCCATGATATAACACTGAAACATCATCTTGTACAATATCAACAACAGAGGACACAATATTCTCTAACGTGTAAATGCGGGAAGACAGGGTATTAATACTATTGTCAACAACAGCAAGCACCTTTTCCAAATTTGCTTGATCTATTTCCCGTAGACGGGAAGCAGCTTCAATTTGCGAAAGCTTCCAGAGTTCATTATAAGTTTCATAAATGAATCTCTTAGGTCGTGGACCACGAGGCCCCAAAATAAAGTCGGACAGATCAATGTTGCCTGATAGGAGGGATAAATGTTGTTTAACAGAATCTAGGGAAGAGTGCTGCAACCACTGTTTACATAATTTACCAACAGAATATGTTGTTACAGTACGAGAGTCAGAAAACCTTGGATCTGGCCTATCCTGTTTGTAACCAGGAACTGAGTCATGAAAACGCAGTTGGCAGGCATTAGATGCTATCGGCCAAGCCAACCAGGGTGACTGAACAAGCGTAGAGACATTAAACGAATTGTTCTGAAACAGAGCTTGCAAAATTGTAAGGGACACATTGAAATGCAAGCTCCCGTTGGGAGTGGAAGACAATGCAGGAATGGAAGGTGCATGCAATTGTTTGGAAGTAGCCAAACCCCAACATGTAGTTTGATAGATGGTATTATTCAGAAATAAAATCTGGGCCGGGATAAGGCAAGCACGGTGCAAGGCTTTGGTGCCTTGCACCTGCCATGGTTTGGAGCCCCAGATTGATTTCAAGTCAATAGTGTCCTTCCAGAACTCATAACCACCCACAGCTAAGGCGCTCAAAAAGGAACCCGAATATAGCAATTTGGTGTGGGTCAACATGATTTTCTGAGTGGATGGAGTGTTTAATTTAAAATAATAGGACCCAGGGTTCGACCTATCAAAGTCTGTGAAGTAAGTGAATTTATTTCTAAGAGTTTGGGAGCTACGTGGCAAAGGTGTTGGACAATGCTCCCTTTGGGTGTAGTTAAAAGGACCACGCCGTGCACTTGGTTTATGGACAAAGTGGTTGACCCAATGCTGGTAACAATATAAATCAGCATAACTTGCAGAATTCATGTACAAATCTTCAGCATTAAAAGTAGCATAATATTTCAAATCAGTAAATAATGCTTCAACTGCATGCACATCCCAATCGTCAGAATGAATATTACTTTTTACGACATCACCCATTGAAACACGAAGGACATTTGGTACATTAATAATTTCGGTTGGTCCATGAATTTGGAACTTTACCGCATCCCAAACGATGCCATCAGCGACTGAAAAAGCTGAAATGTTCACAAATGTGTGGTCTCGCTTCATGATGTGAGATGAAGAATGTGGAGCCAAAGTTCCAGCGACACAGTTCACTGCAGAGCGTTCTGGTAAATAGTGACCATTGATGAGTAGAAAAAACACTGTGACAAAGCCAATGGACATGAACAAAAAAATCAGGAATAGCACCAACCAGATGTATGTCCAGGGGGAATCAAAAATTGTCTCTGAACCAGGATACAAGAATGCTGAATTTGGACGGGACAAGTGATGAGGTGGAATCCGAGTCAAAGGAATAACGTGTTGGGCTCAGTGGCGTTGTTGGTAGGTGTGCCACCGACTCGTTGGCGGGGTAGGTATACTCAGACTCGTTGTTGCAGGGGGAGTCCGGGTAGTCGAGTAAGCGATCAGGCAAATTTACCATCTCAATTGCAACATCAGTGACCGTTCGGGCAGGAGGGCCACGAACATTCGTCCAGGAAATGACAGGACAAGAGACCGCTGGTGTAACACTATTCAGGATCGGCCAGATGTTGTAGCTTGACATTTTCCACTGAGATGTATCTGTTCTCTTTGCGACCAGGAAGCGGTGGTAAGATGACTGTACGAGTTCCCTTCAAGCCCAGGACTGAAACTGGTGCACGATAAGAGGGGCCAAATTATTTTTTGTCCTCCACCTTCTCTCGGACCAGGTCTACAACTTTCGGAAGCCAGCCGGCAACCGGAATCTGCAGTGCAGCGTCTGTGGCTGAAGGTAAATGTGCGATTGCAAGTTTGTCTCGGGCTTCTTGTAAGTCCTGTAACATAGTAGAATGGTTATCTACATCAAAGATAGCGGACTGCGCCGCCATGTCTAGACCATCAAGGTCTGGCACAAACATTCGTATGCCAAAGAGCATTTCGTATGGGGTCTGCCCACCCAGAGGTCTTCTAGGGAGATTATTAAGTGCACGTTGTACGGTATACAAGTGGGCCAGCCAGTTCCTGCCAGTACCTAAGACTCTAGCTGTCAAGGAATGCTTTAAGTCACGGTTCATTCGTTCAACAATCGAGTTGCCCTCAGGCCGATATGGAGATGAAAATTTCACCCGCACCCCCAGTGAACCCATTGCCTCCTTGTAAGCCTTAGAGGCGAACGCCGGACCTTGGTCAGAATGGAAGGTGCCACAGGCGAAAATTCCCACAAAGACACGCAAATCCCTTTTGACATTTCGAGCGTCAGCACTTCGTTGTGGCCAAACCCAGATGAAACGTGTGCACGAATCCACTGCAACTAAGATATATTTATAGGCAGTGTCTGAAGAAAATGGACCTCAGTGATCCAGGTAAACACACCCAAAAGGTCTGTTTGAAATGCAGAGCGGGGTCTGTGGTGGTCGTGTAACCGTAGAAGGCTTAATCTGCTGACAAACGTCACAAGAAAGCACATAAGTACGGGTCTGTTTGTATAAACCACGCCACCAGTAACGCTGCTGCAAGATGGAAACAGTCGCAGACACTCCAGCATGAGCCGAAGCCATGCCTTCGTGTGCTGCCGTTATCAAGGAAAGTCTGCGGTCCGCGTTGGGAATCAGCCGAACACCAACATCTGTTATTTTTACGTAGGGAGCCTGTTCGGGACCTAACTGATAAGAATATTTGGAAGGAAAACCCCTAGGGTAGTTAGCACCTTCCTTCGTCGCAGCAATAGCTGCTAAAATATCAGTATCTATTTTAGACATGGATCTGGTAACTTCTGCGACTGAGCACGTGACTACTGCTGATTTGGCAGCTTCGTCTGCCAAACCGTTACCGACAGCGTGTGCGCCCACACGCTGGTGGCCAAGGGTGTGAACCACCTGTGTGAGAGGCAGACGTTGTTTCAAATCTACCACTCGAACCCAAAGCATTTTATGCTTCATTGTGCTACCTTTGGCATCTCTGTAGTCGTTTTGCGACCAAAAGAACAGATTGTCATTGTAAGACTGAACACAGTAGTAAGAATCGCATACAACTAGAGTTGTCACATCCGGACTAGTGAACACAAGTGCGAGCACCAATGCGCGCAGCTCTGCCAATTGTGCAGTACTGTCTCCTAGTGCCTGAGTATGCACTACAGTTGATTTGAACTTTCCGTTCACAAAGGTACCTGCAACAATAGCACATGCTGCTGAATAAGCATGCTTGGAACCCGTGGCCGGTTGTGCCGAACCATCGGTATAAATAACACATTCGTATTCCTCAAGCGGTAGCAAGGACAAAGGAGGAGGATGAACGAATTCATACTGTAAAAACTCCTGAGTCTGAAGAGAAGAATCAAAGATAAAAGTGACATCCGGAGACGTCAAAGATGTTGCCCATTGTATCCAACGGGGGTGCAAAGCTTTAGAGTTAGGCACACTTGCTTTCGTCACTGCCTCTAGGGCAGGATATGGTGTTACCACCAGAATGCGTTTTCCCTGTGCCAGTGCGCGTTCCTTTAGAATCGCCATTTACACTGCAGTCAAAACTTTCTCCACAGATGAAAAATGCATTTCTGCGGAAGTGTAAAGATGTGACTTGTATGCGATGGGTACTGTGTCACCTTCGTTAAAGGTTAAGTACGTGAAACCCACTGCCCCTGGAATTATTCTAATCACCAGGTTTGTGTGGTTGTCACGAGTCAACAAGAATTTAGACTCAAGAAGGTCTGTCTGCAAAGACTGCAGAATGGAGGAATGCTCCGGAAGCCAGCATGACTTCGAAAAGTTAGGTTGTATCAAGGCATACAGTGGCTTGATACGCTGGGCATATTCGGGAATGTAAGTACGCCCGAAGTTCAGAAAAACCAGTAAAGACTGAAGTTTCTTCAGAGTAGTAGGAGGGCACAAAAGTGCACATTTCTCTAGGAAATGGAGGGCTAAGCCCTTACCTTCATTGTTGAGCTCATAGCCCAAAAACAAAACGGTAAATTCAGCAATGTGAGATTTGGCAAAGTTAAACTTGTAACCTAAAACTGCAAATTCTAGAATAATGCGGTCCACTCGGGAAAGTTGCGGGAATAATTTGTCGTCTGTCAGATAGATATCATCGACGTACGAACATGCATCTGGGTCTATGCCGTCTAACAAAGAGACAACACGGGCAGCGAATACGCCTGGACTGTTCTTGTAGCCCATAGGTAAATGCCGGAATTTGAATAATTTACCACCGGAGGTAAAAGCGCTCCATTGGCTACACTCCGGTACCAAGTTGTGCGTGTAGAATCCATTGGATAGGTCAAGTGTAGTTTTATATTTCTTACGAACAAGACTGTCTACAAGCGCAGAACTGTGGGTGTTTTGCACCGCAAAGGTCCGACAATGAGAGTTCAAATGTCGGTAATCCAAAACTAAGCGGTACGATCCATCGGGTTTAGAAACCGCGAAAAGGGGATTATTCATAGGTGACACGCATGTTTTAATCCACTCCCTGATATTCTAACTGGGTCAGAATTTCGGAAACGGGACCTTTAGCTTCCCGTTTGATGGGATATTGGGGTTGTGGCAACGACCGCAAAGGTATTTCATGGGGGGGAGAGTCTTCATCCCAGCCCATGTGGTTGCAGTATAACGCTGGAGCCAGGGACACGGCCCACTCAGCTGCTAGAGCCTCCGCTTTGTCCTTTGGGACATGACGAGAAAAGCTCGGAAGGATTACCTCCTCCCCTTTACGCGCAGCAAGTACGAATGGGGGCGGCCAATTCGCCTCCGCTAACAGAATGTCGTACGAAGAAGTCAGATTTTCCCAAAAAATCCCTTTAATAACACGCTGTATGTCACCTTCAATTTGAATGACAATATTATATAGTCTGTCAGGGGGTGCCACTCTGGTGTCTGCTGTCTCGACAGTAATGAATGTTTCAGTTGCTGTCGCCTCCACATGAGGATGTAGCGCCTCCCGCACTATGGTAACTTCCGCGGTGCTGTCTAGGAGTGTCACTGCCCACGTCCAATTCAGGAGTCTCGTTCTCACTGTCTGTGGCATATCTCGCTGTTACAGCGGCAACTTTCTTCTTCTGAAACTGTGGGCGAGAGCGTTGAAAGTCTTCTGCTTTCCCTCTGACCTGTTGTCGAGGTTGGTCTCATCCCTGTGGAGCCTCTCGACCCCTTCCTCTATCCTGTCGATCTCCTCCACCAGCCTGCGAAGTTGTTGGTGCCTGTGAAGAACGAGGAGAACGCGAATCAGGGACTTGAAATCTCTCTGGAGATTTAATTCTCGCCCTATCGCGCAAATCATAAGTGCGTTCAGAAGAGACGGAAACCGGGGATGCGCCTCGCGACCCCGGCTTCTTCTGTTGCTTACCCTGTTTTTTCAACCTCCAGCTCTTTTTAGTAAAAACTGGCTTTTCATCTTTCTCAGATTGAGTTTTTGGTTGTTGTTGCGATTGTGTTTGCGATTTAGCAAAAGGCTTAGCTCCCAGGCTATTGCGGCCAATTGTTTTGTAAGCCTGAGCAATAATTTTTGGTAATTCGCGCAGCTTGTCCGGATCTGGGACCAAAGCCAAAGCATTAGCTACTTGAAAGTTAACTGCATCGCCCTTGACATTCGCAAGGATCAAATCAGCTACTACGTTGAACACTCCCACCAGTCTCATCCCTAATTCCACGGCCGCTTCAGGGCCATGTTCATCCTGCACTCGTTTAATCACAGAGGGGAGAACCGTCATGGAAGGAGTGCCGAAACACTTCGCATATACCGCCGCGAATACCCTGCCCCAGTTGTTGCATTCTGCCAACTCGGGGATTAAGTCTTTTGGCAAACTAATCGTCAATATCCTGTGTTTTTCCACGGGAGAGGTATTTGGAAAAACCGCCTCCAGCTGGTCAAATTTTTCTGCAAGTCAATAAGGAAAATCATCCTTATTTTGTGGGCGCTTGCCCATCACCGAATTAACCATGACAGGACTTATGGTTACACCGCCTGCTCCAGCTGGATGGGCTGCAACTCCAGGCGGGGCTCCCTGGATGTTGCCTGTAACATACTGTACTAAAGCTCTATGCACTCGTATCAAAGACGAATGCAAATTACGCAGTTCAGCGACTGCCACCGTCATATAACGTGGATGTGGGGTATACCCGGCCAAAACAGGCAAAGTGGCCCCTTCAATTGATAAGGGGCCTAAACGAACCTCGGTAACCTGTTGGGGGAGGGTGCCATCAAACCAAACACGGTGTTGCAAAGCCGTGAGCGGTACTTCAAGGTTCCTATACGGTCTATAGTGATTAGGAACTACGGTGGCTGTATATTCATGGAACATATTATCAGTCCCATCCACCGCTGGAAAGGTGACCCAAGAGTAAAACACCTCAAAGTGGTAAGCTGGATCTGCTTGTACCACAAAGATCAGATTGACACCCTCGTCAGGCACTCCATACACTGTCAAGTGAGCCCGGAGCGCTGCGCGGCTATGTGCCGCAATTTGAACAGCCATTTCAGGCTAAAATTTGTCGACTACCTAATATGAGGCAGCACAATATAGGGTTTTAGTTAAGAACCTTTTAACAACTTCAAGCTTGAAAGAACCTATAAAAATGTCAATATAGGAGGTATCACTGTCACACACGCTTCTGGAAGCGTCTGCGAAGGGAGTTGTGGACAAGTACAAATACTACTCAAGCGTCTCGCAGATAAGCAGCCCACTCGTTGGTTGCGCCATGTTGAAGGGATTCTGCACATACACAGAGCTATGCACAGGATAATAGGACCTCGGAATATGGTGGTGAGCCAACCATAAACCTTAGCACCTAAAACCCCAACCCGACTAGCTGTAGCGTCTCATTAGCAACAATGCTACCAATGATTAGACAACCCAGAACACGGTATCTCTCTCTCAAGACTCGCAGTAGCAAGAACACTCTTTCGTTACTCACTCATACCTGTCCACAACACGCGTAAGAAGAAACACTGGAAGTTTAAAATGTTTATTTCAACTAACGTGCTCTAAGATACAGTACACGTGCCAGTACTATCAGCATAATGCATAAGGATAATATAATCAGCATAGTTACAACTCCATAGAATACAAACGGGAAAGCATTTCATAAAGCAGTGGATATAGGGCTAAATGACCTTACCACCCTCCCCGTGCTAGTAGCTAGTTTATTATAAAAACAGAAGACCTCTGGGCTTTGTCTAGCGAACCCCCATACCTCAATATCTAGATGCAAGGTTTACATCATCAGACAAGCACAGCTCTTCTCTCTGGAAAGTTTGTTCTCCAAGTGTCTCTAACAGTGAAATCACAATATTAAAAGCACCCGAATTTCTCCAGGGCAGCCGTACATAGTGTTATGTCTAAGTGCGAGGGACTGGCCAGATCAGCAAGAACAAGGGACGTTGTTTTTCGACCTTGTACATGGTGTGCAGACGTAGCCCAAAGGGAACAGGAGAAAAGGTGAAAGACAAATATGCAGACAGCTCTAAAATAGCAGGGCAGAAGCAGAGGCTGGAAAAACAACGGCACAAAGTAACGTGCGCAAAAAGGCATCATGGCAGCCAGGCCTAAGCCAACATAGCAATGCAGTCGAGGAGGCCACAAACCACAAGACAATACCACTGCTGGCATACTAACAAATATCACAGTCGAGCTCCAAGCTACAAGGCTCGTCTCGCTCCAAAATCGGATTGTTTTAGACGTCATTCTAGCTGACAGGGGTGGAGCTTGCCGCGTCATCGGCAGCAGTTGCTGCGTGTATATACCAGATAGTGCACCGACTGTATATTCTGCAATACAGAAATTACACAAACTTGCCTCAGAGATCCATCAAGACATTGGTTCATGGTCCCTCACAGGGTGGCTCTGGGGTCTGCTGGCTTCATGGGGTTGGAAGATATTTCTTGTCCCGATAGCTATCGCTGGGGTCATCTTTGCCTGTTGTTTGTGCATCAATTGCCTCCCAGCCTGCTGCACGTATTGTATGAGTAAACTCACCCCCAGCATTACACTGCCCAAACAGGATAATAAGTACTCCCCCATGATGATGCAAGAAATTCAGTCAATTATGCTGATAGACGAGGGAATATTCGAGTACTAGCTGACATTTCTTTGATACTCACATTTGCTTTGATTTCGTTTTGCAATATGAATGACTATGTCATTCTTCTCTTCCCGCTTAGCATTGTAAAGACCCTACCGGATAGCAATAAAGCTTTTAGCCACATATGCTAAAAGGAGGGTCTGTTAGGTTTGAAATTCCCCTCTCCCGTAATACACTTGTTATGCTATATCATGTTAGCAATATGTGACTAAATAGACGCCATTTGTATTCACTTTATGCAACCCACTGAGTTATCCTCGCAACATGTAAGCTTTAGTTAGCTCGTGTGACTCCATTTTGTATTTCGCAATCACTAGAAGACTGCTTGGGCTGTGCTCGTACTAGGCCTTATTTTTCCAATCCGCTTGCCTCAGCAGCACACTGTATTTCGTTATTATTTTCCCTCCTGTTCAAGGCTGTAACCCGACTTGCTAATGAACTGATGTTCTTTCTTTGCATTCCAATCTCAATGTGTAGCTCTGCTCCCACGTTAGGAGACGCTGAGACTCGGCACAGGGGCCTTGGGCTACTGATAGTGCACCCATCTGGCAGGTGTTAGCTCATCTCTCTGTACCTCCTTTGTTCATGCCCGGCTCAAGTCGGTAACTTTCCATTAGAGGCGTGGCCGAAGTCTCCAGAAGGGTTTATTATGTATTAGCGTACCCTGGGGCGTCAGTCCCCTCGGCAGACATCTTAGGGTAAAGGTCTGACTGGGCTCCTCTGCAGAGTATATGCTGAATAAAAGTAAGTTTGTATCCTCTACTGTTTGACCGACTCTTCATTTTGGGGAAGGCATAGCAGGTGGTTGTAAAAGACCCGCGTGGCCCTAGAGGGCCCCATCCTTCAACCCCCCAGGGCCGGCTCCTGCAATGTCCCGGGGTGCCCACCCCCGGGACATTGCTGTTTGCTATGGCAGGGCAGGAGCACGGCTCCCGCGCTGTCATAGCAAACACTGCTTTGCTTCGTTGAAGCGAGAGCAGGAAACCTGCTCTTGCTTCAATGAAGCAAAGCAGGATTGCTTTTGAGCAAGGGGAGCTGCATGTCAGCAGCTCCCTTTCCCAAAAGCAATGCCGGCTCCAGCAGGAGGCGGGGAGCCGGCAGGGACCGTGGAGGCTTTGGGGCTCTGTCCACGGTCCCCAATGCTAAGGGCCGGCCCCAGGGGATGTGGTCCCCGGGGCCAGGAGTAGCCCGGGAGGGGGCCACTCGGCCCCCTCCACTTTAATTTAAAAATGTTAAAAAAATAAATAAATACGGAAGGCCGGCCCCGGGGGATGGGTTCCCTGGGACCATAATTGGCCTCAGGAGGGGGGCCACATGGCCCCCTCCAAAAAAATATTTAAAAAACCCAAGGCTGGCCAGGGGATGGGGTCCCCGGTGCCATAATTGGCCCAGAGGAGGGGGGCCACGTGGTCCCCCTCCCGGGAAAATGTTTATTTAAGAAAACAAAACAGGCCAGGCCCCGGGGGATGGGGTCCCCAGGGCCCAAAAATAATTAAGAGAAAGGGGGGCCACCCAGCCCCCTTCCAAAAAAGCAAAAGCCTGCATTCCCCGGAGGCCCCGCCCCCTCCATGCACCACTCTGCAAACGTGCCCCCTGGCGCGTTCTAAGTTGGGGAATTAAGTCTCCTTGAATACTGAGGGTCACTGGGGGCCAACTAGCCCACCAGGTTCCTCCAGTAAGCGCCACAAAGCTGGATTGCAGAGAGGTGGTCCGAGGCCACGCCCCTTTTTACACCACTCTGCAAACACGACTCTTGGCGCACTGCTGGTGGGGCGATGAGGTCCTCTTGTGTCCTGAGGACCTCAGGACACAAGTGGACTTCATCCCCTGAGCAGCAGTGCGCCAGGAGGCGCGTTTTCAGAGTGGTATAAAAAGGGGGCATGGCCTCGGACCACTCTCATCAATCCAGCTGTGTGGGGCTTACTGGAGGTACCTGGTGGGCTAGTTGGCCCCCAGGGACCCTCATGAGGAAAAGGGACTTCATCCCCCAACCAGGAGTGCGCCAGGAGGCGCGTTTGCAGAAGGGTTTATTATGTATTAGCGTACCCTGGGGCGTCAGTCCCCTCGGCAGACATCTTAGGGTAAAGGTCTGACTGGGCTCCTCTGCAGAGTATATGCTGAATAAAAGTAAGTTTGTATCCTCTACTGTTTGACCGACTCTTCATTTTGGGGAAGGCATAGCAGGTGATTGTAAAGACCCGCGTGGCCCTAGAGGGCCCCATCCTTCCAACCCCCAGGGCCGGCTCCTGCAATGTCCCGGGGTGCCCACCCCCGGGACATTGCTGTTTGCTATGGCAGGGCAGGAGCACGGCTCCCGCGCTGTCATAGCAAACACTGCTTTGCTTCGTTGAAGCGAGAGCAGGAAACCTGCTCTTGCTTCAATGAAGCAAAGCAGGATTGCTTTTGAGCAAGGGGAGCTGCATGTCAGCAGCTCCCCTTTCCCAAAAGCAATGCCGGCTCCAGCAGGAGGCGGGGAGCCGGCAGGGACCGTGGAGGCTTTGGGGCTCTGTCCACGGTCCCCAATGCTAAGGGCCGGCCCCAGGGGATGTGGTCCCCGGGGCCAGGAGTAGCCCGGGAGGGGGGCCACTCGGCCCCCCTCCACTTTAATTTAAAAATGTTAAAAAAATAAATAAATACGGAAGGCCGGCCCCGGGGGATGGGTTCCCTGGGACCATAATTGGCCTCAGGAGGGGGGCCACATGGCCCCCTCCCAAAAAATATTTAAAAAACCCAAGGCTGGCCAGGGGATGGGGTCCCCGGTGCCATAATTGGCCCAGAGGAGGGGGGCCACGTGGTCCCCCTCCCGGGAAAATGTTTATTTAAGAAAACAAAACAGGCCAGGCCCCGGGGGATGGGGTCCCCAGGGCCCAAAAATAATTAAGAGAAAGGGGGGCCACCCAGCCCCCTTCCAAAAAAGCAAAAGCCTGCATTCCCCGGAGGCCCCGCCCCCTCCATGCACCACTCTGCAAACGTGCCCCCTGGCGCGTTCTAAGTTGGGGAATTAAGTCTCCTTGAATACTGAGGGTCACTGGGGGCCAACTAGCCCACCAGGTTCCTCCAGTAAGCGCCACAAAGCTGGATTGCAGAGAGGTGGTCCGAGGCCACGCCCCTTTTTACACCACTCTGCAAACACGACTCTTGGCGCACTGCTGGTGGGGCGATGAGGTCCTCTTGTGTCCTGAGGACCTCAGGACACAAGTGGACTTCATCCCCTGAGCAGCAGTGCGCCAGGAGGCGCGTTTTCAGAGTGGTATAAAAAGGGGGCATGGCCTCGGACCACTCTCATCAATCCAGCTGTGTGGGGCTTACTGGAGGTACCTGGTGGGCTAGTTGGCCCCCAGGGACCCTCATGAGGAAAAGGGACTTCATCCCCCAACCAGGAGTGCGCCAGGAGGCGCGATTGCAGAGTGGTGGAGTAAGGGGGCGTGGCTTTCGTCCACCTCTCAGCAATCCCACTGTGTGGGGCTTACTGGAGGTAAGAGGTAGGCTAGTTGGCCCCTAAGGACCCAGCAGTTAAGGGGACTTCAATCCCCATCCAAGAGCGCGCCAGGGAACGTGTTTGCAGAGTGGTGGGCAAACGGGGTGTGGCCTGTTATGAGAACTTAGCAATTCTGCTGTGTGGTACTTACTGGAAATAATAGGAGGGGTAGTTGGCCCCCAAGGATGTCCTTGGGGGCCAACTACCCTTCTTGCTACCTCCAGTAAGTCCCACACAGTAGGATTGCTAAGACGTCTTCGAAGGCCACGCCCCCTTTCTCCACCACTCTGCAAACACGCCGCATGGCAGACTACGGGATGGGGGATGAAGTCCACTTTACTCCTGAGGGACTTTGGGGGCCAAGAAACCCTCCTGGTACCTCCTGTAAGTCCTATGCAGCTGAATTCCAGAGCGCTGGTTGGAGGCCCAGCACCCTTTCTCTATCACTCTGCAAATGTGACTGCTACTTATATAAGCATCTTACTGCAACTCTGACTTAGAGGTAGTTTTAATCCCCCAGCCCTTTTATGTACTAGGGCCTTACAGAGGAGGTCATGCCAATCACAGGGGTACCCCAACGCATAGTGTTCCCT
Organism: Calotriton arnoldi; assembly: GCA_963921515.1. Classification (NCBI taxonomy): domain Eukaryota; kingdom Metazoa; phylum Chordata; class Amphibia; order Caudata; family Salamandridae; genus Calotriton; species Calotriton arnoldi. The sequence goes on along the minus strand of CAWUFW010006565.1, from coordinate 259,501 downwards.
AGTGTATGTAGGTGTTTTCACTGCATTCTAGGTGTCTTTTAGCATAGCACTGGCTCTAGGCCTGGTTAGTCAGAGTCAGTTACCACCAGTACCCGTCAGCAAAAAGTTGGGGGCACAGGATGACTTTGCAACAAGGCCTCTTTCTGCACCTCTGTTGGTTCTTTCTGCATATCTCTTGCTTCTTTCTGCACTTTTCTTCGTCTTTCTGGACTTCTGTTGCCTCTTTCTGCCTATCTCTTGCTTCTTTCTGCACCTTTCTTTGTCTTTATGGACTTCTGTTGCCTCTTTCTGCATTTCTCTTGCTTCTTTCTGCGCCTTTCTTCCTCTTTCTGCACATGTCCTACCTCTGTAGGCATAGTTAGGAATTAGCATTTAAAAAACCTTAGAAATTCACTGAAAAACCTTAGGTGTCAGGGACGTTACAGTTAGTAATTAGCATTTAAAAAACCTTTGAAATTCACTGAAAAAAACCATAGGTTTCAGGGACGTCATAGTTAGAAATTAGCATTTAAAAAACCTTTGAAATTCACTGAAAAAACCAAAGGTTCCAGGGACGTTATAGTTAGAAATCAGCATTTAAAAAAACTTAGAAATTCACTGAAAAAACCATAGGTTTCAGGGACGTTATAGTTAGTTGGACATTTCACTCGTACAAAACCAGAGAAATTCAGCCGTTATAGTTAGTTCAGCTAACTATAACTCGCGCCCCCGCAATGCACTGCTGATGACGTCACATATTACATCATTCATAACATGGTCAGTGACATCACTGATGACATCACTGATGACATCTCCAATGACATCACTGATGACATCACTGATGACATAAATGATGACATCATCCAGGTGATAATCTGATACACCTCCTCACACCCCAAAATAACCTTTGATACACCCACTCTAAAATACAGACTACCATTTTCAAAACGATAGACACAACAATACCAGTTACTACATACCCACTCACTGATTCCTAGGTCTACACACACATCCACTCATTCATCCAAACAGTCACTAATACTTGCAATCACTCATCAATACAGCACTATCATTTGCACTCATACACCTATACAGACACTCACACACCTTTACTCATCCATAGTTACACACACACCTAGTCAGTCATGCAAAGAATCAATCACACTCCCATTTACTCACCTATACAGTTATACACACACCACCTCACTTATTCATACAGATACTAACACATCAATCAATCAATCAATTTCAACTTTATTCGGTTTCATTGATATAAAACCATAAAAGTTAACATCACATAAAATTACATAAAATATCATTTTTCCATCACAACTAAAACACATTCCGCAACATTCCATACAAAATCAATGGTTTAAAATACAAGATTCGTATACCAATAAGCATACTCCATCAGGTAAAAACCATGCCAGCTGGGTTGCACCGTCCCAGACCTTTAGTTGAGTTTAAAAACAGCACTTAAACCCTAACACGTATTAATAATTAATCAAGACAGGCCCTAGATTTTACCACAGATTTCAGGTACCGAAGAACAATAAAGATACACTTATCCTTCAGCAAAGGAGAGCTGGGCGAGCCTGTATAAAATCCATCCACTTCAAAATTGGCACAATAAAAAACTTCCGGGGGACCTCATAAAATCTACAGAATAATACAAAGTGTAGCAAATCCTGTGGAGACTCTCCGTCGCAGCCACAGGGTGCTAACACTTGCCCTCTACTGCTCCCCCTTGGCACGGCTAGCAGGAGGTGAAAGAGATCCAGTCTAAACCTGGTCAATAAAAACGTTCATAAATAGTAAAAGCCCCCAGGAGGTAAGGCTCGGTTAATAATGTTGTCTTTAACATTATAAATTTATGCACACTGGGTTTACGCAACTCCCGCTCTTCCCTCTCCAGTTTAATGAGATTGCCAAAGGACTCCCCTATTATCCCCACATCCTGTTTGGTTATTAGATCAGGGTTAGTGTACAGTTCACCTCGGCCTAACCTTCCGAAGCTGCCCTTGATGTATCTGAACCATGGGATGTCGAGCGCGTGATCGAGGGTCATACACTCTTTTAAAATCATGTGGCTCAGGGTTAATTCCTTATTCAACCAAGTTTTTAACCAAAACATTAAGGGACGGAGAGCCAAAATATCATTTAGAAAAGGCACCCCCAGTTCTTTGTGTACCACCATGTTAGATGTGCCATGGGGAACACCCAATAAGCGTTTCAGAAAACTATTCTCGACTACCTGAAGGTCATCTGTGGAAACATGCCCCCATATTTCGCTTCCATAGGAAGCTATTGCTACACTCTTCGCTTGATAAATCTTCAACAGGGCTGCAATGGGTCTCTTTCCTATCTTAGATGCAAAGTTAAAAATAGCCGCGTTCACCCGCATCAGATCCCCCTTCTTTCTTTGTTTCAGTGGGCCCCAATTTCTACGCGCATCCAGGACGACCCCAAATATGAGAAGACGTCTGTGCGTGGTACCTTGGCCAGGCCAACCCTGAATTGAAACAATTTTTGGGTCGTATCCCCACTTGCATGACGTAAGATTTAGAATCATTGATCGATAAGTCCCGATATGCCATAAAAGCGGAAAAAGCATCAAGTAGGGTTTGTAGCCCCCTCGCAGTCCTAGACATAAGGACTGCGTCATCCGCATAAAGTAATACAGGGAGGCCACGTTGACCTACATGCGGATAGTCCACCCCTTTAGACAAAAGGGCTTTGTCTAGGTCGTTAATATATAAATTAAACAAAAAAGGGGCCAAAATACACCCTTGACGGACGCCTCTTTTGATATCAAAATCACAAGACATCCGTAGATCTTGCGAGAATCTGACGTTGGCCTTAGTTGCGTGATGGAGGTCTTCAAGAAAGTGAACGATGTTACTATCTACCCCTATGTCTTTCATGGACTGCCACAGCTTGGTCCTATTCACACGATCAAACACGGAGGATAAGTCCATGAAAGCTAAATAGATGGTACCAGGGCGTGCGACTGTATACTTGCTAAGGATCATGGTAAGGTTAAGGCACTGGGCCACGGTAGACTGGCCAGGGCGGAACCCGTATTGGACATTAGATAAAATATCATGTTCCTCTGCCCAGCTGGTCAATCTGTCTAAAAGCACACGGCCCACCACCTTGACCACCGAATCCAGCAACGATATCGGTCTGTAACAATGTGTGTAACACATACTAACTCTCTTATACAACCACTGATACAAGCACACACTCATGCATACAGCCACTCTCACTATCACTCGCTCTCACATATAGTCATTTATATACTCCAACACTCACATATACTGCCGTTTACATATGTAGTTACTCACAAATGTAAAACTGAGACATCCATTCAGTCACCAACACACCCATACACACACTCACCCACCCATACAGTCCATCACAGACGCACTCTTGGACCCATACACCCAGTGATTCACCCACTCACACATCTATGCACAGAGTCACACACCCCCACCCACCCACACAGACACTCAGGCACCCATACAGATACTCAGACAACTAATCAATAACCCATATAGACACTCATGTAGGTACTCACCAACCCATGCAGGTGCTTACACACCAACTGACAGACTGATACAGACATTCACACAGTTTAGTCACTAACTCATGCATTCAGCAAGACACGTTTAATCACTCACTTATACAGACAGTCACGCACCTACTAAATCATCCATTCACACACTCATACACCCACTCATTCTTCAATACACCTTGGCCTATATATATATAAAACATATTTAAACTTCACAGAAACACACAGTCACTGGATGATGTCATCAGTGATGTCATTTGAGATGTCATCAGTGATGTCATCAGTGATGTCACTCACCATGTCATGAATGATGTAATATGTGACGTCATCAGCAGTGCATTGTGGGGGCGCGAGATATAGTTAGCTGAACTAACTATAACGGCAGAATTTCTCTGGTTTTGTACGAGTGAAATGTCCAACTAACTATAACGTCCCTGAAACCTGTGGTTTTTCAGTGAATATATATATATATATATATATATATATATATATATATATATATATATATATATATATATATATATATATATATATATATATATATATTGTAAAAAAAAGTGCCCATTGAGCAAGGACGCCCTCTCTGCTTCAGAAACCATCCGGTTTATTTTCATGGGAAACCAGCAGGAACATACCAGGTACAATTGCGGCCTGACGCATTTCGAGGTACAACCTCTTAATCATAGGCATTGCGCTGCGCAGATGGCTCCAATCAATTTCTTAATTACATGCCTTGCCCCCAGTGGGCCACGCTCGTGCGTAGAACTTGAAATGCATGTCGGACTTTGTAGTCCTTAATGGGAGCATTATTGTTCCTTAAGTAAGTTCTGCGTAGTCACAAATAATTGAAATTCCATTGTTCACCCTCAGTGGGTCCCAGGATGTTGCCGGTTTCTAATTACCTCATCCGCAGCGCTTCGTGGCAATAAGACACAGTTCTAAGCCACAGCCTCTCACCAAAGTAGGGGATGGTGCCATCCTTCACGGCAGGGCTGCCGTGGAATATTTTGTAAACAAAGTGCCCATCGAGCAAGGACGCAATCTCTGCTTCAGAAACCATCCGGTTTATTTTCATGGGAAACCAGCAGGAACATACCAGGTACAATTGCGGCCTGACGCGTTTCGAGGTACAACCTCTTAATCATAGGCATTGCGCTGCGCAGATAGCTCCAATCAATTTCTTAATTACATGCCTTGCCCCCAGTGGGCCACGCTCGTGCGTAGAACTTGAAATGCATGTCGGACTTTGTAGTCCTTGATGGGAGCATTATTGTTCCTTAAGTAAGTTCTGCATAGTCACAAATAATTGAAATTCCATTGTTCAGTGGGCCCCAGGATGCCGCCCTTCACCAGCAGGAACATACCAGGTACAATTGCGGCCTGACGCGTTTCGAGGTACAACCTCTTAATCATAGGCCTATGATTAAGCGGTTGTACCTCGAAACTCGCCAGGCCTCAATTGTACCTGGTATGTTCCTGCTGGTTTCCAATGAAAATAAACCGGATGGTTTCTGAAGCAGAGAGTGCGTCCTTGCTCGATGGGGACTTTGTTTACAAAATATTCCACGGCAGCCCTGCCGTGAAGGGCGGCACCATCCCCTACTTTGGTGAGAGGCTGTGGCTTAGAACTGTGTCTTATTGCCACGAAGCGCTGCGGATGAGGTAATTAGAAACCGGCAACATCCTGGGGCCCACTGAGGGTGAACAATGGAATTTCAATTATTTGTGACTACGCAGAACTTACTTAAGGAACAATAATGCTCCCATCAAGGACTACAAATTCCGACATGCATTTCAAGTTCTACGCACGAGCGTGGCCCACTGGGGGCAAGGCATGTAATTAAGAAATTGATTGGAGCCATCTGCGCAGCGCAATGCCTATGATTAAGAGGTTGTACCTCGAAACGCGTCAGGCCGCAATTGTACCTGGTATGTTCCTGCTGGTTTCCCATGAAAATAAACCGGATGGTTTCTGAAGCAGAGAGTGCGTCCTTGCTCGATGGATACTTTGTTTACAATATATATATATATATATATATATATATATATATATATATATATATATATATATATATATGCACACAAAAAACTTACCTTCATATAAGTGATATTTATCAGTCTTTCAGTATCAGAAACTAACCAGTAAATCAAAGAGTGCCCCATACGCAAGGTGCTTGATCAAAACATGCTGCCCGATGATGCCTCTGTTCATATCTTCAGCGATAATAGATTTGAAACTAAACGAAAGTGAGTATTTCCGTGGGGAATTTGTATTCAGTATGCTATTAAAGCAGGTGGCATGAATAATTTACTTTGTTCCATATGTGTGAGGATTCTTGCCCTCCAATCCTTAAAATGATTTTTTAAACCCATCCATTCAGCCCGAGCTGAATGCTGAGGTCAACAACTTTCAGAGCAAATTCAATTTTTATACCTGAATTGCTGCGAATGTTCCACCTTCCACTTTCCAGGCTTGTCAAAAAAAAAAAATGACAGCTGCGATAGAACTTGCCAAAAGAATTACCCAGATCTGAATAAATATATCGAATGAAGGCGCATCTTCAGCAAAACAAAAACTGGTATGTTAAGCAATAGGTACATCCATTCATTTATTTGTGGAGATATATATGGCCCACTCAGTCTATGACAACATGGTATAACTGTAGATAGGAGATTTATACTTATATATTTTATATATGACTGTTACTACGTGCATCTTATATACATTGGGTATTTATACCTTTTCAATTCCAATACTATTTTGCGTAAAGTTTTATAGATGCTATAGTATGCTGTCTATGTCTATGGATCTAGTTGTAAGCACTAGCACTTTAAAAATGAGGGTTTCACTGTCTTAGCTTTGTCATGTGATCAAGGCCGTAAACCGGCAGAAACGCGTCATGGCGGACTGAATTGGTGGCAATAAACATCTTGCACATATGCCGGGTCTACGCTCGTTTCTTTGTGATTTTGGAACAGTTAACGAGGCTGTTGGATATATATATATATATATATATATATATATATATATATATATATATATATATATATGTATATATAGCCCACATTATCCTGCTGCATGTAACCTCCTCTGTCCACCTCATGGATACCTCCCACAAACAATCTTACATGTCTCTCTGTGTTCTAACTGTGTGACCAACATAGCTTCTAAGGCCACACCATAGGCACTCAACTTCAAGCTCACACATTTATTCACTTCTTTTCTTGCCTACACCTTCATCAGTAGCGGCTGCTACTGAACGGGTTTTGTGGGGTGGGGGTGGAACAGAGAGGGGGGATAAAAAAAAATGACTTACCTGGGTGCCTCCAGCCGCCGTCGCTTCTCCTCCGACATCTTCTCCACCCCGCAACAGGAAGCACACAGCCTCCCAGAATCCCCTGGCCAATCACAATGCTGCAATGTAGCATCGTGATTGGTCTGAGCACCGTGGTTTGGTGCTCAGACGGGGACAAGGAGGCTGTGCATGTTCCTTACCAGGCTGTGTAATGCAGCCTGGTGGGGAACATGCAAAGTGTGCAGCACTGATTGGCCGGCCCAAGAGGGCCAGCCAAACCGTCCTGCACACTTTAGAGTGTACCTAGCACTCCTGTCCCTGGCCCCTGCTCTGGCCAGTCCAGCCCCACCCACCCTTGCGTCGCACCTACGCAGGAAGGAAAACTAAAATGATTATAACATTAGTTATTATAATTTGAGTTTTCCTTTTTAAACTGCTCACCGAGCAGTGGGGTGATGCTCCTCCACCTTAGCGGAGGAGCCGCCGCTGACCTTCATGCTCTTAAGCCACAACTTCAACCACGATGTTCCATCGCATGCACTGTGCTCACTGCCATTACTACTAAGAGCATCTAAACTACACAATACTAACCTGCAATGATCATAGCAATAAACTTCAAAAAACATACATCACACCAGCTTTGTTTTAAATAGACTTGTGGTGCAATATGTCTATGCATGTGGCCTAATTGAAATTAAGGGAGGCCTAAATGGCCCCACAAGCATGTGTGTAGTTTCAGATCGAATTCCCTTGTGGTAAACATTGACACTCTCATCCCATAGTGCTCAAGCACGGTTTCTATGTGCACGTGCTGTTAGAGCAGCACCAAACACAGTTAAGGTGTGTGCAATTGGGTACCCACTGCAATATTTGGAAGAGGGCCCATTAATCAATAGCGGAGGCTTAGCCTTTAAATGCAACCCCTTTGTTCCTTCCTTCCTTATTACGACTTTAGTAACCTCTCTGTTTCTAAGGGGGTATTCACAGATTGGGTGAACATAGGGTATGTCTCACACCAGAAAAATAAACATCAGCTAGTGCAGGCAACCTTTATCAGTGCTGTTCAGTTTCTGAACTACCCTTCCTCAGAGTTCCGGAGAGCTTTGTCAGCAATGAATTAAAACAATTTACGAGTGATAACAACCTCCTGGAAGGCCTTTAATTCAATTTTGAGACCAGTTGAAGCCTGAAAGAAGCTATTTTTTAAAACATAGACGATGCTGTATGCATCCTTGTTTATGGTGACTCTTGTGTTTTGTTTTTACTTAGTCTATTGGTATCCTTGACTTACACAGACTTTAATAGACTGCCTGTATTTTGATGAAAGTATTTTAAATTGGTTTAATTTCTACTTCTGTAATTGATCTCTGCAGATTAAGATAGCTATCTTGTTTTCCAGCCCTGCCTCTCTTCCTCTCGGATTTCTCTCAGATTTTCACCTTAAATCCCACACCTGAAAAGATGAGTTTATTTTAATCTCACCTCATGCCTTCTATTCCAGTGCAAAATTTGCTGAATTCGATAAATAACCTAGATTCGAAACCAAGTATCATTGAAAGGATTCAATCTCATGATTTTGTTCTGGATAACCATCATAATTGCAAATAAATAAAATGGCCAAAATGCCAACTCTAAGGTTCTTCCACTGGATCAAACCTGCAATTCCCCACAAAGAGATTAAGGCCTTGATTATGAGCGGAGAGGTGCCCCCCCCAGGTGGAATACATCTCTGTATAATCAGAACAAGCTCAGTGCTCCCACGCTTGGATTTTCTGGCCATAAGAAAATCCAAACCAGTTTTACCGGTTGGAAAATTTGGCCAATAAAATTACACGAGGAAATGGAAGTGACGTTGCCAAGTCCTACAGGACCCCCATGCAGTGCCCATGGGAGCTTTTGACTTCGGAAGCAAACGGTTTGACCAAGTCACCTGGGTACTGATTTCTCTGCGACACACCATCAGCGACTGGGCATTAGTGGATTTCCGTCTCTTGGCGATACAGAGATTCACCAGCACCTCTGCCAGGCTTAGGAAACGGTTACCAATTTTTTTTTTTTTGGTAATGGGAAGTGAATTCAATAAGCATGGTACCGGGTCGAATGGAAGTATTCTGTGTGTCATTTCCGTTAATGCATGCATGATGTGACGTCTGAACAAAAGTAAGCTATCACCGAACATTTCCAGACACCGTGGTAAAAGTTCAACACTACCTGTCAGCACCTGGGACAATCCGTTGAGGAGCCGGAATACATATGTCCAATACATTCTGGTGTCAAATAAGTATGGTGTTGGAAGTTGAACTGAGTAAACTGCAATCTCAGATGTCTCGACACCTGTTTCACAGAACTTAAACACCACTACCACACCTTCTTTGTTAACTCACATCCCACCCTGATCACCCACTACTGTTTAACCACACCTGTACCAAGTTGTGTCCTCTGAAGCAATGCCTGATAGAGGTGCATGATTGAATGCCTGTTTTGCTAATGCATCAGTATTGTTGACAATACCTTCATTGCGCCCAGCATGTCGTGGGCATTACCCCACATTTGTGTCATCACTCTAGTCAGTATAGAGCAGAGTTATCCAAAGTCGGTCCTGGAGGGCTGGATCCATGCCAGATTCTTAAAATAACTACATTTATTTAAATGGGGATATGCTAAAAATCTGGCATGGATCTGGCCCTCCAGGACTGACTTTGGAGAACCCTGGTGTAGAGTATAAAACTGCTCGGGACTGAGACTGTATGTGTCCATTAAATTATCAAATGACCTTAATTTTCCTTCCTTAAGCAAGCTATCCCATACCACCAGCCCGATTCTCTCCAGGGATGAGTTTGGAATATAGTTTCTAACTTTCTACAACTGGACAGGGGCCAAATGGGCAGGTCAGGAGAGTAATGGGGTGTGCCGGTAACAGTGTATAAATATTTTCTCCAGCACCACATGGCAGTAGCGAAACATCGCTCGCATGATCCCTTTTCTTTGTTCAGTGTGCACACAGTAGCTACTCCAGCACATTATCTCCCACTGTCTCTTGTAGTACCTCTTTCTTTCCTGGATTTTTCTCTTCCCCTAGCCATTTTATTGGCTATTGGAGCTGAACAGCAGCATAGTATAGCTCTTAATTTGATATCCACAGCCCTCCTTTAGCCAAAGGAACGCATAGCTTCGATAACATTACCCATCACCTACCGTTGCCACATATCAAAGATGTAAGAATAGACCTTAATTCACTGAAAATGATGACTTCAATATTACAGGTGGAGCTGTGAAAAGGTACAGTGGCCTGGGTAAGACCAACATTTTTGAGACTGTCCCTCTGTCCATGGGAGACTGTGGTAAATGACACCAAAACTGAAGGGCTTGTCGTATCAAGGCAATCAATTTCCCCAGGTTCCCTTCCACCAGGACAGTCTCCTTGTGGTAGACTTGCACCTCCAGATATTTTATGGTGTAATGTCTCCATTCCAATTGTGCTACTGGCAGCAACAGTCTATGTTCATCAGTCAGTGTGCACAGTGCATACAAGATTTGTCCCAATTAACTCTTAGCCTTCAGATTTGACCAAAGTCATCTAACAGCTATATCGGAACCATGTCGGCATCTGCTCTAAGACAGAACAGCATGTCATCCACATATAGTGAGAATATGTGGTACCATTGTTCGATCATAATCCTTCAGTTTGAGCTTTCGACCGCAAAGAGCAAGCTATTGGTTCCATTGCCAGTGCAAATGTTATGACGGAAAGTGGGAACCCCTGCCTTTATGAGTATCACATCTGATATCACTCCACTTGTGCGGACCCTTACAGCTGCGATAGAGTATAATAGGCTGGTCCAACCTAGAAACTTGGGGTCCATGCTCATCCTGCACAATACCACTATGAGAGAAGGCCTTTCCAGCATATTGATAGCTTTCTCAAAGTCCAGGGATGCCACACAGTTATTAGCTTCTGCCTGCTTGATCCATTCCATTATTTAAAACATATACTGTAAACCAGTTTTCATCAGGGTCAACATTGGTATGCATTAAAGGTGTTAAGTGCTTTGCCAGTTATTTACCCAGCACCTTGTAATGAAGGTTCAAGAGTAAGAGTTGGCAGGGGTGTGGCTTCGGCGCCGGTACAAGATGGCGGCCATCCTTTGAGCTCCGGAACGGACTCTTGTGGTCTCCTCTCGCTGCACCTGCCTATTCCAGATGCGGTCCTCGACTTCGTAGTCGGTGGTGAGTCCGCATGTCGTTTTTGCCCCATGCAGGTGCGGTTTTTGACCCATGTGCCGCAGCGGTGATTTTCCTCAGTTAGACGCGAGCGGCCATCATTTTATGGTCGCGTCGCTCATGTTTTAAGTTTGAGGGTCTTTTTTTTTTCTTCTCTTTTTCTCGTTTTTAATACTCCTCAAGCTCCTTCTCTTATAAACTGATTTATTCATCGCTGGACCAGTTTTTATGGGATGAACTTTTTTTGTCCTGGCTAATGCAGCAGTGTTTTGGCTTTTTCTGGCTGATGTTTCCTCAGTGAAGGAGTTTCTCCTTACCATGCCATTCTACAAGTGACTGTGCCTGGGTCTGCTTCTTTGATGTTCCTATTGTTGAAAGTCTGCTATGGTCCTTCTTTGTGATGCCCAGTAACTCTTGACAAGTGTGTCAGCATTGAGGCAATTTTGTTCTTTGACCTCTTTTTTTTCTGGACATCTCTTTGAAGTTTGTACTTAACTGAACCATTTGAGCTGCCAGTTTCCTCTCTGGTGTATGGGCCGTATTCGCTCCTCTCAAATCCTTACGCGTCTCCAACTCACTATTGCAAGATGGCCAGTGAATTACATACACCCTCTAAACCGTCTTCTTCAGGTACAAAACCAAAGAGAGCGAAGAACGACCCTCCTTCTCCTATTTTATCTTCCCAGAATCCTGTCTTAGACTCTATCTTGGATGAGGTACATGGTCTTCAACCATTTATGTGTGCAACTAATGAAAAATTGCAACAAATTGAGGATCAATGGATTGTTATGGAGGGGAAGCTGTTGGAATTAGAACAACACGTGGGGGATCTTCAAGATATAAGTACCAAGATACCTATGTTAGAACAAGAGATTCAAAAGCCTAAACTGCACACCGAAGACCTCGAAAATTGAAATAGATGGAATAACCTTCGCCTTTATGGTCTTCCTGAGAACATTGAGGGTTCTGACCTTCTGGAAGAAATTTCTTCTGGACCTCCTGGATCTTCAATCTTCGCCACCTCTCAACAGTCAACGTGCACATCGTCTGGGCTGTCATCCACCTCATTCAGCTAAACCACGTGGCATCATCATGCTCTTTTAGGAATTCATGGACCTGATGCATGTCCTGAAGGCTGTTAAAGTTAAACATTGTCTTGTTTGTTCAGGTCATAACCTTTTTATTTCACAGGATGTTTCCAACGCAACTAATGCCCGTCGAAAAAAATTCTTATCTCTTCGCCCTCATATGAGACATTTGAACATTCAATATGGCATTCTACATCCATGCCTTTGTAAGATCACCCATGAAGGCACCTCACATTCTTTTGATGACCCGGCTAAACTGAAAACTTTTCTGCGTAGTATTACAAACCATAATATGGAGACTAATGCTTGATATCTTCAAACGTACTTGAATTCTCTTACAGACTTTTTTTCTTTTTTCTCTTTTGGTTTCTACTCTAATTATATATTTCTTTATGGATATGGCTAATCTCCTTCTGTTGCTGTCTTGTATTTTTCTTTTTCTGTGTTTGGTATTAATATTCTTAATTTTTCGCATAATATGACTTACTTTAATCATTAGTCTCTACGTTTCCTTTTAATCTGAGGCTACTTGCTGTACTATTTTTTCTTTAGCTTTCTTCTCTGCTAGCGTTCTTGTTCTCGGCGTAAACATGCCCTTCGCTAACCTTTTAACCATTTCATTTCAGATCTGGATTCTTATCCTTGGTCTATCTCTCATTTCTCTTTTTCCTATTTCTTTCTCTTTACCCCTCTCTCTCTCATATTTGACTTTTTTCTTTCTTATCTCCCCTATCACTATTTTTGTTCTTACATGAGTGTTTCTTCTATTTTTTTTTTATCATTTCATAATTATCTCCTTATATTATTTTATGGTTGTTAAATGGTGTCTTTTTGTCTTTTCTATTGATCTTGCAGCCCATTGTGCCTATTCCCGTATATTTTACCTCATCCCGCATCATATTTAATGTTGTTTCGTGGAATTTTCGTGGTCTGGGTCACCCCGTAAAGCGTCAAAAGGTACTTTCTCATTTACTTAAACTTAATACACATGTTGCTTTTTTACAGGAAACGCATTGTAATGATGTTGAATCACTTAAACTTAAGCGTCAATGGGTTAATCAGGTTATTTTTTCTCCTGGTGTTAATCATAAGGGTGGTGTAGCCATTCTATTCCACAAGTCACTGAATCCTCAAATTTTATCAACTGAATGTGATACGAATGGACGATGGGTTCTGGTTGAAGCTATGATATTTCAAAAGCAAGTCACCTTTTTCAATATTTATGGCCCTGTCAAATCTGACCCTGAATTTTGGCATAATATTAAACTGAAACTTTACTCTATTTCTAATTCTAATATTATTGTTGCTGCTGATTTTAATAATTGGTTAGACCCGTTCACTGATAGAAAGTCTAAATGTAAGTTTAAACCTGATAAATCCCATAAAGCTTTTCAATCCGCCATTTCCTCTCGCCCATTCTTTGATGTATGGAAATCTTGTAACCCTGACGTGTGAATTCACATTGTTTTCTAATGTACATCATACTATGTCTCGTATTGAATATATTTTGGTTTCCAAATCACTACTCCCTTCACTTCAATCCTCAGAAATCGGTTCTATTTTTATTTCCGATCATGCTCCTGTTTTATCTTCCTTTGTTATGTCCCTCAACACCTCTAAACAGGGTCGTTGGCGTTTTAATAATACTTTGTTGTTAGACCAAACCTTTATTTTGGAAACGACCTCTTTTATTAATTAATTTTTTCAAATTAATCAATCTCAAGATACCTCTGCTCACGATAACTGGGATGCTTTTAAGGCTTCCTTCAGGGCCTTCACTATTTCCTACTCTGCCAGAAAGAAAAAAGCATTGAATGCTAAGTACCTCTCAACTCTTCAACATATAAAGGCTGTCAAGCATACCTACTTCACCTTCAAATCCACCTCGAGTTTACAGGATCTGATTAAAGCCAAATCTGACTTGAATAAGATTGTTACGGTCGACACTTGTAACGTCCTCCTGAAAATTAAGTTCAAATACCGTGGAGGCCAGAATACGGCTGGTAAAATGTTAGCCAATTATTTAAAAATCAAATCGGAATGGAAAACTATTGGTCTTATCCGATGTGAAAATAATAACAAGATTTTGACTTCTGACTCTGATAATATAAACGCTTTTCAGTCCTATTATTTGTATTTGTATTTGGTTTGTATAGCGCCAGAATCGACTCCGAGGAGTATCTCTGCGCTTTGGACGTGAAACAGATTCAAATACAGTACTGTCAAACTTAAAAGCAAAACAAAGTAGTTTTAAGTAACTTTCTAAAGTGAAGATGGTTCGAACATTCTCTTAAATGTAAGGGAAGTTCATTCCAATATTTTGGACCAAGATAAGAGAGAGCTTTTCCTCCTAGTCTTGCTCTCCTGATTCGGGAACCTTCAGCAGAAGTTTAGTGCTAGAGCGTAAAGATCTTGGGGGATGATAGAAAGTGAACTTTTCTGATAAATAACTAGGGCCAAGATTAAACAATGCCTTATGGATAGTACAACAGACTTTACATTTTATCCGTTGACGTATGGGTAACCAGTGGAGTTTTTGGAGAAGAGGGCGGGAAGCTGATCTGGGAGGCACGTTCAGAACCAGGCGTGCCGTCGTATTCTGAACCACCTGAAGTTTATTAATAGAAGTTTCATTGGCAGAGAGTAGCAGACCGTTACAATAGTCTAGGCGACTTATTATGAGTGCCTGAGTCAATGTCCTTCGAACAGAGTCTGGGAGCAAAGGAAAAACTCGTCGAAGTAGGCCCAAAGTATGGAAACATGTGCCTACAGTCTGGCCAATATGTTCCTTAAATGTAAGGGCATGATCTAGACGAACTCCTAAGTTCTTAACAGAAGTTTTTGGAATGGGGGTTTTCCAAGATTAATTGGCCACCAATTTGGTGACCATAATAGAGGAGCCTCTCCAAAAGTAATACCTCAGTTTTCCCAACATTACATTGGAGAAAATTATTTTTCATCCATTGGGAAATGGCATTCATGCCCAAAGAAAAGGTCTCTTGAACAGTGGGAGTAAGTTCATTGAAAGGAAAGAGTAGCTGCGTATCGTCGGCATATGATATTGGAATAAACCCATATTTTCTTAGGACATTGGCTAAGGGAGCCACATAGATGTTGAATAAAGTAGGACTCAAACAAGAGCCCTGTGGAATCCCTTGGACAGTTCCATGGGCGCCGACCGATATGAGCCAAGGTTAACCGTCTGAGATCTACCAGATAGAAAGCTTGACATCCACTGAAAGGCGGAGTCTCTTAGACCAATTTCTCTCAACCTTCTGAGCAGAATTTGATGGGAGACCGCGTCGAATGCGGCAGATAGGTCCAGTAGCACCAGAATCATAGAATGGCCCTTATCTAGAGTCATTCTGATGTTGTCCGTGACTACTAGAAGGGCTGATTCGGTGCTATATTTGGGCCTAAAGCCTGACTGAGAGGAGTCTAGGTAGCCCGAGAGTTCGACATGGTTTGATAGGTGTTTATTGGCGTGTCTCTCTATTAGTTTACTCAGAAATGGTAAGAGCGAAATGGGACGGAGATTGGTCAGATCAGTCAGAGGGGTCTTAATATTTTTGCGAATCGGGATTATCTGCGCAGCTTTCCATTCCGGTGGGACAAAACCTTCCTTTATTGATAGATTAAGAAGGTGTTCAATCAGTGGGGATAATTGAGGGATTAAGGTACTGGTTACTCTCGCGGGAATCAAGTCGCTGGGCGAGCCAGACTTCACTTGATGCATTAAAGCCTCTACATCTGCTAAGGTTAGTGGGGGAAAATTCTCAAGCAGCATGGGAGGTAATTCTGATGTTTCTGTGGGCATAGGCATCTGGTATGGGTTTCCTGAGGAAACAATTTTTTCATATATTGATTCTATTTTTTGTGAAAAATGTGAAGCAATATCATTGCATAGTGTTTGTGAAGGTGCTTCAACATTCTCACAAGCCTTAGGTTTTACAAATGACTGAAGAATATTGTATAGGACTTTTGGAGCATTACCAGCCGATGCGAGTTGAGTGGAAATGTGGTTTTTCCGTGCAATCTTAATGCTACTATGGTAGCTTGACAAAGAGGTTAAAAACTGAATTTTGTCACTTTCCTTGTGGGTGATACGCCATTTCTTCTCAAATTTTCTACACTGTTTTTTTTTTATATGTAACTCGGGGGAGAACCAAGCGGCTTGAGGGCGTTTAGAGTGGGTGGAAAAACGTTTTAGGGGTGCAAGATGATCAATGGTCCGAGTTAATGCCAGTTTATAATTGATTAAGGCCTCTACTAAATTGTCTGAAGGTTTATTTCGTGGTACTTCCAGAGAGGCTTGAACATTTTCTGGAGAGACCTTTTGCCATTGCCTACGAATCATAAAATTATCCAAATGTTGGCCCCTATGTTCTTCTTTATGGCTCTTAATAGAAAATTCAATTAAAGCATGGTCAGTCCATGTTAGTTGTACTGGTGCCTCACACCATACATTGGAAGAATTAGACAAAACGATGTCTAACGTATGACCAGCCGTATGAGTGGGACCTTCATTTTGTTTATATAAGCCTAAGAGTGCAAGATCATTCAAAAAAGCTAATGACTCCACATTGGTGGGGCATTCACTATGGATGTTAAAATCACCTAATAAAAGAAAATTATTGCTAGCAAGTACATGGGGAGCTATTAATTCAATAAGTAAAAGTGGAAAGTCTGCTAAGGGACCTGGCGGACGATAGACTAAGGCCCCCTTCCAACTGACTTGGGTTAACAAATTAATTCGAAAAATGAGGACCTCCATCTTTATACTATAATACTCATCTAAAACAGAAACCTTGATGTTATCTTTGTGAGCAATAGCAATTCCTCCCCCTATCTTAGTTGATCTGTCCATCCTAATAAGCTTATAGCCTTCTGGTATAGCAAGAGCAACAGAGGGTGTAGAATGGGGCTTTAACCAGGTTTCAGTTAAAAACCCAAGCTCAGGTTGTGTAGAGGAAAGTAGGTCCCAAATTTCAATAGAATGTCTAGGCAAAGAGCGGACATTACATAACATGTTTTTCCATGTCCTCTGACATTCATTTATGTAGTGTGTATCACATGAAAAGGGGGCCGGCTTAGTGGAGGAGTCTTATTCAATAGAGAATAATCTGGAACTACACAAGTCAGCCCTACTTCATCAACATGACTCTGATACTGACATTGTCTACACGCAAAAGGACCCTCAATTAGTGGTAAAGAATCATGTTGACAATGAAATATCTTGTTATATCTGAGACCAAGCAGCTCTTGTCTAGTGTAATGTTTAGACTTACTTGTAGTGCCCAGGTCTAAGATGACTTGACCAAGAATACTGGCTTCTGGCGCTATCTTGGCGCGGACGGGCGCAGACGGGCCTGCCTTTGGCGCGCCTTTGGCGTGCCGCCGGCGTGCCCGCTGCGCACGTCCGCTGCGCCTCGCTAGAGACATCCGGTTTAAATAGGGGTGGTTGGAGCACTAGAGCGCCAACCTCCTCGGATCGGAAGAGAGTAAAAATGAGCAAAATACAAAGATTAGAGAAAAGCCTCCCTCCACAACAAACGAGCAACGCTCGCGGTGGACCGGGGAGTCAAACTGCAGGTCAAAAGGGCTAAGCAACAGTGATATTTTTAAAAGGACAACTTAAATGACACATAGAACAAAAAAGTTTAAAATAGAGCATTAAACTCAACAGCTGCCGTTTTTCAAGTGATCGCACGTCCGCTGCGCCTCGCTAGAGACATCCGGTTTAAATAGGGGTGGTTGGAGCACTAGAGCGCCAACCTCCTCGGATCGGAAGAGAGTAAAAATGAGCAAAATACAAAGATTAGAGAAAAGCCTCCCTCCACAACAAACGAGCAACGCTCGCGGTGGACCGGGGAGTTAATTATGAACTATTATACACAGAAGACACAACTCCTTCTGAGTGTGATATCAAATCTTTTTTCCAGGAACTCCCCAATCCTCCCTCTATTCCTGATACTTTATTATCCCTTGAAGGAGATATTTCTCTTCAGGAAATTTCTGATGCTCTTAAGTCTTTAACCCCTTTGCTGCTAGGCCTTCCCCCCCCCCTGTGCTAAGCCTTTTTTGGTCTATTTGGGGTAGTTCTCGCTTAGGCCCCTGTAACGTTTTGACCACATAAGGTATCCACACCAAATTTGCGTCCTTTTCTTCCAACATCATGGGGATTCTAAAGGTACCCAGAGTTTGTGGATTCCCTTGGAGGGGACCCAGATATTAGCCAAAATACAGCTAAATCTTGTTGTTTTTTTTTAAATGGGAAAAAAATGCTGTAAATGAAAGCGTCTGGTTTTTTCCCTGCAAATGGTATCAACAAAGGGTTTGTGAGGCTGAAATCACAATTTTCCTAGATTTCAGGGACTGACAGACTTTTGTCAGAAAACCAACATTTTTTACTCAGTTTTGGCATTTTACCAGGACATAGCCTATTTTTGCTATTTTTTGTGCTTTCAACCTTTTTCCAGTTAATGGTAGAAATGGGTATGAAAGCAGTAATGGATCCTGGACAGCTATACATTTTAGACAAGTAGACAAAATTCTTAATTCAGCAAGGGGTCATTTGTGTAGCTCCTTCAAGGTTTCTTTATAGAAACTAACAGTTGAAAATAGGAAAAATTGAAAATGAGTTAAAAAAAAAAGCCATTTATGCCAACATTTATACCTGTAACCTCTTCTAATTATGACAGATGTTTGAAAGCAATATACCGTTACATCTGCTGGACATTTCTGGTTGTGGGGATATATAGGACTTGTAGGTTCACCAAGAACCCGACGAACCTAGAGCCAATAACTGAGCAGCGTCTTGCAATGGTTTTTTATTATGTACCGGGTATATAGCAATTAATTTGGGAAAATATATACAGTGAAAAATCGGGCTGAAAGACACCTATGTATTTCTGAAATTGGAACAAAATATAGAGTTTAAAAACAGTAGCTAATTGCACATTTCCGAAATTGTGAGTACCCATACTAGCATGAGAATTATAGGACATTTTTCAAAGTGACTTCTTTTTACACATTGTCTTTTGGAAGGCAGAAATGCATCGAAAGTCAATAGGTAAAAACAGTTGCTCTACAATTCTGTGTTACTCTAAGTCTCCCGATAAAAATGGTACCTCACTTGTGTGGGTACGCCTAGTGCCCGGGACAGGAAACGTCTCAAAACGCAACGTGGACACACTTCATTTTTACAGTGAAAACTGACCATTTTTTTACAAAGTGCCTAGCTGTAGATTTTGAACCCTATCTCTGCCGGAACCAAGGGAAACCTAGCAAACCAATACATTTTTTAAAACTAGACACCGAGGGGAAGCCAGGATGTGGTGACTTGTCTGGCTCTCACCAGGTTCTGTTACCCAGAATCCCTTGCAAACCTCAAACTTTGTAAAAAAAAAACACATTTTACTCACATTTCTGTGGTGGAAAGTTCTGGAATCTGCATGGATTCACAAAGTTCAACCCACCTCGCATTCCTCAAAGTCTTCCAAGAAAAATGGTACCTCACTTGTGTGGGTAGGCCTCGTGCCCGTGACAGGAAACGGCCCAAAACCCAAGGTGGACACACCACATTTTCACAGAGAAAACTGACCCTTTTTTTGCAAAGTGCCTAGCTGTAGATTTTGAACCCTAGCTCTGTCGGCACCTAGGGAAACCTAGCAAACCTATACATTTTTAAAAACTAGACACCCAGGGGAATCCAGGACGGGGTGACTTGTCTGGCTCTCACCAGGTTCTGTTACCCAGAATCCCTTGCAAACCTCAAACTTTGTAAAAAAAAAACAACTCATTTTCCTCACATTTCTGTGGTGGAAAGTTCTGGAATCTGCGTAGATCCACAAAATTCCACCCACCCCGCATTTCCCAAAATCTTCCGAGAAAAATGGTACCTCACTTGTGTGGGTATGCCTAGTGCCCGTGACAGGAAACGGCCCAAAACGCAACGTGGACACACCACATTTCCACAGAGAAAACTGACCCTTTTTTTGCAAAGTGTCCAGCTGTAGATTTTGAACCCTAGCTCTGCCGGCACCTAGGGAAACCTAGCAAACCTATACATTTTTAAAAACTAGACACCCAGGGAAATCCAGGATGGGGTGACTTGTCTGGCTCTCACCAGGTTCTGTTACCCAGAATCCCTTGCAAACCTCAAACTTTGTAAAAAAAAAAAACATTTTCCTCACATTTCTGTGGTGGAAAGTTCTGGAATCTGCGTGGATCCACAGAATTCCACCCACCCCGCATTTCCCAAAATCTTCTGAGAAAAATGGTACCTCACTTGTGTGGGTAGGCCTACTGCCCATGGCAGGAAACGGACCAAAACACAACGTGGACACACCACATTTTCACAGTGAAAACGGACCCTTTTTTTGCAACGTGCGTAGCTGTAGATTTTGAACCCTAGCTCTGCCGGCACCTAGGGAAACCTAGCAAACCTATACATTTTTAAAAACTAGACACCCAGGGAAATCCAGGATGGGGTGACTTGTCTGGCTCTCACCAGGTTCTGTTACCCAGAATACCTTGCAAACTCAAACTTTGTAAAAAAAAAAACAAATTTTCCTCACATTTCTGTGTTGGAAAGATCTGGAATCTGCGTGGATCCACAGAATTACACCCACCTGCATTCCTCAAAGTCTTCTGAGAAAAATGGTACATCACTTGTGTGGGTAGGCCTAGTGCCCGCGACAGGAAACGGTCTAAAACGCAACGTGGACACACCAAATTTTCACAGTGAAAACTGAACCTTTTTTTGCAAAATGCCTAGCTGTAGATTTTGAACCCTAGCTCTGCCGACACCTAGGGAAACCTAGCAAACCTATACATTTTTGAAAACTAGACACCCAGGGGAATCCAGGATGGGGTGACTTGTCTGGCTCTCACCAGGTTCTGTTACCCAGAATCCCTTGCAAACCTCAAATTTTGTAAAAAAAAACACATTTTCCTCACATTTCTGTGGTGCAAAGTTCTGGAATCTGCATGGATTCACAAAGTTCAACCCACCCCGCATTTCTCAGAGTCTTCCAAGAAAAATGGTACCTCACTTGTGTGGGTAGGCCTAGTGCCCGCGACAGGAAACGGTCTAAAACGCAACGTGGACACACCAAATTTTCACAGTGAAAACTGACCCTTTTTTTGCAAAATGCCTAGCTGTAGATTTTGAACCCTAGCTCTGCCGACACCTAGGGAAACCTAGCAAACCTATACATTTTTGAAAACTAGACACCCAGGGGAATCCAGGATGGGGCAACTTGTGTGGCTCTCACCAGGTTCTGTTACCCAGAATCCCTTGCAAACCTCAAACTTTGTAAAAAAAACACATTTTTCTCACATTTCTGTGGAGGAAAGTTCTGGAATCAGCGTGGATCCACAAAATTCCACCAAAGCCTCATTCCTCAAAGTCTTCCGAGAAAAATGGTACCTCACTTGTGTGGGTAGGCCTACTTCCCGCGGCAGGAAACGGACCAAAACACAACGTGGACACACCACATTTTCACAGTGAAAACGGAACCTTTTTTTGCAAAGTGCCTAGCTGTAGATTTTGAACCCTGGCTCTGCCGGCACCTAGGGAAACCTAGCAAACCTAAACATTTTTGAAAACTAGACACCCAGGGGAATCCAACCTGGTGTGACTTGTCTGGCTCTCGCCAGGTTCTGTTACCAAGAATACCTTGCAAACCTCAAGCTTTGTAAAAAAAAAACATTTTTCTCACATTTCTGTGGTGGAAAGTTCTGGAATCTGGGTGGATCCACAAAATTTCACCCACCCACATTCCCCAAAGTCTTGTGAGAAAAATGGTACCTCACTTGTGTGGGTAGACCTAGTGCCCGTGACAGGAAACGGCCCAAAACGCAACGTGGACAAACCACATTTTCACAGAGAAAACTGACCCTTTTTTGCAAAGTGACTAGCTGTAGATTTTGAACCCTAGCTCTGCCGGCACCTAGGGAAACCTAGCAAACCTATACATTTTTGAAAGCTAGACACCCACGGGATTCCAGGATGGGGTAACTTGTCTGGCTCGCACCAGGTTCTGTTACCCAGTATTCCTTGCAAACCTCAAACTTTGTAAAAAAACCACATTTTTCTCACATTTCTGTGGAGGAAAGTTCTGGAATCAGCGTGGATCCACAAAATTCCACCAAAGCCTCATTCCTCAAAGTCTTCTGAGAAAAATGGTACCTCACTTGTGTGGGTATGCCTAGTGCCCGCCACAGGAAACGGCGCAAAACGAAATGAGGACATCCCACATTTTCACTGTGAAAACTGACCTTTTTTTTGCAAAGCGCCTAGCTGTAGATTTTGAACCCTAGCTCTGCCGGCACCTAGGAAAACCTAGCAAACCTATACATTTTTGAAAACTAGACACCCAGGGGAATCCAGGATGGGTAACGTGTCTGGCTCGCACCAGGTTCTGTTACCCAGTATCCCTTGCAAACCTCAAAATTTATAAAAAAAAACACATTTTCCTCACGTTTCTGTGGTAGAAAGTCCTGGAATCTGCATGGATTCACAAAATTCCACCAACCCCGCATTCCCCAAAGTCTTCCAAGAAAAATGGTACTTCACTTGTGTGGGTAGGCCTAGTGCCCGTGACAGGAAACGGCCCAAAACGCAACGTGGACACACCACATTTTCACAGAGAAAACTGGCCCTTTTTTTGCAAAGTGCCTAGCTGTAGATTCTGTACCCTAGCTCTGCCGACACCTAGGGAAACCTAGCAAACCTATACATTTTTGAAAACTAGACACCCAGGGGAATCCAGGATGGGGTGACTTGTCTGGCTTTCACCAGGTTCTGTTACCCAGAATCCCTTGCAAACCTCAAACTTCGTAAAAAAAGAAAACTCATTTTCCTCACATTTCTGTGGTGGAAAGTTCTGGAATCTGCGTGGATCCACAAAATGCCACCCACTCTGCATTTCCCAAAATCTTCCGAGAAAAATGGTACCTCACTTGTGTGGGTAGATCTAGTGCCCGTAACAGGAAACGGCCCAAAACGCAACGTGGACACACCACATTTTCTCAGAGAAAACTGACCATTTTTTTGCAAAGTGCCTAGCTGTAGATTTTGCACCCTAGCTCTGCCGGCACCTAGTGAAACTTAGCAAACCTATACATTTTTGAAAACTAGACACCCAGGGAAATCCAGGATGGGGTGACTTGTCTGGCTCTCACTAGGTTCTGTTACCCAGAATCCCTTGCAAACCTCAAACTTTGTCAAAAAAACACATTTTACTCATATTTCTGTGTTGGAAAGTTCTGGAATCGCCGTGGATCCACAAAATTCCACCAAAGCCTCATTCCTCAAAGACTTCCGAGAAAAATGGTACCTCACTTGTTGGGTATGCCTAGTGCCCGCCACAGGAAACGGCACAAAACGCAACGTGGACATCCCACATTTTCACAGTGAAAACTGACCCTTTTTTTGCAAAGTGCCTAGCTGTAGATTCTGTACCCTAGCTCTGCCGACACCTAGGGAAACTTAGCAAACCTATATATTTTTGAAAACTAGACACCCAGGGGAATCCAGGATGGGGTGACTTGTCTGGCTCTCACCACGTTCTGTTACCCAGAATCCCTTGCAAACCTCAACCTTTGTAAAAAAAACACATTTTCCTCACATTTCTGTGGTGGAAAGTTCTGGAATCTGCGTGGATCCACAGAATTCCACCCACCCCGCATTTCCCAAAATCTTCTGAGAAAAATGGTACCTCACTTGTGTGGGTAGGCCTACTGCCCATGGCAGGAAATGGACCAAAACACAACGTGGACACACCACAATTTCACAGTGAAAACGGACCCTTTTTTTGCAAAGTGCGTAGCTGTAGATTTTTAACCCTAGCTCTGCCGGCACCTAGGGAAACCTAGCAAACCTAAACATTTTTGAAAACTAGACACCCAGGGGAATACAACCTGGTGTGACTTGTCTGGCTCTCACCAGGTTCTGTTACCCAGAATCCCTTACAAACCTCAAGCTTGTAAAATAAAAAAACACATTTTTCTCACATTTCTGTGGTAGAAAGTTCTGGAATCTTGTTGGATCCACAAAATTCCACCCACCCGCATTCCGCAAAGTCTTGCGAGAAAAATGGTACCTCACTTGTGTGGGTAGACCTAGTGCCCGTGTCAGGAAACAGCCCAAAACGCAACGTGGACACACCACATTTTCACAGAGAAAACTGACGCTTTTTTTGCAAAGTGCCTAGCTGTAGATTTTGAACCCTAGCTCTGCCGGCACCTAGGGAAACCTAGCAAACCTATACATTTTTGAAAACTAGACACCCAGGGGAATCCAGGATGGGGCAACTTGTGTGGCTCTCACCAGGTTCTGTTACCCAGAATCCCTTGCAAACCTCAAACTTTGTAAAAAAAAACACATTTTTCTCACATTTCTGTGGAGGAAAGTTCTGGAATCAGCGTGGATCCACAAAATTCCACCAAAGCCTCATTCTTCAAAGTCTCCGAGAAAAATGGTACCTCACTTGTGTGGGTAGGCCTACTTCCCGCGGCAGGAAACGGACCAAAACACAACGTGGACACACCACATGTTCACAGTGAAAACGGAACCTTTTTTTGCAAAGTGCCTAGCTGTAGATTTTGAACCCTGGCTCTGCCGGCACCTAGGGAAACCTAGCAAACCTAAACATTTTTGAAAACTAGACACCCAGGGGAATCCAACCTGGTGTGACTTGTCTGGCTCTCGCCAGGTTCTGTTACCAAGAATACCTTGCAAACCTCAAGCTTTGTAAAAAAAAACATTTTTCTCACATTTCTGTGGTGGAAAGTTCTGGAATCTGGGTGGATCCACAAAATTTCACCCACCCACATTCCCCAAAGTCTTGTGAGAAAAATGGTACCTCACTTGTGTGGGTAGACCTAGTGCCCGTGACAGGAAACGGCCCAAAACGCAACGTGGACAAACCACATTTTCACAGAGAAAACTGACCCTTTTTTTGCAAAGTGACTAGCTGTAGATTTTGAACCCTAGCTCTGCCGGCACCTAGGGAAACCTAGCAAACCTATACATTTTTGAAAGCTAGACACCCACGGGATTCCAGGATGGGGTAACTTGTCTGGCTCGCACCAGGTTCTGTTACCCAGTATTCCTTGCAAACCTCAAACTTTGTAAAAAAAAACACATTTTTCTCACATTTCTGTGGAGGAAAGTTCTGGAATCAGCGTGGATCCACAAAATTCCACCAAAGCCTCATTCCTCAAAGTCTTCCGAGAAAAATGGTACCTCACTTGTGTGGGTATGCCTAGTGCCCGCCACAGGAAACGGCGCAAAACGAAATGAGGACATCCCACATTTTCACTGTGAAAACTGACCTTTTTTTTGCAAAGCGCCTAGCTGTAGATTTTGAACCCTAGCTCTGCCGGCACCTAGGGAAACCTGGCAAACCTATACATTTTTGAAAACTAGACACCCAGGGGAATCCAGGATGGGTAACGTGTCTGGCTCGCACCAGGTTCTGTTACCCAGTATCCCTTGCAAACCTCAAAATTTGTAAAAAAAAACACATTTTCCTCACGTTTCTGTGGTAGAAAGTCCTGGAATCTGCATGGATTCACAAAATTCCACCAACCCCGCATTCCCCAAAGTCTTCCAAGAAAAATGGTACTTCACTTGTGTGGGTAGGCCTAGTGCCTGTGACAGGAAACGGCCCAAAACGCAACGTGGACACACCACATTTTCACAGAGAAAACTGGCCCTTTTTTTGCAAAGTGCCTAGCTGTAGATTCTGTACCCTAGCTCTGCCGACACCTAGGGAAACCTAGCAAACCTATACATTTTTGAAAACTAGACACCCAGGGGAATCCAGGATGGGGTGACTTGTCTGGCTCTCACCAGGTTCTGTTACCCAGAATCCCTTGCAAACCTCAAACTTCGTAAAAAAAGAAAACTCATTTTCCTCACATTTCTGTGGTGGAAAGTTCTGGAATCTGCGTGGATCCACAAAATGCCACCCACTCTGCATTTCCCAAAATCTTCCGAGAAAAATGGTACCTCACTTGTGTGGGTAGATCTAGTGCCCGTGACAGGAAACGGCCCAAAACGCAACGTGGACACACCACATTTTCTCAGAGAAAACTGACCATTTTTTTGCAAAGTGCCTAGCTGTAGATTTTGCACCCTAGCTCTGCCGGCACCTAGTGAAACTTAGCAAACCTATACATTTTTGAAAACTAGACACCCAGGGAAATCCAGGATGGGGTGACTTGTCTGGCTCTCACTAGGTTCTGTTACCCAGAATCCCTTGCAAACCTCAAACTTTGTCTAAAAAAACACATTTTACTCATATTTCTGTGTTGGAAAGTTCTGGAATCACCGTGGATCCACAAAATTCCACCAAAGCATCATTCCTCAAAGTCTTCCGAGAAAAATGGTACCTCACTTGTTGGGTATGCCTAGTGCCCGCCACAGGAAACGGCACAAAACGCAACGTGGACATCCCACATTTTCACAGTGAAAACTGACCCTTTTTTTGCAAAGTGCCTAGCTGTAGATTCTGTACCCTAGCTCTGCCGACACCTAGGGAAACCTAGCAAACCTATATATTTTTGAAAACTAGACACCCAGGGAATCCAGGATGGGGTGACTTGTCTGGCTCTCACCACGTTCTGTTACCCAGAATCCCTTGCAAACCTCAAACTTTGTAAAAAAAAACAAATTTTCCTCACATTTCTGTGGTGGAAAGTTCTGGAATCTGCGTGGATCCACAGAATTCCACCCACCCCGCATTTCCCAAAATCTTCTGAGAAAAATGGTACCTCACTTGTGTGGGTAGGCCTACTGCCCATGGCAGGAAACGGACCAAAACACAACGTGGACACACCACATTTTCACAGTGAAAACGGACCCTTTTTTTGCAAAGTGCGTAGCTGTAGATTTTGAACCCTAGCTCTGCCGGCACCTAGGGAAACCTAGCAAACCTAAACATTTTTGAAAACTAGACACCCAGGGGAATACAACCTGGTGTGACTTGTCTGGCTCTCACCAGGTTCTGTTACCCAGAATCCCTTACAAACCTCAAGCTTGTAAAATAAAAAAACACATTTTTCTCACATTTCTGTGGTAGAAAGTTCTGGAATCTTGTTGGATAGACAAAATTCCACCCACCCGCATTCCCCAAAGTCTTGCGAGAAAAATGGTACCTCACTTGTGTGGGTAGACCTAGTGCCCGTGACAGGAAACGGGCCAAAACGCAACGTGGACACACCACATTTTCACAGAGAAAACTGACGCTTTTTTTGCAAAGTGCCTAGCTGTAGATTTTGAACCCTAGCTCTGCCGGCACCTAGGGAAACCTAGCAAACCTATACATTTTTGAAAACTAGACACCCAGGGGAATCCAGGATGGGGCAACTTGTGTGGCTCTCACCAGGTTCTGTTACCCAGAATCCCTTGCAAACCTCAAACTTTGTAAAAAAAAACACATTTTTCTCACATTTCTGTGGAGGAAAGTTCTGGAATCAGCGTGGATCCACAAAATTCCACCAAAGCCTCATTCCTCAAAGTCTTCCGAGAAAAATGGTACCTCACTTGTGTGGGTAGGCCTACTTCCCGCGGCAGGAAACGGACCAAAACACAACGTGGACACACCACATTTTCACAGTGAAAACGGAACCTTTTTTGCAAAGTGCCTAGCTGTAGATTTTGAACCCTGGCTCTGCCGGCACCTAGGGAAACCTAGCAAACCTAAACATTTTTGAAAACTAGACACCCAGGGGAATCCAACCTGGTGTGACTTGTCTGGCTCTCGCCAGGTTCTGTTACCAAGAATACCTTGCAAACCTCAAGCTTTGTAAAAAAAAAACATTTTTCTCACATTTCTGTGGTGGAAAGTTCTGGAATCTGGGTGGATCCACAAAATTTCACCCACCCACATTCCCCAAAGTCTTGTGAGAAAAATGGTACCTCACTTGTGTGGGTAGACCTAGTGCCCGTGACAGGAAACGGCCCAAAGCGCAACGTGGACAAACCACATTTTCACAGAGAAAACTGACCCTTTTTTTGCAAAGTGACTAGCTGTAGATTTTGAACCCTAGCTCTGCCGGCACCTAGGGAAACCTAGCAAACCTATACATTTTTGAAAGCTAGACACCCACGAGATTCCAGGATGGGGTAACTTGTCTGGCTCGCACCAGGTTCTGTTACCCAGTATTCCTTGCAAACGTCAAACTTTGTAAAAAAAAACACATTTTTCTCACATTTCTGTGGAGGAAAGTTCTGGAATCAGCGTGGATCCACAAAATTCCACCAAAGCCTCATTCCTCAAAGTCTTCCGAGAAAAATGGTACCTCACTTGTGTGGGTATGCCTAGTGCCCGCCACAGGAAACGGCGCAAAACGAAATGAGGACATCCCACATTTTCACTGTGAAAACTGACCTTTTTTTGCAAAGCGCCTAGCTGTAGATTTTGAACCCTAGCTCTGCCGGCACCTAGGGAAACCTGGCAAACCTATACATTTTTGAAAACTAGACACCCAGGGAATCCAGGATGGGTAACGTGTCTGGCTCGCACCAGGTTCTGTTACCCAGTATCCCTTGCAAACCTCAGAATTTGTAAAAAAAAAACACATTTTCCTCACGTTTCTGTGGTAGAAAGTCCTGGAATCTGCATGGATTCACAAAATTCCACCAACCCCGCATTCCCCAAAGTCTTCCAAGAAAAATGGTACTTCACTTGTGTGGGTAGGCCTAGTGCCCGTGACAGGAAACGGCCCAAAGCGCAACGTGGACTCACCACATTTTCACAGAGAAAACTGGCCCTTTTTTTGCAAAGTGCCTAGCTGTAGATTCTGTACCCTAGCTCTGCCGACACCTAGGAAACCTAGCAAACCTATACATTTTTGAAAACTAGACACCCAGGGGAATCCAGGATGGGGTGACTTGTCTGGCTCTCACCAGGTTCTGTTACCCAGAATCTCTTGCAAACCTCAAACTTCGTAAAAAAAGAAAACTCATTTTCCTCACATTTCTGTGGTGGAAAGTTCTGGAATCTGCGTGGATCCACAAAATGCCACCCACTCTGCATTTCCCAAAATCTTCCGAGAAAAATGGTACCTCACTTGTGTGGGTAGATCTAGTGCCCGTGACAGGAAACGGCCCAAAGCGCAACGTGGACACACCACATTTTCTCAGAGAAAACTGACCATTTTTTTGCAAAGTGCCTATCTGTAGATTTTGCACCCTAGCTCTGCCGGCACCTAGTGAAACTTAGCAAACCTATACATTTTTGAAAACTAGACACCCAGGGAAATCCAGGATGGGGTGACTTGTCAGGCTCTCACTTGGTTCTGTTACCCAGAATCCCTTGCAAACCTCAAACTTTGTCAAAAAAACACATTTTACTCATATTTCTGTGTTGGAAAGTTCTGGAATCACCGTGGATCCACAAAATTCCACCAAAGCCTCATTCCTCAAAGTCTTCCGAGAAAAATGGTACCTCACTTGTTGGGTATGCCTAGTGCCCGCCACAGGAAACGGCACAAAACGCAACGTGGACATCCCACATTTTCACAGTGAAAACTGACCCTTTTTTTGCAAAGTGCCTAGCTGTAGATTCTGTACCCTAGCTCTGCCGACAACTAGGGAAACCTAGCAAACCTATATATTTTTGAAAACTAGACACCCAGGGGAATCCAGGATGGGGTGACTTGTCTGGCTCTCACCACGTTCTGTTACCCAGAATCCCTTGCAAACCTCAAACTTTGTAAAAAAAAAACACATTTTCCTCACATTTCTGTGGTGGAAAGTTCTGGAATCTGCGTGGATCCACAGAATTCCACCCACCCCGCATTTCCCAAAATCTTCTGAGAAAAATGGTACCTCACTTGTGTGGGTAGGCCTACTGCCCATGGCAGGAAACGGACCAAAACACAACGTGGACACACCACATTTTCACAGTGAAAACGGACCCTTTTTTTGCAAAGTGCGTAGCTGTAGATTTTGAACCCTAGCTCTGCCGGCACCTAGGGAAACCTAGAAAACCTAAACATTTTTGAAAACTAGACACCCAGGGGAATAAAACCTGGTGTGACTTGTCTGGCTCTCACCAGGTTCTGTTACCCAGAATCCCTTACAAACCTCAAGCTTGTAAAATAAAAAAACAAATTTTTCTCACATTTCTGTGGTAGAAAGTTCTGGAATCTTGTTGGATAGACAAAATTCCACCCACCCGCATTCCCCAAAGTCTTGCGAGAAAAATGGTACCTCACTTGTGTGGGTAGACCTAGTGCCCGTGACAGGAAACGGGCCAAAACGCAACGTGGACACACCACATTTTCACAGAGAAAACTGACGCTTTTTTTGCAAAGTGCCTAGCTGTAGATTTTGAACCCTAGCTCTGCCGGCACCTAGGGAAACCTAGCAAACCTATACATTTTTGAAAACTAGACACCCAGGGAAATCCAGGATGGGGTGACTTGTCTGGCTCTCACCAGGTTCTGTTACCCAGAATCCCTTGCAAACCTCAAACTTTGTCAAAAAACCACATTTTACTCACATTTCTGTGTTGGAAAGTTCTGGAATCAGCGTGGATCCACAAAATTCCACCAAAGCCTCATTCCTCAAAGTCTTCCGAGAAAAATGGTACCTCACTTGTGTGGGTATGCCTTGTGCCCGCCACAGGAAACGGCACAAAACGCAACGTGGACATCAAACATTTTCACTGTGAAAACTGACCCTTTTTTTGCAAAGTGCCTAGCTGTAGATTTTGAACCCTAGCTCTGCCGGAACCTAGGGAAACCTAGCAAACCTATACATTTTTGAAAACTAGACACCCAGGGGATTCCAGGATGGGGTAACTTGTCTGGCTCGCACCAGGTTCTGTTACCCAGTATCCCTTGCAAACCTCAAACTTTGTAAAAAAAACACATTTTACTCACATTTCTGTGGTGGAAAGTTCTGGAATCTGCATGGATTCACAAAATTCCACCAACCCCGCATTTCCCAAAGTCTTCCGAGAAAAATGGTACCTCACTTGTGTGGGTAGGCCTAGTGCCCGTGACAGGAAACGGCCCAAAACGCAACGTGGACACACCACATTTTCACAGAGAAAACTGGCCTTTTTTTGCAAAGTTCCTAGCTGTAGATTCTGTACCCTAGCTCTGCCGACACCTAGGGAAACATAGCAAACCTATACATTTTTGAAAACTAGACACCCAGGGGAATCCAGGATGGGGTGACTTGTCTGGCTCTCACCAGGTTCTGTTACCCAGAATCCCTTGTAAACCTCAAACTTTGTAAAAAAAAACCACATTTTACTCACATTTCTGTGGTGGAAAGTTCTGGAATGTACGTAGATTCACAAAATTCAACCCACCCCGCATTCCTCAAAGTCTTCCGAGAAAAATGGTACCTCACTTGTGTGGGTATGCCTAGTGCACTGCCCGCCACAGGAAACGGCCCAAAACGCAACGTGGACACACCACATTTTCACCGTGAAAACTGTCCCTTTTTTTGCAAAGTGCCTAGCTGTAGATTGTAACCCTAGCTCTCCGGCACCTATGGAAACCTAGCAAACCTATACATTTGTGAAAACTAGACACCCAGGGGAATCCAGGATCGGGTGACTTGTCTGGCTCTCACCCGGTTCTGTTACCCAGAATCCCTTGCAAACCTCAAACTTTGTAAAAAAAAAAACACATTTTCCTCACATTTCTGTGGTGGAAAGTTCTGGAATCTGCGTGGATTCACAAAGTTCAACCCACCCCGCATTCCTCAAAGTCTTCAGAGAAAAATGGTACCTCACTTGTGTGGGTAGGCCTAGTGCCCGTGACAGGAAACGGCCCAAAACCCAAGGTGGACACACCACATTTTCACAGAGAAAACTGACCCCTTGTTTGCAAAGTGCCTAGCTGTAGATTTTAAACACTAGCTCTGCCGGCACCTGGAGAAACCTAGCAAACCTATACATTTTTGAAAACTAGACACCCAGGGGAATCCAGGATGGGGTGACTTGTCTGGCTCTCACCAGGTTCTGTTACCCAGAATACCTTGCAAACCTCAAACTTTGTAAAAAAAACACATTTTCCTCACATTTCTGTTGTGGAAAGTTCTGGAATCTGCGTGGATCCACAAACTTCCACCCACCCTGCATTTCCCAAAATCTTCTGAGAAAAATGGTACTTCACTTGTGTGGGTAGGCCTACTGCCCGCGGCAGGAAACGGCCCAAAACACAACGTGGACACACCACATTTTCACAGTGAAAACGGACCCCTTTTTTGCAAAGTGCCTAGCTGTAGATTTTGAACCCTAGCTGTGCCGGCACCTAGGGAAACCTAGCAAACCTAAACATTTTTGAAAACTATACACCCAGGGGAATCCAAGATGGTGTGACTTGTCTGGCTCTCACCAGGTTCTATTACCGAGAATCCCTTGCAAACCTCAAACTTTGCAAAAAAAAACACATTTTCCTCAAATTTCTGTGGTAGAAAGTTCTGGAATCTGCGTGGATCCACAAAATTCCACCCACCACGCATTCCCCAAAGTCGGCCGAGAACAATGATACCTCACTTGTGTGGGTAGGCCTAGTGCCC
Organism: Calotriton arnoldi; assembly: GCA_963921515.1. Lineage (NCBI taxonomy): Eukaryota > Metazoa > Chordata > Amphibia > Caudata > Salamandridae > Calotriton > Calotriton arnoldi. Next base: position 226,780 of record CAWUFW010006565.1, on the reverse strand, counting down.
GTGACAGGAAACGGCCCAATACGCAACGTGGACACACCACTTTTTCACAGTGAAAACTGACCCTTTTTTTGCAAAGTGCCTAGCTGTATATTTTGAACCCTAGCTCTGCCGGCACCTAGGGAAACCTAGCAAACCTAAACATTTTTGAAAACTAGACACCCAGGGGAATCCAAGATGGTGTGACTTGTCTGGCTCTCACCAGGTTCTGTTACCGAGAATCCCTTGCAAACCTCAAACTTTGCAAAAAAAAACCCATTTTCCTCAAATTTCTGTGGTGGAAAGTTCTGGAATCTGCGTGGATCCACAAAATGCCACCCACCACGCATTCCCCAAAGTCATCCGAGAACAATGGTACCTCACTTGTGTGGGTAGGCCTAGTGCCCGTGACAGGAAACGGCCCAATACGCAACATGGACACACCACTTTTTCACAGTGAAAACTGACCCTTTTTTTGCAAAGTGCCTAGCTGGAGATTTTGAACCCTAGCTCTGCCGGCACCTAGGGAAACCTAGCAAAACCATACATTTTTGAAAACTAGATACCGAGGGGATTCCAGGATGGGGTGACTTGTCTGGCTCGCAGCAGGTTCTGTTACCCAGTATCCCTTGCAAATCTCAAACTTTGTAAAAAAAAACACATTTTCCTCAGATTTCTGTGGTGGAAAGTTCTGGAATCTGCGTGGATTCACAAAATTCTACCCACCCCGCATTTCCCAAAGTCTTCAGAGAAAAATGGTACCTCACTTGTGTGGGTAGGCCTAGTGCCTGTGACAGGAAACAGCCCAAAACGCAACGTGGACACACCACATTTTCACAGTGAAAACTGACCCTTTTTTTGCAAAGTGCAAATCTGTAGATTTTGAACCCTAGCTCTGCCGGCACGTAGGGAAACCTAGCAAACCTATACATTTGCGTAAACTAGACATGCAGGGGAATCCAGGATGTGGTGACTTCTCTGGAATCTCACCAGGTTCTGTTACCCAGAATCCCTTGCAAACCTCAAACTTTGTAAAAATAAAACACATTTTCCTCACATTTCTATGGTGGAAAGTCCTGGAATCTGCGTGGATTCACAAAGTTCAAATCACCCCGCTACCCTCAAAGTCTTCCGAGAAAAATGGTACCTCACTTGTGTGGGTAGGCCTAGTGCCCGTGACAGGAAACGGCCCAAAACCCAAGGTGGACACACCACATTTTCACAGAGAAAACTGACCCCTTGTTTGCAAAGTGCCTAGCTGTAGATTTTGAACCCTAGCTGTGCCGGCACCTCCTCAAATTTCTGTGGTGGAAAGTTCTGGAATCTGCGTGGATCCACAAAATTCCACCCACCCCGCATTCCCCAAAGTCGTCCGAGAACAATGTTACCTCACTTGTGTGGGTAGGCCTAGTGCCCGTGACAGGAAACGGCCCAATACGCAACGTGGACACACCACATTTTCACAGTGAAAACTGACCCTTTTTTTGCAAAGTGCCTAGCTGTAGATTTTGAACCCTGGCTCTGCCGGCACCTAGGGAAACCTAGCAAACCCATACATTTTTGAAAACTAGACACCGAGGGGATTCCAGGATGGGGTGACTTGTCTGGCTCACACCAGGTTCTCTTACCCAGTATCCCTTGCAAATCTCAAACTTTGTAAAAAAAAACATATTTTCCTCAGATTTCTGTGGTGGAAAGTTCTGGAATCTGCGTGGATTCACAAAATTCTACCCACCCCACATTTCCCAAAGTCTGTTGAGAAAAATGGTACCTCACTTGTGTGGGTAGGCCTAGTGCCCGTGACAGGAAACCGCCCAAAACGCAACATGGACACACCACATTTTCACAGTGAAAACTGACCCTTTTTTTGCAAAGTGCCTAGCTGTAGATTTTGAACCCTAGCTCTGCCGACACCTAGGGAAACCTAGCAAACCTATACATTTTTGAAAACTAGACACCCAGGGGAATCCAAGATGGTGTGACTTGTCTGGCTCTCACCAGGTTCTGTTACCGAGAATCCCTTGCAAACCTCAAACTTTGCAAAAAAAACACATTTTCATCAAATTTCAGTGGTGGAAAGTTCTGGAATCTGCGTGGATCCACAACATTACACCCACCACGCATTCCCCAAAGCCGTCCGAGAACAATGGTACCTCACTTGTGTGGGTAGGCCTAGTGCCCGTCACAGGAAACGGCCCAATACGCAACATGGACACACCACTTTTTCACATTGAAAACTGACCCTTTTTTTGCAAAGTGCCTAGCTGTAGATTTTGAACCCTAGCTCTGCCGGCACCTAGGGAAACCTAGCAAACCCATACATTTCTGAAAACTAGACACCGAGGGGATTCCAGGATGGGGTGACTTGTCTGGCTCGCAGCAGGTTCTGTTACCCAGTATCCCTTCCAAATCTCAAACTTTGTAAAAAAAAAAACATTTTCCTCAGATTTCTGTGGTGGAAAGTTCTGGAATCTGCGTGGATTCACAAAATTCTACCCACCCCGCATTTGCCAAAGTCTTCAGAGAAAAATGGTACCTCACTTGTGTGGGTAGGCCTAGTGCCCGTGACAGGAAACCGCCCAAAACGCAACGTGGACACACCACATTTTCACAGTGAAAACTGACCCTTTTTTTTCAAAGTGCCTAGCTGTAGATTTTGAACCCTAGCTCTGCCGACACCTAGGAAAACCTAGCAATCCCATACATTTTTGGAAACTAGACACCCAGGGGAATCCAGGATGGGGTGGCTTGTCTGGCTCTCACCAGGTTCTGTTACCCAGAATCCCTTGCAAACCTCAAACTTCGTCAAAAAAACACATTTTCCCCACATTTCTGTGGTGGAAAGTTCTGGAATCTGCGTGGATTCACAAAATTCAACTCACCCCGCATTCCTCAAAGTCTTCCGACAAAAATGGTACCTCACTTGTGTGGGTATGCCTAGTGCCCGTGACAGCAAACCGCCCAAAACGCAACGTGGACACACCACATTTTCACAGTGAAAACTGACCCTTTTTTTGCAAAGTGCCTAGCTGTAGATTTTGAACCCTAGCTCTGCCGACACCTAGGGAAACCTAGCAAACCTATACATTTTTGAAAACTAGACACCCAGGGGAATCCAGGATGGGGTGGCTTGTCTGGCTTTCACCAGGTTCTGTTACCCAGAATCCCTTGCAAACCTCAAACTTTGTAAAAAAAAACAAATTTTCCTCACATTTCTGTGGTGGAAAGTTCTGGAATCTGCGTGGATTCACAAAATTCAACCCACCCCGCATTCCTCAAAGTCTTCCGAGAAAAATGGTACCTCACTTGTGTGGGTAGGCCTAGTGCCCGTGACAGGAAATGGCCCAAAACCCAAGGTGGACTCATCACATTTTCACAGAGAAAACTGACCCTTTTTTTTGCAAAGTGCCTAGCTGTAGATTTTGAACCCTAGCTCTGCCGGCACCTAGGGAAACCTAGTAAACCCATACATTTTTGAAAACTAGACACCGAGGGGATTCCAGGATGGGGTGACTTGCCTGGCTCGCATCAGGTTCTGTTACCCAGTATCCCTTGCAAATCTCAAACTTTGTAAAAAAAAACCACATTTTCCTCAGATTTCTGTGGTGGAAAGTTCTGGAATCTGCGTGGATTCACAAAATTCTACCCACACCGCATTTCCGAAAGTCTTCAGAGAAAAATGGTACCTCACTTGTGTGGGTAGGCCTAGTGCCCGTGTCAGGAAACAGCCCAAAACGCAACGTGGACACACCACATTTTCACAGTGAAAACTGACCCTTTTTTTGCAAAGTGCCTAGCTGTAGATTTTGAACCCTAGCTCTGCCGACACCTAGGGAAACCCAGCAATCCTATACATTTTAGGAAACTAGACACCCAGGGAAATCCAGGATGGGGTGGCTTGTCTGGCTCTCACCAGGTTCTGTTACCCAGAATCCCTTGCAAACAAACTTCGTAAAAAAACACATTTTCCCCACATTTCTGTGGTGGAAAGTTTTGGAATCTGCGTGGATTCACAAAATTCAACTCACCCCGCATTCCTCAAAGTCTTCCAACAAAAATGGTACCTCACTTGTGTGGGTAGGCCTAGTGCCCGTGACAGGAAACGGCCCAAAACCCAAGGTGGACACACCACATTTTCACAGAGAAAACTGACCCCTTGTTTGCAAAGTGCCTAGCTGTAGATTTTGAACCCTAGCTGTGCCAGCACCTAGGGAAACCTAGAAAACCTAAACATTTTTGAAAACTAGACACCCAGGGGAATCCAAGATGGTGTGACTTGTCTGGCTCTCACCAGGTTCTTTTACCAAGAATCCCTTGCAAACCTCAAACTTAGTTAAAAAAAACACATTTTCCTCAAATTTCTGTGGTGGAAAGTTCTGGAATCTGCGTGGATCCACAAAATTCCACCCACCCCGCATTCCCCAAAGTAGTCCGAGAACAATGGTACCTCACTTGTGTGGGTAGGCCTAGTGCCCGTGACAGGAAATGGCCCAAAACCCAAGGTGGACTCATCACATTTTCACAGAGAAAACTGACCCTTTTTTTGCAAAGTGCCTAGCTGTAGATTTTGAACCCTAGCTCTGCCGGCACCTAGGGAAACCTAGTAAACCCATACATTTTTGAAAACTAGACACCGAGGGGATTCCAGGATGGGGTGACTTGTCTGGCTCGCAGCAGGTTCTGTTACCCAGTATCCCTTGCAAATCTCAAACTTTGTAAAAAAAACAAACATTTTCCTCAGATTTCTGTGGTGGAAAGTTCTGGAATCTGCATGAATTCACAAAATTCTACCCACCCCGCATTTCCCAAAGTCTTCAGAGAAAAATGGTACCTCACTTGTGTGGGTAGGCCTAGTGCCCGTGTCAGGAAACAGCCCAAAACGCAATGTGGACACACCACATTTTCACAGTGAAAACTGACCCTTTTTTTGCCTAGCTGTAGATTTTGAACCCTAGCTCTGCCGACACCTAGGGAAACCCAGCAATCCTATACATTTTAGGAAACTAGACACCCAGGGAAAACCAGGATGGGGTGGCTTGTCTGGATCTCACCAGGTTCTGTTACCCAGAATCCCTTGCAAACAAACTTCGTAAAAAAAACACATTTTCCCCACATTTCTGTGGTGGAAAGTTTTGGAATCTGCGTGGATTCACAAAATTCAACTCACCCCGCATTCCTCAAAGTCTTCCAACAAAAATGGTACCTCACTTGTGTGGGTAGGCCTAGTGCCCGTGACAGGAAACGGCCCAAAACCCAAGGTGGACACACCACATTTTCACAGAGAAAACTGACCCCTTGTTTGCAAAGTGCCTAGCTGTAGATTTTGAACTCTAGCTGTGCCGGCACCTAGGGAAACCTAGAAAACCTAAACATTTTTGAAAACTAGACACCCAGGGGAATCCAAGATGGTGTGACTTGTCTGGCTCTCACCAGGTTCTGTTACCAAGAATCCCTTGCAAACCTCAAACTTAGTAAAAAAAAACACATTTTCCTCAAATTTCTGTGGTGGAAAGTTCTGGAATCTGCGTGGATCCACAAAATTCCACCCACCCCGCATTCCCCAAAGTCGTCCGAGAACAATGGTACCTCACTTGTGTGGGTAGGCCTAGTGCCCGTGACAGGAAACGGCCCAATACGCAACGTGGACACACCACATTTTCACAGTGAAAACTGACCCTTTTTTTGCAAAGTGCCTAGCTGTAGATTTTGAACCCTAGCTCTGCCGGCACCTAGGGAAACCTAGCAAACCCATACATTTTTGAAAACTAGACACCAAGGGTATTCCAGGATGGAGTGACTTGTCTGGCTCACACCAGGTTCTGTTACCCAGTATCCCTTGCAAATCTCAAACTTTGTAAAAAAAAACACATTTTCCTCAAATTTCTGTGGTGGAAAGTTCTGGAATCTGCGTGGATTCACAAAACTCTACCCACCCCGCATTTCCCAAAGTCTGTCGAGAAAAATGGTACCTCACTTGTGTGGGTAGGCCTAGTGCCCGTGACAGGAAACCGCCCAAAACGCAACGTGGACACACCACATTTTCACAGTGAAAACTGACCCTTTTTTTGCAAAGTGCCTAGCTGTAGATTTTGAACCCTAGCTCTGCCGACACCTAGGGAAACCTAGCAAACCTATACATTTTTGAAAACTAGACACCCAGGGGAATCCAGGATGGGGTGGCTTGTCTGGCTTTCACCAGTTTCTGTTACCCAGAATCCCTTGCAAACCTCAAACTTTGTAAAACAAACCACATTTTCCTCACATTTCTGTGGTGGAAAGTTCTGGAATCTGCGTGGATTCACAAAATTCAACCCACCCCGCATTCCTCAAAGTCTTCCGAGAAAAATGGTACCTCACTTGTGTGGGTAGGCCTAGTGCCCGTGACAGGAAATGGCCCAAAACCCAAGGTGGACTCATCACATTTTCACAGAGAAAACTGACCCTTTTTTTTGCAAAGTGCCTAGCTGTAGATTTTGAACCCTAGCTCTGCCGGCACCTAGGGAAACCTAGTAAACCTATACATTTTTGAAAACTAGACACCCAGGGGAATCCAAGATGGGGTGACTTGTCTGGCTATCACCGGGTTCTTTAACCAGAATCCCTTTCAAACCTCAAACTTTGTCAAAAATAAAACACATTTTCCTCACATTTCTTTGATGGAAAGTTCTGGAATCTGTGTGGATCCAGAAATTTCCTACCACCCAGCATTTCCCCAGGTCTCCCGATAAAAATGGTACATCAGGCGCCTGCGTGGGTCAAGAACCCACAACAGGCAAGGGCCCAAAACGTATTGCGAGACATCAAAATTACCTATCACAAAACAACCTGGTTTTGCAAGGGGGGTCACCTGGGTTTTTGGCCCCGGGCTTGTCGGCCATCTTGGGAAACCTACCAAACCCACACATTTTTGAAAACTATACACCCGGGGGAATCCAGCGAGGTATGGCTTGCGTGGGCCCCCCAACCTTTTCCTACCCAGAATCCCCTGCAAACCTCAAATTTAGCTGAATTTTTTTTCTTTTTTCTCAAATTTCTGTGTGGGAAAGTTCTGGAATCTGCATGGATCCACAAATTTCCTACCACCCAGCGTTCCTCCAGGTCTCCCAATAAAAATGGTACCTCACTCGTGTGGGTTGTGAGAGGCACACAAGTCACCCCATCCTGGATTCCCCTTGGTGTCTAGTTTTCAAAAATGTACAGGTTTGCTAGGTTTCCCTATGTGCCGGCTGTGCAAAACTGTGGCTATTTGTTTGGGGGTGGGGGCATTAGTATGCCCATTCTAAACAGCCCCCACGCATAAAAAAGCCAGCGTAATCGCTGGTGCCTTGTGGGCACTCTGACGCCCCCTGGGGGGGGGCAGATCAGGGGCTACTGCCACCATCTGCCTCCTGGGGGGGCAGAAATACCGTGGCATTTTTTTGGGGGTGGTGGGGGCATTGGCATGCCCATTATGGGCAGCCCCGCCCCAAACTTTGGAAAAAAAATCCCTGTTGCCTGTGGGCTTTCTGGGGGCAGATAAGGGGCTATCGCCCCATCTACCTCACAGGGAGGACAGAAAGACTGTAGCATTTTTTTTGGGGTGGGGGCATTGGCATGCCCATTCTGGGCAGCCCCCACCGCTACGTATATATAAAATAAAAAAATCCCTGAGGCCTAGTGGGCTTTCTGCCCCCCTGGGGGGCGGATCAGGGGCTACTGCCCCCATCTTTCCCCTGGGGATGGCAGAAAGACTGTGGCATTTTTTTGGGGGGCGCTGGGGGTATTGGCATGCTAATTCTGGGCAGCCCCGCCCCGTACTTTGGAAAAAAATAATCCCTGGTGCCTAGTGGGCTTTCTACCCCCCCCGGGGGGCAGATAAGGGGCTATTGCCCCATATGCCTCCCAGGGGGGGCAGAAAGACTGTAGCATTTTTTTGGGTGGGGGCATTGGCATGCCCATTCTGGGCAGCCCCCACCCCTACGTATATATAAAATAAAAACAATACCTGGGGCTTAGTGGGCTTTCTGCCCCCCCCCGGGGGGCAGATCAGGGGCTGTTGCCCCATCTGCCTCCTTGGGGGGCAGAAAGTCTTATGCCTTCTTTGGGGGGATAGGGCGGGGGCATTGGCATGCCTATTCTGGGCAGCCCCCACCCCTGGTATATAAAAAAAATCCCTGGTGCCTAGGGTGCTTTCTGACCCCCCAGGGGGGCATATTGGGGGCTACTGCCCCCATCTGCCCCCCAGTGGGGGCAGAAAGGCTGCCTGGCAAAATGTTATGGGGGAGCAAAGGCCCTTGCCCAAGGGGCCGCTCCCCCCCTCCCTGGTGGCTAGTGGGTGGGATCGCCCTCCTGGGGCGATCCCCAAGCAGGGTTCACCAGGGAAGGGTACCATTGAAAAGGGGAGATGCTCCCCTTTCCAACGATACCTCTCCCATGTTTTTCGATGCTCAGGGGGCTGAGATAGCCCCATAAGCACTGAAACTGTGAAACTGAAACTAAGTTTCAGTTTCGTTTTCATTGTAATGACGACAGCACGCCATGCGCGCAATCGTCATTCCAATGAAAACCCTAACCATGCTTTGGGAGGTTGGGGAAGCTCTTCCTCGCCTCCCAAAGCAAAAAGAAAAATGGGAAATCCCTCTGCTGTTTACAGCAGAGGGATTTTTTTAAAGTGTGCTCATGACGGAATGGTTCCGTCATGAGCACACTTGCACTTATGCTCATGACGGAACCATTCCATCATGAGCATGGAAGGGGTTAAAAAAAGCTAAGGCTCCTGGCCCTGATGGTTTTTAAGTCGAACTTCTCTGATTTTTTTCCTACATTTTTACTCCCAAATTACTTAAACTTTTAATTCTTTTATGTCCAACTCTAAAGCCAGTGGTTCTTTTTTGGAAGCCCTTATTGTTATTATCCCCAAGCCAGATAAAGACTCTACCCTTTGTAAAAATTACCGGCCCATTTCACTAATCAATTACTATTGTAAAATGTTTGCAAAGATTTTGGAATCTCGTTTGGAGAGCATCATCCCCCTTCTTATTAAAACTGACCAGGCTGGTTTTAATAAGGGCAGGCTTGCATCCGATAATTCCAGAATGTTCTCCAACATTCTTGCCCTTGGGAAGAAATGTTCCTCTCCTCTTGCAGCCTTGTCACTTGATGCTGAAAAAGCTTTTGATCGTATAAATTGGCAATTTATGTTTTCTACTCTTCGTTGGTTTGGTTTTGGCCATAAATGTATTTCTTTTATCAAATTGTTATATGTCGAACCTCCTGCTTGTGTGTTTGTTAATGGTCATTCCTCTCCATATTTTAAGCTACATTGAGGCACTAGACAAGGTTGTCCCCTCTCGCCGATACTATTTCTTCTCTGTTTAGAAACCTTTCTTGAGCGCATCAGATGTAACCCCGACATAACTGGTTTTAAATTTAATTCTCAATAAATCAATTTCTCGGCTTATGCAGATGACATTCAAATCTATCTATCTAATCCCTTAACTTCCATAGATCCTTTTTTACAAGAGATTGCTTTGTACTCCAATAACTCTGGTTACAAGCAAAATGTTTCTAAAACCGAGACTTTACCGCTAAATTCCTCATGCTATCATTATATGTTTGACAAGACTAACTTTACATGGTGTCCCCATAAGATCAAATACCTGGGGTTTGGTTTTCCTCCACCATACTTGATACACTAGCTTATAATTTTCCTGCTTTAAAACTTAAACTCCAAAAGTTACTATCTTCCTGGTCTCCTCTATTTTTATCTTGGTGGAGTAGGTTGGACACCATTAAAATGATGATTGTCCCCCATGTTCTTTTTATGCTTTCTATGTTACATTTAAAATTCCGGTTTATTATTTTTCCCAAATCAATTCTATTTGTACTAAATTTCTTTGGAACAACAAAGGTGTTTGTATTGCTTTGTCTAAGCTAACCCGACCAAAAACTGAAGGTGGTGTACGATTTCCCGACTTTAACTTATCATGTTGCCTTTTTAATTCGACAATTTTATGCTATGTCTAAAGAATACTGTGACTCTCCTATACCAACATGGATTGTTTTTGAACGTTCTTTACTACATGAATTTTCTTTTCAAGATGTTGTCTCTATGTCCAATTGTACATTCATATCTAAAAACCCAATTTTAAAATACTCCCACTATCTTTACACACACTTTTTACCCGAGGATCTGATTTTTGTCAATCCTTCCTTGCATCCTCTATTTGGTACAATAAATGTATTAAATTCCGCCGCAAATCATTTTACTTCAAACATTGGAAGGAAAAGGGTATCTTTTATGTGTATCACTTGGTCTCTCAAAACTCCACTTTGTTATGTTATGTTATGTTATGTTATGTTATGTTATTGTGAATTTCTAAAGCACACATTCACCTACAGGTCTCTTGGCACTGAGTTTTTTAATTCTGGGGTCACCGGTTAAGACGTCCATGTCTAAAAGTAAGCTTGGGTAAAAAGCCAGGTCTTCAGCTTTTTTCTGAATCGCAAATGGTCTGTTTCTAATCTCAGAGATGTAGGCAGGGAGTTCCAAAGTTGGGGTCCCTGAATTGAAAAGCGTGACCTTCCTGTCCGTTTGCGTCTGAATCGAGGGACTACCAGTAAATTCATGTGCATGGATCTTAGAGTGCGCTGTGGGGAGTATTTGTGAATTCTTGAGGATATATACTTGGGACCTAGGCCATGTATAGTTTTAAACAGGATGCCAGTGAAGCTCTTTCAGCAGCGGCCTGATGTGACAGCGTCTGTCTTGTTGGTAGATAACTCTGGTGGCTTGTCCTTCCCACAATTGCAGGAAAAGTATGGCCTTCCTGATTCCTGCCTCCAACAATATAATCAACTAATTCCTGTACTCCAATCCTTTTTATCAAACAATAACTTTACGTCTGACGTCACTCCATTTAACTCGATGACACCGTTATACAAAATTGCTATTGATTTCACTCCCAGAGCTTCCTTCCTATATAAGTCTCTGTCCTCCCCATCACTACGAGGAATAAATCTGCTATCGAACTTTCATGGGAGAAAGACCTATCTCAATCATTACCTATCCATCAATGGGATCTATTATGGCGTAACATTTGTAACCTCTTCAATGCGATCGGAATTCCGCTCAGGTGCTGGACATTCCGATCGCGGGCGTGGTCGTGACGAGCTCAGCTCGTCATGCGCACACGCCCACCGCGCAGCATGACGAGCTCGTCATGAGCATCGAAGAGGTTAATACCTCTAAAGCTGCCAATATTACACAAGCTTTATTTTTTGTATACAATAGGGCTGTTATTACTCCCTCTTTCCTTCATTAAATTTACTCCTCTATCTCTCCTCTATGCTGGTCATGTCTCTCCTCTGACTTTGACTCACCTACTTTATTATTGTCCTAAAGTCAATGACTTTTGGAAAGCCATTTGGTCAAAATGTTCAATGATTTTCTCATGTAATATACCATTATCTATCCAAAATATAATTCTTGGTACTTTACCTGCTGATTTTGATTATTTGTCCTCAAAACCTGTTTTACTTGACCTTTTATTGCTCTTGCTTTCAAAGTTATACTAACTTGTTGGAAAGATAATGCTAAAATATGTACTTTGGTGTGGTGGAATCTTATTTGTGATGAACATCGAATATCTACCATCGCTTCTTCTTCGCTATCTCCAAAAATTAAATCTGATCTACTTTGGCTACCTTTTACCACTTTTCTATCTTCACACTCATTACCTACCTAAAGCTCATGGTTTTTCCTTTTTATTTTTCTTCTTTCTCTCTTTTGTTTCTTCTTTGTATTCTCTCCCTTTCTCTCTTTCTCCCTTTTTAAATATAAAATACATAAAACATAATAATCATTATTGGTTCATTTTGTTTAACACTAGATTTGTATTTCACATTTTCATGTTCTTAAAAGATTCCTCGTTCAAACGAGATCATTAACGTTGTACACTTTTTTTAACCTGTTATATTTTGCTTAACTACTGTACTGTTTATTATCCTTTACCTATTAATAATAAAAAATACTTAACAAAAAAACAAAAAAAAGAGTAAGAGTTGGCAATTTGGCCCAACATTTAGTGGGTCCCAGACTGCCTATGGGAAGAGTCTGGTAAGACGCCCTTAGACTTGGCTGTCTCACATGCTCACATGCCTGTAGCAGGCATGGTGTCAGCTGGGTGGTGTACATGCCCTAAAATGCAGTCAGGAAGCCATACATTCTTTGTGTTTTGGCCCATGCTAGTTGTGTCAGTGCTATTTGGATCTCCTTCAAAGCTATTGGTGTCGCTAGACCTTGTTGTTGCATTAAATTGAGTGTGGGCAGTGTTATTGGTTCAAGATATTCCAGAATGGTGTGTTGGGATTTCTCAGGCGGTGCACTGTACAGATCCCTGTAGTAGGTCTCAAAAACCTGGTTAATCACCAGCTGAGAGTTAACTATCCCCCTGTCTGGTCACGAATTGCACCCCAATGGGGGTTCTTCGGGGATCAGATTTCAGCAGCCAAGCAAGCAGACTCCCCATTTATCACCTGTCACTTGTTGATGTGTTATATATTCCTAATATTCTAACTGGCATAACCCGTCAAGTGTCTCTCTGTGTTCACGTCCCAGCATGCCCAGCAAGCGAGCGGGCTCTTGATCTGTCAACTTTTTATTTCCAGTTCTCATATTTGCTTTTCCTTGTCCTCCAACTCATTTTGTAGAGACCTCCTTGATCCGTATGCTGTTGATACATATCCCCCATAACACTATCTTAAAAGCTGTCACGATCATGCGTAGGTAGCAGGGGGAACCACATACATTATACTGGTATACATGCATAGGGATGGTTGGTGTGTGTGTGAGTTAAGAACTACATCTCCCAGAACACCTGGTGGGAGGATCACATGGTAGCAGCAGTCATGAAACTACATAAGCACCGCCTGCAAGCAGCCCGGTGCTTGTCAATCATTTGATGTCAGCCTGCTAAAGATTCTGCCTGGATATCGTCGTGCTGGAGCACGCGAGTGGCTTGTTGGCTTCCGTGCTTCCTCGCCTCCCACCCCTCCTGCTGTCATTATTATTTCATTGAAGATGTGCTGGAGCGCGTTCGTGAGCCGGTGAGAGGCTCGTACAATTTCCCTTTGAGTTTTCCATTGAAGACGCGCTGAAGCGTGTTCGAGAGCCGTTGAGAGGCTCCTGCAACGTTCCTTTGAATTCCTCTGAAGACGCACTGAAGCGCGTTCGAGAGCCGGTGAGAGGCTCGTCAGTCTGCCTTTGTTTATTCCTTCGAAGACGCGCTGGAGCGCGTTCAAGAGCTGGAGAGAAGCTCTTAAAAGCCTGCACTTATTTGTTGTTTAAGACGCGCTGGAGCGCATTTGAGAGTTGGAGAAAAGCTCTTAAAGCCTGCAATTATTTGTTGTTTAAGACGCGCTGGAGCACGTTCGAGAGCCGGTGAGGGGCTCGTTCAGCTTGCTTTTGTTTAGTTTCCTTTAACCCTTTCCATGCGTTGGACGGCCCCGGCCATCTGACGTCATGGTGGGCGTGTGCGGAGGACGGCCGGGGGCCGTCCCAGACACGCCCACTCAAGGGAACGCCCAGCACCGCGGCGGAATCCGCGCCACGGTCAAGCGGTTAAAGACGCGCTGGAGCGCGTATAAAGAAAACTCACTAAAGTGCCATTAAGAACAGATGCTCCTTTTCCTTCTCGGCGGGTGCGCAGGAGCATTACCCTCTACCTTCTGCAACGGGAACACCGCTACTCAACTAAGTACAATTGTTTCCATTTCAGTGGTGCAGATACTTAACAGACTAAGGGCCAGATGTACGACCCGTTTTTGCATGCGCAAACGGGTTTGCGAACCCGTTTGCGCATGCAAAAACATCATGGGCCATGTACAAAGCCTATTTAGCGAGTCACAATTTATTTGAGACTCGCTAAATAGGTTTTGTGACTCGCTATTTGGAAGGGGCGTTCCCTTCCAAATAGCGAGTCTCAAAACCATGTACTAATGTTTTGCAACCGCAATTGCGGTCGCAAAACACTCGCAATTACCACCTACTTCAAGTAGGTGGTAATGCATCGCAAATGGGAAGGGGTCCCCAGGGGACCCCTTCCCCTTTGCAAATGCATGCAAAAATATTTTTTAATGGCAGGCAGTGGTCCCAGGGACCACTGCCTGCCCTTAAAATATGAAATGAAAATGTCTGTTCCACACCTCAGAAGTGAAGTTTCTAGGTTACGTCATAGGAACAGATGGTCTATGCATGGACTGTTGTATTCCGCTTTAGGTGTCCGTATATAGGTTTTCCTGAAACATGTCCTTATATAGGCACAATTCGCATTGCCCTTATATAGGCATAAGATCCCAGTCCTTATTTAGGCATTAGCCATGCTACCCAAATACAGCATGGTCAGTTACATCCGTCCACCCTAACGTCACAACGAGTTCTTAGAAACCAGACCCTTAAGCTCTTGGGAGTTCCCCTAGCACAGGATTATTGATTTCTCCAAGAACTCATTTATTTTGCATGAACCGCTATTCCTTAAGGGTTCATTCCTGACGTCTTCCTCTGCCGAACTTCACGTCAATGCTAACATTCCAAGGCACATACCGGGTATAAATATACCTTCCCTTGCCCAAGCAAGTAGGAGGAGACCTCGACTTTAGAGGAGCCCATGTCCCGGCCTGACGCACTGACAAGAGACGCTGTCATCCCTGCTCGCAGAGAATCCAGCTTCCAGTGTTCTGACTCCCTTCGCGGGGTGTTAGAGTTCGAGACCCGGAAGGAGATTCCCACCTCTCTCATTCTCAAGGTATGGAGTTGACTAGAACCTAGAGGGACTCTTGGCATTCTAGACTTGGCATACTAGACTATAGCATACCATACTATAGAATACATCACCTACTTCTTACCTTGCACCACACTTAGGTTAGGTACACTGGGGTAGAACTAGTTAGAGAAGCATCTTATGAGTACTCGCATTTTTAGCTTATGTTGTTTATGTATATGAATATATGTGTCATAGCTAAAAGATAATGCTAGCACAGTATTATTTCTTTCTACTGCTTACGCTGTACATTATATATCTCGCATACTGTCTTATGATTGTAACAGCACATATCTCTTACACGAGAAACAAGACTGTTCAATAAATCCTTTTATTGAAACGCCCGTCTATTCTTTCTGTGTAACTCTGAAGAAACTAAGCATGCACGATTAGCTGAGTGAAACTGGTATCTGTTGTTTCCACGATTCTGAGAGTGTTTCGATTCTAAAGGGAAACAAAGTTGTCATGTTTATGTGGTTGCCAGAAACTACTCCCTTCTTGTGTACAAGGAGTTTCTAGTGGCCTCTGAGTTAGCTGGTACAAAGTAAATTAAGTTTAATGTACTCGATAGGGACATACTGACCTCAGTCCTATGTAAAACCTATAGGGTATATTATTCCAATGCGCAGAGCCTATTAGGGAAATAGGAACTACACTACATGGCGCTCAACATTTGGTAAGGCACTAATTTAACGCTAGATACTGAGTAACTCAGTCGTGCTTTTCTCTCAGAGACCCCTACTCACATACTCCATAAGACGTCTGGAGCGGGTAGGGTTAAGTATCCGCCAAAGCTGAATAGGACAAAAATCCTATATATATTAGCTGTATGGTTTGATCAACGTTGAAGGATACAGTGTTCCAAAATATTGTGCACCTTATCTTTGTTTCCTTGAAACTTGTTCTACATTTTTCAAAAAACAATGTCCTGAACGGGATACTAACACCGAGAACGGTGTAGCTGCGGCTGATCCAGTAGTAATAGCTTTTAATTTTGCAGGTTTAAATGAAACCGATGAGGGTGTTATAAACATCCATCCAAACTTAAGGAGAGCCATCACTCTAAAACTTATAAAACACAGCCTAACACCAAGAGGTGGTAGAGCAGTTTTTGTGATAGAGGCACACGAATCCTTTCAGACAGAGGTATTCTATTCATGGATAGTATTCCCAGAATCAAATCCAGTAACAAAAATGTTTCACTTCTTTAAAGAAGATGAACCACCAGAGGAATATATTTCTTTCGAGGATATTGAAATTCCACTCACATACCAGAAGCATAATCTCTGGTTTAAAGGCGCCCTAAAACCTCACAAAAACATTACCAGGCTCGGTCCACTAGGTAGACCAGGAGCAACATGGCCGATTCTAGCCGGCTACACACCTCATCCTGACATCGAAGAAATGTCAGAGGATGAATTACTTACTCAACTACAAGAGTTAATAAAAATTTACAGACAATTAGTCCAATATGTCATGCAGACTTTCACAGTCCAACCACCAATGACCATTCCAAATCAAACACCTCAACAGGGGTATACACTAAAAATTACTCCACAGACTTTACACGCAGTCATGGGTAAAATGCCCACAAAACGTGAACAAATTCCATTCTGGATAGCTCAAAAAATTACTCAAATCGAAGCAGTATTTCCAAATACTAGCCCGTATGAGAAACACAGAATCCTAACAATCTGTTTACCAATGGGGATCATACCACAACTGGAAGACTGCACCACTTGGGGCACAGTCTTTGCTGCCATCTATACTAAAACACATGGTGTTCCGTCAATTGCAGTAATACCAGATGTCCTGAAACAAATTCAAAACAAATACGAGGCAGAACCTGCTCTGAATTTAGGTATGAAATTACTGAAAAACTTCGACCAGGTCTCAACAATAATAATATCTAATATTAAAGGAGAGGCAGCATCAGTGGCGATCCGCCAACGCTTAAGGGAATTTGATGTTACAGAACATCAACATGAACTACCCAGAATAATAGAACAATCTTATGCAGAATTAGGCAGAGATAGTTTGGGTGGAAAACCTTTGAAGCCAAAACTATCTGAAAGTCCTGAGAAGGACTCTATTAAACAAAATCCTACATCTTCTAAAAAGAAGTGGGAAACTAATAAACAAAATTCAAACGAGAGACGTTCTCAATCCCGAGGTAGGTCTCCTCAAAAGGAGCCCTCTGAAAGGAGGTATAACCTCAGGAATAGGGATAATTTAAGAAAACCTGACAGGTATCAAGATACTGATACACGTTCCTCTCGTACCTTTCAGATATCGTCACAGACATCAGAAAGAAGAGGACGGTCAGATCACAAAGAAGAACACGTAAAATCCAAAGACGATAAACACGTTCAGAAAAATAAATCAAAACCTCAATTCACAAAAAGAAGGTAGCAGGTCTGAAGATCAGACATGCCGAGAATACTGAGAACACAGCTCAAGAACGGAGAATGGGCTCAGACGATGCTGGACAGTGCAGCAGAAGTAACAATAGCTCGCCAGAACCTGAAGGAACTTCTGGAGATAGTGGACTTGAATGAGTACATCACAGTAGAGACTGTAGACACCAGGGTTAGTACTCCACAAAAGTTATATGAAATAACACTCCGAATGGAGGGAGACATACCAAGAAAAGTGAAAATACTCTTTTGGGAGAAACTTTCAAGGGGTTATGATATACTTCTAGCAGAAAAGGACTGGCCACCAAACTTTGTCAGGGAGTGCCCACATGGCGAGGACATCATTATGCCAGCCTTCTCCAACCATATTCCAATTCACCTAAAATATACTTATGCCAGGAAATGGGCAGTTGCCCAGGCCCCAGCATTATACAAAAATCATGTAGGATGGGATGAGGACTCACCTCACCACAAAATACATCTAAAAATCAACCTACTGCACAAAGGCAGTACCCAATAAAGCAAGAAGCTAAAAAACAGGTCAGGGAGATCTTAGATCAACTTGAATACAGAGGGGTGATTGAAACATGCACCTCCTCAATGTAATTCCTTCCTGTATCCAAACCAGACAATACATATCGTCTAGTTTTGGATTACAGACACTTGAACACTTGTTCCAAAACATTTGCAGTGCAAAATGCACATAGTACAGCATTAATGAATAACATTGTGCGTAAAAAATATAAAACCACATTGGACATTTCAAATGGTTTCTTTTGTCAAAACATAGCACCTGAAAGCAGGTACTTAACAGCTTTCTCAATAATGGGGACCCAGGGTCAATTTTGTAGACTCCCACAAGGGTTCAAAAACAGCCCGGGGTTATTCTCAGCAAGAGTAACAGAGTTACTACAAATTTATGAGAATGAGCCATTGTCATATGTCGATGACATCTATCTGACAGACGATGACCTAGATAGGCACTTGAACAGGGTGAATACCATTATATTGGTCTTCGCCTCTGAGGGCTATAAATTCAACTTTAAACAATCCAGAATTGCCCATCTCAATGTCCTTTTCCTAGGATATGAGCTTTCAAGTGAAGGCAAGAGCCTGGCAGCTAACTTTTTAGAAAAGTGCGCACTGCTCCAACCTCCAAAAACGCTGAAACATTTACAATCCATCTTGGGTTTCCTAAATTTTGGAAGAACATACATTCTAAATTACGGAGTATGGGTTAAACCTCTCTACGAATTAATCAAACCTGATTTTTCAACAAAACATTGGACACAGGAACACACAGAAATCCTGCGTTCACTCCAAGCTAACATGTTAGCAACAAATCACTTACAAACACGCATAAATAAACGCAATTTAGTGATCCGAATCATTTCGGGTCAATGCGGATTCACCTATTTAACATTTAATGAGGGTGAAAAAGTACCAATAGCATACAAATCACATTTGTATACACAAGCAGAAATGCGCTTCACTTCAACAGAAAAAATACTGACAGCAGTTCAAACCGCTGTGGCAAAAGAAGGAGCTCTAGCCCAAGGGAAACGCATTATTGTCGTAACTCCAGTACCAGCCTTAGAGGCGGTTACAAAAGCGAGCATTCCAAATGCAAAAGCTTTACATCCTAGATGGATACAATGGGTTAATTCTCTTGCTGCAACAGATGTTGAATATGTTTTTGATCCTGATTTAAAAACACAAGCGTTCCTGCAATATGAACATGAATATCCTCTGCCCACTGAAATTCTGCCTCTCGATCAGTACGAATTTATAATTTACACTGACGGATCTGCGCAACCTGCTACAGGGAGTAAGCAAGCTTACAGTGCAGCGTGCGCAATCGTTAAAGGTCGCATGCGCGATGGTGACTTCAGACCAATGGTCACTAAAACTCAATCTCTAGGAGATTGTACAGCTCAGCGAGCTGAGCTACAAGCATTCAAACTGGCACTTGAAAATACAGATCGCGAATTCCCCACACTTATAGTGTGCGATTCTTTTTACTGTGTTCAGTCATATAATGAATATATACAGAGTTGGCTTCAAAACGGGTTCAAAGATGCAAAAGGTGGCACAATAAAGCATAAAACGCTTTGGGAACAAGTAGTTCAGTTAAGAAACGAACTACCAAAAGCTCACGTGATACAGACGCTGAGTCATCAACGTGATGGCGTTCACGTTGCAGGGAATTTATTGGCTGATGAAGCCGCAAAGGGGGATGTTCAGACGGCTTCCATAGCTGCGATCACTCATTCAAAAATGAGAATAGACAGTGAGATATTGTTGGCTGTCAATGCTTCAAGCAAAGGCAGTGGTGCAGCGTTACCAAAAAAAATTCCACTCAAGTACTCTTATGTAATTGATGCAAACAACGTTCCTTTTGCTCGAATCCCTGGAGTGGGGGATAGGGTAATTCCAAACATGGAACGTAGATTAGGACTGATCCTAGCAGCACATGAAGGGATAGCCTCTGCCCATGCAGGTGTTTCTGCAACAGTATCTTTACTTAAACAAAGATATTGGTGGCCTGGCATTAGGAAACAGACCAAGAACTATGTTTTGGAATGTGAAATATGCCAACAGATGAAAGTCTCCACAGTGAAACATCCTGCGCAGACACCCCTGTTGATTTCAGACAAACCATTAGCTTGTGTTTACCTGGACCACTGCGGTCCCTTGCAAAGGGATGGTAACTATAAATATATAATGGTCGCAGTGGATTCGTGCTCAAGGTTCCTATGGATGTGGCCTCAGCGCTCGGCTGACGCTTGAACTGTTATAAAAGATTTGCGAGTCTTTATCGGCACATACGCAATTGGCACACTACATTCTGACCAGGGCCCTGCGTTTAGCTCTCGGGCTTACAAAGAAGCCATGGCCAGTTTGGGCGTAGCATTGCGGTACTCCTCTCCGTTTCATCCTGAGGGAAATTCTGTTGTGGAAAGGAAAAACCGGGACATAAAGCAGTCTATAACAGCTAGAGTATTAGGTTCGGGTGATGGGTGGGTCAAACATCTTTATGGGGTCCAACGCTCATTAAATAATTTGCCAAGAAGTTCTCTAGGGGGGTCACTCCATATGAGGTCCTATTTGGGACAAGAATGTGGGTTCCTGATCTCGAATGTAAAGGCACAGTGGTGGAAAATAAACCCTTTGATATCAAAGATCGTTTGGCTGTTTTACAGGATCTAAATGAACTAAGATCGAAACAAAGCAACGTGTTCCTGAAGCCAACCACCACTGGGGAAATACCGGCAGTCCCAGCAAGGCCTGTCTGGATCCCAAAAGTTGGTGATCTAGTCAGAGAGAAGATTGCGGACAAGAAGGAATTTGGACCTTCTTACAGACAACCAGTAACTGTCCTAGCCGTCCACGGAACAAGAACAGTACTTCTGCCGCCCTTGCTGGAAAAAGGAGAAAAGATTTGTGTCAATCGACCTCATCAAACCACAGTATGTGGCCAATACTAAATAGTAGGCCTCGTGGACTCAGACCTAGTAGCACACGCACTCCTCTCGCTACTATCCAAGAGGTTCAGACTGAAAGACTCATAAC
This sequence comes from Calotriton arnoldi, assembly GCA_963921515.1. Lineage (NCBI taxonomy): Eukaryota > Metazoa > Chordata > Amphibia > Caudata > Salamandridae > Calotriton > Calotriton arnoldi. The sequence goes on along the minus strand of CAWUFW010006565.1, from coordinate 206,016 downwards.
CATCGAGAATTCAGCAGTAAGAGATGAAGGACTAAGCAACAATGCTATGGAACTCATCCCTCTTGAAACTCAAGTAACAGTTCGTCCAGATACACCAGTCTACACCAACGTAACAAGTGATCAACTGGTTCCAGCTATTTCGACAAATCCTGATGCAATTCCAACAATTGACCGAACTGCTTCTGGCTACTTCATTAACTTTGATACGTTTTCTGAGGATCCAAGTGAGCCTGAAATGACGCCAGCCCAAAAAACTTTCAAACAACAAGTACAAGACCTTTTTCATTTCCTGAAAGAGACTTATCTGGTTTCACCATGGATTGAACTATGGATTATTTCTGGAATATTTTTCTTTATGCTTTGGCTAGCTTTGGTTATGACTATCAGCGTGCTTATAAATGGCAGATACATCCATATGGACACTGAATGTAAAAATGTGAACTTACTTTTAAAACCACACAAATCATCCCATCGTGAAGCGAGAGACTTGTCAGCAGTGAACATCACAGCCGTTCCTATACAGGATGGTATAGTGTGGTACAAAACCGATTTTGACATATTCGGAACTTTTGAACATTCCACATTTATTTAAAATTTCATTAAGTGACTTTATTACCTCCAGTACCTATTCTGATGATTGGGACTTTGAGACTGTTACTGACATGATGTCTGATCTAGAAAGGTCTGCTGCATTCTCTAACAATGAATACTTAGAGGGTTCATCAGACTACGAACAGCTTTATTGTTACAACCACTATGGTCATCATTTCTTGCATAAATCTGCAACACCTAGAAATGTGTTTATGTTTAACCAATGGCAACATTGTCCTACACCACCAAAGGGTAGTTCAAAAACGTTTGCAAATAAGTTTCCATATTTTTCAGGGTACAATACATCAGATCCAGAAACATTTTACTATAAAAATGTAAACAGAACAGGACAGAAAATTATGTTAACTAATACAAAACAGATTTATTCTGCAGCCTTTATTACCCAACTGTCTAGACAAGGATTTGACTTTTGGAAAGACACAATCAACACAAAATCTGTCTGGGGTTCTAAAGATTGGCAAGTGCAGGGGATAGAAGCTTTGTTTAGAGCATGTATCATCCCACAGCAAATAATGTTTTTGAATGACACTGTGCAACAAACGTCTTGCCTTGGTTTAGCCAAGATCAAAGACATGCAACACACCTTCTGTACCAACACCTGCAAGTAATAGCACTACACAGGGAGCGGTCACAGTAGACACAATACTACAAAATAACAGAACAGATCCTGATTGGAAAAAATGGTTGCTCTGGCCCACAGACACAAACATCTGTCAAGAAAGATTCCTGAATAGAATATAGGGCTTTACTATCCATAGGCCAGACCCACGTTACGTTCAACGACAACATCCGGGGGTAGTAACAACATACAGTGTAGGAAAATTGTGCCTCGACTGGTTACAAAAATCTACACTCGAGGATGTGAAACAACACTTATCTTTACTTAAAGAAGACGCAGACCTTAGGGATTTCTTGCTAGGACCAAGAAAACCGCGTCAAAAACGTTTCATATATGCCGGCATTTATGCTGCTTATAATGAAGTATGGAAGGTTTCACAGGCAGAGGCCGCAGAAAGAATACGTGAGCTTGATCGTATTAACTTAGAGAAATCTCTGTCTGTGGTCGACAATGGGTTAACAACTTTGTCATCCAGAATTTATTCACTGGACAACATTGTATCCTCTGCTATTGACATACTGGAACAAGATTTAGCCATGTTACAACAAGGCCAATCTCAGTTACGTTCTATTATGTTATTAGGCTGGATGCTGCAATCCTTGCGTGCAGGCTATGTGCCTTGGCGTTTTATCAACACGTCGTCTCTGTTTTCAGAATACAATCTAACGGATAAACAGATCGAACTGGCACAAAGGAGAGCAAAGTATACAGTGCTGAGCATTGAAAAACTGGAAAAATTACCATTTACGGTAGCAGAAAAACCAGCTACAGAATGGCTTATCCATGGCAAAATAACTCTGCCTGTCTCTACTTTTCAGTTTCAGTATTGCCTCAAACAAATGCAAGCAGGCAAATATGAAAGGTTGGGTAAGGAATACATTAAGACATTCTGGGATTTACCTTACGAATACAGATGTTGGAGTGGGGATCGTGAAGTGTTTCTAAGCGGTACACACTGTGAAAATGCACTAAGCGGTTCACTTATATGTCAGGACATTACTTTACACAGGGCTTGTAATGGTTCTGTGGCAAACTTGTCCTGCCACCAGCAGGGTACACCAGCTGCTGTGATTAATCCAACGTTTGGCCAACTTTCTAACGGGAGTTACCTCATGTTGAATGATCAGAGTTGCTGTGGCATGTTGCCAGGCATCCCATATCTGGTAACGGTTAGCTCCAGGGTTACTTGTTGTATGCAAGTATTGTTCCCCCCAATAGACACAGTCAGGGAGTCGCCTCTATGGCCTTCATTGAATGTTTCTTTTAAACGTTTTGATACTTTAAGCAGAATGAAAGCCATGCTTTTGCAACAAACCGTGCCTTTGACCTCGGCCAAAGAAACCTATGATTACAAATTGCAAGGACTTCGGCTGAGATACAGGCTCTAATTCGTACAAACTGCCCTATACATTTCGTAGAAATGATGGGACGTATCTTAAACATGTCTGATACGAGAGGGATTGTACATGTATTTAAGACCATCTGTTCAGGACTGTTAACACCTTTTCAGGCAGTCCTCGGAATCATTCCAAACTTCGCACATTCGGTGTTTGGTGGTGTGCCATTAATTCTAGCACTGGTTGCGGGAATCCTGTTTTTATTCCTACTACTATGCTATGGCAAGCCTATCAACCGGCGTCACTCCCAGCAATTTGGAGAAAGCTCTCCTAGAACGGAAGTGCCGTGAGCGCATAGTGCAACTTTTGGGCATACCTCGTCTACGGGAACTCAATACAACATGGTTTCTGTCATTTAGACCAATCTGGCAAGATTGCATCTTACCTGTTCTTCGCTGCCTGCTTTGCGGTGAAGAATGCGTGCTAGACATCTGTCTAACACTCCCATCAGTTGTGCCAACGGATATCGATACTCTGCTGGACCCGATAACGGCCCATGCTCTGTGTTGTCCCCAGAGGCTACCAATCCTGATGACGGCATTCATTGAGATCTCACAGACGCTTCCTGCTGCTGCTGCTGAGGTACGAGATGGATCAACAGGCACACAGGTAACAACGGACGCGAACATTGCTGCGGCATCCAATGCTGAGGGTGATGCTTCACATCTCTGTGTAGTTAACCTTCTAAACGAGGTGTTCCAAATGTCACCGACATCGGTAGACGATCTTTTGTCTACAGGAATAGATGATTTCATATTTACGCCAGACCCATACACTGACTTTGATTCGGCTCACAGTGTACTGGGGAAGCAATGAATTTGGCCTCCATATTTTCAAATCAAAAAGAAAACTTGGAACTCTTCCTAAAAATTGCACTTTTTTTTTCTCTCTATTTTTGAAAATACATGGCAATTCAATCTGCTTACAGTAGAACTATTCATATAGAACGGACTTCTTTGAATACTTTCAGGGACACATTGTCACCTTATTTTACTAACAATTTCATTTAGTACCATGTTATGAAATGGCTTTGATTTTTGAAAACTTGTCAACCATTTCGTCATATGTATATATTTCTGTTTATTCATTCATGTTGCATTTATTTCCAATGTATGCTTAGAATGAAAAAATGCTTAAAATGTACAGTACCTATTGCATTACATGTTTAGCAACAGTTTTAATAAAACTTCTTTTAATATGCTTTTAGAAATGTTTTTAGCAAAATGTGGTACTCAGTTTAATGTTTAGCATTTAATGTTTAGCATTTAGTACTATCGTTCATTCGAAAGTGGAGTGGGTGTTGTATTCCGCTTTAGGTGTCCGTATATAGGTTTTCCTGAAACATGTCCTTATATAGGCACAATTCGCATTGCCCTTATATAGGCATAAGATCCCAGTCCTTATTTAGGCATTGAGCCATGCTATCCAAATACAGGCATGGTCATCTACATCCGTCCACCCTAACGTCACAACGAGTTCTTAGAAACCAGACCCTTAAGCTCCTGGGAGTTCCCCTAGCACAGAATTATTGATTTCTCCAAGAACTCATTTATTATGCATGAACCACTATTCCTTAAGGGTTCATTCCTGGCGTCTTCCTCTGCCCGACTTCACATCAATGCTAACATTGCAAGGCACCTAACGGGTATAAATATACCTTCCCTTGCCCAAGCAAGTAGGAAGAGACCTCGACTTTAGAGGAGCCCGTGTCCCGGCCTGACGCACTGACAAGAGACGCTGTCATCCCTGCTCGCAGAGAATCCAGCTTCCAGTGTTCTGACTCCCTTTGCGGGGTGTTAGAGTTCGAGACCCGGAAAGAGATTCCCACCTCTCTCATTCTCACGGTATGGAGCTGACTAGAACCTAGAGGGACTCTTGGCATACTAGACTTGGCATACTAGACTATAGCATACCATACTATAGAATACATCACCTACTTCTTACCTTGCACCACACTTAGGTTAGGTACACTGGGGTAGAACTAGCTAGAGAAGCATCTTATGAGTACTCGCATTTTTAGCTAATGTTGTTTATGTATATGAATATATGTGTCATAGCTAAAAGATAATGCTAGCGCAGTATTATTTCTTTCTACTGCTTACGCTGTACATTATATATCTCGCATACTGTCTTACGATTGTAACAGCGCATATCTCTTACACGAGAAACAAGACTGTTCAATAAATCCTTTTATTGAAACGCCCGTCTATTCTTTCTGTGTAACTCTGAAGAAACTAAGCATGCACGATTAGCTGAGTGAAACTGTTATCTGTTGTTTCCACGATTCTGAGAGTGTTCCGATTCTAAAGGGAAACAAAGTTGTCATGTTTATGCGGATGCCAGAAACTACTCCCTTCTTGTTTACAAGGAGTTTCTAGTGGCCTCTGAGTTAGCTGGTACAAAGTAAATTAAGTTTAATGTACTCGATAGGGACATACTGACCTCAGTCCTACGTCAAACCTATAGGGTATATTATTCCAATGCGCAGAGCCTATTAGGGAAATAGGAACTACACTACAGGACAACAAAAAGATACAAGCCATTACTCAATGGGAATCTCCCTCCAGCATAAAGACCTTACAGAGTTTTCTATGCTTCGCTAATTTCTACCGGAGGTTTATAAAAGAATTCTCCAGGATCATACAACCCTTAACTCATCTGTTACGAAAAGGAGCAACCTTCGTCTGGAATGATTCGGCAGAACAGGCCTTTCAAACTTTGAAGAATTGCTTCACTCGAGCCCCCGTGTTGATACATCCAGATGCAGATCTTCTGTTTGTGGTAGAGACGGATGCATCACACTATGCTATTGGAGGCGTTTTGTCCCAGAGACATCCTGAAACGGGTCAAATACACCTGTGGCCTACTTTTCTAAGAAACTGACGTCCTCTGAGATTAACTACAGCATCACAGACAAAGAGCTTTTGGTCATAAAGCGAGTGTGTGAAGAGTGGAGACACCACTTATTGGGAGCTAACCACACAGTTGAAATATACACCGATCACCGTAACCTGCTGTTTTTGAAGATGACAAGAGCTGTGACCCCTCGACAACTCCGTTGGTCGCTTTTCTTCTCTGATTTTGACTTTGTAATAAAATACCGCCCAGGACCTCAAAATGGCAAAGCAGACATGCTCTCAAGGCCTAATCCTACTCTAGAACACAGTCAAGTCCCATTGGATGAACCCCCTGCCATACTACATAAGGCACTAAGTCAGAATAAAATCCCTTTGGGATATTTATATAGCATACCCATTCATCAAACAACCATTCTGACCAACCATTTATTCATCACACCATGGACAAGGAATCTAATATAGAAATGTTTATTCAGTATAAAATGCGCGCAATTCTAAAAACCATTAAAAAATATGTATACAATCAACAGCAATACCAAAACACAATTTACACAATCCTCATTTCATTATTATTATAAAAAACACTCTACACTAAGTCAATTTTAATACAGTAATCATAAATTATCATACATAATTCATATTCATCAACCACATTATAAAATCCACAAAAAACTTATTTATGTACACTTCATATAGGTTATAAAATCAACAGATATGACAAAATAAAACATTCATGAATATATCCCACATTTATATTAAAAAGGAGAACAAACAAGCGACGCGTTTCGGTGGTATAAGCAGGTAAATCACCTTCTTCAGGCTTTAAAGAGAAGATGCTCCTTTCTCCCCAAACATTTGTATCACAGTCTGGGCCTCAAGACACTCTTGATGGAGAAGAAATCTTTTCGCAGTCCAAACACGAGGACTGTTAGCTTCTCACCATGCCTTATGAGTTGGAATTACATAGGGGTCCCAATAATATATTCTTGGACTGCTGATGGCCAATCTTCATAAGAAATCTATATCCAACATACGGGGTGTATTCCTCCAGTTTAAAACTCAACATTAATCATAACCCCTTAGGGTTTAACCCTAATGGCAGCGACTTCAGGGATGTGGTTTTCAATTCTTTTTCCTTTATTGTTATGCATTCATAATTTCTGTGACAGAGTTCAAAGTCCGGGATTAAAAATCTCCGTTTGGAACTCTGGTTCTAGAACCAGAAAAAGGAAAAAGAATTGAAAACCACATCCCTGAAGTCGCTGCCATTAGGTTAAACCTAAGGGGTTATGATTAATGTTGATTTTTAAACTGGAGGAATACACCCGTATGTTGGATATAGATTTCTTATGAAGATTGGCCATCAGCAGTCCAAGAATATATTATTGGGACCCTATGTAATTCCAACTCATAAGGCATGGTGAGAAGCTAACAGCTCCTCGTGTTTGGACTACTGAAAGATTTCTTCTCCATCAAGAGTGTCTTGAGGCCCAGACTGTGATACAAATGTTTGGGGAGAAAAGGAGCATCTTCTCTTTAAAGCCTGAAGAAGGTGGTTTACCTGCTTATACCACCGAAACACGTCACTTGCTTGTTCTCCTTTTAATATACATGTGGGATATATTCATGAATGTTTTATTTTGTCATATCTGTTGATTTTATAACCTATATGAAGTGTACATAAATGAGTTTTTGTGGATTTTTAATGTGGTTGATGAATATGAATTATGTATGATAATTTATGATTACTGTATTAAAATTGACTTAGTGTAGAGTGTTTTTATAATAATAATGAAATGAGGATTGTGTAAATTGTGTTTTGGTATTGCTGTTGATTGTATACATATTTTTTAATGGTTTTAGAATTGCGCGCATTTTATACTGAATAAACATTTCTATATTAGATTCCTTGTCCATGGTGTGATGAATAAATGGTTGGTCAGAATGGTTGTTTGATGAATGGGTATGCTATATAAATATCCCAAAGGGATTTTATTCTGACTTAGTGTCTGGTTGGTGTCCTGTCCCTTTGGACGAGTTGGACCCCTCTCTTTGATTAAGAAATACTACATAAGGCTTCATTTCCCGATGAGATACCTGCCCTGACAGCTACGCAAACCTTTTTGGATGACGTGAGAAAGCAGACGGCTGGAATGGATCACCAGGTGTGGTTGCAAAAGGACCCTGAACACCGTTCAGCTGCAAACAACCTACTGTACCATGGTAAACGGATGTATATTCCGGAAGGTTTTTTACAACAACAAGCATTATGCTGGATCCATGATTCTGCACTGGGTGGGCATCCGGGGATCCAGAAAACCGTCCAAGCGATGAAGAGGCATTTTTGGTGGACGACACTACAAGCAGATACCACTAAATATGTTACAGAATGTGCCATCTGTACCCAAGGGAAGTCACGGCATCAACGACCTAGTGGATTGTTACAAACCATACCCATACCTCCTGTAGCTTGGCACACTCTTTCAATGGATTTTATAGTAGATATGCCTCCCAGTTTAGGCTACAATACCATCCTGGTAGTAATTGATCATCTAACCAAAATGGGGCACTTTATTGCTATGACAAAACTACCAACCTCCGTGGAATTGGGCCAAACGTTTTAGCAGCATATTGTGCGCTCTCATGGGATACCAGCGGTTATCATCACGGACAGAGGAACCCAATTTACCTCACGCTTTTGGAAAGCACTATGTGGTGTTATGAGAGTAGATGCCTGTCTTTCCACTAGCTACCATCCGCAGACAGACGGCAAGACTGAAAGACTAAACCAAACTCTGGAACAATACCTAAGATGCTTTACTCTACAACATGAAGAAGAATGACTTCGAATTCACAGCTTAGTAGTGAAGAATTTTCTTCATTCTTCACAGCAAAAACCAACTCCCTCCAACTCAAGCTAAGGACGGCAGCAATTAATTCTGCTACCCTAAAGAACACATAGGCTGTAACTCCTAAACAACTTGATCTACCTTTGCCCAAAAATAACTCTCATTGGTCTACCTTCAAACTTTACGATCTCAGTGACATCACCAAAACATTAGCAATTATCAAACCTAATAACCACTTCAATGACCCTGTCCCCTCAAACTGCCTACCCCACATCTATCATATCATCTCCCCTCTTTGGACCAAAATCATCAATGCCTCGTTAGCGCAAGGTCACATCCCGGATTGCCTAAAAATTGGTCAAGTCACCCCTATCCTAAAAAAACTGACAGCAAACACCTCTGACGCTAATAACTTCCGACCTATAACCAACATTCCCATGCTAGCCAAGGTCCTGGAAAAATGTGTTCAACAACAACTGAACCAACACATAATGGATTTCAAACTACTGAACGACTGCCAATCAGGTTTCAGACCCGGGCATAGCACAGAAACAGCGATTCTGCATATAGTAGGCGACGCCCTCCTCACTCTTGACCGTAATGAAACCTGCCTACTAGTCCTGCTCGACCTCTCTTCAGCGTTCGACACGGTCAATCACGACAAAATTCTAAGAAGACTGGAAAACAGGATGGGTTTATCCGGCACAGTCCTTCAGTGGTTCAAATCCTTTCTGGAAAACAGAACGCAATCGTTCATGGTGAATAAAAATCTTTCTCTCTCTTCACCCAACCTACTAGGAGTACCACAGGGCTCAACCCTATCCCCCGTGCTATTCAACCTTTATGTCGAACCACTAACCGAACTACTGCAGCAGGCGAATATCTCCTACCACATGTACGCGGACAGCACTCAACTTTACATCAAGATCACTTCCATTGAAGAGATAAAGATGATGAATCAAGCTCTCGAAAAGACCGTCCACTGGCTAATGACCAACTTCCTCAAGCTAAACTCGCAAAAAACTGAATTTCTCTTCATCTCCCCCCCTAAAAACTCTCTGGAGATAAAGGAATGGACCAAGATGATCACTGCTCTAAATTGCACGCCTATTCTGGTGGACTCCACCAAATCACTTGGAGTTACACTGGATAAGAATCTTAACATGCAAACACACATCAACCTGTTGGCTAAAAATGCCCGCTTTCACCTCAGCTATCTCAGAAAAATAAAACCATTCATCGAGAACTCTGACCTCAAAACTGCAGTTCAGGCTGTAGTCATCTCGAGGTTGGAGTACGGATGTACTACCCTTTCGGGGCATCCCAAAATCTCAACAGCCCCTTTAAAAGCCTGTCTCAATGCAGCAGCAAGACTCCTAACAGGATCTAGGAAATTTGACCACATATTGCCACACCTGAAGGCGCACAACTGGCTACCCTACGAAGCTAGAATCCACCTAAAGATGGCCTGCATCACTCATAAAGTTCTACACCACAATATCCCCCAGTACCTTTCCCAGAAACTTACTTTATCTGGAGGAAACAGACACTCTAGGAGCACCGACAATCTACTCCTGAAACCCTCTCGCTTCAGCAAGAAAAAGCTTCTGACAGAGCATTCTCCGGAGCGGCACCAAGAATATGGAACTCGCTACCTCCTTGCATCAGAAAAATCCCTCCTACACCAGTATTCAAAAGGGAAGCAAAATCATTCCTGATGAGCAAATTCCTCCCTTAATTCCGCACATGCCTCACTGTATGGGGCCCTACTATCACACCAGCTATTTCACTGACTTGCAAGGCACTGAACCAGTCTACTACTTCAAACTGGTTTTTACACTATCCCTTAATGACACCCTCGCCTCTATGACTTACTCATTCCCGAACTTGTTCCTACTGCTCTGAACAAATCATCTCTATTATCGCTTCTGCTACCTGCCGAACCTTGTTAAAAATGTTTTGATACTTTCTCTGCTCTGTTTTTGCAAAATGTTTTATACTTACTCTGCTTTGTTTTGTAAAGCGCTCTGATACCCTACTCTGGGTCTTGTTCGCAGTATAGAAATCTCTAAAAATAAAATAAATAAAATAAAATGGAGCACGCTCCTGTGGATGGCAGAATTCGCATACAATAATGCGGAGCACTCCACTCTGGGTTGTTCCCCTTTTTTTTTGCCTGACTAGATACCATCCTAATATGTTACCCTTTGAATGGCCTATTCAGTCTAGACATCCCACCATTCAAGATCATCATGCACATCTCAGAACAGTCTTGCAGGATGCCAAAACACAGTTAGGCAAGGCACAAGCACATGACAAACATTATGCAGATAAGAAACGCTCCCCAGAACCTTCTTATAGTGCGGGGGGATAAAGTATGGCTAGATACAAAACATCTACGACTGAAAGGTAACACTAGACTGAAACCTAAGTTCGTTGGTCCGTATCTTATTGACAGAATAATCAACCCTGTAGCTATGAGATTATCTCTCCCTTCTTCTTGGCACATCCATCCTGTTTTTCATGTCTCCTTATTACGGCCATGCCTCCCTCAGACTAGGCTACCCTTGAAAGCCCTGCCTCTGGACATTGATGGGGAAAAAGAATACGAGGTCAAGTGTATTCTCGATTCCAAACTTATTAGAGGGCAGGTAAATTACCTCATTGATTGGAAGGGATATGGACCTGAAGACTGGTCATGGGAGCCTAAATCTAACCTCAATTGCCCAGGGCTTCTTAGGCGGTTTCACCTTCGGTTTCCCTCTAAGCCTGGTAGACTGTCGGGGCACCGGTCATTGAGAGGGGGTTCTGTCACGATCATGCGTAGGTAGCAGGGTGAACCACATACATTATACTGGTATACATGCATAGGGATGGTTGGTGTGTGTGTGTGAGTTAAGAACTACTTCTCCCAGAACACCTGGTGGGAGGATCACATGGTAGCAGAGGTCATGAAACTACATAAGCACCGCCTGCAAGCAGCCCGGTGCTTGTCAATCATTTGATGTCAGCCTGCTAAAGATTCTGCTTGGATATCGCCGTGCTGGAGCATGCTAGGGGCTTGTTGGCTTCTGTGCTTCCTCGCCTCCCACTCCTCCCACTGTCATTATTCTTTCATTGAAGACACGCTGGAGCACGTTCGTGAGCCAGTGAGAGGCTCATACAATTTCCCTTTGAGTTTTCCTTTGAAGACGTGCTGAAGCGCGTTCGCAAGCCGTTGAGAGGCTCCTGCAACGTTCCTTTGAATTCCCCTGAAGACGCGCTGAAGCGCGTTCGAGAGCCAGTGAGAGGCTCGTCAGTCTGCCTCTGTTTATTCCTTCGAAGACGCGCTGGAGCGCGTTCAAGAACTGGAGAGAAACTCTTAAAAGCCTGCAATTATTTGTTGTTTAAGACGAGCTGGAGCGCGTTCGAGAGTTGGAGAGAAGCTCTTAAAGCCTGCAATTATTTGTTGTTTAAGATGCGCTGGAGCGAGTTCGAGAGCCGGTGAGAGGCTCGTTCAGCTTGCTTTTGTTTAGTTTCCTTTGAAGATGCGCTGGAGCGCGTATAAACAAAACTCACTAAAGTGCCATTAAGAACAGACGCTCCTTTTCCTTCTCGGCGGGTGCGCAGGAGCGTTACCCTCTACCTTCTGCAAAGAGAACACAGCTACTCAGCTAAGTACAATTGTTTCCATTTCAGTGGTGCAGATACTTAACAGACTAAGGGCCAGATGTACAACCCGTTTTTGCATGCGCAAACGGGTTTGCGAACCCGTTTGCGCATGCAAAAACATCATGGGCCTTGTACAAAGCCTATTTAGTGATTCGCAATTTATTTGTGACTCGCTAAATAGGTATTGCGACTCGCTATTTGGAAGGGGCGCTCCCTTCCAAATAGCGAGTCTCAAAACCATGTACTAATGTTTTGCGACTTGCAATTGCGGTCGCAAAACACTCGCAATTACCACCTACTTCAAGTAGGTGGTAATGCATTCGCAAATGGGAAGGGGTCCCCAGAGGACCCCTTCCCCTTTGCAAATGCATGCGAAAATATTTTTTAAGGGCAGTCAGTGGTCCAAGGGACCTCTGCCTGCCCTTAAAAAATGAGACGAAAACGTTTCATTTTTTAAAAAAATGCATCCCGTTTTCCCTTAAGGAAAACGGGCAGCATTTTTAAAAAAACTGCTTTATTTAAAAGCAGTCCCAGACATGGTGGTCTGCTGAGTCCAGCAGGCCACCATCCCTGGGAGGGCCTGTCATTCCCAATGGGCTCGCAAATTCCGAGAGGCTCATTAATAATAATGGGCCTCGCAATTTGAGACCCCATTGGGAATCGCAAACAGTGTTAAACACTCTGTTGTACATTTTATTTTGCGCCTCGCAATTAGTCGCAAATTGCGAGGCGCAAAATAAAATGGTTGTACATCTGGCCTTTAAGGTACTAGTACTGTGCTGTCAAGGGAATGAGCGCTTATTTATTTCTTTGGTTTATTTTGGGATTTTTTAATGTTTTTACATGAGGCTTATTGCGGCAATACCGAAGTAAGTGCTTACACTAGGCCTGGGCGGTGAACTTCGCTCCGTTCGCGGAGCTTGTGGAGTTTTCTGCTCTCCGCGGAGCTCGCGGAGTGCAGAAAACTCCGCTTCGCGATGTGCAGCAGAGTTTTTTCCCCGCTCGCGATCGAGAACAGTAAGTTTGCGATCGCGAACGGTAAGTTTGCGAGCGGGAGCTGCCGCTCGGGTAGAATTTCTACCCGAGTGGCAAGAATACCAGCACAAACTGCAGTTCGCACTGCACTCCGCCACTAGCAGAACTTCACTGAGTTTTTTTGTAACTTCGCGGAGTTCCGCATAGCAAAACTCTGCGAACTACGCCCAGACCTGGCTTACACATAACCCTTATTAAGTCTCACCCATATAATTACTGCAGATGTTACAAATGTGTTGTTCTTGTGTTTGCTACAGGGAACACGGGGCTAAACAGCTGGAGTAGAGAGAATAGGACTGCAACCTACAACTCCAAGCCACTTCCTCATCGTGTGTTTCCACTGCTGCATCTTTATTGTTTATTTTGTCCCTTTTTTCCCTTTTCCCCCAAATGGTGTTTCCTGTTTGAGTGTAAGATATGTACTCTCAGGACATTCCAAACAGGGGATAGGGTTAAGTAGCATCGTACATTGCTCCCGCTGTATCTGGCTCTTAAGGTTAGTGGTTTACCAGTCTGTGTCCTGACAAAAGCATCCCATTCTACAGCTGCATCTGAAGCTGTACCAGCATATTCTGTGAAGTATTGGCCTATAGCATCCTCTACGGATTTGCGAAAGTCTCTGGCTCGAATAGCCTGTATTTGTAGGCACTGATTCTTTAGAGCTTTGTATGTGCTATACCTCGCACAGACTGGAGTTGGAATAGTAAATTTTACTATTCCAACATCCAGCGCCCCCCCTCCGCAAGTCGTTGTTACGACTTGCGGGGTAATGGTATGCGTTGTTACAACGCGGTCGTTGTAACGACCACGTTGTAACAATATGCGGGGTAATGGTATGCGGGAAAAAGAGGCATATTAATTTATAAGACCACATAAAGCCATGTTATGTGGCCTTTCATGACCTTATAAATATGTGCTCCTTTCACACAGAGAACTACGTGAAAGGGGCGTTCCATGGGTGTTGCTGGGGTTGTTCCCAGCACCATCCACAGCTTTTGGACAGTGCGCCAGATTTACGAGAAATCGTAAGTCTGAGGCAGCGCCAAAAAGTTACACCTCCCCAGGAGAGGAGCAAGGGAGGCGCAATGAGGAGAAATATCTTTATTACTCCTTGTTTTTCCTCTTTCTATGTGTGCTGGCTCTTTTGATTGTTTTTGTGCAGGAAGGTTTCCCTTCCTGCCCAAAAATAATTGTCCTGCAACACAGGCACCCTTGCACCATGGTGCAAAGGTGCCTGCATTGGCGCATGGCAGCCCATTGGGCACCGATGCAGGGGAAAAGGACAGGAATTCGCTGTATCTAATAGTTACGGCGCATTCCTGCCCTTTTCTTTTGCCGTAGGGTAGCGCAGCAGCATGGCATGTCAAAAACCCATAAATGAGGCCCATAAACTTTTTCACTTTAGATTGATGCCAGGGGCCATAACTGTGCCCCATGAACACCAACCCACACTGGAGAGGCAGCATTAGAAAAGGGACAATGTCCCATTCCCAGCCCTCTCTATCCATAGCAAATCTCTGCTTGGGGATTGCACTGGGCAGGCAATTCTCAAGAGGGAATCCACTCCACTAGGTACCAGATATGTTTTGTCACATGAGGAGCAGTTAACCTGGGCGCGGGCCCCTGCTTCCTGCAATCCCCAGATAAATCAGTCTTTCTGTCCCCCTTAGGACAGATATGAGGTATTTATTTTCTGCAATCCACCAACCTGCTGGTGCAGAAAAGACACAAGGCACCAGAGACCTGTTGCATTTACTGTTTTGGTGGGGGGGTGGCCCCCGGACACCACAGGCTTTCTGCCCATTGGGAGATGAATAGGGGTGTTTACCTCCAATATGGGGGTCAGAAAGTTCACAATGAGCCAGGAAATCTTTCAGTGTATTGTTTTGGAGGGAGTGGCACTGTGGGCATGGGCCTGCGCTCCCCCTCCCTTGGCCTTACTTCTTTGTACCACCCCTGGGGAGCAGACAGGGAGAGTTTACCCTCAATATGCTCTACTGCCACCAAGGGAAACCTACTAAAATGAAAACTAGGAATTTCTGATACCTAAATACTTAGAGGAGTCCAGGGTGGCATGTTCTTTGTGGACCACTGTATGCATCTCCTCTCTCGCCACTCCACTCTAAGCTATTCCACTGTATGCCACTCCACTCCACTCTATGTCCCTCCACTGTATGCCACTCCACTATACGCTATTCAACTCTACTTCACGCCACTCCACGCCACTCCACTCCACTCTTCACCACTCCTGTGTATGCTATTCAACTGTATGCCACTCCATTCTTCTCCACTACACTCTACAACACCCCACTGTATGCTACTCCACTCTGTGCATTTCTAGTGTACCCTACTCTACTCTACGCCACTACACTGTACACCACTCCACTAAACGCTATTCCATCTTGATTCTAGTGATAGATAGAAATCCTTATCCTAGCCTTTACATAGTTATGCACAGAGGGCAGCAGAAAACATTAACAGAATTAGGGTGCAGTAGAAACCATGGATCAAAGATTGGGTTACACTTTGCATCCAGAATTAGAGCATGTGGACCACCCACCTTTGATTTATTTGTCACATTTACTTCATCATCATAATCATAATAAGTGTGATCATAATATATATAATCCCTGCACAAGTTATTTATATTTTCAAAATGTCTTTCAATTTGACCCACATTTGAATTTATTTCGTAATCATGGCAAAAGGACTTCAAGTCCATTTCACCCTTCAGGTTTAAAAAAGCCACAAAATACATCCTCATGCGTGATATCTTACACCACCATGAGATTGTTTTACTTGATCTTTTTGCCTCCCCGTCTCCATAGTCGAGGAGTTATATTTAGTGATAGCCTCTAAATTACCAATGTGGCTACATTTTTAAAAGAGGTTGACATTGCTTTCAAAATTCAGTTGAACACAGAAGTGTCTAGAAATTCACAGATGTTAATTTTGAAAGTTTCCTTCTCTGATTCATTATTATTGGCTCCACACTCAATAGTCTCTTGACTACTCATTTTGTGTTTACACTGTACACCACTACATTCTACACCACTCCACTCTACGACACTACACTCTACGACACTACACTCTACGATATTCCACTGTGTGACATTCCGCTCTCACCAAACTCAGCTTTACGCTATTGCTCTCTACGTCACTACACTGTATGCCAGTAAAATCAATGTTATTCCACTCTACACCACTCCACTCTATGCCACTCCACTCAAAGCCACTCCAGTCTACTCTATTGCACTGTACGCCACTACACTGTACCTCATTCCACTCTATGCCACTCCGCTGTAACCTACTCCACTGTATGCCACTCCTATATATGCTATTCCACTCTACGCTGCTCCACTCTACGCCACTCCAATCTACGCTATTTGACTAACCACTACACTGTACCTCACTCCACTTTATGCCAGTCCATTGTACACCACTCAACTCTACCCCACTCCACTCTGCTCTAGGCTACTCTACTTTACACCACTCTAATCTACGCTTTGAAAGGGTGCTTTTCTGGAATTGGCCACTTGGTCTTGGGAGAACGAAATACAAAGAGCTCACAGATTCCCATTCATCAAAACCCTTGATTTTTAAATGAGGGGTCCAAACCTAGAGCCATACTTGTTTGCTTTGGGAACTTTCTTCTCCACAAAGCAATACTTAAAGCTGCATGTCCAGATCAGAAACAAACTTTTAATTACGGCTCTTTTTTTGTGAGACCTGATTTTTGCCACACTGCGGTGGAAAGAAGATAGAGATTACAACAAATGATACACCCCTTCCAGAACAAGGGGTGCCAGGTGTTTTTATTGAACCCTGCTAAATTGAAAGTCATAATCCAGGACAAAACCCACTATTTCTCATCAAAAAAGTTAACAAATTCCTTGAGTCTCAGTCAATAACTGTGATAAGTGCGGGCCTTTGGATCAGGGAGTTGGTTAATGCGCTTAGTCTGGATGGTCCCTATCTCCCTATAGGGGTGGGTGATCTATATAGGAATACGAACATGACAGGTGTAATACTATTATGTTGGGTTTGTTTGTTGCATGATTTTGAGGTTGTGGGGGTTTTTCCTTTTTTCTTTTCTTCTTTTGATTAATGATTAATCGGTGGTGGGCGAGGGCTGGGGGTGCGGCACTGTTCATCTTTAATGGACCAAGTTTGCCTGTAGGCCTCAAGTGGGTGGTGGAATGGGGTGGATAGAGAGGGAGTGGTTGGGGTGGAGGGAGGAAGGGAAGGTGCACCAACCCAGATTGGAATGGGTTGAAGGCTTTCCACATTGGTGTGTCATTCAGGTGTTTTGAAGATGCCCTTTTTCCGGGCTTAGTGAAGTAAGTGACTGTGGCTGAATAATTAATGTTAGGATGGCAAATATGAATCACAGATACCGGGTTGTTAGAGGGTGCTGAGCAGAGAGTCCTGCACAGGTGAAATCTCAAAGTGTATGAATTTACAATGGCGATATGGAAGGGAGTATAGCATAGTTACACTCAATATTTGTGGTTTAAACGACAGAGCTAAGAGATGTAGGGTGGCTTCAGTTTTTAAGATGTGGAAATCTGATATCATCTGCCTCCAAGAGACTCATATTCCCTGGTATAAACGGAGTGTTTTTGATGACATTGGATTGGACTTGCTGGGTTGTACACAACAGGGGCAAACATCTAGAGGGGCTGCTATTCTAGCGACAAAATCCTGTTGTACAGTACTCCGGAAATCATCGGATAAGATGGATAGGTGGGTTATTTTAGATTGTAAGGTTGGGGAAGGGCATTTTACACTGTGTTCAATTTATGGAGCAAACACAGATGAGGTCGATATGCTAGATTTTTTTATGTTGAATTGTCAAACTGCCCGAACCCACTGATAATCTGTGGAGATTTTAATATTCATCTAGGGGTTGACAATAGGCTGGATGCGGGTCAAATATATGAAGGGAGGAAGCCCCTCCTCTTTAATTCTCTTTTCTGCTTCGTGAATAATCATGGCTTGGATGATATTTGGGGGAAATGCATGACCCCAGACATAGATTATACCTTTTTCTCATGCTCGCACAACAAATTGGTTTGCTTGGATTTTTGTTTCACCTCCAGGGCACATAGTAATCAAATTACAATCGAGAGTTATCCTAAGATCCTATCGGACCACAACCCTTTGGCTATAGAGGTTCCCATTGAAGGGGTTTATAAACAGAGAGCTAAATGGATGTTTGATAAAAAGCTCTTATGTAATAAGGAGTATATAGACCATATGCAAAAATGGACTGTTCAATTCTTTTTAGATCAATAGGGGATCGGCCAAGGGGACAGTGGTCTGGGATTCATTAAACGCTGGGACCAGGGAGAAACTTTAAGCTACACGTTATACCAAGAAAAGACGAAACGTAGGGAGATTCAGATTCTATTTAATGATCTCTCAGGTCTAGAGGGACTTCAGGTCCAAGCGATTTCTCATAGACTGAGCAATGACGAGGTTCAGAAGCAAATAGCAGCTGTAAGATCTAAAATTAGGCAGTATTTTAGTAAGGAGGTTGCCGCCAAGTTTCATTCACAGAAAATGGAGTGTTATGAATATGGAGAGAATGTGGGCCGTCTTCTGGCTCTTTGGACCCGGCAAAGGGAGGTGTTAATAGCAATAGAGGCAATAGAAGGTAAGCAGGGATCTAAGCATGTTTTATCCAGTGAAAGTTTTGAAATCTTTAGGGATTTTTATGAGAAACATTATACTCAGGAAGGTGGGTTCCTGGGGAGAGGTTGTAAAGAGGCCTTGCAATCAATCGACAAGGCCAAACTTAGATAAGCGAATTGGAGCAACCAATCTCTGGAGATTAAATCATAGTTGCAATTAGCTCATTAGCTGTTGGGAAGGCAACAGGGCCAGACAATATCCCACTGGAACTGTACAAGGCACGGTATACAGAACTTGCAGAAGACATGTTGTTGACTTTTCAGAAAGCACAGGCAGGGGAGAAACCAGCTTCATGGAGGGCAATGCACAGGGTCATATTTAAGGAAAAAACATAAACCCCCATTGAATCCAGGGTCCTATAGACCGATAACATTAATTAACTGTGACGCCAAAATATATTAAAAAATCCCGGCAAATCAGCTAGGTAGTGTTATTTCCTTGCTAGTGTCCCAGAGACAACACGGGTTTATCCCGGGCCACGGGACAGACGATCGATCATATTAAAATAGTAATTACTCTATTAGATATTGTCAAAAATACCGGGGAAAATATGGGTCTGATTTTATTAGACAACGAAAAGGCATTTGATCGGGTGTCATGGACCGTTCGGTGGGAAATATTAGTGAGATATGGATTTGGCCCAGGATTTGTTGGAGTGATTAAATCACTATATGCTGCCCCTCGGGCCAAGTTACAAATTATGGAGCTAGTGGTCGAAGAGCCAGGTCTTGATTAGTCTCCTGAAGGTCTGAGGGTCTTCCGTCTGCCGAAGGTGGAGAGGGAGGGAGTTCCATGTCTTGGCGGCACGGTAGGAGAAGGACCTGCCTCCGGAGGCGGTCCTGTGGATGCGTGGGACGGCAGCCAGGGAGAGGTCGGCGGAGCGGAGTCTCCTGTTGGGTGCGTAGAATGATAGTCGGTTGTTGAGGTATGCTGGGCCGGTGTTGTGGAGTGCCTTGTGTGCGTGGATGAGGATCTTGAAGGTGATTCTTTTGTCGACGGGGAGCCAGTGTAGGTTTCTCAGGTGGGGGGTGATGTGGGCTCGGCGGGGGATGTCGAGGATTAGGCGTGCAGAGGCGTTCTGGATTCTTTGGAGTCTGCTGAGGAGTTTGGCAGGGGCTCCGGCGTAGAGTGCATTGCCGTAGTCGAGCCTGCTGCTGATGAGGGCGTGTGTGACGGTCTTTCGTGTGTCGGTAGGGATCCATCTGTAGATCTTGCGGAGCATGCGGAGGGTGTAGAAGCAGGTTGAGGAGACAGCGTTGATCTGGTTGGTCATGGAGAGTTTCGAGTCGAGGATGACTCCCAGGTTGCGTGCGTGGTTGGTAGGTGTAGGGGCGGCGCCCAGGGAGGTGGGCCACCAGGAGTCGTCCCAGGCTGAGGGGTTGGGTCCGAGGATGAGGATCTCTGTCTTGTCTGTGTTGAGTTTGAGCCGGCTTTCTTCCATCCAGTCGGCGACCGCCTTCATGCCGCGGTGGAGGTTGGCTTTGGCGGTGCGGGGTTCGTTGGTGAGGGAGAGGATCAGCTGGGTGTCGTCGGCGTAGGAAATAATGTTGAGGTCGTGGAGTCTGGCGATGCGTGCGGCGGGGCCATGTAGACGTTGAAGAGCGTCGGGCTGAGGGATGATCCTTGTGGGACACCGCAGATCGTCTTGGTGACTCCCGGAGCGGAACGGGGAGGCGCACTCTTTGGGTTCTGTCAGAGAGGAAGGAGGTGATCCAGTCCAGGGCCTTGTCGCGGATCCCTGCGTCGAAGAGGCGTGTGCGCAGTGTGTGATGGCAGATGGTGTCGAAGGCCGCGGAGAGGTCGAGGAGGAAGAGGGCCGCCGTCTCCCCATTGTCGAGCAGGAGTCTGATGTCGTCTGTGGCGGCGATGAGGGCGGTCTCGGTGCTGTGGTTCTTGCGGAAGCCTGATTGGGAGGGGTCGAGGATGTTGTTGTCTTCCAGGTAGCGTGTGAGCTGGGTGTTGATGATCTTTTCGATGACCTTAGCTGGGAACGGAAGAAGGGAGATGGGCCGGAAGTTCTTAAGGTCGCTCGGGTCCGCCTTGGGTTTCTTTAGTAGGGCGTTGATCTCGGCGTGTTTCCAGCTCTCAGGGAAGGTCGCGGTCTTGAAAGAGAGGTTGATGATGTTGCATAGGTGGGGTGCGATGGAGCTGTCGGCCTTGTTGATGATGTGGTGGGGGAGGGGGTCGGACGGGGCGCTTGAGTGGATGGAGCTCATTGTTTTGCTGGTGTCTTCGGTGGTTATGCTGGTCCAGACGGTGAAGTGGTCATGGTTGGAAGGTATCGGTGGGGCCGGGGTGGTGAGGTTGGCTGGGTCCATCTGTGGATTGAAGCTGTCGTGAATGTCTGTAATCTTGCGGTGGAAGAAGGCAGCGAGGGCGTCGCACAGGGCTTGTGATGGGGGTATGTCGTTGGTGCAGGAGCTGGGGTTTGAGAGTTCCTTTACGACGTTGAAGAGCTCCTTGCTATTGTGTGCGTTGTTGTCTAGGCGGTTCTTGAAGGCGGCTTTCTTGGTGGTCCTGATGAGGTGGTGGTAATTGCGGATGGCGTCTTTGAGGGCAGCGTGGCTGTCGGGTGTATTCTCCTTGTGCCAGGTGTTTTCCAGTCTCCGGCAGGTGCGTTTGGAGGCTAGGAGCTCTGGGGTGAACCAGCTGGCTCTCTGACTGGTATCTCTGGAGGCGGGTTGTCTTGTTGGGGCTAAGGCGTTGGCGCAGTCTTCCATCCAGAGTCTGAGGGTGCGGGCCCCTTCCTCTGGGTTGGTGGGGTTGGTCGGGGGTTGAGTGCGAGGTGTGTTTGCAGTAGTTCCTTGGTGATTTTGCTCCAGTGACGTCCCGGGATCTGTAGGGTGCGGTGGTGTGAGACGGGTTTCTGGAAGGTGAAGTGGACGCAGCGGTGGTCGGTCCAGGTGAGTTCGGAGGTGTGGCTGAAGACAACGTGGGGACTTCAAAAAGCTTTATTTCGACAATATTGTCATAAAAGCGAGAACAACACAATATACATAATTTGACTAATGGCTTGATCTACAAGTCAATATAAACAGTGATAGAAACAAACAAAATTAATCATTACATCTTAAAGGATTTAAAAGTGGACAATTTCATCAATGGTATCGCCACAGAATTCATATATCATACACCATACAATACAAGCGCGATTTATAATGTAGTAATATACCACAGCTCGGGGGGCACAGTCCTCAAAACGCATGATTATCCAATTAAAAGATAATCTATACAATGTATCAAGTCAATACAGTCAACATTTCATAAAACTCCATACATAAAACTAATAAAAAGTTAAAAAGTTATTAGACAGGATTAAAATACAAGTAATAAAAGTTTACACAGTGAGGTTCAATAACAACATACAAAGATCAAATCGATGCTTCAGCGGAGGGAAAACCTGATAGCAAAGGTGCTAGATTATTCTCATTTGGTGCAATTTTTGATCTGATGCACCAAGCCCACTTTAGATAATTGGCTAGGGGGATAGCATAACGAAGCGAGGGATCAGTCCTCAGAATTCTTAAGGCTTCACTGCTTTGCCTGGTGCCCAAGTTCTTACACGTAGGCACTAGCCAAATCTTACGTGGGGTAGCGTGGGGGGGCATACAAAGAGAACATGTTGGTATGTTTCTACGTGATCAGCACAGTATGGGCACTTGTTATCTCCCGCTTCTGCCCAATTTGCCGTGAAGGTATTTATAGGCAAGGTACCGACTCAGAATTGGAAGTAGAGTTTACGGTCAAGGGGCTTGGAGATGGTATCTCAGTATGGTTCAAAATGGGGGTGGGGTTTAACAAACAGAAACCTCCCTGTCAGCGTTGAACTGTCACTCAATCTACTACAGTTCTGCCCCACCATGTCCCAGTATTTATTCTTCAATACAGCTTTAGGTATAGAAAGTAAGTTAGCCGGATTCTCCCACATATTTTCCAGGCCCATTAGAGACAATGTCCCCTTGATATCTCTAAGCCAGCTTATTTTATGGTAGCAATCGGCATCTAGAACATCCCTTAGTCCACTTGCATAGGTTGTTAGCTCGGGTATGACCCAGATTCTACGCCAATATAGTAAGGGGCGAAGCCTCATCATGTCTGACTCTTCCCAAGGATCGTGGAGGATGGGGTGTACCGAATATAGCCCTGTATTATTGGTCATGTATTTTGCTGAATATTGGAATATTCATCACAGGAAGCACACACATGCTCAGACCAGACGAATCCCCGTCAATATATGAGCTGATTTTTGGAGAAGAGGCTAAAGGCTATCTGATCAAAAACATCAAACCCAGCTATTATAAGAAAACAAAACTCAAAGTTTTGCAAGGTGCATGTAGATTGTGGCAGCATCTTAAAAAGAAAATGAAAATCCCCAAATATAATTATTATACACCTCTTTTGGGGACATCTTCATTACCATTTCAAGATCTGGTGGTTAGGAGCTGGAAACGGAGAGGGATTTTAAAATTTGGGGGGAATTTAGACAAAATATAGAGTTAGAAATGTCGACTTACACAAATATTGAGTTGTAAATATTATGACAGAAATATCGACAGCAAGAATATCGTGGTCAAGAATATCAATTTTAAGGTAAGAAATATTGTTTTTTTGTGTTTGATAGACTTTATTAAGTGAGTCAAATTACATAAGAATTGGTCATAAACAATAGGTATCCATAATACAATATAACGCATGCAGACAAAGATTGCAAAGTAGAAAGTCGTTTACATTTTAGGAATAATAAAGGATAAGGGGGAAAGGAGAAGAAGGGGGGAGGGAAATGAGGAAAAGATATTACAATACTAAATTGAAGATCATGAGAGTAAAATTATCAACATGTCAACCTTAAAACAATTGAATATACATATTGTAAAACTTAAACTAGAACTGATCATGACTCATGTTAACGTATCTTATCTTATCTTATACAAGAGGCAAGTAAAGTATTAGCACAATAGGAAATGCAAAGAAAAAACAAGAAGGAATAATAAATGTAAAGAAATATCTATGGAGGATAAAAATTTTCAGCATATGTACGAGTAACCTGAAGTGAGCATTTAGATAAATAATTAGATAAAGATAACCAAAATAGATCTCTATTTACAATATGTTGAACAGAAGACGCAAAAGCAATATCTAATCTATGATAGTGACAAACGTTATTCCACCAGGCTTTCACAGAAAGTTTTGATGAGCATTTCCAATTAAGTGTAATTTGTTGGAAGACTAAAGCCAACATCAAATCAAATAAACCCCTATCATGTAAGGACAATCCCAAGGACTCCGATAAACTTCCAATGAAAAGGACGGTGTTAGATAATGGAATGTGAAGATTGAAAATGACAGAGAGATGCCTCCAGACATTGTTCCAAAAGGAAACAACAGCGGGGCAGAGGAAGAGAAGGTGCATCAGATCAGCTGAGGGGGATTGGCAAGACCAACAAATGCCATCACCGGAGTGAGTAAATTTAGCTATAGATAGAGGGGTATAGTATAACCTATGATATAAGAAGAACAGAGATTGAGTAGTAGATGCAGACCTAGAAATCTTCAGAGATCTGCCCCAGAGGCTGTTCCAAAAATCTATGCTCCAAAGACAGCCCAAATCCGCCTCCCAAGCAGCCTCAACCTTAGACTTTGGACGAATTGAATTAGGGGAGAGAAGAGTTTTATAGAGAAGGGAGGCCCTGGGACAAGCACGCAAAAGAGTGAGAACAGGATCTTCCACGGAAGTGGGTATATTGGAAGGTAAAGAGTAGAAAACATCTAAGATGATTGCCATCAAGACAGAAAATTTGCGCAAAAAGAACGGGGGCAATTAAAGGTAGTTTGAAACTGGGGGAAGGAACATGGGGAAAGCCCGTAAAACAAATCTTGAACCCATATAATTCCCCTTTCTCTCCAAGACCTCCAAAACAGTGGTTTGTTATTAAGAGTAATAAGGCGATTATACCAAAGAGGAGATTGAAGAAAGGAAGTTCTAGAAGTAATCTCCGAATGGAGGTGGGGTTTTAGTAAGGAACAAGTGTGCTTAAATAATGGAAGAGATAAAGTCCTAACCTTGGACGAAAAGAAAGAATTTCCTTGAAAGAAAAGGGCGTGAGCAATGAACGTTCAATGGAAAGCCATAACGGTGTAGAAGAAGGGAGTTCAGTAGACAGCCATTTAGAAGCTAGTCGAAGACAACAGGCCTTATGGTAAACACGAAAATCAGGAAAATGTACTCCTCCTAGAGTTTTGGTCTTACGGAGAAGCGATAAGGAGATTCTAGATTTTTTATTTTTCCATAAAAATTGAGAAAGCAAAGAGTCAATTTTGTTAAAATATATAATGGGGATGTGAATGGGTATCATAGAGAGAGTATATAATAGAATAGGGGTGATCATCATTTTAATTGAATCCAGCCGTCCCCACCAGGAGAGAAAAAGAGGGTTCCAAGATAAAAGGAGTTTAGAGATACGATCAGTCACCTCCTTCATATTGATTTTTACTGAATCTAGTATAGAATTATTAAACCAAATGCCAAGATATTTTATTTTGGAACTATTCCATCTAAAACCAGTTGCATCAAAATGATGCTTAAAACAAAATTTAGTGAGAGGAAGGATCTCTGTCTTATCAGAATTTATCTTATAGCCAGAGATAAGAGAAAAGTCATGGATTTCTTGCAAAAGGGGAGTAATAGAGGATTCGGGATGGGAAATGAAAAGTAAAATATCATCAGCGTAAGCTGACAACTTTAAGTGTTGGTCACCATACTCAAAGCCGGAAATTGATGTGTTCTGACGAATATGTGACAAAAAAGGTTCAAGTGCTAGAATAAAAAGGAGAGGTGAAAGAGGGCAACCCTGACGTACTCCGCGATGCAAGTTGAAGGAGTTTGAGACGAGTCCATTCACTATTACAGATGCTTTAGGAGCTGAATATAGTAAAGATATAAGGGATATAAATTTAGGACCGAAACCATGCCACTGAAGGGCTTTAAATAAAAAGGACCAATTGACTCTATCAAATGCTTTCTCTGCATCAATGGAAACAGCAGCGAGGGGATAGGAAAGAGATGGGGCTTTGTTTAAAACATTAAAAGATAAACGGGAATTATCAGATGTTAGTCTCCCTTTGACGAAACCACATTGTTCTAAACCTATAAGTTTAGGAAGAAGATGATCAAGGCGGATTGCAAGTAATTTAGCAAAGATCTTATAATCAACGTTTACCAGGGAAATAGGACAATAGTTTTTACAGTGCTTGGGATCTCGACCATCCTTGTGAATTAAACAGATTGAAGCATCTAGGAAAGAGCCTTGTGCAACACCAGTTTTTTGAAAGAACTGGTTGAGTTGTAAAAGTTTGGGAACAAGAAGATGAGAAAAATGAAGAAAAAATTCTACCGTAAAGCCGTCAGGGCCTGGAGTTTTATTTTTCTTAAGTGAATTTAAGGAATGGGAAATATCATGAATAGACAAATCTGATTCTAATAAACTAAAATCGAGGTCGGCATGAGGAGAAGTAGAAACGTTATTGAGATATGCATCTATGGAAGAAGATGACGGGTTAGATTCCGGGGTGTATAAGGTCTTGTAAAATTCTGTGAATTCATTTAGTATATCCTGATCTTTAGAGAGGGTAAGTCCATCTGAAGATTGAATGGATTCAATCAGAACACGTTCCTTCCGTGTTTTAAGATAGTTTGCCAGGAGTTTGCCAGATTTGTTACGACCGCCATAATATCGAGCAGAAGATCGAAGGAGAAACGAAGAGGCATTATCATTAGTTATTTTATTAAAATCTAGTTTAGCACGAACTAACTCTTGTAGGGAAGACTCCGAAGAAGATGTATAAAAAAGGTGTTCAAGACGTTTAATATTAGCAAGCAAGAGTTTCTCCTTATTGAGAAAGAACTTCTTCCTCTTGGCAACAAAGTCTATAATAAAACCACGGGCAGTAGCCTTAAAAGTGTCCCATAAAAGTGACGGAGAAATATCAGGGGAAGAATTTAAAAGGAAGAATTCTTCTGTGAAGGAAGTAAAGGAAGAGGAGAACTTTGGATCCTGTAAAAGGGAATTGTTAAAGCGCCATCTAGACGACCTGGGGCCCGATCGAAGCAGATCAAAAACAGCAACAACTGGGGCATGATCAGAGATGACAATAGGCTCAATAGAAGAGGAAATAAGATTCTGAGATAGGGCAGGGGAAAGAAAAATGTAGTCTAATCGTGATAGAGTGCCATGAGGTGGGGAGAAAAAGGAGAATTCAGAACTGTCGGGATTACAGATTCTCCAGGCATCAATCAGATGGGTCTGAGCTATTGTAGAGTGAAACTGTTTATGTGTTTTGTGTGGTGTGAATCGGACCTGGGATTGTCGGTCAACAAAAGGGTCCATAACTTGATTGCAGTCTCCTCCTAGAATAAAGAATTCATCTTTGTGCTGGATACATTTTTCTGTGATGCTAGGCCAGAAGGAAGGATCTGGCAGAGTGGGACCATAAACATTAAAAACAGTAAGAGGGATATTATCAATAAGTAACTGAGCTAATAACCATCTACCATCAGAGTCAGTCTCTTTAGAAATAACAGAGCATTTTATACGTTTATGCACTAAAATAATTACTCCATTCTTCTTCGTAGTTGTAGGGGATACCAAGAATAAACCCACCCATTGCTTTTTAAGTTTCAAAGCCTCTAATTCTGACAGGTGGGTTTCTTGCAATAAAACTATATCGGGATTATAGGTAGCTAAATGGGAAATTATTCTTTGCCTCTTTATGGGGTTAATAAAACCTTTAACATTCCATGAGATGACTTTGAATTTTAAAGAATTGGATCAATATTATAAGCACAGGATCAACAATAATGCAAGAGAAAAAGACGATAATAACGAGAATGAAATTAAAAAGGGAGGAGGATGAGAGGAATAAAAAAGGGAAGAAGGAAAGAGCAAAGAGGAATAAGAAGGATATTCCAAGAAGACAGTACATGTTAATCATTGAAGAGGAGAAGAATTATGATGACAAAAATACAAAAGGAAGGGGGATTAACGACTGTAATACGTACCTTTCGGGGAGGGAATAATGAGAGTACAAGGGGTAGCAGGGCACAAATGAAGACGCCGTACCCAAACAGGAGGAACGGAACGCAACAGGGAGATGTATATGACGAGCAGGAGATGGAAACACAAGGTAATATGAAAGACACTTCTGTGAGACGAAAAATGAGAAAAAAGAAAAAAGAGATAACTATGTTAAAGAACAAATATCAACAGACATACTAGACATCCAGTAAAGAACCTGTAAGGAAAAAATTAGCATGTGAAATGACGAAGAGTAAGCATGTTACAGTAAGAAGAAAAGTCATGGCAACGAAATTGTAGAGGAAGAAGGACCAGCAGTATCCATTGACGACGCAGAGTGAGACTGAATATATTTCCACAAGTTCACCGGATCTTCATATTTCGAAGTCTTGTTTTGAAAAGTAACTTTAAATAAGCAGGGATGGAATAAACCATATCTTGCTCCCATGGTGCGTAAAGCGGTCCGAAGATCCAGAAATTCCTTCCGACGCTTGGCAGTCGCTGAAGAGACGTCTTGGGAGATGAAAATCTTCGAACCTGACCATGATAATTGTTTTTTGGCCTTAGTAGCGGTTAATACTTGCAGAAGGTCTGTAAATTTCAAAAAAAGGAAAATCACTCCCCTTGGCTTGGAAGGAGCTGAAGAAGAAGTTAGACGTGGACCCAGCCTGTGAGCACGCTGAATACTCAAAGACGTAGATGGAGGGAGATCCAGAAGTTTTGGGAGAAAATTTGTGAAGAAGGTCACGGGGTCATCACCCTCCACGCCCTCCGGAAGACCATATAAACGCAAATTGTTGCGTCTATTCCTGTTTTCAAGGTCCTCAGCCGACCTCTTCAACTGAATGACCTCCTTCTCTAAGATAGCAACCTTGGTAGACATATCATGTAGCTCTCCAACTTGTTGTTCAACTATTGAGATGCGGGAATCCATGGAATTCCATTTAGCATCCAAGACTTGTAAACGAGTATTTGTTTCTTCAACAAATGGACGCAGGGCGCGAATTTTGTCGAGCACAATGTCCAGGGAAACAGGAGAGCTAGGTTTCGGTGGAGAAGGAGGATCTTGCTTAAGACGTTTGGAGGTAGAGGGTGGAGCTTTAATTAAAGCAGTAGGCGAAGTTACCTGCCTAGAGGAATTAGAGTGCGCCATCGCGTCAGGAGTGTGTGAAGAAGAAATAGCGTGAGTCGGGCAGGATCCAGTAGCGCCAGAAGGAGCCTTCCTATTTGTAAAAAGTAAGGTCTTGCTTCTTCCCATATGAACTAGTATAGAAGGGTCCAGAGGGAATATACCAGCATAAAAGTAGAAACACACCAGTAAAGTAAAAGTCACTAAGGTGAAATGTCAACAAAAGTATGAAGAAGAATATCGTTGAAAACGCTGCTCATAGGAAGGATGTCCAGACAGTACTTCACAAAACGTAAAGCCAGCCAAAGTAATCAGGAATACGCAATTTGCACCATGCCATAAGTATATAAAGTCATTGAATGAAAAGGAACATGCTGTGAGGTTCTCCCCTCAAAAAGAAAGGTTGAAAAAGAGAAGCAGTTCCTCAAAAGACAAAATGGCGGCTGGAGAGTGAGGAGATTAACCATCGGAGAAAAATGACGAAAGAAGGCATGAAAAAGTTTAAAAAACATCACCATGCATGTAGAGGGTCTTCCGATGATAGGAAATCACTGTTTCCTGTTCAGACGAAGGCTGAAACCGCCGAAATCATCTCGGCGTCTCCCGTCGCGGACCGGAGCTCCGATTCAGGCGGCCATCTTGTTTTTGCGCCGTGCGCGCGCCTCTCAGAAATATTGTTTTTTAAAAATATAAAAGTCATTAATATCGTTTGCAAAATATAGTTGTTTAAAATAGCGATTTTTTAATTAGTGTTATGTATTTTAGTATATATTTTAAATGCATGTGATGTATTTTTTTGTATAAGTATTGTTTATGTTTTTTAATATATGTGTTACATTTTTAGTAGTTATCAATTTTATTTTAATAAAGTTTGCGTTTTTTAGTTCCGTAGTGGGTTGTGGGTTTATAGTGGAATAGGTAATTGAGATTTTATAGTGTTAATTGTGGGAAGTAATGCATTATTAATTAATTATTAACTGGTTGTTCATTATTATTTAATTAATTAGTAATTAATGAAGGCAATTGTGTAATTTAGGTGCGGTTTGTAGGGTTTATAGGAGTAATAGGTGGGAAGTAATTTATTTTTAATTCATTAATAATTAGGGCCCAATTCCGATATGAGCAGGAAGGACTCCAACCGTCGGTCGGAGCCCTCCTGCCCGCATCGTACTCTGCTGATTGGATTCCCTTTCGACCTAGCCATTCCGATGGGCTCAGTCAGAGGGGAATCCAATTCGGTTTACCAAATGGCTTCTGATGGGCTCGGAGAGCCCGTCCGCCATCCAGGAACCCTGCAGTAATCCCCCACCCAGCTCTTTCCTGCCATGGGATTACAATGGCAGTTTCCCACTGCCTTTTTGTGCCGGCCTTTGCGGCACAGAAAAGCATTGGGAAACAGCTTTGGGTGCTCCCAGCAGGGCCCCCATGTGTGCATGGCCTCCGAATGGCAGCATCCCTGTTGATCCCTGCTCCCGGTGGCAGGCACCTTGAGCCTGCTATGGGGTGCAGGGATGAACTGCACCTCAGCTCCTTTCAATAAGAGCATGCATTCCGTTCGGAATGCATGCTCCTCTGGAAAAGAATAGGCATGCGACCGAACAGGGTTCAGTCGCATCCTACTTCCAGGGCTGGAACCGACGACAGGAGGTCGTTCAGTTCCAGCTCCTGACCGATGTCGGACTGACGCTGGTCTGTCCGACATCGGAATCAGGCCCTTAGTTGTTAATTCATATTAATTAATTAATTGAAAATTAAATATGGAAATTGTGTAATTAATTTTAGGTGCGGGTTGCGGAGGATATAGGGGTAAAGGGTGGGAAGGAATTTATGTTTAATTAATTAATAATTAGTTGTTAATTAATATTAAATAATTAATTGAAAATTAAATATGGAATTTGTGTAATTGATTTTAGGTGTGGGTTGTGGGGTTTATAGGGGTAAAGAAAGTAATATATGTTTAATTAATTAATCATTAGTTGATCATTAATATTAATTAATTAAATGATAATTAATTAGGGTAATTGTTTATTTTTTTTGTGTGTGGGTTTTGGTTTTATAGGGGTAAAGGGTGGGGAGTAAATTAATTTGACTTACTTTATAATTAGTTGTTAAATACTATTAGTTTTTAATTGAAAATACATTTTAATTGTGTAATTAATTTGTTACAGTTTAAATTTAGCTGTGGGTTATGGGGATTATATGGGTAAAGGGTGGGAAGTTAATTAATTTTTATGTGTTTTAATATGTTTTTTAATTAATAATATTTCTTTAATTGATAATTAATTATGTTGATCATGGAAGTACATTTCTTTTTAATTTAGATGTGTGTAGTGAATTGTGTGGTGTTATAGGGTAGGAAATAAAAAAACTACATTTATGTAATAATTAATGTTTTTGTTTCTAAATAATTTCTAATTAAAAATATTTATTTGTTTGAAAATTATTTTTATTTTATTAAATATAATATTTGTAGGTATTTGTCATATGTATCTAACATTGCAATATGTTTTCATTTTTTAAATTTTTTAATATTAAATATATTTGTATTTTAATTTTTAACATATATGTATATTTTTTTTGTTTTGTTTTCTAAAATATTTTTTGTCGTTGATATTTTGTTTGTTTTTAATTTTGAACTGACTGGAGTGGGAATACAAATGTTTACCCCTTGTAATCCAACACTTTCCCTATTGTTGCACTGACTGGAGTGGGAATAGTACATTTTATCCCTCCACTATCCAACACTTTCCCTATTGTTGCACTCACTGGAGTGGGAATAGTAATATTTACCCCTCCGCTATCCAACACTTTCCTACTGTTGCACTCATTGGAGTGGGAATAGTAATTTTTACCCCTCTGCTATCCAACACTTTCCCTAATGAAGCTCGCTTCTAAGGGGTGGAATCATACCTTCCACACCGGTTACCGGTGTGGGGGTATGATTCCACAGTATTTGACACCAAACACGATAGGGTTACTTTCAGCCGTTTTAGAGTTGGTCATCACGTGGTCGCATAATGAAACTCTATGGGGTCGATTCCGATTCGGGCCGGAAAAAGCACCGACCGACTCGGATCCGGAAATAATACCGACCGACACGTACCTGTGGCGCCCGACACGCCAAGTACGATGCAAGGCGTGCAAAATCCGACCGACACGTACCGAACCCAAGTCGACCAACCGAGCCGCACGGAAAACAGCAATCCGGTCGGAAAAACACGCGTATCCAACCGACCGACACGCACCCGGAACAAATCCGACCGAAACGTACACGCAAACTCCAAACCGCAAAGTACGATGCAAGGCGCGAAAACCACGAGCGAGTCGGACGGAGGCCAAGCCGTACGACCGACACGCATACAAAACCGAGCCGAAGCAACACAAAACACCGCGACCGACGCGTACGCAGCATAGAAAACAGCACAAACACAGCGTGAACGAAACGGAGAAGACCGTACGAGACAAATGCAGGGTCCGACTCGGTCACAAGAACGTTTCCAACATACACAGACAGTACAAAGGAAAAATCACCCAAAAAAAGGCCAAACAAGCAATTACCAAGCCAATAAATACTGGGGGGTGGGGACAGAGAACAAAGACACACCCACAACTCCACCCATATAAAGGACACAAATCACAACCATGAGCCTTTGCAAATGCCATTCCACTGCCAGCACCCAAGAGAAAGCAACCACACACCCACAGCTCATCCCTCACACAAGCCACACACCAACAGCACACCAACAAATACCTACCTCACATACACCCAGCAAAACACACACTCACACACCCTCACCTGCACACCAACACACACATCACTCACCATCACCACCCATCACCATGCCCCCAAGAAGAATCCCAAGTTCCTAGATTGTGAATTGGAAGTCATGGTAGACGAGATCCTCAGGGTAGAGCCACAGCTGTTTGGCACACTGGTCCAACAGACCCCCATCTCCCAGAAAACCAAGATGTGGGAGAGGATCATCAACAGGGTGAACGCACAATCACCATGTCGGCGCACAAAGAGCGACATCCAGAACAGGTGGTATGACGTGCGCAGGAGGGTACGGGACCTGCTCAAAAAGACTACATCAACAGCCAACACACCGGCAGTGGCCCTCCTGCCAAGCCAATATACCTCAGGCCCTGGGAGGAGAAGGTGCGGGCCATCCTTCCGCCAGTGAGCGTATATGGACTAGAGGACATCCCAGAGCCTGGTGAGTACACAACAAATGTACACAATATACTGCCACAAAACACACACACATCACTGTCAAGGGGAGAGTCAAACCATGCACTCATAGCAATTACACAGCAACCAGAACAGAATCATCCCAAAATGTGTATGTCAGTCAGATAAACACAACACATGCCATCAAAAAAGTCACATCCAACTGTGCCATCACATGTACAAACACAACTACAACTACAGCTAGGCAGTGGCACAAATAGAACTAACAAACACATCTAGACATGTAGCCACCACAACAACACCAACACACAGTGAAGACCACTCAAATGAAGGAATTCTGTGTATGCTGGCCAAGTCAGTGTAGCCAATAGCATCATGGGAGTCGCAGTCACACATATTGCCCCCCCCCACAACTGTCCCATCAACACCACCATGAACCATGCGCACATCACAGGGAGTGGAGAAGGACTCACAAGATGGCTGACACTGGCAACTGCTGTGGGGAGCACAAGGCCCTGCTGGCAACTGTGCACCAACAAACAGCAGGACATCACTGACTGACATCCTGAGAGACAACTTCCACTCCCTGCAATGCAAGCACGTTCCATGGTGGGATAACTGGCTGGCTGGGTGGGAAGGAGGACTTGCAGCACTAACCATAGTCACAAGCACCTCCCCTCACACACCCCCAACACAAACTCCACAGAACCCACCTGGTAGAATGCAATGCCCCCATCCTAACACAAGATCCCACAAAGAACCACCACCCTGGGTTATGTTGTGTGAAGTACAGGGACACTCTTGGGACTTTTAGCCAAACAACTGCCAGGACAACACTCCCAGCCATCCTGTCAGCAGAGCCAGCCCACCCCACAGGGAAGCAGAATCAAAAGGAAGGAAGCATGGGCATGCTGGGAAGGGGGGTGGAGGCAATAGCATGATGGGAGTCGTAGTCACTGATCTTGGTCACCCCCACAACTGTCCCATCAACACCACCCTGAACCATGCTCACATCACAGGGAGTGGAGAAGGACTCACAAGATGGCTGACACTGGCTACTGCTGTGGGGAGCACAAGGCCCTGCTGGCAACTGTGCACCAACAAACAGCAGGACACCACTGACTGACATCCTGAGAGACAACTTCCACTCCCTGCAATGCAAGCACGTTCCATGGTGGGATAACTGGCTGGCTGGGTGGGTGGGAAGGAGGACTTGCAGCACTGACCATAGTCACAAGCACCTCCCTCACACACACCCCCAACACAAACTCCACAGAACCCACCTGGTAGAATGCAATGCCCCCATCCTAACACAAGATCCCACAAAGAACCACCACCCTGGGGTATGTTGTGTGAAGCACAGGGACACTCTTGGGACTTTTAGCCAAACAACTGCCAGAACAACACTCCCAGCCATCCTGTCAGCACAGCCAGCCCACCCCACAAGGAAGCAGAGTCAAAAGGAAGGAAGCATGGGCATGCTGGGAAGGGGGGTGGAGGCAATAGCATGATGGGAGTCGTAGTCACAGCTCTACATCCCCCACCACATGGCCCAGCAAGCTCACACTCATGCATGCACATCCCACAGAGAGTGGAAAGGCCCATCAAAGATGTCTGACACTGTTGCTGTGTCGTGGGGAGCACAAGGGCATGCTGGGTACTGCACACCAACCAACAGCAGGACACCACTGTCAGCCATCTTGCCATTGCTCTCACACCCACACACACTGAACTCCCCACAAAAGCAAGTAAGTATGGGAATGCTGGGAAGTGGGGTGGAGGCAATAGCATGATGGGAGTCGTAGTCACAGACATAGCTCACCCCCACAACTGTCCCATCAACACCACCCTGAACCATGCTCACATCACAGGGAGTGGAGAAGGACTCACAAGATGGCTGACACTGGCTACTGCTGTGGGGAGCACAAGGCCCTGCTGGCAACTGTGCACCAACAAACAGCAGGACACCACTGACTGACATCCTGAGAGACAACTTCCACTCCCTGCAATGCAAGCACGTTCCATGGTGGGATAACTGACTGGCTGGGTGGGTGGGAAGGAGGGCCGGCTGTCAACCAAACACAACCAATGCAGACCATGTTCCCACCCCAAAAAATACATAGAAATGCCCAAATAATGCAGGACAATGTGCCACACCAATATCAACCCCTGACTGTGACGACTTAGGACAATGCAATGTACAGGCCCGCACCCAGAGGCACAGTCACAACTGTCATGTGTGTCAACCATTGATGCCTGCAGAAACATAACATACATTGTGTGTGTCTCCCAAAAACAGGTGATGATGGGGACACAGCAGCAGACGCTGAGGAGTCCCAGTCCCAGGCTCAAGAGGATGCGGAGCTCACTGGCGTCGTACAGCCTCTGTCCTCCTCGGACGATGAAGACCAACCTGGCACATCTGGTGCAAGTCTACATGCAGCACCAGCAGGACCACCAGCTGCAGCACCAGCAGGACCACCAGCTGCACCCCTGCACCCACCCCTCCAACGACTGTCACCACAAATACCATCCCTGCCGACATGGACAGAACAAGGAGCAACACCAGCACAGGGACCCTGGACCAACCTGGGGCCATGGACACCACCACCACCACCAACCCCCAAGGTGGACCAGGGTCATCTGTGCGTGCCACTGCACACACTGCACATGTCAGCAGGGGTGGTGGGAGGGGTGGGAGACAGAGGTCGCTGCTTGCAGAGGTTGCTGGTGTGCATGATGACCCACAACTGGTACGCATAGCTGATGCGTACCAGTCCAGCACCGGAGACCTCAGCCAGGTAGTGGGGCTCCTCAGAGACATGAAACAGCAGCAGGCTGCCCATCATGCCCGCTTGGACTCCCACATGTCCCACGTGGAGTCACACATGTCCCGCGTGGACTCACACATGTCCCGCGTGGAGTCCAAGTGGGATGCACTGCATGAGATGACGGCGGTGCACAGGGACATTTTACAATGCCTCCGCCAGATGAACAGCAACCAGTCCACACCTCCCTGTGTGCCAACAACATCTGGTGCCGAACAAACTGCAACTGCCACAGGGAGGGAGGATGACTCTGGCGGAGAGTCCCCTGCACCGCAGCAGCCTGTACTTGAGGGCCCCCCCAAGAAGAGGGGTCATCCGAGGAGGGGCAAGTGAGAGGCCGATGGCCAAGCGCAACTCCCAGGAAGCCTGAACCTGTTCTGGATGTTCACCTTTGTGCACAGACTGTTCACCCTGTTGACGGCAACACTACTCCCACACATTGCATGGGGAGTACAAGTTGGACCAATGTGTCAGACAACTGTGGCCCGATACTGGGGATTCTGTCTACCAGGACTTTCAATTCACCTAGGAACTTCGGATTGCAAGATTTATGTACAGCACTACCCATCCTATGCACTATTCACACAAATGTATCACAATAAACACACTAATACACCATACTTGCCTCTGTTGTGATTCCAACGTGGGTGCTGTTATGGGGATGATGAACTGCAAAATTACACTGTGTATGCGAACTGCAACAGCAAGGACAACACAGGCATGTGAGTAAAGGCAACGTGACACATATGAGGGAGACACACCACCAGGGCTACACAACACATACACACCTAGGCCATCTGACTCATTGCCTACACTGATGTTGCCAGGGAAGACGGTGCAATGCACAGACACCACACCCATTCCCAGTTGTAGTCAAGTAGCCCACAGGTGCAGTAAGCAAATGGCAGTCAAATTTGTGACCACAGACAACGCACATCACAAAGTGAAGCACAGGTTTATTACACAGTTGCAACATGTCGTAACCACTACAGATGCAAGGTAATCCCACCTGGCAGCGGGCACACAGTCAACAACTGTAGACGGAAGGAAGTCCATGGGTGTGGCGCACATCACCTGTAGGGACACAACAGCTACCAGCCTGGAAGTGCAATCACGTCGTCGGTGGACACAGTTGACCAAACGAATCTGAAAGTACCCTGTGAAGGACAGAAATGACACACAGTCAAAAGCAATGGAGTACAGGACAGAACAGCAAATCTCATGCACAATACATGTTACAAGATACCCACCCAGAACCAAGTTAGCATGTCAACACTGTTGGGGAGTACAGCCCACCTGTAAGCACACATCGCAACACACATCCAGTCAAGTAGCCCATGGACACACTCCAACAGCACCAGAGCACCACCTACACATCATGCCAACTCACATCATTGACATGACACCTCAGGATACTCACATTCAGCTAAAGAAGTTGGTGATGAGCTGTGTGCGGACATCACCATCATCATCATCATCATCATTGTCACTGGCATCGTGGTCCAGGCCAGGATCCTCCACAGGTGGCGGATGTTGGTCATTGTCATCCTGGATGAGAGGCAACTCCTTCCGCACTGCCAGGTTGTGGAGCATGCAGCAGACGATGATAATCTTGCACACTTTCGCAGGGGCATATGGGAGGGACCCTCCGGTCATGTCCAGGCAGCGGAAACGGCTCTTCAGGAGACCAAATGTCCGCTCAATCACTCTCCTGGTCCGACCATGTGCCTCATTGTAGCGCATCTGGGCTGGTGTCACAGGGTTCCTGAGGGGTGTCAGCAACCACGGCATGTTGGGGTATCCTGAGTCACCTACGGACAGACAAGTGCACATTAGCTGACTTGGAAAAGTGGGCGGAATACTACAGATCAGATCACACACAATGGCACAAAGTCAGTACACACCGACAAGCCAGGCACGCTGGTTCTGCATCTGTGCCATCATCCTGGGGATGCGACTACTCCTCATCACAAAGGCATCGTGTGCTGAACCAGGGAAACGGGCACACACGTGTGTGATGGTCATGTCTGCAAGACACACCACCAGTGCATTGACCGAGTGGTAGTGCTTGCGGTTCCTGTAGGCCTGCTCCTGTGCCTGTGGTGGTACCAAAGCCACATGTGTCCCATCAATGGAGCCACTGACATGCAGCATCCTCCCCAGGGCATAAAAGTCACTCTTCACGTCAGTGAGTCGTCGCAGTC
This sequence comes from Calotriton arnoldi, assembly GCA_963921515.1. NCBI lineage: Eukaryota > Metazoa > Chordata > Amphibia > Caudata > Salamandridae > Calotriton > Calotriton arnoldi. The sequence continues at coordinate 167,874 of CAWUFW010006565.1, read as the reverse complement.
TAGGGAAATAGATGTACCGGTTCAGGAATAGCAACATTGCCGCCAAAACATCGCGGAGCACACGGCTCAACATGGTCTGTGACATCCCACCAGCAGTCGCCACAGTATGTTGGAAGGTACCGGTGGCAAAGAAGTGTAGGGCTGCCATCACCTTCACCTTGGGGGTCAGCGCTGTAGGATACGGCCGGCCAGGCTGCAAATGTGGGGACAACTGCACTGCCAAATCCTCAATCAGCTGCCTGGTGAAGCGGTACCGTCGGATGCTGTCCCGTTCCACCATCGTTGCCAGGTCTGGGAATGGTCGATGGACAGCAGGAGCCCTGCAGTGCAGAGGAGAAGTAAGCAAGATTGTCAGTCACCCCACATATGCGGCATTGAACACACTCAATATCACAACATACATCATTATGAGGCACAACTACATGAAGTGTGCAGTTCCGTAAGGACATGTATGGTACATACATGGCCAACATCTGTCAACACGGTCCAACAGGTGGCATCAATTAGTCCCAGGTTGGCCCATTGGATATCATGAGGCCGTGTCACAGTTCCCATCTCCTGCTGCCGTGTCACAATCACCCCCACAGTGACATGTGAGGACAGATGTGCCCCAGGCACCACAGCTCAACGACAGGTACATTCCCAGGGACCCTGTATTGCCACATGGACACTGGCATTACATGGAGTATCATGTATACACCACAGCAAAACAACCATGACCCCCACATGTAGTGGTCCCACTTGCCACGGCAGGACAGACATGGACGTCTGTGACACACACACGCACAACATCAAAGTCCATGCACACACAACCTGGATGTGGAGACTGTCTCCCATTGTGCACATGAAATCAGAGACATTGTAAACACTACATGCACAAAGACTGTGGAGGACCATCACTATTGTGCCACTGGGACACCCTGGCTCAAACATACCGTCCCACATGGGACTCACGGGGTATGTGACATGACATACACATACACCACCGTGAAATGTGACCATGGCACATGCACAGATATGAACAGTTGCACATCACAGTGGTCATGTACACGTAACACCCAGGATCCTGTCCCCATTAACACGTGCACAGCCTGGGGGTGGCTGCCCACAGGTGACACCCACAGGACAACATGTACACCAACATACACACAATAGGAAATGCAGCCTTACATGCCTTATGATAAAGTTTGGACAGGCTGTCGTGATGTAGGTGTGCCCCTCACTCCCTGGGAGCTATCTGTGGCTGGCATATGTCCATCTGAGACAGGCATGCTGACATATGCCAGTCACATGTACAGTGATGCGTTGAACAGCAATGGACCGATCGGTGCCCCGGCCGGCCCATTGCATTCAATGTGTGCGGGTACGCGTTGTACCCCTGTACGCGTTGTACCCCTGTACGCGTTGTACTGCAATGGACCGGTCGGTGCCCCCGGCCGGCCCATTGCATTCAATGTGTGCGGTACGCGTTGTACACCTGTACGCGTTGTACCCCTGTACGCGTTGTACTGCAATGGACCGGTCGGTGCCCCCGGCCGGCCCATTGCATTCAATGTGTGTGGGTACGCGTTGTACCCCTGTACGCGTTGTACTGCAATTGACCGATCGGTGCCCCCTGCCGGCCCATTGCATTCAATGTGTGCGGGTACGCGTTGTACCCCTGTACGCGTTGTACCGCAATGGACCGATCGGTGCGCACCCATTGACAATGGGCTTGCCTGGCAACGGACGCGTTTCGAATTTCGAACGAGTCGGTTGCTGGAAAATCAGTTGGTCACCCACAACAATGTTGCAAAATCATGTATGTCATGAAGTTGAAGATTTGAAGGATGCTGTGGGCGTGTTTTGGTGCTGCTATTCCATGGATTGGCCAGATTCAGAAGATGCAAACGACTTGGGACTATCACTTTGGACACAAGGGACAGTATCTGCCTCTCCAGCACATATATATTGCTGTCTGTTCCCCTGAGAGCTCACTTGCCTGCACTACATGCTCCAGGACGACATCTGCCACTGCACTGATGCTGTCTCTGCCCCTCTGGACCCTGCAATGGCACGTACTGTGGAGAGAGCCCCAGCCTTCAGCCTTGAGGAGAACCAGGCCCTGCTGGACAGCCTACTTCCACAGTACAGCAAGCTGTATGGGACACCAGGGAGCAGGTGAGTGTTCTGTGCACTGCCTTTCTGAATGTGCATATTGTCTGACTAGCAAGGCTGAAAGTCTGCACGCCACTGGCTAGCAGGCTCACTGAGTAGTTGTCACCCCCCTAGTGTGTAGTGACATGCACTGGACAGGTATGGTGCAGTGACAGTGCATTTGAACAAGGTTTTACTTCCCATGCAATGATACCATGTAGTGACGTCTGGCAAACTGTCCATGGGCAGCTTTGCACTGCCTGTGTACATCATGTGCCCCTGTGATTGAGACATGTATATACAACTGTGTCATGCACGGATATGTTGCATGTGTAGTAATGGCCTTTTCACTTTGTCATCCTGACAGGTTAATGCCCATCGGAAGCAGGAGATCTGGAAGGACATCGTCCGGGCCGTCCGGTCCGTGGGGGTCTAAAAGCGCCGGATCCGCAACTGCCAGAAGAGGTGGCAGGACCTTCGGGGCTGGACCCGGAGGATTGCACGGGTCCAGCTGAAGCTGTCGCCTCCTCGCAGGAGGGGCGGAACATGGACCCTGACCCCCACATGCTCCAGATCCTGGCGGTGGTGTTTCCAGACCTGGATGGGCAGCTGAAGGCCAGACAGCAGCAAGGAGGGGTGAGTCAAAGACTGCACTGTGAACTCTGTATTACATGCTTTGTGCCCTCCTCTGGCCTGGTTCAACTGCCACAGTGCAGCAGTCATGTTGTCCAGGAGCCATGTCCCTCTATTGTGCACTGCCCACTGCTCATCTGATACCCAGGTGTGGCCCTTACATTCAGGGAATTGTGTCACTTGGGACTGTGTCCTTGCAGTTTGCTTCACTAAAGGTGGGGGACAGCATCTGTTTCCCTAACTCTGTTGTGGGCATCATGGGTGGGTCCATTGTTCACACAACGCCTGTGTTCGGACATGTAATCTGCGTGTTGCTTTGATATGCGGTCCACTTGCTGAGCTGAGCCACCACATGTGCCTGGGGTATGTGGCACACGCCCATGCAGCGGGTGGGAACAATGTTTGGGCCCCAGGAGTGTGCAGATTACGTGTGTCACACATACATAGCCAGCTATCCACTGTCCAGGGCTCATCCCTCATTCATGTGGAGCAGGACAGTCATGCCTACTCCAGGCCATGCAATGCACTCTGTACTCCCACTCCCGTGTATCAGCTGACACATTGTGCGCAGTGATTTGACCCCTCAGGTGTCTGCCTCTGTGTCAGTGTGCTGTGGATTAGTTGCCAGGACTGCTGGGGTGTTTCTTGGTAGGGGCTCAGCATGCCCCTGGAGATGTGACCATAGGAGATGATACTTGTGTGTCACATAGGTGTTTGATCAGCTGCCCGTGCAGACTGGGGTATGCGAATGTGAAGTTCAGGCAGCTGTTCCCCATTCACAGCAGATTGTGAGGGGCTCAGGTTCAGAGGGTAGTGTCACAGGTCTCCCATATGTCCAATCGGTATGACCTGGACAGATGAGGGTTAAGATGATGTGTTGTGTGGGGGATGTACATGTGCACTTGTGCAGCTCCAGGACTTGCATTCCCCATGACCTACTATTGTGACACAGTGCATAGTGTTGTTGTCTGGCTGCCAAGTCATACATCACTGAGACAGTGATGTATGACTTAGCAGTCATGCCTCTGCCATGGCATGTGTCAACTTATTGGTGGTCCTGCAGGGGAGTGACATGGGCTACATGCACACCATTGTGGCGATGGCTATCAGGACATGGGTGCATCATGGTGTCTGTCGCTGGTATGCATCACATGCATTTCCTATTTGACTCTGGGCATCCCTTTCATCCGGAAACCTGTACTGACTCAGTGGCAAGAGCTGTGATGTGTGCATGTCCACATGCCACACCGTGTCCTCTGCACTGTCCAACTACTGTGTACTTGGTGCATGTGTCCACACTGGGGTGTTGCAATCCAACAGACACCAGACAGATGGGTGCAAGGCCATGTGGGATGTGAGTGCCATGCTTGGCATCAGACTGACAATTGGCTTCTCCTGTTCAGTTAGGGCACTTTTAGCAATGTACAACTAATGATGCCAGGGCTTGCTCTGTAATGTGCTGTGCTCACAGTGGTGTGTGCGTTTGGTGCAGGTGACTGATGTCTGTCTGTTTCCCCATTGTTTGCAGATACATCCACGGCCACGGAAGGGGACAGCTCCACGGACCAGGAGGAGCCAGAGAGCCAGACTGGGTCAGCAGCCGAGGAGTGGTCGGAGGGACCCAGTGGCACGGAGGGCGAGGGAGCCACACCGAGGAGTCCTCAGCACCATCCACCTCAGCTGAGGACCAGAGCAACTCGGAGGATGACTCCCTTATGGAGGCGGGTGTCAGCAGCCACCACACCCCAGCTAGTGTTGCTGTCCCCGCCACCACCAGCACCACCACCGCCCTCCCATCGGCTCCCATTCCCCAGGTCCGTGGAGGCTCCCATGTTCGGGAGCGTGTCTCCTTTGGGCCAGGCACCGCACCCCCTGCCCCTGTGTCCCCTGCTGCCCTGAGTGAGGAGTCTGTGTACCTCCTTCGCCAGCTCCATGTAGGGCAGACAGCCATGCTGAGTGTCCTCCATGCGCACACTGCTCTGTTGACTCAGCTGGTGTCGTTCATGGAGGGCATCTCATCGGGCATGTCTGACCTACAGAGGGCAATAGGTCCATGGACTCCTCCCTGACGGCAGCAGTGTCCCTCCTCAGACAGTCCCTCACCCCTCCTGCCTCTGCTCCATCCACACTCCCCAGCACCTTACCCGTCCCAAGCACACACACACCGGCACAGGCACACACCAGCACACACACGTCCAGCACACAGACACACACGCCACAAACAAAACGCACACGCACGCACAGTCAGGGGACTGAAACCAGACTCACAGGGGATGGGGCCCTGGTACACACACACGCATCCACGGGCACTGCGCAGTCCTCAGTTGCCTCTCCCTCCAAAGCACCCTCCCTTGCCTCACCTGCAACCCCAAAGACCCAGCGCCTCTTCCTCAGTGACCTTGGCCTCTTCCCCTCTTCCCCTCCGATCCAGCTGCTCCAGCATCCAGGGGGAAGAGGAAGCCCCCACATGGAGCAGAGTGCCCCTCGCCCCCGGACACCCTCCCCCAGGCGCAGACAGACTGAGGCCCCCACCCGCAAGTCCCCCGGAGTGGTAAGAGCAAGACCCCGCCGCCGCCCTGCAGCTCAAGCACCAGGTCTCCTTCCTCCATCCCTCAGGCCCCCACTCCACAGGTGCCCCCACCACACCCTGCCCCAGGTTCCCCCACCCACAGATATACCATCCCCAAGAGGATCCGGCCTTCTCCCCCTGCCACTTGCTCTCCCGGCACCACACCCCCGCTGCGCTTGTCTGTGCCACTGATGTGGTGAGGGTGTCCTCCCCCTCTGTCCAGCCCACCTTGCCTGTTCCCCATTCTCCTCCCCTGGTGGTAGGCACTGCAGTGGAGTCCACTACCACCCTGTCTGACTTGGGCACTGCAGTGGCGGACCTGTCCACTACATCTGCAGGGTCCACTGCAGTCGTGCCGGCACCCACAACATCTGAGCCATGCCCCCAGTTGTGCCGGCACACACCATGTCAGACACCTCCACTGCAGTTGTCAGTGGCTCTCCAGCACCCACCACCCCTTCCCTGCTTCCTCCTGGTGAGCCCTGATCCTGTCCCTGCGGTGCCTGGCCTAGCCCCCGGTTGCCCCTCCTAGTGGATTGTCCCTGGTTTTGTGCAGGCATGTGTAGGGTGGCATCTGCCACTGTCACCCACTTGTGACTTTGTTGATGGACTGGCCATTGGCCTTTGTTTATTTTCTACTGGACTTCTACTTTTAATGCCACATATGCTGAATAAAGCAACTTTCTGTTCTCTAGTGCTTTTGCTTCTGATGTACATGATGTTGATGATGCTAACCATGCCCTTGCTGCAGTGATGGTGATATTTGGTCTCATGATAATGAAGTGTTACTGTGCAGGAACCCATGTGGTCCAGGGGGAATGTGTCCTATCCTGTGGTGTATCCATGTCATCCATAGCAGCATCTGAGGGTGTCATGTGCTCAGTATTTGGCAATGGGATTTCCTACTTAGATTGCCTATTTCACATCTGTGGCTTCCACCCCTGCACATCTGTTGTGCCTGCCATTGTTCAATTCGTCTACTTCCCTGACCGTGTGGCCATCTCCAGTGGACATGCAGGTTTGGGCATCAATGGGGAAGGACTCATCTGTGTTGTCAGTGCAACATTGCTATACAAGTGTGTTGGATCTGTGCTGATGATTCCGTTGGCACTTCCATGACCAGGCTGATGTTACGGGAGCCCTCATTTGGTGCTAATTGTTGATTGTGTGACCAAGTGCTCAGCTGACATGATGGGGCCCTACTGAGGCAACATATGGCACAGCTTTCCTCACACAGTAGTGGAGTCCCCTCATGGCAGTGTGTACTCCTGTGACATTGCCTGCACCCAAGGTGTGTGTTGTATGTGCATGTCTGTGTGTTCACTTCCGTTTAGCTGTGCATGCTGTGATCCCTAGTGTTGTACCTGTTTGTGATGCTAGCTGAGTTGACCTATGTTCCCCAAAGTCTTCGCCCTGGGTTCTCTGTGATGTGGGTGCATGGCACATTACTGGTCATCAGGGTGTCACCCATAGGTGTGTTTGCTGTCAGGGCTGAGTTTGTGTGCAGACGCAGATGGGTCACAGTCAGGTTTCCCCTTGGCACTTGTTGTTTGCCCCTGTCATGTGATTTCCAGTTTGTGTTATCTTTCAGTGATTGTGACACGTTGTGTGTGTGACTGCTGGCACTCCTCAGGGTCCGGGCTGCAATGTTGGTTGTTGTCTATGTGTGTTCTTTGTGGGTGACCTTGGCTTCTTCATTGGTGTGTGACTGTGGCTGGGATCCCATTGGTTGGTGTGGTATTGCCGTCATGTCCATGTACAGCGTAGTGTGCAGTGTGTCAGACATTCAGGAGTCTTGTTGAGTGTCCATGTGTGATGTGTTTCTGCACCTTGGTTCCCACCCACCACCCTGGAATAGTCATGGGTGCATGTGCAATGTCACCAGTGCATGTGTGCTTCACTGCTGCACATTGTTGGAGGTCGAGGGTGTGGTGTTGAGTGTGTGCAGATGAGAGTTGTTGCCCGGCTAGGCCCCTGCCTCCATGTTGGCCTTGGCTTACTGGCCATGCTGTTTGATTTGTGCTTGTGTAGGTGTGATGGTAGTTAGTTGCTCAGGACACATGACTGTGGTTCACAGTGTGAACCACATTTAGCTTTGTCATCACAGTGGGATTGTAATGCAGCCCAGGGTCACCACATTGTGGGGGCCCTGGGGGTGGTGCTGTGGTGTGTCTGTGTCTTGCTGTGTCAGTTGCTGTCCCTACGTGCCTGTGTGACATGTGTGATTTGTGCTCCCTCTCATCTGACAATGCCTGCTTGCCCACATAGGGATTTGGATCCATGAGTTACCTTTGTGTGGCACTGTATGCACATCTGTATGATTGGTATTCAGGTCTCCTCATGTGTTGTGTGGTTGCCTGGGGACACTGGCACCCCCTCACCTGTTGTGTATGATGTGCAGTGTGGGTCTGCCTGTTTGTGTTTGTGCATCTGCACCACTGCATTGGCATATCTTGGGTGTGCCATTGGCTGTATGTAGTTTGGTGGGTTTCCCCTGCTGTCCCTGGGACTCCTAGGTCATCGGTCAGCACAATGATCATGGTTTGTGTGTCCCATTGCTGCCATGGTATGGTATCTGTTCACCTCACATCTGCAGTCTCCACAGGGTATCTGCATGTGTGTGCCCATTGGTGCAAATATGTGGGTCTGCATTATGATGGTCACTTCTGTCATTGTGTCATTGATGATTGTTGACGGTGTCAGCCCCCATGGGTGTTGTTTGTCTGCACATGGCCAAAGGTATGTCTTATTTGCACTGCAGTATTTGGCTCCCCAATTTATGTTGCAATGGGACACATACACTACTTTGCCACTGATGTGTTTGTTGTTCTGTGACCAGGAATCATCCATGCAGTTTGGCAGTTGCACCTCTTTCTTTGTCAACACTTACCTTTTGGTCACTGTGATGATGGGGGTTTGGACCCCATTGCCACAATGTTCGAAATGTGCTTCAGCTATGGACCCCACACTTACATTTTGGTCACTGTGATGATGGGGGTTTGGACCCCATTGCCACAATGTTCAAAGTGTGCTTCAGCTATGGACCCCACACTTACATTTTGGTCACTGTGATGATGGGGGTTTGGACCCCATTGCCACAATGTTCAAAATGTGCTTCAGCTATGGACCCCACACTTACCTTTTGGTCACTGTGGTGATGGGGTTTAGACCCCATTGCCACAATGTTCAAAATGTGCTTCAGCTATGGACCCCACACTTACATTTTGGTCACTGTGATGATGGGGGTTTGGACCCCATTGCCACAATGGTCATGGCCTGCTTGCATTGTGAGTGCCACACACATATATGTGTGGCACATGTGCTAGGGGGTCACATTGTATGTTCAAAGTCATGTTCGGTGTTGTAGGCATTTGACACAGTCTACACACGCTTGTCATGGTGTTGGGGGATGTCTTCTTCTTGCATTCCCTAGGTTGTGGTGTGCTGGTTGTGTCATGCATTGTCCATCCTATGAGTGGGGGTGGTAGTAGTGGTAGGCATCCAGCCCCCCTGGCTGAGGGTGGTAGTGGTGGTAGGCATCCAGCCCCCCTGGGTGAGGGTGGTAGTAGTGGTAGGCATCCAGCCCCCTGGCTGAGGGTGGTAGTAGTGGTGAGGCATCCAGCCCCCTGGGTGAGGGTGGTAGTGGTGGTAGGCATCCAGCCCCCCTGGCTAAGGGTGGTGGTGGGCATCCAGCCCCCTGGGTGAGGGTGGTAGTGGTGGTAGGCATCCAGCCCCCTGGGTGAGGGTGGTAGTAGTGGTAGGCATCCAGCCCCCCTGGCTAAGGGTGGTGGTAGGCATCCAGCCCCACCTGGGTGAGGGTGGTAGTAGTGGTAGGCATCCAGCCCCCCTGGGTGAGGGTGGTAGTAGTGGTGGGCATCCAGCCCCCTGGGTAAGGGTGGTAGTAGTTGTAGGCATCCAGCCCCCCCTGGCTAAGGGTGGTAGTAGTGGTAGGCATCCAGCCCCCCCTGGCTAAGGGTGGTGGTAGGCATCCAGCCGCCCCTGGCTAAGGGTGGTGGTAGGCATCCATCCCCCTGGGTGAGGGTGGTAGTAGTGGTAGGCATCCAGCCCCCTGGCTGAGGGTGGTAGTGGTGGTAGGCATCCAGCCCCCTGGGTGAGGGTGGTAGTAGTGGTAGGCATCCAGCCCCCCTGGGTGAGGGTGGTAGTAGTGGTAGGCATCCAGCCCCCCTGGCTAAGGGTGGTAGTAGTGGTAGGCATCCAGCCCCCTGGCTAAGGGTGGTGGTAGGCATCCAGCCCCCCTGGGTGAGGGTGGTAGTAGTGGTAGGCATCCAGCCCCCTGGGTGAGGGTGGTAGTAGTGGTAGGCATCCAGCCCCCTGGGTAAGGGTGGTAGTAGTGGTAGGCATCCAGCCCCCTGGCTAAGGGTGGTAGTAGTGGTAGGCATCCAGCCCCCTGGCTAAGGGTGGTGGTAGGCATCCAGCCCCCTGGGTAAGGGTGGTAGTAGTGGTAGGCATCCAGCCCCCTGGCTAAGGGTGGTAGTAGTGGTAGGCATCCAGCCCCCCTGGCTAAGGGTGGTGGTAGGCATCCAGCCCCCTGGGTGAGGGTGGTAGTAGTGGTAGGCATCCAGCCCCCTGGCTGAGGGTGGTAGTGGTGGTAGGCATCCAGCCCCCATGGGTGAGGGTGGTAGTAGTGGTAGGCATCCAGCCCCCCTGGGTGAGGGTGGTAGTAGTGGTAGGCATCCAGCCCCCTGGGTAAGGGTGGTAGTAGTGGTAGGCATCCAGCCCCCCTGGCTGAGGGTGGTAGTGGTGGTAGGCATCCAGCCCCCTGGGTAAGGGTGGTAGTAGTGGTAGGCATCCAGCCCCCCTGGGTGAGGGTGGTAGTAGTGGTAGGCATCCAGCCCCCCTGGCTGAGGGTGGTAGTAGTGGTAGGCATCCAGCCCCCTGGGTGAGGGTGGTAGTGGTGGTAGGCATCCAGCCCCCCTGGCTAAGGGTGGTGGTAGGCATCCAGCCCCCTTGGGTGAGGGTGGTAGTGGTGGTAGGCATCCAGCCCCCTGGGTGAGGGTGGTAGTAGTGGTAGGCATCCAGCCCCCTGGCTAAGGGTGGTGGTAGGCATCCAGCCCCCCTGGGTGAGGGTGGTAGTAGTGGTAGGCATCCAGCCCCCTGGGTAAGGGTGGTAGTAGTGGTAGGCATCCAGCCCCCCTGGCTAAGGGTGGTAGTAGTGGTAGGCATCCAGCCCCTCCTGGCTAAGGGTGGTGGTAGGCATCCAGCCCCCCCTGGCTGAGGGTGGTAGTAGTGGTAGGCATCCAGCCCCCCCTGGGTGAGGGTGTTAGTGGTGGTAGGCATCCAGCCCCCTGGCTAAGGGTGGTGGTGAGGCATCCAGCCCCCTGGGTGAGGGTGGTAGTGGTGGTAGGCATCCAGCCCCCTGGGTGAGGGTGGTAGTAGTGGTAGGCATCCAGCCCCCCTGGCTAAGGGTGGTGGTGAGGCATCCAGCCCCCTGGGTGAGGGTGGTAGTAGTGGTAGGCATCCAGCCCCCTGGCTAAGGGTGGTAGTGGTGGTAGGCATCCTGCCCCCCCCTGGGTAGGGGTGGTGGTGTGCATTCAGGCCCCTGTGTGCATATGTGGCATTGGTGATGGGCATCCCGCCCCTATGGTGCTGCTGTTGCTGGTGTAAGTATATTCTGCATCCCTCTGTGTGTGTGTGATGTGTCGTGTACGTGTTGTATGTGTTTTGTGGTTGGTGTCTGGCTTACCTTCTGCGCCGTACGCGTCCGTGCCTGTTCCAGTAGTAAATGTAGAATATTGGTATGATCGGGACGAAGGGATTCATGGTTGGTTCGTGTCGTTCGTCCTTCTCGTTGCTTCGCGTCGTCCTCGTCGCTTCGCGTTGTCCTCGTCGCTTCGCCTCGTCCTCGTCGCTGCCGTGTTCGTCTCGGAGCCGTGGATCGTGTTGTGGCGCGAATCGGAGCTTATGTGCGCCTCTCCCGGATGCTTTGACGTGCCGTGCGTGAGCGACGGGTTCGGCGCGTACGGAAGCGCATCGTACTCGTTCGGCCAGACGGAGCTGCATTTTTCCTTCCATGCGACTCGATTCGGCGTTTCCGGATTCGCCTCGGTCGGGGAACAGGACCTGGTTTGGGTGAGTACGGCTCGGCCGGATTCTTTGCTGTTGTGCGCATCGTACTTACTCGTTCGGTGTGCTGTACGGATCGGTCGGGAAACAGGCTTTCGCATGGCTTTTTTCCCGACCGAATGCTATTGGGTGCGCCTCCGACCGAGATCGGAATCGGCCCCTATATGTTGTAAATGTCTGCTGCACTAACAACCCAGGAGAATGGACTCCGTAGGCTGCAGGGGTGTCCTGCTCATGCAGTGGCACCCTCTCACTTAGAACCAAGGACCCTGCCAACAGGATTGTTAAGGCCTGCTATAGGGGTGACTTATAGGTTTTAAGTGTAGTGACCCTTAGATATAGTAAACCTATATCTTAAGTAAGTGGTGCCTGCATCAACTTACACAGGCTTCAATGGCAGACCTGTAGTTCCATTTTGCATACCCTCTCATGGGTGGCATAATACATACTTCAGCCCATGGGAGGCCTCTGGGACACCTATGCCCTGGGTACATGGGCACCGTATACTAGGGACTGACAAGGGTACCCCAGTATCCAATCTGGAGTGTACCTAAGTACATAACATAACAGTTTAGGGAGAAAGCAGATAGACTGGGGTCCTGATTAGCAGGATCCCAGTCAGACTAGTCAAAAACAGTATCACATTTAGCAAAAATTGGGGGTAACCATAAGAAGCAGATCCTACTTTCCTACAAATAGTAATTTTTACCCCTCTGCTATCCAACACTTTCCCTACTGTTGCATTGACTGGAGTGGGAATAGTAAATGTTATTCCTCCGCTAACCAACACTTTCCCTACTGTTGCACTCATTGGAGTGGGAATAGTAATTTTTACCCCTCCGCTATCCAACACTTTCCCTACTGTTGCACTGACTGGAGTAGGAAATTTAAGTTACATTTTTTTAAATAGTTTAATGTTTTAATTTATAATAGAATGTTTTTTTATAATATATTTTATGTTATTGGTATAGGTATATATATATATATATATTTATTTGTTACAATTTTATAAGATTTTAAAATAAAAAATAAATTAAAATTAATAGTTTCTTAATTGTTTTAAAGTATATATATATATATATATACATATAATTATTATATATGTGTTTAACTTTTCTTATTAAGTTTATTTGTTCTATTTGTTAAAATGTATATTAAATCAAAAAAAAAAATTTAAATACATTTTATTATGTAATATATTTAATATTTATTATTTTATTTTATATATATATAAAAAACACATTTTGTACAACCATATTTTTGACATCGATATTTTTTTCCGATGTTTTGGTACTTACCATTATAAATATAGAATGTCAATATTTTTGACATCGATATTTAAAACTCTATATTGTGGTATGGGGATATTTTAGGTGTCGATATTCTGTCAGTGAACCAATTAGGGAATTTGTTCGATGGAGAACAATTACACCCATTTGGGGATCTTTTGAGAAATTTGGCCTTACTAAACATCATTTCTTTAAATATCTCCAGATCCGGGACTTCATTAGTAAACTGTACAGGGTCTCAGGGTCGATGATTAAGATTTCTATCGTAGAGGCAATTGATAAGAGGGTTAAGATCGCTGCCCTCTACGATCTATTGGTCCAAGAATGGCAGGAGGATTTGGAGTCTCAAAATGCCAAATGGAAGAATAGGCTGAGAGTGGAGGGGCCGCTACTGCAAGAGTCACTGTATATAGGTAGCAAAGTACTCTTAACAGCTGGATTAAAGAGCTAACACTTTAAAACGATCTTTGAGCTGTACTATACTCCAGAGGAATTATTTAAGTGGGGTAGAAGAGATAACGATTGTTGTCAACAATGTGGCACTGGACCTGCTGAAATAGTAAACATGTTTTATTCATGCCCAGCATTAAGATCTCTTTATCAACGGATTGACACATTTTTAGGGCAGGTCTCCGGGGGCTAGATCAAAACCTAAGCCACATTGGGGGTTTTAGGGGTGGTAGAGGACTCAACGGAGAAATGGCTTGTCAAAAATAGGGGTTTATAGTTTTTATTACCATGGCAGTTGTACGAATGTGTATTGCTACAAGATGGTTAAATCCTGATCCCCCCACATTTTTTGAATGGAGGTCCAGGTTTTTGGCTATTTACAATATGGAGACCAATCAATCAATCAATCAATCAATCAAGCATTTGTATAGCGCGCTACTCACCCGGAGGGTCTCAAGGCGCTTGGGGAGGGGGGTCCGCTACTGTTCGAACAGCCAGGTCTTGAGTTGCTTCCTGAAGGAGAGGTGGTCTTGGGTAAGGCGGAGGTGGATGGGTAGGGAGTTCCACGTCTTGGCAGCCAGGTAGGAGAAGGATCTTCCTCCCGTTGTGGCTCTTCGGATGCGGGGGACGGCGGCGAGGGCGTGGTTGGTCGATCGTAGCTGGCGGGTGGGAGTGTAGAAGGTCAGACGGTCGTTGAGGTATCTGGGGCCTTGGTTGTGGAGAGCTTTGTGTGCGTGGGTGAGGAGTCGGAACGTGATTCTCTTGCTGACGGGGAGCCAGTGCAGGTCTCTCAGGTGTCCGGCGATGTGGCTGTGTCGGGGGATGTCCAGGATGAGTGGGACCACGCTGTATGAGTGTTAAGGATGAAAAGTGCAGAAATGGGGGGCTCGAATTTGGCTCTTGGTCACACAATGGATTGAAGGTATGGCCGATGATCATATAGCTGGGTCTTATTTACAGACAAGTTGATTGGGGTAGGCCGTATGTATTATGATTCTCTGTCATGCTGTTTATATTAGCATGCTAATATGCTAGAAATGTTGCGGTATATGCCTGATTCTGATGTTCTTAGATGTAGCCAGCCCTTGCAGATTGCAATACTATTATTGCTGCTCTCCATGATTAATTTCTGTAAGTGCTGTTTATTGCCCCTGCACTTTTCTCTCTCTCTGGGATTTTTAATGCACTGCATTATCAAGTACCTTACTGTATATTATTTATTACCAAGATATATTATAGTTTACAACCTGTATGTCTAAATTTCCACAGCTGCTTAAAATCCATCTGTTTTATTCCTGCAGAGGACAATTGATCAACTGTTATTTGGGGTTTGTAAGGTATTTTGAGAAATGTCTCACTTGATGCTAACCGATTGGTGCTCCTGTAGGAATTTAAATGCAAATATAAAAAAAAGATTTGCGGATCCGGCAGAGTTACACGGGGGCCTCGCTGAGTGCTGTGAGGGCTCCGCGGATCTCACGAGTGGGGAAAAAGCTTTTAGGCAATTTCTTGGCCAACATAACTACTTTTGCTACCTTCGTTACAGAAATATTGGGTCATGGAATGGTACCCTGACCCCATAATCTGTTTTACACACTACTATTCAGCCCTAGGGACCATTCCTTAACACAGAAAATGGCAGCCTCAACTTTTGTCTTAGCTTGCGGTCAGCCATTTAGGACATTGCTGTGGTGAGTGGAGCTGCAGGTTCACTGTGGGTGGATCTGCTGAGGGTGCGCGTCCTTAGAGATTTATGTTCAAAATCCCTATGGGAAATTGCATGGGAAAAAAGCGTTTTTGGCAAAACAAAAAATGCTTTTCAGAAGGAAACTAGGTCGTAACTACATCTCCATACTGGCGACTGCCAGTAGGTAATATATATTTATTCACCAGGACCTTGAATTTCAAGGACGATGATGCTGCATGTAAGCTTGAAAAACTCGTCTTTATTGTCTGACTTGTTTCGGCTGACTCGAAGCCTTGTTCAATGATGATTAGGTGCCATTTTCTTCCATTATTTAAACCAAAATGCATGCCATGCAACAATACTAGTCTTATCAGACTATGGTGATTTATGTCCTAAATTACAAACTTTCCGATTAAATCGTTTCATCACAGTAAATCAAACAATAATACCAAATGCATTTGCAGATATTTCTGCTTTCTAAACTCAGTCCAATGTTTTTTTTGACAAATAAACTTTGAAAGAGAAACACTTTTTTCTTCTCTACACAGTTTATAATGCATTCTCAATTGTATTTGTCGGCACTATGTGTCTCCACCGGCTAATCGTCAGTGGGCACTAAGGGGCACATGCAACAAGCTATTTTGCGATCTTAAACAGTGCAAATCGCAAAATCGGCCGTTTGCGATCGCAAAATAGCTCTAAGCAATGCATCATCCAAATTCGCAGACCTTCCCTGGTATTCGCAAAAATAGCGATTACCTAGTTTGCGAATGTCAAATAGCGAATCTGTATTAGCGATTCGTTATTTAATAATCGCAAACCTATGCATGAAAAATTCGCAAATTGTAAATGACCTGGGAATTGCATTTTTGCACTCGCAAAATAGCACCAATTCAAATCAGGTGGTAACCAGGTGAAAACTACCTAATCAGGTGGGAACCATTGGCAAAATATTTAAACAGGCCCAGAAGGCCTCAGAATGTTTCACAATGGCAACGCTCTACGTCATGGCGAGGAGGATGAGGTTACGAGCAGCAGCACAGAGAAGAAGGAGGATACAGGAGCTCATTTTTAGAGTGTGCGTCACATTGTTGAGGCAGACAGAGGAATTGATATATGACAAATATAGGTTGAATACAGACATGATCTGTGATCTGTTAGCTGAATTAGATCCCCTACTGCATCGTCAGACTCTCAGGACACATGCCATCCCCACTCATGTGCAGGTCCTATGTTCACTGCACTTCCTAGCGTCAGGTAGCTTCCAGGGTGTAATAGCTGCAGCTGGAGGTGTTTCCCAAAGTGCCCTATCACGCTTTTTCAACTCATTCCTTCATGCCATGTTGCAGAGGATACACCACCACAAAAGGTTTCCTACAATACCACAGGAAGTGCAGCACACCAAATTTGATTTCCTTGAGGTAGCCCAATTTCCCCTCGTAATTGGTTGCATTGATGGGACGCTTGTAGCCATATGTCCCCCGTCAGTGAATGAGTACATTTACAGGAACAGGAAATCATACCATTCACTGAATATACAAGTCATCTGCACTTCTAAACACATCATCACAGACATATTGGCTAGTTTCCCTGGCAGTACACATGATTCCCACATCTTCCGACACAGTGGCATACACACTCGTCTCCTTGGAGGTGAATTTGGCGAAGGATACCTGCTTGGTAAATATATGTAACTCTGTCTTGCAGACTACCTGGTCATGGTGACACATAGCAGTGAGTAATCTGTTGCCTTTTACCCTGTAGGTGACAGAGCATACACTGTGCGCTCCTTGATACTGACGCCATACATAAATCCAAGTACCCTAAGTGAGCAGCGATATAATGCAGTGCACATTTCCACTCGCAACCTGATTGAGCGGACCTTTGGCTTACTTAAAAGTAGGTTCCGCTGCCTCCACAAAACTGGCGGGGCATTGCAGTACAGCCCAGATACGTGCTGCGAAATTGTGGCCACTTGTGCCATGTTGCACAACATTGCAACTTCTGGAGGCATACCCCTGGAACTCTCTGACAGCGAGCCTGAGGAAGACAACCAGCCAGGACAACCACCACAAGCAGCACGCAGGCCAAGCGCAGAAGAGGGGAGACAGAGATGTGCAGAAATTACACAGCATTATTTTTAAGGTGGGTAATGATGAGACATGACACTACATGGTTTCATTGTTTCTGTTCTTTATTATAACAAAAACGAGGTAGTGGTAATGCACACATACCAGGTGCAAACTTGCATTGTGACAGTCAAAATTAAACAATATGACATTGCCATGGCAAATGGTATGATACTGGTTACCTCACCAAATTACAATTTTTCTCTCAACGCCACACTACTTTCTGCGGGCACGCACTCCTGTGGGCCGTTCTGTAGGCTCTGTCACATCCCTTGTGGTGCCTTTTGATGCAGAGGTGCTCCTAGTACTGCGCCTCCTGCATATGGTCACTGGTGCCAAGAGACTACTTAGGCTGGAGGCCTCCTCACTCTCCCCTTCACCCAGTACAGTGTTGCCCCCAACTGAAGCATTCTGTAATTGCTCCACAGCATTTGTGACCTATATGAGTCCCCTGGCCACATCCCCACAGCAATGAGTCATTTCCACCTGCATGCCCACAACACGACGGGACAGCAGAGCTGTGGTTGTGCTCAGGCGGTTGATGGCCCTAGTGTAGGCATCTAAGCGCCCTATCAACTGATGATGCCTTTTGCGTTGGGACACATGGTCTTCCTGCATCACCTTGCATAACTCCTACATGGCTTGGCTGACATTTGTGAAGTTCTCATTTGTGTCCCTCTGTCCTTCCACCACTGCTGTAGTGAGCTCCCTCATGCTGTCCCTCACCTCTGCCATGGTTGCACCTAGGGAACCAAGTTGTGCCTGCATTAAACGCATGTTCTTGCATTGCAGGTGCTGCACCTTCAACATTTGAGTCTTCAGCCCACCACAGACATTGGAACCATCATCTTCAGCAGCTCCCATTTGAACCCTTGCCCTGCGTCTCCGGTTGTGGACATTGCTGCACCGTATCTGTAATTGGGGTCTTGGTGTGGGGGTATGCCCAGTCTGTGATGTCTGAGGGTCAGGTTGGCTCTCTTCTTCTATTTCAAAGGCAGGTAGTGGTGGCACTGTGGTCCTGCATCTTGTGGGTGCAGGTATATGGGTTGCTGGGGCCACTCGTGTCTCCTCTCCTGACTGGGCCTGAGTCTCCAGGGTGTCATGGCCTTCAGCTTCATCAGACTCCTGTGCAGCTGCATCTGTGATGTTAAACAGTGCAAGTTCAGTTTTTTTGTTGGACATGTATGTCACATTGCGCATAGTTTGGTTTAATAAAGTTATTTAGTAACACACAGGGGCCGATTCCGATTCGGGCCGGAAATTTCTCCGACCGAGCCGGACCCGGAAAGATTTCCGACCGAATCGGACCCGTGCAGCCCGACCGAACGAGTACGATGCGCACGTATGCCATCGGACTCGATTCGGTCGGACTCCCATTGAAGTCAATGGGAGCCTGTCGTACAACGCGTACGCGGGCTCCCATTGACTCAATGGGTGCGAGGCGGACAAGGGCGCCCCCTACAGCGTGTACGCTTCGAAGCGACTCGCGCCGTACATGTACAGGTAGGGGGGACCCATGGGTCCCCCCTGTGAGCGACTCGCGCGGCTACGCGTACAGGGGGGTCCAACATATACCCCCAAAGTATGGCTCCGACTGCTCTTTGGAGCCGGAGTGCGCGGCTCGGTCGGACTGCTCGCGGCGCGCATCGTACTTACCCAGCCGGGGAACGTCTCCATTGCGCGGTGCGAGTCGAGTCCGAGCGAGTCGGTCGGTGCGGTTAGACCCGGGAACGAGTCGGTCGGAGCGGTCGGGACACCCGGACGAGTCGGCCGGCAATTTCGCATCGTACTCGCTCGCCCGGACGCGCGTACGAATCGGACGGGAAATAGGGCTCCGAATCGGATCCGGTTAAGCCGAATCCGATTCGGAGCCCTACCGGCCGAGATCGGAATCGGCCCCACAGTGTCTAGATATTTCACTTGCTTGTTGTACTTGAAAGCACCTATGCTGTTTTGAGCCCTCCTTGCCTTTCCTGTTGGAGTTGCTGTCTGCTAATCTCATAATGCATTTGTGTGTAGCAAGTAAAATGTGGACTGGAGTAGGATTTGCAACACTAAGCCTGATCTAACTTAAGGGGTATTTTTTTATATTTAGCATTGAATGGTCATTTGCATGCATCTTACCTTGTGAAGTACTGGCCTGTGCCGAGGTGTCTATCTGGGTGATTAACTACAGCTTCAGGCTGAAGGGTTGACTCCACAAGGTCCTCCAGGAGTGTATTGTCAGTTTGGGTCGATGGGCCTCCTCCAGTCTTCTTGGCATCCGCAAGCCTGGCAGCAACTTTTTCCTTGGCACGGCTCCGCAGGTCATACCAGCCATTGCGCAGATCTTCTATGGAGTGCTGTGTGACCCCCACTGCGTTGATTCTGGATTGGATTCCAAGCCAGATTTTGTGTTTCTCTGACTCAGGGATCTGGAGTGACTGCTTCACAAAGAGTTTGCCGTGGCTCTTTACAATGTCCTCAATGAGGACTACAAGCTCCTTCTTGCTGAACTTCAGCTTCCTTTGCGCTGTGCTGACTTCTCACTTGTTCCAGAAGCCATGCTAGTGTCCTTGCACAGGTTCAGATCCCCCAAATTGCTTCCTTCTGCTGTGCTCCTGCAGTCTGCCTCCTCCTCTTTCTCTCTCAGTACACAGGTGTCAGGTTTCAGAAGAGAGGAGGTCGCAAACTCCATTGTGCCTCAGTAGTTTCAGAGAAACCAGTTCTGAAACGATCACCCGCTCGAAAAATATTGCGGGTGTTCATAGCGTGAAATAAGGGCACCTGTCTTGTACTCCCAACAGGGAGGAATGCGCTGACAGTTGCCAGTCTAGTTTCTCATGCCTGGACCCAGGCGCGAGGTCCCGACCAGCTGTGAAGTGCGTCGGTTGAATTCCAAACCGCGCACTTCACCAACTGAGTTTTTCAGTGAGGACATGTCTAGAGATAGCGTTTAGTTAGTCAGGGTATTTAGTGTAGATTTGTTGCTAGGCTTAGGCGCAGGGTAGGACGTTTTGCAGAGTCAGATAGTTAGACAGATTTAAGGCATTTAAACTAGGAATTTGGAAATACTTACATAGAAAATTAGTAGAAAATAGGAAATACTCACCCACCGGTCTCCCGCTGATCCTGGTCTTCCGGTGGACAGTTTCCAGCGAAGAGCAAGCAAGTTCTCCTGAGGAAGAAAAATATAAAAAGGTTACCAAGACTACAAGTAAGAGTGAGAGTGAGAGAGAGTTGAATATTAAAGTTTTAACTTTCATCTTAAAAGAAAATACTTTAAGCTTATTTGTAATGACAGGGCACCTGATGTTAAAAACCTTGTTTAGAAGAAAAGAAGAGGAGCGCAAGCCTTAAGCTAGTTGGGTAAGAAAGATTTAGAGATGAGATATTAAAGAGAGAGAGTCAGGGAGGGATTTTGGAGAAATAATAACAGTGTGTTTTATGGTACAGTTACTCCACTAAAAGAAGTAGAGAGAGAGAGAGTGAAAGCAGAAGGAAGAATAGCACGAGATTGGAAAAACCAAAGAAAGCCAGGCAGTCTCTTCTCTGTCCCATTCCCCTTTCCCCCGGCAGGGTTCACGTGACCGCCAGTTGTCTTTGGTGTTCGTGGGAAGGTCTGAGGTGGGAATTGGGAAAATATCAACAACCTGCTCCTGGGAGTATCGGCAAATAGTGAGTACTAAAAGAGCCTTGACAGAGTGAAGTGCCCACGAACTTTACTCACCCAAGCAGAATGGCTGAGGGGTTTGATTTAAAAAATGTAGGACATGTCCTTAAGGAAATTCAGCAAGAGTAAATGGCTGTGAGGGAAGAGAATAAGGTAATCAAATTTGATATGGCGGCCACTAGATGGGAGACAAAAGAAATGGCTGCCCAGATGAAGCGAGAAGGGTCTGGGGATAGGTTTCTCTCACCCCCTTCGGGGACGGGCATGTTTAATCAGAGTTCAGCAGCTAGCGTGGGGTCCACCACTCAGGTTGTACATTCCTTGGCCCCAGTTATTCCATTGGCACCTCCAGAGCGCTTCAGTGGGGATCCCCAAAAGGCGCAAATCTTCTTGACACAGTACTCTTTACATTTTATGTGTTGGCCTACTGTCTTCCCTGATGCACAGTCTCGAATTGCCTTCATCTTGTCTTACCTCAATGGAGATGCAGCTTCGTGGTCTATGCTATAGGCACTCAAGACGCACCCATTCTGTACAACTTCGAGGAATTCAAGAAAGAATTTCTGCGTATTTTTGATCGTCGAAAGGTTGCGCAGGCTACTGATAATGAATTGCTGGAATTAAGGCAAGGGAATCGAGAACTAGTCACCTACCTTACACAATTCAACAAACTTGTTGTGGAAACAGACTGGCCGGAGTCAAAAAGAGCCGCCTTGCTCTATCGGGGCTTGAAAGATGGCTTAAAAGATGCCTTGTCTCAAATCCCTAATCGCCCTACAGAAGTCTCAGCATTGATAGACCTGGTGTTAGAGATCGACTATAGACAAACTGAAAGAAGAGGTGAGAGAAGACGTGAATTTTGACCAAGTGTTCCGCGCTTTGACCGGGCTAGGTCAGAAGTAGTGAGATCAGGAGAAAAAGAACATGGTGTCGAACCAATGCAAATAGGAACAATTAGAGGCCCTCTTTCCAAAGAAGAGAAAGAAAAGCGACGGCAAAATAATCTGTGCCTTTATTGTGGAACCAGGGGGCACTTTGTGAAAGGATGTCCCAAGAAGCCCAAAACATTCAAGAAGGAAAACTCTCAGCACCACCAGTAGAGGGAGTTGGGCTGGTGGTTGCTAACAAGGATACAACTCCAAATTCTCACCAAGTTGCTAACACATTACAGTCTTCTGCGCCGCACCTCGTTCTGACAATGACTCTGAAATTCCGAGATCGCATTCTATCTGGAGTGGTAGTAATGCTGGATTCGGGAGCTACTGGGAACTTTTGTGACCTTAAGTATGCCTCGAGAATAGGTCTAAGAGCCTTACCCAAGGAGAGAAGTGAAGCATTAAGGGCCGTTGATGGAACTAATGTATCCTCCGGTCCCATTACCAGTCACACTGAGGTTGTGGAACTCATCTCAATAGAAGGTCATAGAGAGGAAATTCAATTCAATCTAATTGACCCCCTGCAGTTTGGAATCATATTGGGTCTTCCTTGGTTGACGGAACACAACCCAACGATTAACTGGAGTGATAGAACTGTGAAGTTTAACTCCAACTATTGTTTGGAACATTGCTTCTGTGAGAAGCCGACAAAACAAGAAGGAAACCCAGCAGCCTTATTATGCGAGCGGAAGATGATGGTGTGTGCGGTGCAAACTGTGAACCTACCTGTTGAATACCAGGAGTTTGCCGAAGTGTTCAGTGAATCAGAATCAAAGAAGTTGCCCCCTCATCGATCATATGACTGTAAAATCGATTTGGAACCAAGATCCAATCTGCTATGTAGTCGAATCTACGCACTAACTGAAGCTGAGAATCGACATTTGAAGGATTACATTCAGAAATATTTGGAAAACGGATTCATTCGACCATCCCAGTCTCCTGTCTCATCTCCACTGCTTTTCGTCCCAAAACGGGATGGAGGTTTGAGAAAGTGTATTGACTATCGCGCCTTGAACAAGATTACGATTAAGAACCGTTATCCATTGCCCCTGATTTCTGTACTTCTGGACCAACTAAAAGATGCAAAAATCTTCACGAAGTTAGATTTGCAGGGGGCCTACCATTTAATCAGAGTGCGAAGTGGGGATGAATGGAAAACCGCATTTAGAACTAAGTATGGATTGTATGAGTACCAAGTCATGCCCTACGGTTTAAGTAATGCACCAGCAGCCTTCCAATACTTCATTAATGACGTCTTGAAAGAGTTCATTGACCAATGCACAATCATCTATATCGACGACATTTTGCTTTATTCTTCCTCTGAAGAAGAGCATCAACAACAGGTCAAGAAGGTCTTGCGCTGTCTGAAAGAAAACGTACTTTATGTAAAACTGGAAAAGTGTGCTTTTGGAGTGAGATCAGTGGATTTCGTGGGATTCGTGATTGCACCAGAAGGTCTAACGATGGACGTTAAAAAGATTGAGGCGGTGTTAAATTGGCCTCCACCAACCTCTGTGTAAGAAATACAGAGCTTCATTGGATTTGCAAATTTTTATTGCAGATTCATTCGAGATTTCTCCCTGAAGGTGGCACCCATTACTAGATTGTTATGAAAAGGAGTCCCATTTCATTGGACCAAAGAGGCTGAGGAAGCCTTCCAGTTTCTGAAGAAGAGTTTTACCTCTACACCCATTTTACTACACGCGGATCCGGCTCATCCATTTTACCTCGAGACCGATGCTTCTGAACAGGCCATTGGAGGGGTGCTTTCACAGAGACACAAGGAAACTGGTCAGTTGAATCCGGTTGCGTATTATTCCAGGAAGTTGCAATCGGCAGAGATGAACTATACCATTTCTAACAAGGAGCTCCTCGCCATCAAAGATGCCTTCCAAGAGTGGCGACATTACCTTCTCGGAGCTAGGCATGTGGTCACAGTATTCACCGATCACTGGAATCTTCAATTCTTGAAATCAGCCAGAACACTCACGCCTCGTCAACTTAGGTGGTCCCTGTACTTCGCTGATTATGATTTTGTAATAACTTATCGGCTAGGAAAGAATAACGGGAAGGCGGATGCTTTGTCTCGAATTGACACAAATGGTAAAAAGAATCCAATTTGTGAACAAAAGATAAATCCAGAAACAAAAATTATTGGGGCAACGGTTGGGAAAACTCTAGAAGACAAGGTGAAAGAAGCTTTAATTCCAGAAGAAATGCAGAACTGGGCTCAGAAGGATCCAGCTCGAGAAACGGGTTACCGTTCCATTCCAAGACCTTGTTTTTACCAACTCAAGAGCTCCAGCGACAAGCGTTGATAGATTGTCATGACAGTCCTTTGGCGGGTCATCCCGGAATCCATCATACAGAGGAGTTGTTAAAGAGACAGTTTTGGTGGCCTGGGCTATCCAAAGATGTTCGAGTTCATGTAGAGGGCTGCGGGATTTGTGCAATGGGAAAGACAGATAAACGGGCTCCTCAGGGATTGTTGAGGCTATTGCCTACACCCCGATATCCTTGGCACACCGTTACAATGGGTTTTATTGTGGATTTGCCCTCTAGTCAGGGATTTAACTCTGTTTTGGTAATGGTGGACGCCTTCTCTAAGATGGCGCATTTTGTCGCCCTAAAAGGAAATTATTCAGCAAAACAAATTGCCACACAATTCAATCAAAGTTTGATTAAGATACATGGCATCCCAAAAGTTTTGATTACTGATCGAGGGTCCCAGTTTCTATCTCATTTCTAGAAGGCTTATGCTAAGGGACTAGGTATAGAGACACGCTATTCAACTAGCTTTCATCCTCAGACAGATAGTCAAACGGAAAGGGCCAATCAGGAACTAGAAAAGTATCTTAGATTGTTTCTCTTGGATCAAGAGGGTGAGTGGCCAGATCTTCTTTGGACAGCAGAGTTTGCGCATAATAATGCGAAGAATGCCTCCACTGGGTATTCCCCTTTTTACTTGAATTACGGAAGACATCCAAATTCTGTGGTTTCCTCCCAAGAGGTGTCGGTGCCTGCGGCTAAAGAGTTAGCTCAACACCTGAGTGAGGTACAAGAGTCTGCCACCAAGAACTTAGCGTTAGCTAAGGAATGCTATAAGCAGAGTGCTGACAAAAAGAGAAGACCAGAACCAGACTTTCGTGAGGGAGACAGGGTTTGGTTGAATACAAGAAATCTGAAGCTAAAAGGAAATAGAAAATTCCAGCCCCGTTTCGTAGGCCCATTTCCAGTGGAAAAAGTAGTAAATCCAGTGACCTTCAAACTGAAACTTCCTCCACTGTTGAAGATAAGCCCAGTATTTCATGTTTCTCTCCTTAAGAAGGTTTCCCCCCAATTTGAAAGAGTTGAGAAATCAAAAACCCATTTTGATTGAAGGACAAGAAGAATTTGAAGTTAAAAGGATTTTAGACTCGAAGTTAGTTCGAGGTAAAAAAATGTATCTTGTGGATTGGAAGGGTTTTGGCCCAGAGGACAGGTCCTGGGTGGAACAATCTGATGTTCATGCTCCCTGATTAATCAGAATTTTTCACTCGCAGTATCCTCACAAACCTCAGCCCGGAGGCTTGACCTTGCGGGGGGTACTGTCAGGTTTCAGAAGAGAGGAGTTCGCAAACTCCATTGTGCCTCAGTAGTTTCAGAGAAACCTGTTCTGAAACGATCACCCGCTCGAAAAATATCGCGGGTGCTCATAGCGTGAAATAAGGGCACCTGTCTTGCACTCCCAACAGGGAGGAATGCGCTGACAGTTGCCAGTCTAGTTTCTCGCGCCTGGACCCGGGCGCGAGGTCTCGACCAGCTGTGAAGTGCGTCGGTTGAATTCCAAACCGCGCACTTCACCAACTGAGTTTTTCAGTGAGGACATGTCTAGAGATAGCGTTTAGTTAGTCAGGGTATTTAGTGTAGATTTGTTGCTAGGCTTAGGCGTAGGGTAGGACGTTTCGCAGCATCGGATAGTTAGACAGATTTAAGGCATTTAAACTAGGAATTTGGAAATACTTACATAGAAAATTAGTAGAAAATAGGAAATACTCACCCACCGATCTCCCGCTGATCCTGGTCTTCCGGTGGACAGTTTCCAGCGAACAGCAAGCAAGTTCTCCTGAGTAAGAAAAATATAAAAAGGTTACCAAGACTACAAATAAGAGTGAGAGTGAGAGAGAGTTGAATATTAAAGTTTTAACTTTCATCTTAAAAGAAAATACTTAAGCTTGTTTGTAATGACAGGGCACCTGATGTTAAAAACCTTGTTTAGAAGAAAAGAAGAGGAGCGCAAGCCTTAAGCTAGTTGGGTAAGAAAGATTTAGAGGGGAGATATTAAAGAGAGAGAGTCAGGGAGGGATTTTGGAGAAATAATAACAGTGTGTTTTATGTTACAGTTACTCCACTAAAAGAAGTAGAGAGAGAGAGAAAGCAGAAGGAGGAATAGCGCGAGATTGGAAAAACCAAAGAAAGCCAGGCAGTCTCTTCTCTGTCCCATTCCCCTTTCCCCCGGCAGGGTTCACACGACCGTCAGTTGTCTTTGGTGTTCGTGGGAAGGTCTGAGGTGGGAATTTGGAAAATATCAACATTCTGCTCCTGGGAGTATCGGCAAATAGTGAGTACTAAAAGAGCCTTGAAAAGAGGTGACAGCATGGGCTGCATCACTTCCTGGTTGTGATGTCATCATGCTGCATCGGAAATCAGGAATCACTATTTGCGATTTGCTAATTGCAGATTCGCTTTTTTGTGAGTCGGAATTTGGCAATCGCTAATAGCGATTGCGATTTTTACTGATTCGCAAAAATTTTGCGAATTTATTAATGCATAGGCATTTGCCATTACCAAATAGCAATTCCTTAAAAATCGCTATTTGGTAATCGCAAAATGGAACTTTGATGCATGGGCCCATAAGTATCAGCAACATTGTATCAACAATTCCTTGCTCATTTAATCCTAACAGAGCAATTGTTACATTGTGTATAATTGAATGTTTGTAGCATGTTTTTTATAGTAGATATGAAAGTCATTGAAAGAATTTTTTCAGTTCTTTTTTTATAATCTAAATTTAAAAAAGTTTCAAACTTTAGAATTTGGGTCTGTAAAAGAGAAGAAAAAATACAGTTATAACATAATATTATAGTTTTAAGAACACAACATAATTTTACAATTACATAACATATTCAGTTTGCCTTTTTTGCTGTTTTCAGATTCTATTGAATTTCACCATACACAGTGATTTCAATGTTAATCATCATGTAACAGCGGGCAAAAAATACAATCAATAAGATTGTTAAAAAAAAAAAATCTGTGTTCAAAATATTTACAACAAAGTCAACTATCTGTTTACTTTTCGTAAAATAAACACCCTCAATAACATTGCATATAATACAAAGATCAAATATATGAAATGCTTCTTTCTAAAACAATTTTCTAAATATAATATCAAAGAACAGAAACGATAATTGAATCAGCAATTCTTGATATCTTCCCTATAGGCCGAATGATATTTCAGAAATCATTTGCATTGAGAATATCCAAAATAAACTTCTTCATTCATATTGACATCTTCCCAATAGGCCGAATGATGTTTCTGAAATCATTTGCATTGAGAATATCCAAAATAATCTGATTAATTCATGTTGACATCTTCCCAATAGGCCGAATGATGTTCTCAGAACTTTGGCATCAAAAATATTAGGTATGAATTTGGTAATTCATTAGGCAACCGATATTTGAATAGCAAATGGGCATCATTACAATGTGTCCATTCTTTATTACACTTTAAATTCACAGTATAGCGTCCAGATGTTGTAGAAGGTCCATCATGGAAAATAATTGCCACTGCTTTGAAAGTTCTTCCTGAAATTGACAGTTGACTTGCCACAAAATTTTTAATTTTAGTTTCCAATTTTCTTCCATCTACTCTACAACATTGTATCATTAAAATGACATATTGTCCAAATCTTTCTATAAATAATGTTGATAACATTTCTGATTTGCAGTGACTACATTCCATATTTTGATTAGCTGATTTTACTAATTTGTTAAAAGACACTGTTTTACAATCTGGTATTGTCAAATATATGAATCTTTCAGTGTCTATTTTAGTGGTTGAAGTAAATGTACAATTTTCACTAGGGGTGGGCGGAATTGTTTGTTCCAACCGTTCGCGATTCTTTTTTCCTGTTCGCGAACGCTGTTTGCGTGCTCGGGGAGAAATATATCTCGCGAACACGCATTTTGAAAGCGCGAACAAGCGAAAAATTCCGCGAAGTCGCGGATCGCGGAATTTTTGGTAATTTCGCGTTCTCTGCGGAACGCGAAATTACCCAAATTCCGCGAGCGGAACGGAATTTACCGCCCATGCCTAATTTTCACATTCATGATCCCATCTGTAACGAAGTCCAAACAAATTTTCAATTTGTATTCCTTCATCTTCCAATACTGCAAGCATAAACATAAGAAATTCTTGAGCATCTTGCTGTACATTAAGTGTAAATTGTGAAGAACCAGAACATATATCCAGAAGATTCCGAATGCCAGAAACACTTTGGATTTTAGTTTTATCAGTTGTCAAGTTTTCAAAAATAGAATGCAACAAAGAACAAAACCTTTTTTCTCGATTCTCCATAATTTGTTGTTGGAGATTTTCTAGAAAAAATATGACGTTCACAACTACATTAGCATAGCAGTTGATACCTGAACTATTTTCTAACTGATATCCTACAATATCTTCAACACTGTCCATTTTTTTTTGTTTGGAACCTCAACATTCTCTTCATTTTTTTCTTCTTTCCAACCTCACTACAGAGTTTTTCATATGTTCGTTTTCGACATACTACACGCTTTTCATATACAGGATATTCACCTAAGTTGGGAGCATACAGTCTTCTTAACCGATTATACTCTCTTACACAATTTGCATCTGCACTAATCTTTCTCTCATCAAAATCAATCAAATACATTCCAGATAAAGTTCTGACTCGGGACAATGCAACATATGCCATTCCCTCTTTAAACACGGTACTTCCAATGTTTACCAAAGCACTGTCTACCCTTAAACCTTGAGATTTATGAATGGTCACTGCATATGCTAAAGAAAAAGGAAACTGTTTTCTACGAACATACAAGTCTTTAACAAGCAAAAAACTAACAGAACAACTTCCAATCTGTTTTACCTCTTCAATCTGATCAAATTTAATCTTCAAAAATTCAATCCCATATCTATTTGTATAATTAACAAAATGAACAACGTTTCCCATTGCTCCATTTACTAAACCTTTTTCCACATCCAAATTACGCCGTAAAATTACCCGACAGTTTTCACATACATATAAATTCTTTTCTAAACCAGCAGTCTTAGATATAGATTTTTCCAAAGAGTCCAATTTTGTTTTTAATTTTTCTGTCAAAATAATAGTAATTCCTTCGTGCTCTATTTTATCAATGGCTTCCATTTTTATTATTTGTTGTTTTTCCAGCTTTAAAAGTTCTTCATTGGATGTAGAACACTCTCGCAGTGTTGGCATTAGGCAGATTATAGATTTCTTTTCTCCAATTTTTTTGTATATTATTTCCGGAGCAACATTTTCATTTGGAAACAAGTTTGTAAGTAGCCGACTTTGCAAAGCTTCTTTACCATGTTCTGTCAATACACCAATTCGTATATCTTGAAGAATGCTTCCATAATCTTCATCACTTGCCTGTCGCATATTTTTAATAAGTTCTTTGTATTCAAAATAAGACCAAATGTTGACATTTCCAATACTTCCCAAAGATTTTCTGGTGTCTTCATGCACAAGTGTTTTAAAACTGGTTGCCCTTTTACAGGAGTAAGTTGCAGTAGATCGCCGAAAACCATCACATGTTTTCCTCCAAATAACACATCATATTCTGTTTTTAAAATTTGCTGCATTCTTAAATGTACAAAGGCAAGCATTAAGTTTGAGACCATGCTCACCTCATCAATGATCAGAAGTTTCATTTTCTTTAGTACTCTTGAATCTTCCAAACAAGCTTCTCCAGAAAGCTTGTGATATTCCAACTTGTTTTAATGTTCAACAGGTAGCATTAGTAAACGATCTAATGTAATCCCTTTAATGTTGTGTGCTGCTAACCCAGTTGGAGAGGTTACAACACAAGATAAATGTGAATCAGTGGTTTTCTGAAAATAACTGGTCAAAACTTTAATTAAGAAACTTTTTCCTGTACCAGCTTGACCACTGATATACATTTGAATAGGTTTAAAAAATCTGCAGTTGCATTCTTTTTTTTCATGAAGTAAACCATGGTCAATCTGTTGTGTAATTTGCTGATATATTTCTTTCTGTTCAATATTAAGTTGTTCTTCCAAGTTTCCTAAGTCCATAATATCGTGTTGAGCTTGATGCATTGCTGTTTCCACTTCACTCATGGCGATCGCTGCTTCATTTTCAAGAATTAGTTGTCCTAGTGGATCTTGACTCAGTGGAGCAGAACTTTGACTATCTTGAGAACTGTCTCTAGCTGCAATACTAGCTTCTTGTTCAATTTCTTCATTCAACATTTGGAGATAATTTTGAAAAACTGTGCATTCAATGCTAAATTTACATGCATTAAAAGAATCTTCATAGCACTGAAAATCTCCAAGTAATTCCATTTCAGTATGCCAAGGCTTGAACAGTTGCAGAAGTGCTAAATAGTAAAATTCCCTTTTATCTGGAGTATCGCAACTCAGTTTCCTGTGATTAATGAGATTTCCTTTACTATGTTTCACCAAACATCCATCAGAACCAATCACTGCATATTTTTCTTCATTTATGTTCTCTGTAATATTTCTCTTAAAGCTGTAATATTGCAGTACTTCATAGAGACATATGTTTTCAAGATAGGGACTTCTTTTAGGATAGTAGGTATCCAACATGTTTGACTTAACAATATCTGTGCTTTCCGGTTCATTTAATGCTAAATATTCGATTTCTTGTATAGATTTCAGTACTCGATTTCGTGTTGCAGCAAGACCTAGACTAACCCAAATTATTCCTCTTGACTTTGAATATAAACTCGCAGAGGTCAACCGATCCGAACATTCGTAGGATCCAATGTCTCGATGGGACAGCATCTTCAAACTAAAGCTGTACAATTTCTTACTAAGAGTCTTCTCTTGTGAAATTTCTTGCCACATTTCTTTCAACTCCGTCTTTTCAGATTTTGTTATGTATGACGTAACATACCGAGCAACAGCAATGGAATTATCTGCAACATACTGGATATTCATATTTGCATTCCACATCGACAAAATCACTGAATTATAATCATTAATATACTTTGATTGTTCACTTCTATTTAAATTGTAAGTATTTTTGGGAGATTTTCGAGTGATAGTATGCCTCACTGCTGACATGATACTGTTGACTCTTCCTTTGGATATTACTGGACGTGGAAATCCAAAACGACATTTTGTATAAAACTGTTCCTTTGACTTGTATTTCCGTCGACAGTATTTGCCACATCGATGAGTTTGAAACCGTAAAACTTGTTGTCTTAAGGTATTTTCTTCTCTTGATTTTGGTATAGCACATGTAACATAATCTTCAAAAAAAGATAAAACAGTCTCATCCGAATCAGTTCCAAACTTAGGTGCATCCTTGATCCATAAAAGCATATGTATATGAGGAGCACCTCTAGCTTGGTACTCCTTTCTCCAAAAGAAATCAATAACTTCTCCAAGAGGTGGGTTGTTTTTATTGTAGATAAAAGACATCATAGCTTGAAACCTATGATTAAAATATCTGCACACATTTACAGGATCCAACGAACACAGTTCTCCAGGTGTCTTGAATTCAATGTTTTTAATATTTGAATTTGCTTCTCGAAGAAATTCAAGTAAATCGTCCCATGCATATTCAGCACAGCTTAGCGTAACAAACCACGTAGGGGTTCCTAAGTTCCTTAACATACATTTAAGTTCTCCATGACGACGATACCAATACTCATTAGTACCACGTTGACACGCCATCAAATTAATCAATTGAGATTCTAAATGATCGTCTCTCTGTTGTACTGTGTCAATGAATTCCTTTGCAGAAACATGTTGAAGATGAACTCCTGTTTTTAATATGTGGTTGACTGCATATGAAAGTCCAGACAAGTCACTTTCAAACAAAAGATGAAATATATATGGAATACATTGTCGAAATCTTGGATCTTCTGAGTACAATCTTGTTGTTCGATATTCTGATGCTGGAATCTGTACTGGTCGTTCGTCATATCGTCCACCTTTTCCAGTGGGGAAAAGCTGTGGAAAACAACGAGCTTCCAAACTTTTTTCCCAAACACTCATGGGAGTCCCCTTCGCTTTCTTCATTTGGAATAATTCAATAGTATTTCCAATTACTTCCTTTGAATGTAAAGGATGTACACTATAATGTTCATAAATTTCTTCACTTTTGGAGATGTCCACTTTTTCAATTTGTCCACTTGAAATTTCGCTATCATCTCCTAAAACTATTTCTTCTTCTTCCACATACACATTTTTGCAGTAAACATTGTTTTTTATAAGATATAATGTAGCCTTTTGCACTTTG
This sequence comes from Calotriton arnoldi, assembly GCA_963921515.1. Taxonomy (NCBI): domain Eukaryota; kingdom Metazoa; phylum Chordata; class Amphibia; order Caudata; family Salamandridae; genus Calotriton; species Calotriton arnoldi. The sequence goes on along the minus strand of CAWUFW010006565.1, from coordinate 135,760 downwards.
ATGACATCTACTAATTCTTGCCATATTTTCCGACTCTTCGTAGGAACACCATTAACTAGAATAACTACAGGTTCAGTTTCCTCTTTCTCTACACAACTCTTCCCTTTTAATCCTCTTTGTAAATCTGTGGGAGGCAACTTACCTGTTTTAGGCTCCATACGAACAATAGCCTGAAACGGGTGCACAGATTGAATCAGAATGGACTCATACGTATTTAAATCTACCAGTTCTGGAGGAATACCTACCAACTCTAGGTTATTATGTACAGCTCTAGCTGGCATTTTGTTGTCCTCTAATTTGGTATAACAATATTTACAAATACGTTGATCACTACCCAAATCAAAACAATCTTCTACCAACAAATAAGCTCCAAATTCCTTCCACTTATCATTGTTTTCTTTTTCACTTTTTAAATACAGATCAACATTCCTAGTTTGATTTCTATAGGGAGTTCGTCGACAACAAATACAAAGTTTGGTCTTTCACAACAAATTACCTTAAACTTCGTAATTTCTTCTTCAAACTTCTCAGTACTACTATCTTCCACGTCTTCTTCAACACCTACACCTATCAAACTCTCACATTCTCTACACTCTTGTTCAGGACCAAAGTAACGAAACTCTATTTCATCACAAACTTTTTTACATCTGATACTGACCCATGCAAAAGAGCACTGTTTAAGTCACTTAAAATTATTGCAGGACTTTTTACATAGTACAATCTTCTTACTAACTTCCGCATTTGAGAGTGATGTACTGCTAACATTCTCAAATGATGAAAAACACTTTTACACACTTTTCTAGAAAGACAAGCCAGAGAATGACCTTGCAAACCAGTATTTTTCTCACTTTGCAAGGATCTGGTCCTTGCAGCATCTTAATCTTTTGTTTAACACTTTTTTTACTATACTCTTGTAAGAAATTTCGTAAAATATCAATAGACTCCTGTCGTATACTACAAATACTACTACACTCCCAAGTATACACTGGGGCTTTAGTACGTCTCCCTAGAACTTCATCAGCTATCACGTCTTCTACATTTCTAGGAACCACCTTTTTTTTTCAATTGCACAACCGTTCTTCACTTCATAAGCACGACCATTGGTATCAACTGCGTGAACTAATGTATTGCTTTGAAAATAGCTCTCTTCATTAAAAAAAGGCTCTGAACTTGAAGTGTGCTTCCATTCACCCAAAAAAATATCACAAAAGTTAGTTCTGTTAATTAGTCTCTTCTTTTTACTTTTGTCCTTCATAAAATGCATTGGTTTATCTAATGATCGCATTCTGTTTAAAAATAAAATGAACAATTTTCTTTTTAATTCAAAAGCCTTTTCAACAATAGTTTCAATCTGTTTTTCTTTTTATAAAATGCTGATCTTCTTTTATATTTCTTGCCATCTTTTAATAAATTTTGTACTACTCTACTTTGAAACATACTTTTCCTTATTTCACAAAATTGATTCATCCTTCTTTTAGCATAGATTGTTTTTTCAGAACGTGATTTGCCATTAATTTGTCCTTTTTTCATTTCATTCTTCTTTGTTCTAGAGGTATTCTTTCTATTTTCTACATTGTCAAAACCCTTTGTAGTCCTTGAAAGTCTTTTAATAAATTCTTTTGTTCTCTTACCGCAAGACTTTTTCTTTTTTCCCACATGTTGTAGTTCATTTAATTCCTGCTGTTGTCTTTTCTTTAAATAGTATTGTTTCTTTTCTTGTTTTCTCTTTTCTGTTTTTTTTGTCATGGTAACTCTTTCTTAATGATGATGAAGAATATCTGAAAAAAAAAAGTAAAATAAATTTAATATTATTAATATAACTAAATAGAAATATACTATTCTATTACAAAAGAAACATGTTCTACATAAAAACCAATGAAATGCTTTCTTTTGAAATCACATGGGGTTTGCTGCACTACATGGGTACTACCTGGGTAATTGGAGGAGTGAATGAGTAGTGTTTAGGTGGTTAGAGGACTGCATGGGTAGTGCACAGGGGATTGTAGCACTGCATGTGTTAGTGGCTGGGTCATTGCATGAGTACATGGGTAGTGACTGGATGATTATAGTACTGCAAGGAGAGTGCATGACGAATTTATAAGTGCTTGGGTTTTGGCAGAGTGATTGGATAAGTACATGGTGCTGGCTGGGTGATTGCAGGAGTGCATGGGTAGTGACAGGGTGATTGCTGGACTGCATGGGTACTACCTGAGTAAATGAAGGTGCGAATGAGCAGTGTCTAGGTGGTTAGAGGACTGCATGGGTAGTGCACAGGTGATTGTAGCACTGCATGTGTTAGTGCCTGGGTCATTGCATGAGTACATGGGTACTGACTGGATGATTAGAGTACTGCAAGGAGAGTGCATGGCGAATTTATAAGTGCTTGGGTTTTGGCAGAGTGATTGGATAAGTACATGGTGCTGGCTGGGTGATTACAGCAGTGCATGGGTAGTGACAGGGTGATTGTTGGACTGCATGGGTTCTACCTGGGTAATTGGAGAAATGAATGAGTAGTGTGTAGGTGGTTAGAGGACTGCATGGGTAGTGGACATGGGATTGTAGCAGAGCATGAGTTAGTGCCTGGGTCATTGCATGAGTACATGGGTACTGATTGGATGATTAGAGTACTGCAAGGAGAGTGCATGGTGAATTTATAAGTGCTTGGGAATTGGCACAGTGATTGGATAAGTACCTAGTACTGGCTGGGTGATTGGAGGAGTGCATGGGGAGTGACAGGGTGATTGCTGGACTGCATGGGTACTACCTGGGTAATAGAAGGTGCAAATGAGTAGTGTGTAGGTGGTTATAGGACTGCATGGGTAGTGCACAGGGGATTGTAGCAGTGCATGTGTTCGTGCCTGGATAATTGCATGAGTACATGGGTACTGACTGGATGATTAGAGTACTGCAAGGCGAGTGCATGGTGAATTTATAAGTTCTTGGGTTTTGGGGGAGTGATTGGATAACTACATGGTCCTGGCTGGGTGTTTGGAGCAGTGCATGGGTAGTGACAGGGTGATTGCTGGACTGCATGGGTACTACCTGGGTAATAGAAGGTGTGAATGAGCAGTGTCTAGGGGGTTAGAGGATTGTATGTGAAGTGCAGAGGTCATTGTAGCAGTGCATGTGTTATTGCCTGGGTCATTGCATGAGTACATGGGTAGTGGCTGGATGATTAGAGTACTGCAAGGAGAGTGTATGGCGAATTTATAAGTGCTTGGGTTTTGGCAGAGTGATTGGATAAGTACATGGTGCTGGCTGGGTGATTGGAGGAGTGCATGGGTAGTGACAGGGTGATTGCTGGACTGCATGGGTTCTACCTGGGTAATTGGAGAAATGAATGAGTAGTGTGTAGGTGGTTAGAGGACTGCATGGGTAGTGGACAGGGGATTGTAGCAGAGCATGAGTTAGTGCCTGGGTCGTTGCATGAGTACATGGGTACTGACTGGATGATTAGAGTACTGCAAGGAGAGTGCATGGTGAATTTATAAGTGCTTGAGAATTGGCACAGTGATTGGATAAGTACCTAGTACAGGCTGGGTGATTGGAGGAGTGCATGGGGAGTGACAGGGCGATTGCTGGACTGCATGGGTACTACCTGGGTAATAGAAGGTGCAAATGAGTAGTGTCTAGGTGGTTATAGGACTGCATGGGTAGTGCACAGGGGATTGTAGCAGTGCATGTGTTAGTGCCTGGATCATTGCATGAGTACATGGGTACTGACTGGATGATTAGAGTACTGCAAGGAGAGTGCATGGTGAATTTATAAGTGCTTGGGTTTTGGCGGAGTGATTGGATAAGTACATAGTCCTGGCTGGGTGTTTGGAGCAGTGCATGGGTAGTGACAGGGTGATTGCTGGACTGCATGGGTACTACCTGGGTAATTGAAGGTGTGAATGAGCAGTGTCTAGGCGGTTAAAGGATTGTATGGGAAGTGCACAGGTGATTGTAACAGTGCATGTGTTAGTGCCTGGGTCATTGCATGAGTACATGGGTAGTGACTGGATGATTAGAGTGCTGCAAGGAGAGTGTATGGTGAATTTATAAGTGCTTGGGTTTTGGCGGAGTGATTGGATAAGTACATGGTGCTGGCTGGGTGATTGTTGTACTGCATGGGTACTACCTGGGCAATTGAAGGAGTGAATCAGTAGTGTGTAGGTGGTTATAGGTCTGCATGGGTAGCGCACAGGGGATTGTAGCAGTGCATGTGTTGGCACCTGGATCATTGCATGAGTACATGGGTACTGACTGGATGATTAGAGTACTGCAAGGAGAGTGCATGGTGAATTTATAAGTGCTTGGGTTTTGGGGGAGTGATTGGATAACTACATGGTCCTGGCTGGGTGTTTGGAGCAGTGCATGGGTAGTGACAGGGTGATTGCTGGACTGCATGGGTACTACCTGGGTAATAGAAGGTGTGAATGAGCAGTGTCTAGGGGGTTAGAGGATTGTATGGGAAGTGCACAGGTGATTGTAGCAGAGCATGAGTTAGTGCCTGGGTCGTTGCATGAGTACATGGGTACTGACTGGATGATTAGAGTACTGCAAGGAGAGTGCATGGTGAATTTATAAGTGCTTGGGAATTGGCACAGTGATTGGATAAGTACCTAGTACTGGCTGGGTGATTGGAGGAGTGCATGGGGAGTGACAGGGCGATTGCTGGACTGCATGGGTACTACCTGGGTAATAGAAGGTGCAAATGAGTAGTGTCTAGGTGGTTATAGGACTGCATGGGTAGTGCACAGGGGATTGTAGCAGTGCATGTGTTAGTGCCTGGATCATTGCATGAGTACATGGGTACTGACTGGATGATTAGAGTACTGCAAGGAGAGTGCATGGTGAATTTATAAGTGCTTGGGTTTTGGCGGAGTGATTGGATAAGTACATAGTCCTGGCTGGGTGTTTGGAGCAGTGCATGGGTAGTGACAGGGTGATTGCTGGACTGCATGGGTACTACCTGGGTAATTGAAGGTGTGAATGAGCAGTGTCTAGGCGGTTAGAGGATTGTATGGGAAGTGCACAGGTGATTGTAACAGTGCATGTGTTAGTGACTGGGTCATTGCATGAGTACATGGGTAGTGACTGGATGATTAGAGTGCTGCAAGGAGAGTGTATGGTGAATTTATAAGTGCTTGGGTTTTGGCGGAGTGATTGGATAAGTACATGGTGCTGGCTGGGTGATTGGAGGAGTGCATGGGTAGTGACAGGGTGATTGTTGGACTGCATGGGTACTACCTGGGCAATTGAAGGAGTGAATCAGTAGTGTGTAGGTGGTTATAGGACTGCATGGGTAGCACACAGGGGATTGTAGCAGTGCATGTGTTGGCACCTGGATCATTGCATGAGTACATGGGTACTGACTGGATGATTAGAGTACTGCAAGGAAAGTGCATGGCGAATTTATAAGTGCTTGGGTATTTGCGGAGTGATTGGATAAGAACATGGTGCTGGCTAGGTGATTACAGCAGTGCATGGGTAGTGACAGGGTGATTGTTGGACTGCATGGGTTCTACCTGGGCAATTGAAGGAGTGAACCAGTAGTGTGTAGGTGGTTATAGGACTGCATGGGTAGCGCACAGGGGATTGTAGCAGTGCATGTGTTAGTGCCTGGATCATTGCATGAGTACATGGGTGCTGACTGGATGATTAGAGTACTGCAAGGACAGTGCATGGTGAATTTATAAGTGCTTGGTTTATTGCATGAGTACATGGGTAGTGCTTGGGTGATTAGGAGAGTGCATGGGTAGTGCCTGGGTGATTTCATAAGTGTTTGGGTAGTTGCGGAGTGATTTCATGAGTGCGTGGATACTAACTGGGTGATTGCAGAATATGGAATCAGTCAATCATTACTCATGTAGTTTTAAAATCACCTAGTCACTACCTTTGCACTCCTGTAATCGGTCAGGCACCTCTCAATAGTTCACTAAGCATACATACAACTGTATAAATACAATCTGAACACATAGATGAGTCATTACGTATTACCTAGTTAAATAGATAAGTATAACATGCCTGCAAGGGTAATATGTGGTGGTTTACTTTTGAGCTACATCTTGACCATTCTATCTACAAATATGCAACATCATTAAACTATACCTCTCAAAAGACTTAAGAAAGAAGGCTAATTAACAACACCTTTTATGAGCATTTTTAAAACCACACTTGTATTCTACATCTTCACCTTTATATCTAAAATGATGTGGCATTATTCAACTATACCTTTATTCAGACTACAAAAAGAAGCCTAATTAACAGCACTTTATTTCACCATTCTATCTTAAAATATATGGCATCATTTAACTTTACCTTTTGTACAAACTAATAAAAGAAACCTAATTATTAACACTTTATATGACCATCTTTCAAACAGCACAGTTGTGCGGCATCTTTACCAAACTATCTATAATTATGCAGTATCATTCAACTATACCTTTGTAGAGACAACAAAAAATGAAGCCTAATAAACTACACCTTATATGAACATCTTTCAAACTACACATTTGTACTGCATCTTCAACCAACTATCTAAAAATATGCGGCATCATTCAACTATACCTTTGTACAGACTTAAAAAACATGCTTAATTAATAACATCAGTAATCATCTTAACAAATACACATATTACAGTACAGACTCTTTTTTAAACAACATTCAAGAACAATGAAACAAACTCCAATATACATCTCTACATTTAATAATATATTTCAAACAACACAGTTTTAGAATAATATCATTTTTTTTAAATTAACCTCACAAATGTATAACTCACCTTGCAAATAAATGTGTTGAATGAAAAATCTCACAAACTCTGACAGGATTTTCTTTTACACACAATCAATATAATGCACCAGACTCAGCAAGGTAAAACCAGTAATGGCAAGGTTTCCCTCTCTTTCTCCATACAAATACACATAACCAACAAATAACATGGCTTCCCAGAGCTTTTCAAATTGTAAAACACATTTTCATTGGTTACACATAATAACCTTTAGCAACTGACTTCTTCACCCATTCTGCTTAATGCCAGTTTCCATAGTAACAGGTCATGGAACATTCAACTTAACTGACAGGTCACAAGTTCACCATATTTTCAAGTTCACCACACAATGTTGCAAATGCAAACAGCAGGTGTGGTTGGCTTTGCAAAACATGACCTTATCTTTCTACTGTACCTTTCAAACATTTTTTACTAACCAATAAGAAACATGCTTTTTAAACAAAGTAAAATGCACCCTATTTTTGAATGTACAATGTTCTTAAACAGCCACGCAATTCTCTACTTTCTTAAAAACAGTATCATCTCCACCATTTTAGATACCTCTCATACTACCAACTGACTACCTCAGCTACAGACATCTTTTGATTACTTACAGACATCCCTTCAAGATGCTTTCTGTGTGGATTGTTGGTCACAGCTATGTTTTCTGGTGCAAAAGGTATGCTGAACGCAGAGGTATTGACAAAGACCTAGCTTTGCAAAATGTAGACATTAAATGGATTGGACAGAGAGGTTTAAAGTGGCATCAATTAATGCCTTTGGTTAAAACCTTTTTGCACCTCCAACCCTCTGACCTCATGATTGTGCACTGTGGTGGCAATGACCTAGGCACATTGACTGGGGTAGGTCTGGAAATGCTAATGAAGGACACCTTTGCAGAATTGATGTTGCTTTTCCCCAAACTGTCTTTGTATACTCTAACATATGCCAAAGACAGAAATGGAAGTGGTCCAATCAATTTTGTCCTCAGATTGAGAAAGCTAGAAAAAATGTCAATAAAGCTGTTTCTGCTTACCTCAGAGACCATAGGATGGGCTCCATCTATAACAACAATCTACTTTACCATATGGATGGCATCTACACAAGTGATGGAGTACACTTCACTGATCAAGGCAACAGAGTGTTTCTCAACAACCTGAAGCTCTGCATCCGCACTTACATGTAGCTACAACAATCTCCCAATGAAAACAAGGGCTTTTTTACAGCCACCCAATAACCCAACATATAACCTAGGTTTATATAAAAAAATCTTAATTATTTTTGCTTGGAGTTGCGCACCCATCACGTTCACACCAGGGGGCCGCGCTGGGAGCTGCGCATCCATGACGTTCACACCAGGGGGCCGCGCTGGGAGCTGCGCACCCCTCGCGTTCACACCAGGGGGCCGCGCTGGGAGCCATGCACCCATCACATTCACACCAGGGGGCAGTGCTGGGAGCCGCGCACCCATCGTGTTCACACCAGGGGGCCGCGCTGAGCACCGCGCTAGGGTCGCGACTCCAAACTTTGGCAAAAAAAAAAAACGTCCACTTCCATTAATTTATATTCGCCCCGGGGACCCCATCCCCCGGGGCATGCCCAAATCTATTTTTTTTTTTTTTAAAAGGGAGGGGGACAGCGCGGACCCCCTCCCGGGCCATTTTTGGCCCTGGGGACCCAATCCCCCGGGGCATGGCCTCACAGTTAGAGACCGTGGGGGGAGCCCCAATGCCCCCACGGTCCCACAGGCTCCGCACCTCCTGCGGGAGCCGGCATTGCTTTTGAGCAAGGGGAGCTGCTGACATGCAGCTCCCCTTGCCCAAAAGCAATCCTGCTTTGCTTCATTGAAGCAAGCGCAGGTTTTCCTGCTCTCGCTTCAATCAAGCAAAGCAGCGTTTGCTATGACAGGGCGGAAGCCGTGCTCCCGCCCTGTCATAGCAAAGAGCAATGTCCCAGGGGTGGGCACCCCGCGACATTGCAGGAGCCGGTCCTGGAGGTGGCGGTCCCCAGGGCCACTATGGGCTCCTGGAGGGGGGCCGCGCAGACCCCCTTCCTACATTTCTAAAGCCCCGGGGAGGTGGTCCTCCCTGGGGCTTGGGGGTCTGTAACGGACCCCCGAATTTCAATTTTTAGAACCCCGGGGAGGTGGTGGTCCCCGGGGCTTGGGGGAGCCCCCGAGCCCCCCCACCCCTTATTTAATATCCCCACACTCCGTTTAAAAAAAAAATTCTCGCCCGGAGTCGCGCACCCTGTGCGACTTCTATTTTATTTAAAAAAAATTGGGGCCCTGGGGGCCTTGTGGGACCCCCAGAGCAGGCCTAGGGGGTCAGGGTGTTCCTACCCTGCCCCTTTTCTTGTTTTTCATCCTTTTCTGAACAGATTTATTCTGACTCGGTAACCGAGTCACAAAATGGCTGCCAACAGTTCCTGGTTTGGAGTGTTGGCAGCCAATGAGAATGAAGCTCGGGAGGGTTCGCGAACTCACCGTGCCCACAGATATCTAAACTTTTTCTTTTTCTAATTTCTCAGGAACTACTGAACAGATTTACACCATTTAAAAAAAAGGGCTCTTTCTGAAACAAGACCTACCTTTTTGCCAAATTTGGTGTAATTCCATTCAGCAGTTCGGGCTGTAGCTTTGTCTAATGTTTCCTATGGAAATTAACATGGGGAAAACGTGATTTGAGACCCCCCTTTTTTCTCAGCCCCCGCTTGACGAATCACCCCGAAACTTTCAATACAGGAGCAATACACTAGTTTTGAAAATTTCGCGAAGATTCGTCAAACGATGCCAAAGTTATTGGGAGAACAAAAAACGCTTTTTGAATAGAAACGAGGTCCTAACTATAACTACCTACTGGCGACTGAGTGTAATTTGACCCCGGGTGGCAGCTGCCATTATTCTGTCCCTGTGCCCCATGGTGTCTGGCCCCTTTGTTCGATCGTGATATCTACATCACGGAAGAAGGTAACGCTGCTTACGCAGTACAGATCAGAGGTCACATACCGAAAGACGTGCAAGCAGTTCGGGCTAATTTTCTGGGACTAAGACTGTCTTTATTTGGCGAATTCAGTAAAGAACAGCAGCATGTCTTTTTAATATTATTAATCTATTTTAGTTTGAATGTTGAGGCATTATAGGTAGAGTTGGTTGGCGTCGCATTTTATATGTATGCTAAAACTTCCACTATAGTGGGCGTTTTATATACTGTTTGTGTGCGAAATTATTTGCTCATGCAACACATTACAATGGTATGACATGTGAATAATTATATGTACTGTGTAAGTTAGACATTTTAAATTTACTTTACCTTAGTACATCGCTGATTTACAGCTGCAGAGAGCACTGTTGATGTTTCATAGGGCTCATATTGAGGTTGCAGACTTGTTAGTATGTCTTTTATGTCTACCTATGGCCCAAGTGGGAAGGGCTATATATTGTGTTCTGTACTATGATTCCAACCAGATTGATAAAGGCTTCTAGTAAGCCGAAACGTGTCTCTCTTTCACCACTGGGATTGAGGGTGACCTGACTCAATAAAACTGATGCTGTATCCTGACGACCTCGAGTCCGTGCCTTCTTCCATGGATGTTTCTGTGGGAGCTGGATGTTGCTTTCATTCAATTCAGCGTGAGCGATCGTCACGCTGTACACGGAACACCAGTCGGTTGTGGCTCTCCCATTTGACCGCATGTTTCTGGAGTAGTACGAGAGTGCTTGAGGGGAGCCCCCAGTTTGGTAGCAGGGAAGAGGAACGAGGATGACTGCAGAGGGCGACCAGGGGCCCGTAGCGGGTGGTTTTTCGCAACTGGCAGCATGGGATGTTTGTTGCCCCAGCAAGAAATGCCTTGCCCAGAAGACTGGCACCACCTGGTGACTGGGCACTGGGGACGCCTATGCCGATGCAGTGAGGTTGTTTGGCGATTTCATTTCTATTCATCGGTCTCCTTCAACCCTGAGTTTGTGCCCTATCAGAACTTCATTTTTTATGCTGCCCATCTATCATGATTTTGAGACATTTGTCTTCACCCAGATTATAGGTACTTTAATACTGACTCTGAACCGGACATTTGGTTTATGCTTCTATAATGCATGAGACATCTAGGGGCATTATGGGATCTGTAGTTCCATGTGGATTTGGAGCATGCGTGTGGGGATTGACATTGAAGTCAAGAGTTCTCACTGTTCGAGTGTAATCTGACCCCGGGTGGCAGCTGCCATTATTCTGTTCCTGTGCCCCATGGTGTCTGGCCCCTTTGTTCGATCGTGATATCTGCATCACGGAAGAAGGTAACGCTGTTTACGCAGTACAGATCAGAGGTCACATACCGAAGGACGTGCAAGCAGTTCGGGCTAATTTTCTGGGACTAAGACTGTCTTTATTTGGCGAATTCAGTAAAGAACAGCAGCATGTCTATTTAATATTATTAATCTATTTTAGTTTGAATGTTGAGGCATTATAGGAAGAGTTGGTTGGCGGCGCATTTTATATATATGCTAATACTTCCACTATAGTGGGCGTTTTATATACTGTTTGTGTGCGAAATCATTTGCTCATGCAACACATTACAATGGTATGACATGTGAATAATTATATGCACTGTGTAAGTTAGACATTTTAAATTTACTTTACCTTAGTACATCGCTGATTTACAGCTGAAGAGAGCACTGTTGATGTTTCATAGGGCTCATATTGAGGTTGCATACTTGTTAGTATGTCTTTTATGTCTACCTATGGCCCAAGTGGGAAGGGCTATATATTGTGTTCTGTACTATGGCGCCCACCAGATTGATAAAGGCTTCTAGTAAGCCGAAACGCGTCTCTCTTTCTCCTCTGGGATTGAGGGTGACCTGACTCAATAAAACTGATGCCGAATCCTGATGACCTCGAGTCCGTGCCTTATTCCATGGATGTTTCTGTGGGAGCTGTATGTTGCTTTCATTCAATTCATCGTGAGCGGTCGTCACGCTGTACACGGAACACCAGTCGGTTGTGGCTCTCCCATTTGTCCGCATATTTCTGGAGTAGTATGGGAGTGCTTGAGCGGAGCCCCCAGTTTGGTAGCCGGGAAGAGGAACGAGGATGACTGCAGAGGGCGACCAGGGGCCCGTAGCGGGGCGGTTTTTCATGACTGCCAGCACAGGATCTTTGTTGTCCCCAGCAAGAAATGCCTTGCCCAGAAGACTGGCGCCACCTGGTGACTGGGCACCGCGGACGCCTATGCCGATGCGGTGAGGTTGTTTGGCGATTTCATTTCTATTCATCGGTCTCCTTTAACCCCGAGTTTGTGCCCTATCAGAACTTCTTTTTTTATGCTGCCCATCTATCATGATTTTGAGACATTTGTCTTCGCCCAGATTATAGGTACTTTAATACTGACTCTGCACAGGAAATTTGGTTTCATGCTTCTACTATGCATGAGACCATCTAGGGGCATTATGGGATCTGTAGTTCCATGTGGATTTGGAGCATGCGTGTGGGGATTGACATTGAAGTCAAGAGTTCTCACTGTTTGAGTGTAATCTGACCCCGGGTGGCAGCTGCCATTATTCTGTCCCTGTGCCCCATGGTGTCTGGCCCCTTTGTTCGATCGTGATATCTGCATCACGGAAGAAGGTAACGCTGTTTACGCAGTACAGATCAGAGGTCACATACCGAAGGACTTGCAAGCAGTTCGGGCTAATTTTCTGGGACTAAGACTGTTTTTATTTGACGAATTCAGTAAAGAACAGCAGCATGTCTTTTTAATATTATTAATCTATTTTAGTTTCAATGTTGAGGCATTATAGGAAGAGTTGGTTGGCGGCGCATTTTATATATATGCTAATACTTCCACTATAGTGGGCGTTTTATATACTGTTTGTGTGCGAAATTATTTTCTCATGCAACACATTACAATGGTATGACATGTGAATAATTATATGCACTGTGTAAGTTAGACATTTTAAATTTACTTTACCTTAGTACATTGCTGATTTACAACTGAAGAGAGCACTGTTGATGTTTCATAGGGCTCATATTGAGGTTGCATACTTGTTAGTATGTCTTTTATGTCTACCTATGGCCCAAGTGGGAAGGGCTATATATTATGTTCTGTACTATGGCGCCAACCAGATTGATAAAGGCTTCTAGGAAGCCGAAACGCGTCTCTCTTTCACCTCTGGGATTGAGGGTGACCTGACTCAAAAAAACTGATGCCGTATCCTGACGACCTCGAGTCCGTGCCTTCTTCCATGGATGTTTCTGTGGGAGCTGGATGTTGCTTTTATATATATATATATATATATATATATATATATATATATATATATATATTCACTGAAAAAAACCATAGGTTTCAGACACGTTATAGTTAGAAATTAGCATTTAAAAAACCTTTGAAATTCACTGAAAAAACCATAGGTTTTAGGGACAGTTATAGTTAGTTGGACATTGCACTCGTACAAAACCCGTGAAATTCCCCCGTTATAGTTAGTTCAGCTAACTATAACTCGCGCCCCGCAATGCACTGCTGATGACATCACATATTACATCACTCATGACATGGTCAGTGACATCACTGATGACATCACTGATGACATCTCAAATGACATCACTGATGACATCATCCAGTGACTGTGTGTTTCTGTAAAGTTTAAATATGTTTAATATATATAGGGAAAGGCGTATTGAAGAATGAGTGGGTGTATAAGTGTCTGAATGGATGATTTAGTACGTGCGTGACTGACTCTACAAGTGAGTGATTAAACGTATCTTACTGAATGCATGGGTTAGTGACTAAACTGTGTGAATGTCTGTATCCGTCTGTTGGTGTGTAAGTGGATGCATGGATTTGCGAATAGCTACATGAGTGTCTATATGGGTTATTGATTGGTTCTATGAGTATCTGTATGGGTGCCTGAGTGTTTGTGTGGATGGGGTGTGTGCGACTGTGCATAGATGTGTGAGTGGGTGATTCACTGGGTGGATGGTTTCAAGAGTGCATCTGTGATAGACTGTATGGGTGGGTAAGTGTGTGTAAGAGTGTGTTAGTGAGTGAATGTATGTCCCAGTGGTACATGTGTGAGTAACTACATATGTGAAAGGCAGTATATATGTGTATTGGAGTATATAAATAGCTATAAGCGAGAGTGAGTGATTGTGATAGTGGCTATATGGATGAGTGTGTGCTTGTATCAGTGATTGTATAAGAGCGTAACAATGTGCTAGTATTTGTATGATTAAGTGAGCTGGTGTGTGTATAACTGTATAGGTGAGTAAATGGCAGTGTGTTTAATTATTTGCATGACTGACTAGGTGTGTGAGTACCTCTATGGATGAGTGGCGGTGTTTGAGTGTCTATATAGGAGTAAGAGTGCATATGATAGTCCTGTACTGAGTGACCATAAGTATGAGTGACTGTACGGGTGAGTGAGTGGATGTGTGTGTGTAGACCTAAGAATCAGTGAGTGGGTATGTAGTTATTGGTGTTGGAGTGTCTATGGTTTTGCGAATGGCACTCTGTAATTTAGATTGGGTGTATCAAAGGTTATATTAGGGTGTGAGGAGCTGCATCAGATTATCACGTGGATGATGTCATCAGTGATGTCATTTGAGATGTCATCAGTGATGTCATCAGTGATGTCACTGACCATGTCATGAGTGATGTAATATGTGACGTCATCAGCAGTGCATTGCGGGGCGCGAGTTATAGTTAGCTGGACTAACTATAACGGGGAATTTCACGGGTTTTGTACGAGTGCAATGTCCAACTAACTATAACTGTCCCTAAAATCTATGTTTTTTTCAGTGAATTTCAAAGGTTTTTTAAATGCTAATTTGTAACTATAACGTCCCTGAAACCTATGGTTTTTTCAGTGAATATATATACACTCCCCGGAAGTTGGCTGCCGCCATCAACCAGTGTATCCATGTTTCGAAAACGGAGTTTGTTCGGCGACAGCCCCTGACTGCAGCCATACACGAGTACCGCAGCAAAGGAAAGACAACGACAGAATAAGAACGTTGATCGGAGGCTGTTCCTGTCTGCGGTGAGCAAGGTGGCAATTTGCAGTGGTGGGGAGGATTTTACGGCACAGGGGGCCCCCGCACACACGGGAAGCCTACCAATATACTTTTTACAAAACAGGAGAGCTTGCACAATCATGTCAGCGGAGGTAGTTCGCGGCAGGGAGGCCGCTGCAGATGCATTATTTTCTAATTTGCCCAAAACAAACCAGAAGGGGGTAACGGCAGCTCTGGGCAATACGGACAATTCTAATGAAGGACATATCAAAGGGTTATTGAAACAGTTGGAGAAAAACACACGCTCCGAAATGACAAAGTGGTGGGAGCATAAATCCCTGTCCAAATACATCGAGGAGGGGCGGGTGCCGAGAGGGCTACGCATTTTATTAGCCCCAGCTATGACAGCCCCAATCCGGAGATGTTAAGGGAATGGGGGCACAGCAATTTAGAGGCATCAATGAATCTAGTTAAAATACTGGTAAAATATGCCAAAATTGACAGGCTTTCCTTGATTACTGAAATTGATGAAATCAATGAGCAACTTATGAAGTTTGAACCTAATGACCTCATAACGAAATTAAGGAATGAAATGCAGGAACGCCTGGCTAAACAGGAAGAAAAAATCATGGCTCGCAAAGCGTATAAATTCGCTCGTGACAAAGAAGATTACGAGCAGGGGCGTATATACACCTTTGCCCGAAAATACGAGAACGCAAAAAGATCAAAATTAAACGACAAGCCATCAAATACAACAGCAGGTGCTGGGCCTACGGTGATTACACCTGCTGACATAGCCTCAACGAGCAGTGATATCGATTCAATGACGACCAGTATATCTTCTGAAGATGAGAGCATAGATAGAAGAGGGGCAACAAACAAGTCCAAAGTTTTGGATTTAGGGGAAGAGATTGATTTTTTAGTGTTCGATCGTCGCCAGACACTAAGGCCAAGGAATCAAAAGAAAAAGAACAAGAAACAACGCAAGAAGGAGGGCATGCCGCAAAAACGGAGGCAACTACAAAAAAACAAAAAAGCAGTACTGGCGAAAAAGACAATAAAGGATGACAACACCATTATAAATCTATCTTCCGTTATTCTTTCCGAAGCAGAAAAACAACTATTAAGCCTCGGCTTGTCTTTTTGCCCCATAAGTGACTTTAACTACACACGGACTCGCATTGACGTCTTCTGCTATATTCGTAAGCTCAAACTAAAAAGTTTTTCAGCATCAAGGAAGGTCTAAAAGAACAACAGCTTAGCGCAGTTGAACAATCCAATACTGATCTTTTAGCATCTGACGCGGCAATTTTACTAACAATGCACCAACTGGCTAATTTCAATACAGATAATGAGCGGATCACAGAAGAGGAAATATCTACCCAACAAGGATTAACAGAAGCAACTGTCACACAGTTGGGAGCCCACATGAGTCCTTTTAAGCCGAAATCAAGTTTTGTGCCAAATATGCCTAAGGACGCTATTGACATATTTCAGGATGTAATAGTAGATGATCTTAAGAAACTGCATCATCAAATCAAACATCGCAAAAGATACAAAAGCGAACAGGAAATCAAATACGCAGAATTGATTAAGAAACTCAATAACAACCATCAAATCGTTGTCACCACGTCTGACAAAGGCGGCAACATTGTAATTTGGCCACAAAAAGATTACATCATGGAAGCACAAAGACATTTATGTGATTCGGCGTGCTATGTAAAATCCACAATGAAAGATTATAATGCTGCCAGAGAAGATCTGAGAAAAGTTCTTTTGAAACACAAAAGAGAAGGCATGATTTCGAATGAGGAATTTCGCTTTCTGCATGTCGAACATCCTGTATTGCCTCGGCTATATCTTATACCCAAGGTGCATAAAAAGACGCTACCTGTCCCTGGGAGGCCAATAATATCTGCAATTCAAAGTGTGGCGGAAAACATCACTCAGTATATTGACTTTTTTTACAGGATCTAGTAAAAGCTCTGCCAACGTACATTAAGGACACCGGAGATTTTCTCAAAAAATCAGGAACATTCCATGGTCTGCGGATTCAATGTTCATTACTTTGGACATTGAGTCCCTTTACACCAGCATAGAACATCCGACTGGGTTGAAAGCACTTGAATATTTTCTGGGTACTAGACCATTGGAATGTTACAGCCACAACAAAATGATTGTAGAATTAGTGTCTTGGTGTCTGTATAACAATTATTTTCTGTTTGGCACGGACATTTATCTACAGAAGAGGGGTGTGGCGATGGGGGCCTGCTTCTCCCCAGTTACGCGTGCTTGCACGTGGGCTGGTGGGAGGAGCAGGTTCTCAAGCGCACTCACGGTTCTGTATTTGCTGATCATGTTTTAAGATGGATGAGGTACATCGATGATGTTTTTATCATATGGAGAGGCGATGAACAAAGTGCCATAAATTTTGTTAATGAGATCAATGTCAATCACGAGAATTTGAAATTCACATCGCACATAAGTAAGGACCATGTGGATTTCTTAGATGTGAGCATCTTTATCCATGATGGGGAAATAGCAACCACTCTACATAGGAAAAGCACTGCTGGCAATTCCACTTTGCATGCCAGCAGTGCTCACCCCAAACATATAATTAACAATATCCCTTATGGTGAGCTATTACGGCTTAAGCGAATTTGCAGCACGGAGACACAGTTGGCAACTTGTACCAATCAAGCGCTTATGAGATTTAGACAAAGGGGTTACAAAGAATCCATCCTGAATCAGGCAGTTAACAAAATGAATGCTAAATCTAGAGCCTCTTTATTTGCAGATACGGGGGTGGATAACATGGTTTCAGATGAAATTGATAACAATTCTGTTCCCAGATTTGTGACAACTTACAACAAACAGGAAAGGAAAATTAGAGCCATTATTACACGCAGTTGGCCTATACTTCTGACTGATGCGGTTTTAGCTCCGAGGCTTCCAATAAGTCCTACTATTACTTACAGGAAAGGACCCTCGATGAAAACCCAAATTGCCAAAAACAGCCCTGAATTAGGCAAAGAAAAAATGTGGTTACAACCCCGGCCGGGGTTTGTCAAATGTTCCAGCTGCAGGGCTTGCAGATTTGGAATTAATACCACACAATATGCCACCCCATTCAGTCCAGACATGGTTACCATTAAAGGGAGTTATAACTGCAGGACCGAATATGCAGTTTATGTTCTGACATGCACCTGTGGCTTGCGTTATGTGGGCAGCACCAAGCTACAGGTGCATGTCAGAATCCTCCAACATCTTCGAGCCATTGTAAATAACGATGGCTCGTATCCTGTAGCCAGGCATTTTAAACAAGAACATAGCAATGATTTGAAGTGTTTGACATATTTTGTAATCACAGCGATTCCTAAACCACGTAGAGGAGGTGACAGGGATAAGATGTTGAGAAGGATGGAATCCAGGTTAATATTAGAACTGGACAGCAAATTCCCTAACGGTTTAAATACCACAGAAGATCTGTATCACTTTCTATAAAGTATACAAACAGCAATGTATTTTATTCAGAATCTGGACTCGGTTATTGTTTTTTCAAGGGGCGATTTTTTGATTTTTTATTTTTTCATATTTAATGTGGTTGGCCTCCTTGCAATAAGATTGTTTTTAAATACACACTTCACTCATTTTTTATTTCACATGGGTCTCAAGTAGCACGAGTATTTTATGCATTGACATTGACTAAGAGGAGCAGTAGATTCTGGTTAAAACATGTGTATATGTTGAAATATCACAATCAATGATTTTAAAACATGATGGTAGAACAATAATAATGGGGTCTTGAAGTTATTATCTATCTTGCGATATTTGCACTGAGTTTCCATCACGCATTTATGCGGTGAATGAAGTATGCAGATGGACTCACAATGAGATTTGCCATTTTTTTGTATAAGGTAATTATGTTTACAAAGAAAAGCGTATTTTGCACATAGTGTTTTGAGGTATATGTTTTTAAATATATTTTTTTGCGTGATTTGCACATATTTATTAGAAAGGCAAGAATTGGCTGTATTCGTACATGGATTTATGTTTACAGCGTAGGCAACAATTGCGACGCAAGGCTTTCCTTTTTAAGCATATATTTAAAAACATTTTATGGGTTTCGCTTGTATTCATCACTAGTAGTAAGACATTAATGTAAGCAGGGACACTAGAGATGTTAGTGTCCAATATCGGCACAAATTTCAAAATTGCATTCAAGCATTCAAATTATTATTAGAGTCTGTTTTCTTTATTATTTATTTCTCATTGCCATTTGTTTGATATTTTATTTCAACAATTATGACATTGTATATTGTGATGTGGAAAACAGAGGGATCATTGCCTTTTAACAGTCGTTATATGCATAGTATTTTGTCCATGTCAGTCTAACACGTGGTGTGCACTTAGCAAATTTAAAAACATGGCGGGCCGTATCTGACTATCTGTGAGCAAGGACATTTTGTCCGAAACGCGTCAGAGTGCAGCTCTGTAAATAAAAACATCACCAGTGCCATATACCTGGGACTCGTGTGGTCTCTGTTCGCCTGGTAGTGTGCGGAAGTGCGGAAGTGCAGAGACGACGTGTTTTTATCGATATATATATATATATATATATATATTATCTACTGGCGGTCGCCAGCAGATAGTTATAGTTAGGACCTAGTTTCCATAGGAAAAACGTTTTTTCTTTTCCCAATAACTTTGGCGCCGGTTGACGAATCTTCGCAAAACTTTTCAAAACTTGTGGCCCGCTCCGGTCAGCTCCTATCCTGAACGTTTCAGGGTGATTCGCAAAGCGGGGGCCGAGAAAAAAGGGGGGTCCCAAAACATGTTTTCTCCATGTTATTTTCCATAGGAAACTTTAGACACGGCTACAGCCCGAACTGCTGAACGGAATTACACCAAATTTGGCAAAAAGGTAGCCCTTGGTTCAGAAAGAGCCCTTTTGTTAAATGGTGTAAATCCATTCAGTAGTTCCTGAGAAATTGAAAAAAGAGGTCGGAAAATGAATTTCCCATAGGAAACTTTAGACGGGGCTACAGCGCGAACTGCTGAACGGAATTACACCAAATTTGGCAAAAAGGTAGTGCTTGGTTCAGAAAGCGCCCTTTTTTTTAAATGGTGTAAATCCGTTCAGTAGTTGCTGAGAAAATCAAAAAATAAAAGTTTCGACATTTAGAGGCGCAGTGGATCCGCGGACCTTCCCGGCCACGAGCTTTATTCTAATTGGCTGTCAACACTCCAAACCAGGAAGTGTTGGCAGCCATCATGTGACTCGGTACAAGAAAAAGAGAAAAACAAATGCGAAAAACAAGAAAAGGGGGCAGGGTAGAAACACCCTGACCCCCTAGGCCTGCTCAGGGGGTCCCATAAGGACCCCCAGGGCCCAAAAAAGCATTTTTTTTTTTTAAATCGTCTGAATTTGCACTGAGTGCGCGAATCTGGCCGAAAAAAAACAAAAAACAAAGCATGGGCTCCCGCGCTTTGTTGTATTGAAGCACTCGGGTGGGCCAGGTCACGGGGGCATTGAAAAAATGTGTGGGGAGTCCCCAATCCCCCCACACTGCCCCGGGGACTGCCACCTCCCCGGGGCTTAATTTATGAGCTGCGGGGGCACGCAGCCCCCCCGCAGCCCTGGGGACCGCCACCCCCCGGGGCTAATTTTTAAATGTGTGGGGGGCCTCCAAGGCCCCTGCAAGCCCCAGGGACCACCACCCCCCTGGGCTTTCATTAATTATTTGCGGGGGCACACAGCCCTCCCGCAGCCCCGGGGACCGCCACCCCCCGGGGCTTTTTTTTTTTTTTTTTAAATGAACCTGCGTGGGGGGGCCCGCGCCCCCCCACACGCCCCGGGGACCGCCACCTCCCTGGGGCACTAAGTATGTAAATGCGGGGTCCGTTACGGACCCCGAACCCCGGGGACCACCACCTCCTGGGGCTGTGCACACGTTGGGAGGGGGGCCGCGCGGCCACCCTCCTGGAGCCCGTGATGGCCCTGGGGACCGCCACCCCTCAGGGCCGGCTCCTGCAGTATCCCGGGGTGCCCACTCCCGGGACACTGCTGTTTGCTATGGCAGGGCGGGAGCCTCGCGGCTCCCACCCTGTCATAGCAAACTGTGGTTTGGGTTTTGGAAGAGAGAGCAGGAAACCTGCTCTCTCTTCCAAAATCCAAACCAGATTGCTTTTCCACATGGGGAGCTGCATGTTAGCAGCTCCCCGTGTGGAAAAGCAATGCCGGCTCCCTCAGGAGGCGGGGAGCCGGCAGGACCGTGGGGGCATTGGGGCTCCCCCCACAGTCCCCTGGGGGCCAACTAGCCAACCAGGTACCTCCAGTAAGCGCCAAAGAGCTGTGTTGCAGAGAGGTGTAAAAAGGGGCGTTGCCTCTAAAGACCTCTCTGAAACGCTGCTCCCTGGCGCATATTGGAGGTATCAGGTGGGCTAGTTGGCCCCCAGGGACCCTCAGGATTCAAGGGGAGTTAATCCCCTAACTTAAAATGCACCACAGGGCGCGTTTGCACACTTGTCACATCAGGCCCCGCCCCCTCCCTGCACCACTGTCAAACGTGCCCCGTGGTGCATTTGAAGTTGGGGGATTAATTCCCCTTCAATCCTGAGGGTCCCTGGGAGCCAACTATCCCACCAGGTACCTCCAGTAAGCGCCACAAGGCGGCGTTGCAGAGAGGTGGTCCGAGGCCACGCCCCTTTTTACACCTCTCTGCAAAGCAGCTCTGTGGCGCTTACTGGAGATACCTGGTGGGCTAGTTGGACCCCAGGGACCCTCAGGAATTAAGGGGACTTAATCCCTCAACTTAAAACGAGTCATGTGGCACCTTTGCACAGTGGTGAAGGGAGGGGGCGGGGCCTGATGTGACATGTGTGCAAACATGCCCTGTGGTGCGTTTTAAGTTGGGGAATTAATTCCCTTTCAATCCTGATGGTCCCTGGGGGCCAAGTAGCACACCAGGTACCTCCAGTAAGCACCACAGGGCTGCGTTGCAGAGAGGTGGTCCGAGGCCAGACTACGCCCCTTTTTATACCTCTCTGCAACGCAGCTCTGTGGCGCTTACTGGAGGTACCTGGTGGGCTAGTTGGACTCCAGGGACCTTCAGGATTCAAGGGGACTTAATCCCCCAACTTAAAACGAGCCACGTGGCCCGTTTGCACAGTGGTGAAGGCAGGGGGTGGGGCCTGATGTGACAAGTGTGCAAACGCGCTCCGGGGGATTAAGTCCCCTTGAATCCTGAGGGTCCCTTGGGTCCAACTAGCACACCAGGTACCTCCAGTAAGCGCCAAAGAGCTGCACTGCAGAGAGGTGTAAAAAGGGGCGTGGCCTTGGACCACCTCTCTGCAACGCAGCTCTGTGGCGCTTACTGGAGGTACCTGGTGGGCTAGTTGGACCCATGGGACCCTCAGGATTCAAGGGGAATTAATTCCCCAACTTAAAACCTGCCAGGGGGTGCGTTTGCAGAGTGGTGAAGGGAGGGGGCGGGACTGATGTGACATGTGTGTACTTGTAGGAGAGTAGGATCTGCTTCACATGGGTACCCCCACTTTTTGCTGATGCTTCACTGTTTTTCGACTTTAGTCTGGCTGGGGCCCTGCTAATCAGAACCCCAGCCTAGCTGCTTCCTCTTTAAAATGGTTTCCATGTACCTTAGGTACATCTTTGATTGGAATCTGGAGTGCCCTTATAAGTCCCTAGTATATGGTATACTTTGTACCCAGGGCATAGGTACCCCAGAGGCCTGCCAGGGGCTGAAGCATGTATTATGCCACCCCTGGAAGGCCAGCCAAAATGACACCACAGGTCTGCTACTGCAGCCTGGGTAAGGTGGTGCATGCACCCCTTACTGTGATATAGGCTACCTATATCACTACCATTACACACACATATAAACCTATAAGTCACTCCTATGGCAGGCCTTAACAATCCTGAAGGCAGAGTACTTGGTTTTTATGTGAGAGGGTGCCCCTGCATGAGCAGAGCCCCTCTGCAGCGTTCGGAGTCCTCCTCTGATGCTGTTTGTGGTACAGCCTGACCATATACTCTTAAGTGCATTATATCCTCGCGGTACAATGCTAACTTTGGACTGGCTGCACCAAAACATGTCGTGTTTGGTGTCAAACATCTTGGAATACTACCCCCCCCCCCGCCAGTCCTGGCGGCGGGCTAGCATTCCACCCTTCTAGAGGGAGAGACATGTACACACCGGGCTACCCGGTAACTTCTTTCCAGAGCCCTGGCATCACAAAATGGATACCACTGCCACAGACACGGGTCTGGCCTCCTGCTGCTGACTGAAACTCCGGCAGGGGAGGCCTGGACAATAGGTTTCTGTCGAAGGGAGGTGTAACCACCTCCCCAGACAGGATAGTGTGTATTGGGGCTGGGCGGGAGCACTCTCTAGTGCTTTGAAGTCCTGCACTAGGGGCACATTTGGTGTCCCTGTGCATATGCCAGTTCAAACCGGTTGCAGGGGCTACCTGCCCCTGCTCTGGCGCAAAGGGAATGGGTGTAACCACCCCTCTTCCCTGACCCTCCCATAGGTGGGTCCCCAGAGTATGTCCAACCCCCTAACTTTGTATAAGTATGGGACCCCAGTCCTTAGGACTTTAGATTACCCTGGACGAAACTCTGAAGCCGAATCCTGGACCTTCGACACTCTACTTTAAGATTAGAGGACTGAAGAATCTCCCTTGGGGTCCAGGAATGACTCCCCTGCTTGGCAGGCACCTAAGAAGCAATTGTCTGGTCCGCATCGCTGAAGCTCCCGCTGGACGCTGAAGTCTTTGCATCACCAGAGGTGGATTTCTAGACTTCTCCGAGGCTGCCCTGAGTCCCCAGCAAAGCTGAGGCCCATAGCTGTCGTGGGTAACATGGAACTGTGACCCCTGGACAACGAGAACTTTTGCAAGTGCATCCTCTTCCTGGTCTCCCACGAAGTTGTGCTTTGGGCTCCGAGTAGCCCTTGCCTCCAGCACCGACTGCACTGAAGATCACTGGCCTCCACTCCACGAGTGTCCTGTGAGCCAGCTCCAAGTGCGTCCACTTGAGGCTCCTTTGCGGTCACTAGTCTGTTGGCTAGTGGGCCCTCCCGAAGGCAACTCTTCTTCTGCTTGGGCTTTCCTGCTTGCTCCAGACGTGCCCTGACTTACCCTTGCTGGGTGAGTCCCCCAGACCTTGCTGGGCTGCATCAACGTCCTTTCTTCATTTCCACGAGACTTGCCGTTGCCAAGGCTTGTTGGGTCCAATCCGGTCGCCGACACCTCAGCAAGCGACAAAAGTCATGGGGCAGCTCGAATCTAGCTCCTGGCTGTCGTTGACACCTCCTGGACCTTGTGGCTGAAGAGTCAAGACGACCGTCAACCTACCTGAAGCACCCGACATCGGTGGGCATCTGCTCATCGCCTTCCTGGTCACTGGCTAGTGACCCAGACTCTGTCCCCTCTGCTTTCAGGTTCTTCAGATCTTCAATCCACACTTGGATCCACCCGAACACTTTCGACTTGGTCGCCAGCAGCACTTTGCTGCAGATCGCCATTGAAAACGACGACGAAACCCGACCCCGAAAGACACCGATGCACCCGGCTTCCCTGGGTGAGGTAACTCGAGTACTCCGGTGCTCCCGTGGGTATTGACTCTAGAACAGCGTAGTTCTAAAGGGGTTTGCTCCAAGTCCTCCTCTAAGTGTCCTTTTTCTTTAAAACTCCAACCGCGACATTCCCCATAGAAGTCAACGGCGGCTCGCGGCTGTGTTCTCACACTGCACGTGGGTCCCCTGTGTCACTACCTTGGGTGGTTCCTTGAGGGCCGAGCACTTCTACAGGCTCTAGGCCTTGTGTCTAACTCAGTCATGGTTCTTATACCACTTTATTGGTATATGGTTTGGTACGCCCCTAGGGCTCAAACGTGTATTTGTGCTATTACTGTTGATGTTTGACTTGTAACTTATGTACTTCGAACTCTAGCCTCATAAAGAGACTAGAGGGGTGTGTTTAAGACTAAATACATATATTTTAAATATATACCTGGTGTGGTCCTCTTTCATTTGGTCACTCAAGAGATTATAGACTGGTAAAACAAGCTGCTTTACATTCCTTCAAGACTTAGCCTGAAGGCTGCTCTCCATAGCTACCACTAGGATAGCTTTCAATAAGGAGTTGTTTGGACTGGTGTAAGGTGCCCACTATAATTAGTGGACAGCATATACCAGGCCAACTTCTCACAGTACTTATCCAATAACTCCGCCAAAACCCAAGCACTTATAAATTCACCATGCACTCTCCTTGCAATACTCTAATCATCCAGTCAGTACCCATGCACTCATGCAATGACCCATGCACTAACACATGCACTGCTACAATACCCTGAGCACTACCCATGCAGTCCAGCCATCGCCCTGTCAGTACCCATGCACTCCTTCAATCACCCAGCCAGCACCATTTACTTATCCAATCACTCCACCAAAACCCAAGCACTTATAAATTCACCATGCACTCTCCTTGCAGTACTCTAGTCTTCCAGTCAGTACCCATGTACTCATGGAATGGCCCAGGCACTAACACATGCACTGCTACAATCCCCTTAGCACTTCCCATGCAGACCTCTAACCACCTACACACTACTGATTCACTCCTCCAATTACCCAGGTAGTACCCATGCACTCCAGAAATCCCTCTGTCACTACCCATGCACTCCTCCAATCACCCAGCCAGCACTATGTACTTATCCAATCACTCCGCCAAAACCCAAGCAGTTATAAAATCACCATGCAATGTCCTTGCAGCACTCTAATCATCCAGTCACTACCCATGTACTTATGCAATGATCCAGTCACTAACACATGCACTACTGCAATCCATTGAGGACTACCTATGCAGTCCAGTAATCTCCCTGGTACTACCTATGCAGTCCTCCAATCACCCAGCCAGTCCTATGTCCTTATCCAATCACTATGCCAAAACCCAAGCACTTATAAATTCACCATGCACTCTCCTCGCAGTACTCTAATCATCCAGTCACTACCCAATAAGTCATGCAATGATCCAGGCACTAACACATTGACTGCTACAATCCCTGTGTACTACCCATGCAGTCCTCTAACCACCTACACACTTCTCATTCGCTCCTTCAATTCCCCTGGTAGCACCCATGCAGTCCAGCAATTACCCAGTCACTCCCTGTGCAGTCCTCCAGTCACCCAGCCACTACCATGTACTAATCCAAACACTCCGCCAATACCCAAGCACTTATAAATTCACACAGGCACTCTCCTTGCAGTATTCTAATCTTTCAGTTAGTAGCTATGTACTCATGCAATGCTCCAGGCACTACCTGATCACTGTTACAATCCCATATGCCCTACCCATACAGTCCTGTACCCAGTTACACACTTCTCATTTGCTCCTTCAATTCCCAAGGTAATACACATGCAGTCCCGCAATCACACTGTCACTCCCTGTGCACTCCTCCAGTCACCTAGCCATTACCATGTACTAATCCATACACTCCTCCAATAGCCAAGCACTTATAAGTTCACCACGCACTCTCCTTGCAGTACTCTAATTATCCAGGCAGTACCCATGTACTCATGGAATGACCCAGTCACTAACACATGCACTGCTGCAATACCTTTAGGACTACCTATGCAGTCCAGTAATCTCCCTGGTACTAGCTATGCAGTCCTCCAATCACCCAGCCAATCCTATGTGCTTATCCAATCACTCCGCCAAAACCCAAGCACTTATAAAATCACCATGCACTGTCCTTGCAGCACTCTAATCATCCAGTCACTACCCATGTACTCATGCAATGACCCAGGCACTAATTCATGGCAAATACAGAGGAGGTCATGCTAATCACAGGGGTACCCCAACGCATAGTGTTCCCTAGTGTATGTAGGTGTTTTCACTGTATTCTAAGTGTCTTTTAGCATAGCACTGGCTCCGGTCCTGGTTAGTCAGAGTCAGTTACCACCAGTACCCGTCAGTAAAAAGTTGGGGGCACAGGAGGACTTTCTGCTCCTCTGTTGGTTCTTTCTGCACATCTCTTGCTTCTTCCTGCACTTTTCTTCATCTTTCTGGACTTCTGTTGCCTCTTTCTACATTTGTCTTGCTTCTTTCTGCACTTTTCTTCTTCTTTCTTCACATGTCCTACCTTTGTAGGCATAGTTAGAAATTAGCATTTAAAAAACCTTTGAACTTCACTGAAAAAACCATAGGTTTCAGGCACGTTATAGTTAGTAATTAGCATTTAAAAACCATTGAAATTCACTGAAAAAACCATAGGTTTCAGGCACGTTATAGATAGAAATTAGCATTTAAAAAACCTTAGAAATTCACTGAAAAAACCATAGGTTTCAGGGACGTTATAGTTAGTTGGACATTTCACTCGTACAAAACCATAGATATTCCCCCGTTATAGTTAGTTCAGCTAACTATAACTCGCGCCCCCCAATGCACTGCTGATGACGTCACATATTACATCATTCATGACATGGACATGGTCAGTGACATCACTGATGACATCTCAAATGACATCACTGATGACATCACTGATGACATCATCTGCGTCAAAATCTGATGCACCTCCTCACACTCTAATATAATCTTTGATACACCCACTGTAAAATACAGACTACCATTTTCGAACCCATTGACACACCAATACCAGTTACTACATACGCACTCACTGATTCCTAGGTCTACACACACATCCACTCATTCACCCATACAATCACTCATACATACAGTCACTCATCAATAGAACACTATCATATGCACTCATACACCTATACAGACACTCACACACCACCACTCATCCATGGAGTTACTGATACACCTAGTCAGTAATGCAAAGTATTAATCACACTCCCGTTTCCTCACCTATACAGTTATTCACACACCACCTCACTTATTCAAACATATACTAACACATACTTACTCTCTTATACAATCACTGATACAAGTACACACTGATCCATACAGCCACTCTCACAATCACTCACTCTCATGTATAGTCATTTATATACTCCAACTCTCACAAACACTACCTTTTACATATGTACTTACTTGGACATGTACCACTGAGACATCCAATCTCTCACCAACACACCCATACACACACTCCCCGCCCATACAGCTGTTTCCACATGTACTCTTGAAACCATACACCCAGTGAATCAACCACTCACACATCTATGCACAGAGTCACACACCTCCCACCCACCCACCCACACACACACTCAGTCTCCCATACAAATACTCTGGCAACCAATCAATAACCCATATAGACACTCATGTAGCTACTCACCAACCCATGCAGCAGCTTACACAACAACAGATATACTGATACACACATTCAGACAGTTTAGTCACTAACCCATGCATTCAGTAAGACACATTTAATCACTCACTTATACAGTCAGTCACGCACCTACTAAATCCTTCATCCAGACACTTCTACACCCTCTCATTCTTCAATACAGCTTGGCATATATATATCAAACATATTTAAACTTTACAGAAACACACAGTGACTGGATGATGTCATCAGTGATGTCATCAGTGATGTCATTTGAGATGTCGTCAGTGATGTCATCAGTGATGTCACTGACCATGTCATGAATGATGTAATATGTGACGTCATCAGCAGTGCATTGCGGGGGCGCGAGTTATAGTTAGCTGAACTAACTATAACGGGGGAATTTCTATGGTTTTGTACGAGTGAAATGTCCAACTAACTATAACGTCCCTGAAACCTATGGTTTTTTCAGTGAATATATATATATATATATATATTCATCACCAAGATGCCCTGAAGCATTGAAGGGGCACTCCCAACCATCCGGTTGTGAGAAGTTGGCCTGGTATATGCTGTCCACTAATTATAGTGGGCACCTTGCACCAGTCCAAACAACCCCTTATTGGAGATAGGCTAAAGACAACCTTTATTGAAAGCTATCCTAGTGGTAGCTATGGAGAGCAGCCTTCATGCTAAGTCTTGAAGGAATGTAAAGCAGCTTGTTTTACCAGTCTATAATCTCTTGAGTGACCAAATGAAAGAGGACCACACCAGGTATATATTTAAAATATATGTATTTAGTCTTAAACACACCCCTCTAGTCTCTTTATGAGGCAAGAGTTCGAAGTACATAAGTTACAAGTCGAATATCAACAGTAATAGCACAAATACACGTTTGAGCCCTAGGGGCGTACCAAACCATATACCAATAAAGTGGTATAAGAACCACGACTGAGCTAGACACAAGGTCTAGAGCCTGTAGAAGTGCTTGGCCCTCAAGGAACCACCCAAGGTAGTGACACAGGGGATCCACGGGGGACGCGTGCAGTGTGAGAACACAGCCGCGAGCCGCCGTTGACTTCTATGGGGAATGTCGCGGTTGGAGTTTTAAAGAAAGAGGACACTTAGAGGAGGACTTGGAGCAAACCCCTTTAGAACTAGGCTGTTCTAGAGTCAATACCCACGGAGCACCGGAGTACTCGTGTTACCTCACCCAGGGAAGCCGGGTGCATAGGTGCCTTTCGGGGTCGGGTTTCGTCGTCGTTTTCAATGGCGATCTGCTGCAAAGTGCTGCTGGCGACCAAGTCGAAAGTGTTCGGGTGGATCCAAAGGTGGATCGAAGATCTGAAGAACCTGAAAGCAGAGGGGACAGAGTCTGGGTCACTAGCCAGTGACCAGGAAGGCGATGAGCAGATGCTCACCGATGTCGGGTGCTTCAGGTAGGTTGACGGTCGTCTTGACTCTTCAGCCACGAGGTCCAGGGGGCGTCGACGATGACCAGGAGCTGGATTCTAGCTATCCTACGATGTCTGTCGATTGCTGGGGTGTCGGCGACCGGATTGGACCCAACAAGCCTTGGCAACGGCAAGTCACGTGGAAATAGAAGAAGGAGAGTGGTACAGACCAGCAAGGTCTGAGGGACTCACCCAGCAAGGGTAAGTCAGGGCACGTCTGGATCAACCAGGGAAGCCCAAGCAGAAGAAGAGTAGCCTTCAGGAGGGCCCCCTAGCCAACGGACTAGCGACCGCAAAGGAGCCTCGAGTGGATGCACTTGGAGCTGGCTTGCAAGACACTCGTGAGGTGGAAGCCAGTGATCTTCGGTGCAGTTGCTGAACTAACTATAACGGGGGAAGCCCAAAGCACAACTTCGTGGGAGACCAGGAAGAGGATGCACTTGCAAATGTGCTCGGTGTCCAGGGGTCACGGTTCCACATTACCCACGACAGCTAAGGGCCTCAGCTTTGCTGGGGACTCAGGGCAGCCTCGGGGAAGTCTGGAAATCCACCTCTGGGGATGCAAAGACTTCGGCGTCCGGCGGGAGCTTTGGCGATGCAGACCGGACAATTGCTTCTTTGGTGCCTGCCAAGCAGGGGAGTCACTCCTTGACCCCAAGGGAGATTCTTCAGTCCTCTAGTCTTGAGTAGAGCTTCGAAGTTCCAGGATTCAGTTACAGAGTTTCATCCAGGGATATCTAAAGTCCTAATGACTGGGGTCCCATACTTATACAAAGTTTAGGGGTTTGGACATACTCTGGGGACCCACCTAAGGGAGGGTCAGGGAAGAGGGGTGGTTACACCCATTTCCCTTTGTCCAGTTTCGCGCCAGAGCAGGGGCAGGTAGCCCCTGCAACCGGTTTGAACTGGCATATGCACAGGGACACCAAATGTGCCCCCAGTGCAGGACTTCAAAGCACCAGAGGGTGCTCCCGCCCAGCCCCAATACACACTATCCTGTCTGGGGAGGTGGTTACACCTCCCTTCAACAGGAAACCTATTGTCCAGGCCTCCCTGCCGGAGTTTCAGTCAGCAGCAGGAGGCCAGACCCGTGTCTGTGGCAGCGGCATCCATTTTGTGAAGCCAGGGCTCTGGAAAGAAGTTACCGGGTAGCCCGGTGTGTACATGTCTCTCCCTCTAGAAGGGTGGAATGCTACCCCCGCCGCCAGAATTGGCGGGGGGTAGTATTCCAAGATGTTTGACACCAAACACGACATGTTTTGGTGCAGCCAGTCCAAAGTTAGCATTGTACCGCGAGGATATAATGCACTTAAGAGTATATGGTCAGGCTGTACCACAAACAGCATCAGAGGAGGGACTCCGAATGCTGCAGAGGGGCTCTGCTCATGCAGGGGCACCCTCTCACACAAAAACCAAGCACTCTGCCTTCAGGATTGTTAAGGCCTGCCATAGGAGTGACTTATAGGTTTA
Organism: Calotriton arnoldi; assembly: GCA_963921515.1. Taxonomy (NCBI): domain Eukaryota; kingdom Metazoa; phylum Chordata; class Amphibia; order Caudata; family Salamandridae; genus Calotriton; species Calotriton arnoldi. The sequence continues at coordinate 104,764 of CAWUFW010006565.1, read as the reverse complement.
TATGTGTGTGCATTTGTAGTGATATATGTAGCCTATATCACAGTAAGGGGTGCATGCACCACCTTACCCAGGCTGCAGTAGCAGACCTGTGGTGTCATTTTGGCTGGCCTTCCAGGGGTGGCATAATACATGCTTCAGCCCCTGGCAGGCCTCTGGGCTACCTATGCCATGGGTACATAGTATACCATATACTAGGGACTTATAAGGGCACTCCAGATTCCAATCAAAGATGTACCTAAGGTACATGGAAACCATTTTAGAGAGGAAGAAGCTAGGCTGGGGTTCGGATTAGCAGGGCCCCAGCCAGACTAAAGTCGAAAAACAGTGAAGCATCAGCAACAAGTGGGGGTACCCATGTGAAGCAGATCCTACTCTCCTACACAACCCCCCCCCCAAATGCAGGGACATTAAACTAACCTTGACCAGTTGAGTCTTCATGTTCTAAGTGGAAATACCTAGAGCGTCCATCTGCATTGGCATGGTTACTCCCAGGTCTATGTTCCACTGTAAAGTCCATCCCCTGTAGGGAAATGGACCACCTAAGCAGTTTGGGGTTTTCACCCTTCATTTATTTTAGCTATAGGAGAGGCTTATGGTCTGTTTGAACAAGGAAGTGAGTACCAAACAAGTATGGCCTCAACTTCTTCAGAGCCCAAACCACAGCAAAGGCCTCCCTCTCTATGGCTGACCAACGTTTCTCTCTAGGGGTCAGCCTTCTGCTAATAAAAGCTACTGGCTGATCCTGACCTTCATCATTCAATTGTGACAGTACAGCCCCTACCCCCAATTCAGATGCATCTGTTTGGACAATGAACTTCTTGGAGTAATCAGGACTCTGGAGAATGGGAGCAGTGCACATGGCCTGCTTCAGGTCATCAAATGCCTTTTGACAGCTAGCTGTCCACTGAACCTTTTGGGCATTTTCTTGGAAGTTAAGTCATTCAGGGGTGTCACTATTGATCCATACCCCTTGACAAATCTCCTATAGTACCCAGTCAGGCCTAAGAAGGCTCTCACCTGAGTCTGGGTGATTGGAGCAACCCAGTCTATGATGGTCTGGATTTTGCTCTGCAGTGGTTGAACCTGGCCTCCACCCACAAGGTGGCCCAGGTACACAACCTGACTCTGCCCTATCTGGCACTTGGTGGCCTTGATAGTGAGGCCTGCCTTTTGCAGGGCCTCCAAAACATTTCTGAGGTGGACCAGGTGATCCTCCCAGGTGGAGCTAAAGACAGCAATATCATCTAGATATGCTGCACTGTAGGCCTCCAGACCTGTAAGGACTGTATTCACCAACCTCTGAAAAGTGGCAGGTGCATTCTTCAGACCAAAGGGCATTACCATAAATTGATAATGTCCACTAGGGGTTGAGAATGCTGTTTTTGGCTTTGCATCATCAGCTAGTCTGATCTGCCAGTAGCCAGCTGTCAGGTCAAATGTGCTTAGATACTTGGCTGAGGCCAAAGTGTCTATTAGCTCATCTGCCCTAGGTATTGGATGGGCATCAGTCCTAGTGACTGCATTGAGACCCCTGTAGTCCACACAAAACCTCATCTCTCTTTTCCCACCATTGGTGTGAGGTTTTGGCACAAGGACCACTGGACTAGCCCAAGGGCTATCTGAGGGTTCAATAACTCCCAAATCCAACATTTTCTGGACTTCTGTCCTGATACAGTCCCTGACATGGTCAGGTTGCCTATAAATCTTATTTTTAATAGCCAGACTGTCCCCAGTGTCCACTTCATGAGTGCACCAGGTGGTCTGACTTGGAGTCAGAGAGAACATATGTCTGTACTGATTGAGCACCTGTCTGCAATCAGTTTGCTGCTGAGCAGTGAGGCTGCCTGCCAATGCTACACCATCCACTGACCCATCATCAGGGTTCTGTGAGAGCAGGTCAGGGAGTGGGTCACTCTCTTCCTCCTGTCCCTCATCAGTAGCCATGAGCAAGCCCATGTCTGCCCTGTCCACATATGGTTTCAATCTGTTGACATGGAGAAACCTGTGAGGACTCCTGGGTGTTCCTAGGTCTACTAAATAGGTAACCTCACCCTTCTGTTCAACAATGGTATGGGGTCCACTCCACTTGTCTTGGAGAGCTGCTGGGGCCACTGGCTCCAGCACCCACACCTTCTGTCCTGGCTGGTAAACAGTCAGTACAGCCTTTGGTCATGCCAGGCTTTTTGCAGTTCCTGGCTAGCCTCAAGGTTTTTAGTTGCCTTTTTCATGTACTCAGCCATCCGGGAGCGGAGACCAAGTACATAGTCCACTATGTCTTGCTTTGGGGGCTTGAGAGGTAACTCCCATCCTTCCTTCACCAAGCACAATGGACCCCTGACAGGGTGACCAAACAAAAGTTCAAAAGGGCTGTAGCCAACCCCTTTTGAGGCACCTCCCTGTATGCAAACAAAAGGCAGGGCAAGAGTATGTCCCATCTTCGCCTGAGCTTTTCTGGGAGCCCTTTAATCATGCCCTTTAAGGTTTTGTTGAATCTCTCAACTAAACCATTGCATTGTGGGTGATAGGGTGTGGTGAACTTGTAAGTCACTGCACACTCCTTCCACATTGCCTTTAAGTATCCAGACATAAAGTTTGCACCCCTGTCTGATACAACCTCCTTAGGGAAGCCCACTCTTGAGAAAATTCCCAGGAGGGCTCTTGCCACTACAGGTGCTGTAGTGGTCCTAAGGGGAATAGCCTCTGGGTACCTAGTGGCATGGTCCACCACCACTAGGATAAACCTGTGCCCAGATGCTGTTTGGGGATCCATGGGACCAACAATATCAATCCCCACTCTTTCAAAGGGCACCCCCACCACAGGTAGTGGTATCAGGGGGGCCTTTGTGGTGCCACCTGCCTTCCCACTGGTTTGGCAGGTTACACAGGAGCGACAAAACTCCTTGGTGTCTTCAGACATGTGGGGCCAGTGAAAGTGAGGGACAAGTCTGTCCCAAGTCTTGTTCTGGCCCAGGTGACCTGCTAGAGGAATGTCATGGGCTAGGGTCAATAGGAAGCCCCTGAACTTCAGAGGTATAACCAACCTCCTGTTGGCACCAGGCTTGGGGTCTCTACACTCTGAGTACAAGAGTCCATCATCCCAATACACTTTATGGGGACCACTAGCATTCCCAGCAGCCTCAGTAGCAGCTTGCTGTCTGAGGGGTTCAAGAGAGGGGCAGCTCTGCTGCTCCTGGCTCAGATCTGCCCTGGAAGGGCCCCCTGTCCCCAAGAACTCAACCTGGTCAGGTTCAAGCTCCTCTGGGACAGTTCCTTCTTCAGGACTGAGATCATCCCCCTCAAGAGACTGATCTTCCTTCTGAGCCAAGGGGAAGGCACTGCCTTAACCCTACTACTCCTCCTCTTGGATGGCACTTGGTCCATTTTTCCAGGATCCAAGGCCTGTTCAGTGTTAGACATTTGGCTCTGAGACCTGGTCACAGCAAACACATCTGCAGGGATCCCCAGCATTTCTGCATGGGTCCTGAGCTCCACTTCTGCCCAAGCTGAAGTTTCAAGATCATTGCCAAGCAAGCATTCCACTGGTAGGTTTGCACTCACCACAACCTTCTTAAGGCCAGTTACCCCTCCCCAGGAGAAGTTAACAACTGCCAGAGTATGGTCTGTTCTGACATTGCTAGCATTGGTCACTTGGTACATCTCACCAAGTATAATCTGCCCAGGATCCACAAGGTCTTGTGTCACCATGGTGACAGTCGCCCCTGTGTCCCTAAATGCCAAAGCCTCTTTTCCATTGATTAATGGCCGTTGCCTGTACTTGCCCAGATTACTGGGACTCATAGAGGAGGTCACATCCATGCCTCCATCACAGACTAGGACAGCCTGAGTGAGTTCTCTGACTAGGCCAGAGCTCACCTCATTACCCAGGGTCAACCCTACTAAACCCTTGGCCTGTGTACTCCCACCACCAATTGTAACTGCACTAGGGGGAACAGGTGCCTTAGGGGCATTGGTGGGGGCTGGAATAGAGTCTTTGGACTTGGTGCAATCACTGGTCCAGTGTGTCTTTTGCTTACAGACTTTGCACCATGGTTTCTTTTGGCCTTTTCCCTTGTTAGACTGTGAATCCCCATCTGAAGAAGATTTTTGGGGGCCTTGTGAAGACTTCTGGTCTTTACCCTTCTCCCCACCCTTATCAGAGTTTTTAGAATCTTGCTTCTTAGGGTCACCACCTTGGTTCTGTACCTTCTGCCTCACCCTGGTTCTGACCCATTTGTCTGCCTTCTTTCCCAATTCTTGGGGAGAGGTCAGATCAGAGTCCACCAGGTACTGATGCAACAGCTGATTTTGACAGTTATTAAGAATCTGCTCCCTCATGATAAGATTGTACAATCCTGTGAAGTCACATACCTTACTGCCCATCAACCAATCTTCCAGAGCCTTAGCAGAACAATCCACATAGTCCACCCAGTCTTGAGTCTGTGCTTTGTGGGTATCTCTGAACTTTAACCTGTATTGTTCAGTTGTTAGGCCAAACCCATCAATTAGAGCACTCTTCAAGACTTTGTAATTGTCAGCATCCTCCTCTCTAACAGTGAGGAGCTTATCTCTACCTTTGTCTGCAAAGGAAAGCCACAGGTTTGCTGCCCACTGCTCCTGAGGGACCCTCTGTACTTTACAGGCCCTCTCCAGTGCAGTTATCCATTTGTGGATGTCATCCCCACTCTGGTAGGGAGGGACAATCTTGCTCAGGTTTCTATGGTCATAAGACCTTTCCCTATCTCTGGGGAAATTGCTGCCACCATGGGACTCTAGTCCCATCTTTTTCTCTGTCTATAGAGATCTAGGGACTCCCTGTCTATAGCCAACTGCTGTTTTCTGAGCTGAAGCTGGGCTTGCTCATACTGAATCAGTCTTTTTCTCCTCTCATGAGAGGATTCCCTCCCATGGGAGGAGACAGAGGTCCCTACTGAGGTGTCAGAGTGGTTAGACTCCTGAGAAGGAGATCTAGTCCTTCTGGGCACACTCTCAACTCTTCCTGGGGGACAAAGGGGAGGTCCTTCTGGGCCTCCTCCTCTTCCTCAGGAGTAGCTGCACTTTCCAGGTCAGGATCATTGTCATCCCCCTGGCCAGTTTCAGAGGTCAGGTCCTGGGCATTTTCATCCCTGGCCCCTCCCTCATCTTCTGCCCCACCCTCTCTGCCTACCCTTTCAGACCTTATGGGTCTTCTAAGATCATCCAGCAGAAGCATCTCCAGGAGACGTTGGGTGTTGGCACTTTTGCCTGTCTTCAACTTCCTAACTTTGCACAACTCTCTCAATTCCAAGAATGTGAGGTTGTCATATCTGGATGGCAGGAGCTCCCTGGTTCCTGGCAGTGAAGACATTACTAGTGTGGTGTGGTGTATGCACAACCTACTCTAGTGTGGCCTACTAAACTCTCTTGAGTTGTAGAAAGGGTTTGCTATCCCTTAACACACAACTCTAAGTTCAGTAGAACTTACTGTATCCTAAGCTTGATTTATATGTACCTAAGGTACCCTTAGTGATTTTCAGTTGATCAATTCAATTGAGATTATCTGGTAAAACAATAGCAAGCTGGAATCCCACACGCTGCACACCAATGTGAGAAGTTGGCCTGGTATATGCTGTCCACTAATTATAGTGGGCACCTTGCACCAGTCCAAACAACCCCTTATTGGAGATAGGTTAAAGACAACCTTTATTGAAAGCTATCCTAGTGGTAGCTATGGAGAGCAGCCTTCAGGCTAAGTCTTGAAGGAATGTAAAGCAGCTTGTTTTACCAGTCTATAATCTCTTGAGTGACCAAATGAAAGAGGACCACACCAGGTATATATTTAAAATATATGTATTTAGTCTTAAACACACCCCTCTAGTCTCTTTATGAGGCTAGAGTTTGAAGTACATAAGTTACAAGTCGAATATCAACAGTAATAGCACAAATACACGTTTGAGCCCTAGGGGCGTACCAAACCATATACCAATAAAGTGGTATAAGAACCACGACTGAGCTAGACACAAGGCCTAGAGCCTGTAGAAGTGCTTGGCCCTCAAGGAACCACCCAAGGTAGTGACACAGGGGACCCACGGGGACGCGTGCAGTGTGAGAACACAGCCGCGAGCCGCTGTTGACTTCTATGGGGAATGTTGCGGTTGGAGTTTTAAAGAAAGAGGACACTTAGAGGAGGACTTGGAGCAAACCCCTTTAGAACTAGGCTGTTCTAGAGTCAATACCCACGGGAGCACCGGAGTACTCGTGTTACCTCACCCAGGGAAACCGGGTGCATAGGTACCTTTCGGGGTCGAGTTTTGTCGTCGTTTTCAATGGCGATCTGCTGCAAAGTGCTGCTGGCGACCAAGTCGAAAGTGTTCGGGTGGATCCAAAGGTGGATCGAAGATCTGAAGAACCTGAAAGCAGAGGGGACAGAGTCTGGGTCACTAGCCAGTGACCAGGAAGGCGATGAGCAGATGCCCACCGATGTCGGGTGCTTCAGGTAGGTTGATGGTTGTCTTGACTCTTCAGCCACGAGGTCCAGGGGGCGTCAACAATGACCAGGAGCTGGATTCTAGCTATCCCATGACGTCTGTCGATTGCTGGGGTGTCTGCGACCGGATTGGACCCAACAAGCCTTGGCAACGGCAAGTCACGTGGAAATAGAAGAAGGACAGTGGTACAGACCAGCAAGGTCTGAGGGACTCACCCAGCGAGGGTAAGTCAGGGCACGTCTGGACCAACCAGGGAAACCCAAGCAGAAGAAGAGTAGCCTTCAGGAAGGCCCACTAGCCAATGGACTAGCGACCACGAAGGAGCCTCAGGTGGATGCACTTGGAGCTGGCTTGCAGGACACTCGTGGAGTGGAGGCCAGTGATCTTTGGTGTAGTTGGTGCTGGAGGTGAGGGCTACTTGCAGCCCTAAGCACAACTTCGTGGAAGACCAGGAAGAGGATGCACTTGCAAATGTGCTCGGTGTCCAGGGGTCACGGTTCCACGTTACCCACGACAGCTATGGGCCTCAGCTTTGCTGGGGACTCAGGGCAGCCTCGGGGAAGTCTGGAAATCCACCTCTGGGGATGCAAAGACTTCGGCGTCCGGCGGGAGCTTCGGCGATGCAGACCGGACAATTGCTTCTTTGGTGCCTGCCAAGCAGGGGAGTCACTCCTTGACCCCAAGGGAGATTCTTCAGTCCTCTAGTCTTGAGTAGAGCGTCGAAGTTCCAGGATTCAGTTACAGAGTTTCATCCAGGGATATCTAAAGTCCTAAGGACTGGGGTCCCATACTTATACAAAGTTTAGGGGGTTGGACATACTCTGGGGACCCACCTATGGGAGGGTCAGGGAAGAGGGGTGGTTACACCCATTTCCCTTTGTCCAGTTTCGCACCAGAGCAGGGGCAGGTAGCCCCTGCAACCGGTTTGAACTGGCGTATGCACAGGGACACCAAATGTGCCACCAGTGCAGGACTTCAAAGCACCAGAGGGTGCTCCCGCCCAGCCCCAATACACACTATCCTGTCTGGGGAGGTGGTTACACCTCCCTTCGACAGGAAACCCATTGTCCAGGCCTCCCCTGCCGGAGTTTCAGTCAGCAGCAGGAGGCCAGACCCGTGTCTGTAGCAGCGGCATCCATTTTGTGATGCCAGGGCTCTGGAAAGAAGTTACCGGGTAGCCCGGTGTGTACATGTCTCTCCCTCTAGAAGGGTGGAATGCTACCCCCGCCACCAGGATTGACGGGGGGTAGTATTCCAAGATGTTTGACACCAAACACAACATGTTTTGGTGCAGCCAGTCCAAAGTTAGCATTGTACCGCGAGGATATAATGCACTTAAGAGTATATGGTCAGGCTGTACCACAAACAGCATCAGAGGAGGGACTCCGAACGCTGCAGTGGGGCTCTGCTCATGCAGGGGCACCCTCTCACACAAAAACCAAGCACTCTGCCTTCAGGATTGTTAAGGCCTGCCATAGGAGTGACTTATAGGTTTATATGTGTGTGCAATTGTAGTGATATAGGTAGCCTGTATCACAGTAAGGGGTGCATGCACCACCTTACCCAGGCTGCAGTAGCAGACCTGTGGTGTCATTTTGGCTGGCCTTCCAGGGGTGGCATAATACATGCTTCAGCCCCTGGCAGGCCTCTGGGGTACCTATGCCCTGGGTACATAGTATACCATATACTAGGGACTTTTAAGGGCACTCCAGATTCCAATCAAAGATGTACATAAGGTACATGGAAACCATTTTAGAGAGGAAGCAGCTAGGCTGGGGTTCGGATTAGCAGGGCCCCAGCCAGACTAAAGTCGAAAAACAGTGAAGCATCAGCAAAAAGTGGGGGTACCCATGTGAAGCAGATCCTACTCTCCTACACCGGTCTCTTTGCCTCGCTGCAGCTCGCCTTTCTCTTGCCATTCTTTATTTCATGCTGACGCGTTTCGAGGCTGACACGCCTCTCCTTCATGGGCTGCAAGACAAACAGGCATTGAAGGCTCACTTCCGATCATTTCCGGCATGCTTTTATTAACAATTTCCCCAATGGGCTTTGCATAGTGCAATCTTTGCTTAGTGCAATGTCTTTAATGCATGATGGGACTTGTAGTCCCTCGAGGTGAGTACAAATGAATACCTTGGTAGGTTCAATGCCAGGTTTGTGTCTCCTAAAAGCATATTTACATCCTTTGTAGGATAGGCAAAGTCAAGGCGGGCTCAATTTTCATTCGGGAATGCTGTGCTGCACGGAGTAAACCAGTTCCACTCCACAGCCTTTCTGTTGTAACTAAATGGTGCTCCCTTCCACGTCCGGGCAGCCGTGCAGAAAAATTCATCACCAAAATGCCCTGAAGCATTGAAGGGGCACTCGACGGCACTCCCAACTATCCGGTCTCTTTACCTCGCTGCAGCTCGCCTTTCTCTTGCCATTCTTTATTTCATGCCGACGTGTTTCGAGGCTGACACGCCTCTTCTTCATGGGCTGCAAGACAAACAGGCATTGAAGCCCCCCTCCCGTATTATAAAAAAAAAAAACAGAGGCAAGGCCCCGGGGGATTGGGTCCCCGGGGCCAAAAATGGCCTAAGGAGGGGGGCCGTGCGGTCCCCCTCCTTTAAAATTAAATAAATAAATAAAAAAATAGATGGCCATGCCCCGGGGGATGGGGTCCCCGGGGCCGAAAGTGGCCAAGGGAAGGGGGGGCCACGTGGCCCTCCTCCTGTAATATATATATTTTTTTTAAAAAGAGGTAATGCCCCGGGGGATGTGGTCCCCGGGGCGGATACCAAATAATGGAAGTGGGGCTTTTTTTTCTTTCTATTTTGGAGTCATGACCCCAACGCGGCTCTTGGCGCGACCCCCCATGTAACGTTGGATTCGCGGATCCACCACAAATAAATAATTTTGTAGTATATAATTTAGAAGGTAGTGTTGCATTTGTGAAGTTTCTTTACAGACGTAGTGTGATTGAAGTTAATGATAAGATTAAAATTGATAGAGTTAGTAAAAATATATAAAATTAAAAAGCAAAAGTTAAACCTGAAAAGTGTATTGTGTTGTAGTACATTGAATGCATGCTTTTGCAGATTTGCGACGGGTGTGCGAATCCACAATTGTTTTTAAAAGAGTTTGTATGTGTAAACAAAAAATAGATTCACCATAGTGTTATAGAGCGGATCTAAAAAGAGCCCTTGTTTTCATTATGAGTTTTTTGTAGCCACATTTAAGTGCGGATGCACAGCTTTAGGTTGTTGAGAAAGACTCTGTTTCCTTGATCTGTGAAGTGTACTCCATCACTTCTATAGATGTCATCCAATATCAAAATGTAGATTGCTGTTATCGATGGAGCCCATCCTATGGTCTATTAGGTATGCAGAAACAGCTTTATTGACATTCTTTCTAGCTTTCTCAATCTGTGGACAGAATTGGTTTGACCACTTCCATTTCTGTCTTTGGCATATATTAGAGTATACAAAGACAGTTTGAGGCAAAAGCAACATCAGTTGTGCAAAGGTGTCTTTCATTAGCATTTCCAGACCTACCCCAGTCAATGTGCCTAGGACATTGCCACCACAGTGCACAATCATGAGGTCAGGGGGTTGGAGATGCAAAAAGGTTTTAACCAAAGGCTTCAATTGGTGCCACTTTAATCCTCTCTGTGCAATCCATTTAATATCCACATTTTGCAAAGCTAGGCCTTTGTCAATACCTCTGCGTTCAGCATACCTTTTGCACCAGAAAACACAGCTGCGCCCAACAATCCATACTGTAAGCATCTTGAAGGGATGTCTGGAAGTAATGAAAAGATGTCTGTAGCTGAGATAGTCAGTGGTAGAATGAGAGGTATCTAAAATGGTGGACAAGATTCTGTTTTTTAAAAAGCAGATAATTGATTGGCTGTTTATGAACATTGTACACTCAAAAATAGGGTGCATGTTGCTTTCTTTAAAAAGCATGTTTCTTATTGGTTATTAAAAAATGTTTGAAAGGTACAGTAAATAGGATAAGGGAATATTTTGCAAAAGTCAACCACACCTGCTGTTTGCATTTGTAACCTTGTGTGCTGAACTTGAAAATATGGTGAACTTGTGACCTGCCTGTTCAGTTGAATGTTGCAGAAACTGTTACTATGGAAACTGTGATTAAGCAGAATTGGGGAAGGGTTGAATCTTAACAGTGGTTTTAAAATATGGAATTGTAATTTATATATAGGTGATATGTTATTAAAGTAAGATTTCCCAAATCAGTACTATGTTTAGAAGTGGTGTGTTCTTATAAAATAATGCTAGTATTATTAGTAATACGTTTTTTAACTCCCATATGGATTTGCGGCTCTATCGCGATGGTACACGGTGGAGTCACGACTCCAGAAAATTCCAGAACCAGTTTGGGCACTTTTAGAAGTTAGTTGGTAAGGGTTAATATGTCTAACCAATAGAAATGTGTTTTACAATTTGAAAATATGTAGGAAGCAATGTGATTTGTTACTTACATTTATTTGTGGGGAGAAAGAGAGGGAAAGTTTGCCATTACTGGTTTTACCTTGTTGAGAGCGGTGCATTACATTGATTGTGTGCATAAGAAAAACCTTCATGAGTTTCTGATATTTCATATTCTACAAAACTATTTGGAAGGTGAGTTATAAATTTGTGAGGTGTATTATGAATTAACTTTATTTTCAAACTTTAAAAATTATTCAAGAACTGTGATGTTTGAACTATATTATTAAATATAGAGATGTGTATTGTAGTTTGTTTTATTGTACTTAAATGTTGTTTGAAATAGACTGTGTATAGTAATATGTGTATATTGGAAGATGGATTAGCGATTATGGTAGTTTGTGTTAGTGTGTGGAAATGTACAATTGAAGTATACCGCATAATTTTAGGTGTCGCTTTCAAATTGGATGTGCACTCTATCAAGTTTTAAGGTGTGCATGGACTTGTGACTGAAGTATGTCTCTACTTGTATATGTATTCTCATATGTCTTATACATTTGAAGATGCATGATGTATAACAAAGAGGTGTTGTTGCTTTGTATGTGGCTAGGCTCAAGACTGTGAGTAGTAGTAGAATGGTGAAGTTGTAGTACAAAAGTGTGGTTTAAAACATGTTGACATAAGGTATTAGTGACTAGGCTACTTTTTATAAGTCTCTAGAGAAATACACTTGAAATATGCCACATAATTTTTGGTGTTTGCTTGAAATGGGAAGTGTGTTCTGTGAATCTTTCCGGTGTGCATAGTGTTGTGATTGAAGAAGGTCTCTACTAGGAGATATATTCTGATATGTGTTATGTATCTGAAGATGCTAGATGTATAAAACACATGTATGCATCTATTTGTAGATTTCTTTTATATATATGATGCTGCTAGCAAAAGGTAAAGACATATGCATGCATGCTCTCAGGAATATGGTGAGACTTACAGCTGAGACGTGAAGGGTTTCTGCTTTATATTTGGCTAGGTGTAACACTCTAAGTAGTTGCAGAATGGTAAAGCTGCAGCACAAAAGTGAGGTTTAAGACATGTTTGCAGAGAGATTAGTTATTAGGCTAATTTGTATGAGTCTGTGGAAAGCTACACTTCAAATATACAGCATAATTTTCAGTGTCTGTTTGAAATTTGAAGTGTAGTCTGTGTAGTTTTAAGATGTGGATGGTGTTGTGAGTGAGGTATGTCTCTACTTGCACATGTATTATGGTACATGTTATGCGTCTGAAGATGCTAGGTTTATAAAATACAGGGATACATCTATTTGTATGTTTCTTTTATATATGATGGCACTAGGAAAAGGTACAGACACGTGCATCCATGCTTTTAGAAATATGGGGAGACTTACAGCAGAGATATGTGAAGGGTTGCTGCTTTGCTTTTAGCTAAGCTCAATACCTGATTAGTAGTAGAATAGTGAAGCAGCAGCAGTAGAAAAGTGATGTTTGAGATATGTTGGGTGAGGAATAAGGGATTATGATACTTTATAAGAGTCTGTGTAAAACTTCACTTGAAGTATGCCACATAAATCTAGGTGTGTGTTTGAAATATGAAGTGTAGTCTGTCAAGTTTTAAGGCCTTTATGGTCTTGTGAGTGAGGTATGTCTCTACTTGCACATGTATTCCGATATGTGTTATGCTTTTGGCAATAGGTACAGATACAAGCATGCATGGTTTTAGGAATATGGTGAGACTTATGGCAGAGACATGTGATAGGTTGCCCCTTTATATTTAGTCAGGCCCAACATTCTGAGTATTCATAGAATGGTGAAGCTGCAGCAGAAAAGTAAGTTTTAAGATATGTTGGCAGAGGGATTAGTGATTAGGCTAGTTTCTCTGAGTCTGGGGAAATGTACACTTGAAGTACACCGCAGAAATGTAGGTCTCTCTTTCAAATGTGAAGTGCAGTCTGTCAAGTTTTAAGTTTAAGGTCTGCATGGTCTTGTGATTGCTGTATGTCTGTACTTGCACATGTATTCTCATGTCTACTATGCATCTGCAGATGTTAGACGTATAAAATACAGGTATACATCTATTTGTATATTTCTTTTAGATATGATGATGATTTAAAAAGGTAGAGACATATGCATGCATGCTTTCAAGAATATGATGAGACTTACAGTTGAGTCATGTAATAGACTGCTGCTTTATATTTGGCTAGGCCCAACACCGTGAGTAGTTGCAGAATGGTGAAGCTGCAGCACAAAAGTGAGTTTTAAGACATGTTAGGAAACAGATTCGTGATTAGGCTAGTTTTTATGAGTGTGTGAAAAGGTACATTTAAAGAACGACGTAAAAATGTAGGTGTCTGTTTGAAATGTGAAGTGCAGTCTCTCAAGTTTTAAGGTCTGCATGGTCTTGTGATTGGTGTATGTCTCTACTTGCATATGTATTCTCATATGCGTTATGCATTTGAAGATGCTAGATGTATAAAACACAGATATATCATTATTTGTATGTTTCTTTTATATATGTTAGTACTAGTAAAAGGTACAGACACATGCATACATGCTTTCAGGAATATGGTGAGATTTATAACAGACTCATGTGTAGGTTTGATGCTTTATATTTGGGTAGGTCCAACACCCTGAGTAGTTACAGAATGGTGAAGCTGTAGTACAAAAGTGTACACCATGTCATAATTCTCACCTTTGTGCTGCAATTTCACTATTCTGTGACTACTCAGAATGTTGGGCCTAGTCAAATATAAAGCAGCAACCCATCACATGTCTCAGCTGTAAGTCTCCAATCACCCAGCCACTACCCATGCAGTCATCCATGCACTGAGGCACTATGCATGCACTCCTTCAATCAGCCAGGCACTACCCTTGCACTTATGCAATCACTCATGCTCTACGCATGCACTCCTTCAATAACCCAGACACTACCCCTGCACTCATGCAATCACCCAGGCACTACTCATGCACTCCTCCAATCACCCAGCCACTTCCCATGCAGTTATAAAATCACCCAGGCACTACCTATGCACTCCTCCATCACCCAGGCACTGCCCCGGCACTCATGCAATCACCCAGGCACTACCTATGCACTCATGCAATAACCCAGGCACTACCCTTGCACTCCTCCAATCACTTAGGCACTATCCATGCACTCCTTCAATCACTCAGCCAGTACCCATGCACTTATAAAATCACCCAGGCACTACCTATGCACTCCTCCAATCACCCAGGCACTACCCCTGCAATCATGCAATCACCCAGGCACTACCTATGCACTCATGCAATAACCCAGGCACTACCCATGCACTCCTCCAGACATCCAGGCACTACCACTGCACTCATGCAATCACTCAGGCACTACTCAAGCACTCATACATGAACTCAGTCACTACCCCTGCACTGATGCAATCACCCAAGCACTACCCATGCAGCCCTCCAATCACCCAGGTACTACTTCTGCACTCATGCACTCACCCAGGCACTACCCATGCACTCCTCCATGCACCCAGGCACTACCCATGCACTCCTCCAATCACCCAGATATTACCCCTACACTCATGCAATGATTAGAATACTTGATTAGATTAGAATACTTGTATAGCGCATGGCTGCCTCGGCAATGAGGCGTCCCAGCGCTGAAGCAAGACACAGAGTAGGGAGCAGGCAAAGATTAGCATTGAGAGAAAAGCCAGGTCTTTACCAGCCTTCTGAAGGCCTGGTGATCAGGATTGCTACGGATGTGTAGAGGGAGGGAGTTCCACAAAGCGGGGGCCAGCCGCTTAAAACATCGACCACCTGATCTGGTCCTTCATATACGTGGAATTCTTGCAAGGAGCAGATCCGCTGAGCGCAGCGCTCATGAAGGTGTGTAATGGGCGCAAAGGTCGCTCAGGATTTCTGGGCCAATGCCTGTCAAGATCTTATGCGTGATACAGAGTGCTTTAAAGCGAACTCGTTGTTCAAGGGGCAGCCAGTGCAGACGGTGGAAGAGGTTGGAGACATGACAGTACTTGGGGAGGGCAAAGATGGCACGGGCTGCAGCGTTCTGGACCCGCTGCAGTCGATTCATCACAGACTTGTTGGGACCCAAAAGAAGCACATTGCAGTAATCTAGTCGGGCCAGAATGGAAGCTTGGATGATCAGCTGACGCGTTTGGGGGTCAAACAGACCAAGTATCGGCTTAAGGCCACGAAGTAGACCAAAACATTTTCCAGCCACTGATTTGGCATGCGCCTCAAAGTTAAGATTTTTATCCAACATAATTCCCAGATTCTTCACCACCGATTTAGGGGCAGGGGGGGCTCCAAGGGCAGGAGGCCACCATTCATTGTCCCAGAGATGGGAATCTTTGCCAACCAGAAGAATCTCAGATTTAGCTGAGTTCAACTGCAGAAAATTGGCCGTCATCCACTCTGCGATGGCCAATAGATGCAATCACCCAGGCATTACCCATGTGCTTCTCCAATTACCCAGGCACTACCCCTCCACTCATGCAATCACTCAGGCACCATCCTTGCATTCATCCATGCACTCAGTCACTACTCCCGCACTCATTCCATTTACCCATGCACTCATAAAATCATCCAGGCAGTACCTATGCATTCATGCAATCAGCCAGTCACTATCCATCCTCTCCTCCAATTACCCAGGCACTACCCTTGCACTCATACAATCACCCACGCTCTACTGTTGCACTCATCCATTCACCTAGGCACTACTCATGCACTCATTTATGCATTCAGGCACTATTCATGCACTTAAGCTCTACCTCTGCACTCATGCAATTAGCCAGTCACTATCCATCCTCTCCTCCAATTACCCAGCCACTACCCTTGCACTCATACAATCACCCAAGCACTACCCATGGAGTCCTGCAATCACTCAGGCACACCCATCACATGTCTCAGCTGTAGGTCTCACCATATTCCTGAAACCATGTATACATATGTCTGTACCTTTTGCTAGCAAATTCATATATAAAAGTAATATACAAATAGATGTATACCTGTGCTTTATATGTCTATCAACTTCACATGCATGACACGTATCAAAATGCATCTGCAAGTAGAGACATACCTCAGTCACAAGACTATAAAGGCTTTAAAACTTGACAGACTGCACTTCACATTTCAAACACACTCCTAGATTTATGTGGCATACTTCAAGTGAACTTTTCCACAGACTCTTACAAAGTACCATAATCACTAATTTCTCACCCAACTTATCTTAAACATCACTTTTCAACTGCTGCTGCTTCACTATTCTACTACTACTCAGGTATTGAGCATAGCTAAGACCAAAGCAGCAACCCTTCACATGTCTCTGCTGTAAGTCTCACCATCTTTCTGAAAGCATGCATGCATATGTCTCTACCTTTTGTTAGTAGCATCATATATCAAAGAAATATACAAATAGATGTATATCTGTGTTTTATATGTCTAGCATCTTCAGATACATAAGACATATCACAATACATGTGCAAGTACATACATACCTCAATCAGAAGATCATGAAGATTTTAAAACTTGAGTGACTGCACTTCATATTTCAAAGAGACACCTAGATTTATTCAGCGCACTTCAAGTGAACTTTTCCAGAGACTCGTACAAAGTACCATAATTACTAATTCCTCATCCAACATATCTTAAACATTACTTTTCTGGTGCTGCTGCTTTACCATTCTACTACTAGTTAGGTATTGAGCATTGCCAAAAACAATGCAGCAACCCTTCACATGTCTCTGCTGTAATTCTCACCATCTTCCTCAAACCATGCATGCATGTGTCTGTACCTTTTGCTTGTGCACCATATATAAAAGTAGCATACAAATAGATGTATACTTGTGTTTTACACATGTAGCATCTTCAGATGGATAACACATATCAGAATGCATGAGTAAGTAGACACATATCTACATAGACACCTACATTTATGCAGCGTACAAACATATGCATGCATACTTTCAGGAAGATGGTGAGACTTACAGCATAGATATGTGATGGGTTGCTGCTTTATATTTGTCTGTGGAAAGGTATGCTTGAAATACACCACATGATTTTAGGTCTCTACTTGAAATGAGAAGTGATGCTTCTTAAGTTTTAAGGTCTGCATGGTCTTGTGATTGAGGTATGTCTCTACTTGCAGATGTATTTTCATATGTGTTATGCATCTGAAGATGCTAGATGTATAAAATACAGGTATATATCTATTTGTATATTTCTTTTATATATGATGCCACTAGGGAAAGGTACAGACAGATGGGTCCATGCTTTTAGAAATATGGGGAGACTTACAACAGAGATATGTGAAGGGTTGCTGCTTTGTATTTTGTTAGGCTCTACATCTGAGTAGTAGTAGAATGGTGAAGCAGCAGAAGCAGAAAAGTGATGTTTAAGATATGTTGGGTGAGGAATTAGTGATTATGGTGCTTTATAAGAGTCTGTGTAAAACTTTACTTGAAGTATGCCACATAAATCTAGGTGTCTGTTTGAAATGTTAAGGTTAGTCTGTCAGGTTTTAAGGTCTGCATGGTCCTGTGATTGATGTATGTCTCTACTTGCATATGTATTCTCATATGTGTTATGCATCTGAAGATGGCAGATGTATAAAAGTGAGATATATCTCTATTTGTATGTTGCTATTATATATGGCAGTACTAGTACTCAGGCGCTACCCATGCACTCCTTTAATAACCCAGGCACTATCCCTGTACTCATGCAATCACCCAGGCACTATGTATGTACCCCTCCAATCACCCAGGCGCTACCCGTGCACTCATACAGTCACCCAGGCAGTACCTATGCACTCCTCCAATCATCCAGGCACTACCCATTCACTCCTCGAATTACCCAGGCAGTACCCATGCACTGATGCAATCACTCAGACAGTACCCATGCAGTTATACATGCACTCAGCCACTACCCCTGCACTCATGCAATCACCCAAGCACTACCCACAATAATTCAGACACTACCCCTGCACTCATGCAATCACACAGGTACTACCCATGCACTCCTCCAATCACCCAGGCACTACCCATGCACTCCTCCATGTACCCAGGCACTACCCATGCACTCCTCCAATCACCCAAGCATTACCCTTGCACTCATGCAATCACCCAGGCATTACCCATGCACTCCTTCAATCACTCAGGCAGTACCCATGTGCTCCTCCAATCACCCAGGCACTACCCCTGCACTCATGTAATCACTCAGGCACTATCCATGTACTCATCCATGCATTCAGTCACTACTCCCACACTCATTCCATTTACCCATGCACTCATAAAATCACCCAGGCACCGCCTATGCACCCATACAATCAGCCAGTCACTATCCATCCTCTCCTCCAATTACCCAGCCACTTCAGGTACTATTCATGCAGTTATCCATGCACTCAAGCTCTACCTCTGCACTCATACAATCACCCAGGCACTACTCATGGAGTCATGCAATCACTCAGACAAACCCATCACATGTCTCAGCTGTAAGTCTCACCATATTCCTGAAACCATGTATACATATGTCTGTACCTTTTGCTAGCAACATCATATATAAAAGTAATATACAAGTAGATGTATACCTGTGTTTTAAATGTCTATCAACGTCACATGCATGACACATATCGGAATACATGTGCAAGTAGAGACATACCTCAGTCACAAGACTATAAAGGCTTTAAAACTTGACAGACTGCACTTCATATTTCAAACACACATCTAGATTTATGTGGCATACTTCAAGTGAACTTTTCCACAGACTCTTACAAAGTATCATAATCACTAATTTCTCACCCAACTTATCTTAAACATCACTTTTGTGCTGCTGCTGCTTCACTATTCTACTACTAATTAGGTATTGAGCATAGCTAAGAGCAAATCAACAACCTTTCACATGTCTCTGCTGTAAGTCTCCCCATATTTCTAAAAGCATGCATGCATGTGTCTGTACCTTTTGCTAGTGACACCATATATAAAAGAAGCATAGAAATGGATGTATACCTGTGTTTTACATGTCTAGGATCTTCAGATGGATAACACATATTAGAATACATGTGTAAACAGAGATATACTTCGGTGAGAACACCATGGAGACGTTAAAACTTGAGAGACTGCACTTCATATTTGAAACAGACAACTACATTTATGCGGTGTACTTTAAGTGTACCTTCCCACACACTCATACAAACTAGCCTAATCATTAATCTGTTTCCTAACGTGTTCAACCCCACTTTTGTGCTGGAGCTTTTCCATTCTGTGACTACTTATGGTGTTGGGCCTAGCCAAATATAAAGCAGCAAAGTATCACATGTCTCAGCTGTAAGTCTCACCATATTCCTGAAAGCATGCATGTATATGTCCGTACCTTTTGCAAGCAGCATCATATATAAAAGAAATATCCAAATAGATGTATACTTGTGTTTTATACATCTAGCATCTTCAGATGCATAATACGTATCAGAATACATGTGCAAGTATAGACATACCTCAGTCACAACACCATGCAGATCTTAAAACTTGACAGGCTGCACTTCACATTTGAAGCAGATAATGAAAATTATGCGGTATATTTGAAGTGTAGCTATCCATAGACTCATACAAAGTAGCGTAATAACTAATCCATCTCCTCACATACCTTAAACCTCACTTTTGTGCTGCTACTTCACCATTCTAGTAATGCTCAGGGTGTTGGGCCTAGCGAAATATAAAGCAGCAATCCTTCACATGTGTCTGCTGTGAGTCTCAGTATTTTCCTGAAAGCATGTATTGTAAAATTTACAACAGACTTATCTGAAGGTTTGCTACTTTATATTTGGGTAGGCCCAACACTTTGAGTAGTTGCAAAATGGTGAAGCTGCAGCACAAAAGTAAGGTTAAAGACATGTTGACAGATGGTTTAGTGATTAGGGTGCTTTGAATGAATCTTTGAAAAAATACAGGTATAGAAGTATTTGTATATTTGTTTTATATATAGTGTCACTAGGAAAAGGTACAGACATGTGTATGGATGCTTTCAGGAATATGGTGAGACTTACAATAGAGATATGTGAAGGGTTGCTGGTTTATATTTGGCTAAGCTCAACACTTTAGGTGTTATTTTGAATTGAGAACAGCAGTCTGTGACGTTTAAGGGACTTTATGGTGTTGTGAATGACATATGTGTCTATTTATACATATATTGTCTGATGCATTATACATGTGAACCTGATTGTTTTGGGTACTAGTAGAGAAATCCTTTCGTTGTGCTGTCTCATTCTGTTGCAGAGGTGTGATGTCTTCTAGATGAAGGAATTGTGCAGTGTCTAACATAGCTTTGCAATTGAATTGAAAGTATTTTATTTATAGATGAGAATATTTGTACATAATTATTTTAACAATATAAAATAATTTTTAGAAACTTTTTAAACTTTTCTTTTTTTTCAGATATTCTCCATTATTAGTAAGAAAGATTCAGTATGACAAGAAAAGTTCAAAAGAATAGACAAGAAAGAAAACAGTACTATTTAAAGGAGAAAGAAAAGCAGAAATTAGATGAAGTTCCAAATGTGACATTGAAGAAAAAGACTTCTGGTAATAAAACTAAAGAATTTGTTAAAAGACTTTTAAAGAACGTAATGAATTTTCAAAATGTGGAAAAGAGAAAGAAAAGTTGTACAACCAATCAGAAGAAACAAAAAAAGGACATATTAATGGAAAATCAAGTTATGGGAAATCAATCCATGTTAAAAGAAGGATGAAAGAATATAAAGACATTAGGAAGAGAATGTATTAAAGTAGAGTACTACAAAATGTATTGAAAGATTGTAAATAATATAAAAGAAGATCAGCAGCTTACAAGAAAAAACAACAGATTGAAAGTGTAGTAGAAGAAGCTTTTGAATTGAAAAGAAAATTATTTATATTGGTATTGAAGAGAATGAAAATATTGAATAAAACAATGCACTTTATGAAGGAGAAAAGCTAAAGAAAAAGACTGGTTAATAGAAGTAACTTTTGCAAAAACGTTTGGGTGAATGGAAGGACACTTCTAGTACTGAGCCTTTTTTTAATGAAGAAAGCTATTTTCAACAAAATACATTAGTTCATGCAGTTGATACCAGTGGTCGTTGTTATGAGATAAAATATGGTTCTCCAATTGAAAGAGAAAAGATGGTTCCTAGAAATGTGGAAGAAGTAATAGCTGAAGAAGTTCAAGGGAGACGTACACAAGCTCCAGTGTATAAGTGGGATTGTAGTAGTATTTGTAGTATACTACAGGACTCTATTGATATATTATGAATTTGTTACGAGATTATGCAAAAACAATTGTTAAACAGAAGATTAAGATGTTGCAAGGACTAGATCCTTGTAAAGTGAGAAAATATACTAACTTGCAGGGTCATTCTCTGGCTTGTCTTTCTAGAAAAGTGTGCCAAAGTACTTTTCATCATTTAAGAATGTTAGCAGTACATCATTCAGAAATGCGGAAGTTAGTAAGAAGATTGTACTACGTAAAAAGTCCTGCATTATCTTTAAGGGAAATAAACACAGCTCTTTTGCATGGTTCAGTATCGGATGTAAAAAAGTTTCTGATGATATACAGTTTCGTTTCTTTGGTTCACAAGAGGAGTGTAGAGAAAGTGAGAGCTTGATAAGTGTAGGTGTTGAAGAACAGGTGGAAGATATTACTACTGAGAAGTTTGCAGAAGAAATGACAGTTTAAGGTACTTTCATGTGAAAAACCAAACTACGTACTCACTATAGAAGTCAAACTAGGAATGTTGATCTATATTTAAAAAGTGAAAAGAAAACAATGATAAGTGGGAGCAATTTGGTGCCTATTTGTTGGTGGAAGGTCGTTTTGAGTTGGGTACTGATCAACGTATTTGTAAATATTGTTACAACAAATTAGAAGAGAACAAAATGCCAGCTAGAGCAGTACATAACAACTTAGAGTTAGTAGCTATTCCTCCGGAACTGGCAGATTTAAATATATATGAGTCCATTCTTATTCAATCTGTGCACCTGTTTCAGGCTATAGTTCGTATGGAGCCTAAAACAGGTAAGCTGCCTCCAACAGATTTACAAAGAGGTCTGAAAGGAAGAGTTGTGTATTTAGCTTTAGATTTTAAGAAAAATATTGAAACTGTTGGTATAGAGAGAGAGGAAAGTGAACCTGTAGTTAATGGTGTACCAACAAAGAGTTGGCCAATATGGCAAGAGTTAGTAGATGTCACCAAACTTCAAAAGGCTACATTATATCTTGTACAAAACAATATTTATTATAAAACTGTAAATGTGGAAGAACAGGAAATATGTTTAGAAGATGAAACTGAAATTTCAACTGGCCAAATAGAAAAAGTGGACAAGTCCAGGAGTGAAAAAATTTATGAACATTACAGTATACATCCTCTACATTCAAAAGAAGTGATAGGAAACACTATTGAATTATTTAAAATGAAGAAAGCGAAGGGAACTCCCAAGAGTGTATGGGAAAAAAGTTTAGAAGCTCGTTGTTTTCCACAGCTCTTCCCCACTGGAAAAGCTGGACGATATGATGAACGACCAGTACAGATTCTAGCTTCAGAAAACCGTTCGACAAGATTGTACTCATAAGATCCAAGATTTCGACAGTGTATTCCATATATATTTCAACTTCTGTTTGAAAGTGATTTGTCTGGACTTTCATATGCCGTGAACCACATATTAAAAACAGGAGTTCATCTTACACATGTTTCTGCAAAGGAATTCTTGGACAAAGTTCAACAAAGAGACGATCATTTAGAATCTCAGATAATTAATTTGATGGTGTGTCAACGTGGTACTAATGAGTATTGGTATCATCGTCACGGAGAACTTAAATGCATGTTAAGAAACTTAGGTACCCCTACGTGGTTCGTTACGCTTAGCAGTGCTGAATATGCGTGGAACAATTTACTTGAATTTCTACGACAAGCAAATTCAAATGTAAAAAACATTGAATTGAAGACAGCTGGAGAACTGTGTTTGTTGGATCCTGTGAATGTGTGCAGATATTTTAATCATAGGTTTCAAGCTATGATGTCCTTTATCTGCAATAAAAATAATCCACCTCTTGGAGAAGTTACTGATTTCTTTTGGAGAAAGGAGTATCAAGCTGGAGGTGCTCCTCATAAACACATGCTATTATGGATCAAGAATGCACCTAAATTTGGAACCGATTCTGATTAAACTGTTTTGTCTTTCATTGAAGAATATGTTACCTGTGCCTTTCCAAAAAAGGAGGAGAAAACAGGTTGAGACAACAAGTTTTACGTTTTCAAAGTCATCGATGTGAAAAATATTGTCGACGTAAATACAAGTCAAAGGGAAAATTTTATACAAAATGTCGTTTTGGATTCCCACGTCCAATAATTTCAAAAGGAAGAGTCAATAGTTTTATGTCAGCAGTAAGGCATACTATAACTCAAAAATCTCTGAAGAATACATACAACATAAAAAGAACTGAAGATTCAAAGTATATTAATTACTAAAATCCAGTGATTTTGACAATGTGGAATGCAAACACAGATATCCAGTATGTTGCAGTTAATTCAATTGCTGTTGCTCGCTATGTTACGTCATATATAACCAAATCTGAAAAGACAGAGTTGAAAGATATGTGGGAAGAAATTTCACAAGAGAAGAGTCTTAGTAACAAATTGTACAGCTTTAGTTTGAAAATGCTTTCCCATCGAGAGATTGGATCCTATGAATGTTCGGAACGGTTGAGCTCTGCCAGTTTATATTCAAAGTCAAGAGGAATCATTTGGGTAAGTCTAGGTCTTGCGGCAACATGAAATAGAGTATTGGAATCTCTACAAGAAATTGAATACTTAGCATTGAATGAACCAGAAAGTACAGATATTGTTAAAACTAATATGTTGGATATGTACTATCCCAAAAGGAGTCCACATCTGGAAACCCTATGTCTCTATGGAGTACTGCAACATTACAGCTTTAAGAGAAATGTTACAGATAATATACATGAAGAAAAATATGCAGTAACTGGATGTGATGGATGTTTGGTAAAACATGCCAAAGGAAATCTTATTAACCACAGAAAACTCAGTTGTGAAAATCCAGATAAAAGGGAATTTTTCTATTTAGCACTTCTGCAACTCTTCAAGCCTTGGCGTAGTGAAATGGAATTACTTGGAGATTTTGACTGCTATGAAGATTCTTTTAATGCATATAAAGATAACATTCAATGCACAATTTTCCCTACTTATTTACAAATGTTAAATGAAGAGATTGAACAAGAAACTACAATTGCAGCTGAACTAGCTAGAGACAGTTCTCAAGATAGTCAAAGTTCTGCTCCATTAAGTCCAGATCCACTAGGACAACCAATGATTGTAAATGAAGCAGCAATAGCCATGAATGAAGTAGAAACGGCAATGCAACAAGCACAACAGGATATTATTGAGTTGGGAAACTTGGAGAAGAACTAAATATTGAACAAAAAGAAATATATCAGCAAGTGACACAACAGATACAGCATGGTTTGCTGCATGAAAAAAAAGAATGCCAATGCACATCATTTAAACCTATTCGAATGTACATCAGTGGTCAAGCTGGAACAGGAATGAGTTTCTTAAATAAAGTTTTGACCAGTTATCTACACAAAACTACTGAATCACATTTATCTTGTGTTGTAACAGCTCCAACTGGATTAGCAGCACACAACATTAAAGGGATTACTTTACATTGATTACTCATTCTACCAGTTGAACATGAAAATAAATTGGAATATCACAAGCTATCTGGAGAAGCTTGTTATGAAGTTTCAAGAGT
This sequence comes from Calotriton arnoldi, assembly GCA_963921515.1. Lineage (NCBI taxonomy): Eukaryota > Metazoa > Chordata > Amphibia > Caudata > Salamandridae > Calotriton > Calotriton arnoldi. The sequence continues at coordinate 80,060 of CAWUFW010006565.1, read as the reverse complement.
ACTGTAGAAAATTAAACTTTTAATCATTGATGAGGTGAGCATGGTCTCAAACTTAATGCTTACCTTTGTACATTTAAGAACGCAACAAATTTTAAAAACAGATTATGATGTTCTGTTTAGCGGAAAACATGTAATTGAATTTGGTGATCTACTACAACTTACTCCTGTGAAAGGGCAACCAGTTTTTAAAACACTTGTCCATGAAGACACTAGGAAATCTTTGGGAAGTATTGGAAATGTGGACATTTGGTCTCATTTTGAATATAAAGAACGTATTAAGAACATGTGACAAGCAAGTGCTGAATATTATGGAAACATTCTTCAAGATATAAGAATTGGGGTTTTGACAAAACATGGTAAACAAGCTTTACAATGTCGGCTACTAAAGAACTTGTTTACAAACGAAAACATAGCACCTGAAATAATGTACAAAAAAATTGGAGAAAAGAAGTCTATAGTTTGCCTACTGCCTACACTGCAAGAGTGTTCTACATTCAATCAAGCACTTTTGAAATTGGAAAAACAACCAATAGTGAAAATGGAAGCTATTGATAAAATGGAACACGAAGGAGTTACTATTCTTCTCTCAGAGAAATTACAGTCAAAATTGGATTCTTTGGAAAAGTCTGTATCTAAGACTGCAGGTTTAGAAAAGACTTTATATGTATGTGTAAACTGTCGGGTAATTTTACGGCGTAATTTGAATGTAGAAGAAGGTTTAGTAAATGGAGCAATGGGAAAAGTTGTTGATTTTGTAAATTTTCAGAACAGAGATGGAATTGAATTTTTGAAGATTACATTTGATCAGTTTGAAGAGGTAAAACAGATTGGACGTTGTGCTGTTCGTTTTTTGCTTGTAAAAGGCTTGTATGTTCGTAGAAAACAGTTTTCTCTTTCTTTAGCATATACAGTAACCATTCATAAATCTCAAGGTTTAAGTGTAGACAGTGCATTGGTAAATATTGGAAGTATAGTGTTTAAGGAGGGCATGGCATACGTTGCATTATCTGGTTTGTATTTGATTGATTTTGATGAGAAAAAGATTAGTGCTGATCCAATTTGTGTAAGAGAGTACAAACGGTTAGGAAGACTTTATGCTCCTAACTTAGGTGAATATCCCGTATATGAGAAATGTATAGTGTGTCCAAAATGGAAATATGACAAACATTCTACTGAGATTCAAAAAAAGAAAACAATTCAAGAAAATCATGAAGGTACAAAGAAAATGAAAATGGACACTGTTGATGATATTGTAGGACACCAGTTAGAAAATAGATCAGGTATCAACTGCTATGCTAATGTAATTGTGAATGTTGTGTTTTATCTAGAAGATCTTCATCATGAAATTATGGAGAATCGAGAAAAAAGATTCTGTTCTTTACTACATTATATTTTTCAAAAGTTTATAACTGACAGAAGTAAAAACCATACTGCTTCTGCATTCAGCATCTTTTGGCTATATGTACTGGGTCATTGAAATTTACACTGAATCTACAACAAGATGCACAAGAATTAATTATGTTTATGCTTGGAGTATTGGAAGATGAAGGAATAGAAATTGAAAATTTATTTGGACTAAGTTACAGATGGGATCATAAATGTGAAGAGTGTTCATTTTCTTCTACCACTGAAATAGATACTGAACGATTCATAAACTTGACGATACCAGATTGCAAATCAGTATCTTTTAACAAATTAGTAAAAACAGCTAATCAAGATATGAAATGTTCTCATTGTAAATCAGAAATGTTGTCAACATTATATATAGAAATATTTGGAAAATATGTCATTTTAATGCTACAACGTTGTAGAGCAAATGGAAGAAAATTGGAAACCAAAATTAAAACCTTTGTGGCAAGTCAAGTATCAATTTCAGGAAGAACTTTTAAAGCAGTGGCTATTATTTTCCATGATGGACCTACTACAACATCTGGACACTATACTGTGTTTCTAAAAGTGCAATAAAGGATGGGCACATTGCAATGATGCCCATTTGAAATTCAAATGTAGGTTTCCTTACGAATTACCAAATTCATATCTGATATTTTTGATGCCAAAGTTTTGAAAACATCATTGGGCCTATTGGGAAGATGTGAACACAAATTAATGAGGTTATTTTTGGATATTTTCAATGCAAAAGTTTCGGAAACATTATTCGGCCTATTGGGAAGATATGAACAATTAGTGTATGGATTATTGTTTGTGCTAATTCATATTGCATTTGGAAAATTATGTTTAGAAACAAGTAGTTTATATATTTGTTGTCTATATTATACGAGATGTAAATGAGAGTGTACATTTTACAAAATGTAGTTGAGAGAAATAAAAGACTTAGGGGCACATGCTTCAAGCAAATTTGCGATTGCAAACATTGCAGATCACAAAAAAAGCACATTTGCGACCGCAAATTAGCCATTCCCAATGCATGAAACAAAATTTGCGAGAAAAATGAAATTCGCAAAAGTAAGGAATCACTCAATTTCGAAGCATCAATTTTGCGATTCCTTATTTGCGACCATCAATTTAGCGAATACTCATGTGCGAATTGCAAATAAGGAATCGCAAAGCCATGCATGAAAATTTGCAAATAGCGATTTCGTTGATTTTCGCTATTTTGCAAGCGCTATTTACAGAATATCACAGGCAGGTGGTAACCAGGTGTAAGAATTCCCTACAGGTGATGAACATTAGCAAACTATTTAAACAGACCCAGGAGGCCTCAGAATCTTTCACAATGGCAGCGCTCTACGTTATGGCGAGGAGGATGAGGCTCCATGCAGCAGCTCAGCGAAGAAGGAGAATACAGGAGTGTATTTTCAGAGTGCGCATCACATTGCTGGGACAAACAGATGAGGAAATCTACGACAAGTATAGGCTAAATGGTGCCATGATCCTTGATCTAATTGCAGAATTGGATCCCCTACTGCGGCGCCAGACGCGTAGGACCAATGCCATTCCCACTCATGTGCAGGTCCTATGTTGCCTGCACCTACTCGTGTCAGGCAGTTTTCAGGGTGTAGTAGCTGTAGCTGGAGGGGTGTCACAAAGCTCTCTGTCACGTTTTTTAAATTAATTCCTGAACGCCATGATGACAAGGATCCACATGCACATTAGCTTCCCCTCAACCCCACAAGAATTGTTTAAGACTAAACTGGACTTTTATTTGGTAACCCAGTTTCCCCATGTAATAGGTAGCATAGATTGTACGCATGTTGCCATTTGTCCACCAGCAGTGAATGAATACATTTTTAGGAACCGTAAATCCTATCATTCACTTAATATCCAAGTAGTCTGCAATGCTAACAATATCATAACAGACATTGTGGCTCAATACCCTGGAAGCACACATGACTCCTATATATTTCGACACAGTGGCATACACACTCGTCTGCTCAGGGGTGATTTTGGAGAAGGACACCTGCTTAGTAAACATATGTTATGATTTCTCACACACAATGGCCAAATGGCAATGCATAACTGTCACTAACCGTTTGCTTACTACCCTGAAGGTGACAGCGCATACGCCGTGCACAACTACATATTGACACCATACCTCAACCCAACCACCCCAAATGAGCAGAGGTATAATGCAGTGCACATCGCCAAACAAAATGTCATCGAGCGCACCTTTGGGCTGACGAAAAGTCGCTTTCGCTGCCTCCACAGGACTGGCAGAGCATTGCAGTACCGGCCCGAGACCTGCTGCAGAATTGTGGCTGTATGTGCCATTTTGCACAATATCGCTACCAGGAGAGGCATACCCTTGGAACTGTCAGACAGCGAGCCTGAGGTAGACAACCATCCAGTGCCACAACTATGACCAGCAGCTGGGGCAAGCTTAGCAGAAGGGAGAAGGAGACGTGCAGAAATCACACAACATTATTTTTGAGGTGGGTAATGATGAGACACGACACAGCATGTTTGAACTGTACTGCATGTATTTGCATTCAACTATGTGGTTGTGTTAAAGCACACATCCCAGGTGCTAATTAGCACAGTGATTGTAAACAACATAAACAACAATACCTCATCATCAGACTCGTATGACAGTCACTACTATGGCATTGTCAATGGTTACATCGCCATCTGTGAGAAAGTCTGGCAAGGCCCCACTATTTCTTTCGAGCACGCACTCCCAATCACCTTTTGCTGGCCTCATTCTCGACCCTCATGAAGGCTTCAGAAGGTGTTGTGCTCCTAGTGGTGCGCCTCCTGCATGTAGTGACTGGCACTAACAGGACATGTGTTACACAGACTGCTAGGGATGTAGTAGTGGGAAATGCACTGCAGGGGGATGTTGAGGCGGTCATAGACCCAAAGGAATCAAATAACGATAAAGTTACCACTAGTAGTCGTGGTGGAGTGATTTCTCGTCATCCATCCAGGGTAGTGACGCCTGGATTGAAGGACATGACAGGGTTAGCACTCAGGGATTCTCAACCAACTTGTCTTCCTGTAATTAACCTCCCACCTGAATCTACCCCCTATGTTGTTGTTTTAGGGGATGTTCCACCTCTTGAAATAGGGGCTACAGAGGATTTTAATCAACTAAAAACAAATTAACACATTGGTTTGCCCAAAATACAGCTACTGGTGTGAGTATTGCTAATAACATCATCATGGCACGTAGGGTGAGTTGGGTAGGGCCATCTGCTAAAGTGGGTATTAAAGATTGTATTATTGTGAATTTCAATAACCCTAATCTAGTGGCTAGAATCCTCCATAAGGGCGCTAACCGCAATCCCCCTCAGGTGCTATCAGAACTTTCCCCTTGGGTTTTTTTATAAGCCCAGGGTTTCCACATGTCCTATTGACTATAATGTAAGGACAAATACTGGACTAGGAAGGTCGTATAGTTCCGTACCAGCCGCACAGTCAGTAGTTAGAATGCATCAACCACTCTTCTCGCAGGTCCAGCCGGCCACCACTCCTTTTTGGAAGTACAAAACAGATTTTCTGCATTAAGTGGACTAGAAGACTGCGACTGACTATTGCCAATAGTAACACAGGAGCCAGGGGTGGTCACAGTGCAGTGCCCTTAGTTGATGCCGTGGGGAGGCCAAGCGTAGTGACCTCTCGCAATTTTATTTCTTGGAATATTGCTGGGCTGGCAACCAAATTTCGAGATCCCTCTTTAGTCAATTTCTTAAAAGAGTTTAAGATAATCAGTCTTCAAGAAACCTGGCTGGTTGAAAGTAATCTGTTTTTAGAAGGATATAAGGCTTATTTTGTCCCCGCTACCCCGTCTTCCAGTGGGAGAGCTAAAGGGGGCTTAGTCACATATGTGTCTGTGGCCTTAGACAGCCAGATCCAGGTTGTTCCTATTCGGTGTGGAGGGATATTGGTGCTATTTTTTAACACTAGAGGCATCAGATGGGGACTGGTTAATTTTTATAATGCAGTATCCAGTCCCGTACGTGATTGTAATATAGCTGCCTGATGCTCCTTTTTTAGACGTCCTAACAGATTCCCAGTTTCTGATTTTTTGGTCTCTGGGGATTTTAATGCTCACCCATGTGGTAACCCTGCGGTGTCCTGTTTATCTGAACTGGGATGCCCACGAAGGAGTGGTTTCCATTTTGATCACCACACACAAGGGGAATTGATTAACAACATGATCCAGGAGTTCAACATGGTGTGTTGGATGGCTCTCGTGGCCCCAAACATCAAATTTTTAACTCCAACCTACAAAGGGGTTAGGACAGGATCTTTTATTGACTACATATTAATTTCTTCCCCCTTGCAGTTGTGGATCACAGGTTTCTCTATTGATGAGAGTATTTTTAGTGATCATAACCCGCTTTGTGCCCATATAGCCGGACCACTCATTAGTCACATCGAAGGAGTAGCCACGAGGGGCGTTATGACTCTGACTGACAATAAACGCAGATTGAAATGGACACAGATTGACCCCAAGCTGTTTTATGACAAGGTTAATAGGTTATGTGCCCCTGAACTTTTAACATGTCAAAATCCCTGTTCGTCCCCAGATTATTTGTTGGCAGCTTTTGTGACCTTAGCAGGGAAGATGGGAGACCTCTTAAGTGCTCCGGCCGTAAGGGCTAGAAATCTTGGGCCTAAATGGTTTGACTCTGATTGTACTCGAGCAGCTGGTAAGTTGAAGGCAGCTCTTGCATCTATACCTAGAATACAATCAGTGGTCTGTAAATATCGCAGAGAATATAAGGCCGCTTTAGCGGGGCGCAAGACAAAACTAAAAGATGAAGCCTGGCGGGACCTTATCGAGGCAAGTGTATTGAAAAATAGTTCCAAATTTTGGCAAGTGGTGAATCGCCCAGCCATTGGTATGGATAGGGACCCCGTTTTAGGAGCCTTTATTACAGAAGAGGACTGGGTGTCCCATTTTAAAACTATTTTTGACTGTCCCCCGATTGTTGTGGCCCAGAGATAATAGATTTAAATGCTCCAGCTTTATCTTTTAGTATTGATGAGGTTATTGCAGGGATTGAAGGGCTCTCTGCTAAAAAGGCCCCTGGACCAGATGGGATTCCCCAGATTTATTTAAATCTGACCCTTCTTTTGGGCCCCCATCTTGGTTAATGTTTTTAACGCTGCAGCAAAAATTGGATGCCCCTCTTCCTGGGCTATTTCTACTATAGTTCCCGTTTTTATAAAGGGCGACCGGGGTAGCCCCCATTGTTATAGACCCATCTCCTTTTAGATTCAACAGTTAAGGTGGTGGGTCGGATATTATTACAGCGGCTGCAAACCTGGGCAGAGGAAACCGAAATATTGTCAGATGTCCAATATGGTTTTCGCCCCGGTCGTTCCACAATTGCCCAGTGTTTAAATATTCTTATGATTTTCAGTAAATATACTATTGCACGCTCGGGGTCCATATTTTGTGCCTTTATGGATCTGTCATCAGCTTTTGATCGTGTTAACAGAACTAAACTGTGGCAGATCCTGAGGCTAACAGGTGTGGATCCTAGCCTAGTGAACTTCCTGGTGGATCTTCATAATTCTACCCAGGCAAATGTTAGGTTCGCTCAGGATTTGCGTGTCACTGAGAATTTTGATATTAAAAGGGGCGTCCGTCAAAGTTGCATTTTAGCCCCTTTTTTGTTTAATTATTATCTTAACGACTTGGAACAGGAATTATTGGAAACCGGGGTTGATTACCCGTATGTTGGACGTCGCGGCATCCCGATATTGCTTTATGCAGATGATGCCGTCCTTCTATCCAGAACAGAGGTTGGTTTACAATCTCTTTTAAAGGCTTTTGCGGGGTACATGGGTAAACGGGACCTGTCAATTAACAATTCCAAGTCCTATGTGCTGAGAATAGGTAAGCAACCTGTGAAGCCCTTTAAATTTGCAATTGACTCAACTGTGGTCCCTCTTACGAATGTTTTCTCATATTTGGGGGTTCTTATTGACAACAAATTAAAATGGGGACCCCAAATCGAGAAGAAGAAGGGGGAAGTGGTTTGGGCCAACGCGGCCATTTTTTTATTTTCATCAAGAATAGGGAAAAAACCAACTGGGGCCATGTTACAAGTTTATAAGGCTAAAAGTCTTTCCATTGCCACTTATGGAAGTGAGATATGGGGATATACAGTTGCAGATCCTCTGCAAGTGGTGGAAAATAATTTTTAAAACGCCTTCTGTGCGTCCCTCAGGGGACCTCTAATTTAGCAGTGCATGAAGAACTGGGGGTCCCCTATATTAGTGACATCCTTGCATTACGTCCATTGATTTTTGGTTGAAATGTTGGTTAAATCCAGATCTGTCTTTTAACCATTTATTATTAAGAGAGTGTATGCTGTTAGAACAAGCCTCATGTATCCCTTGGCTAAATTATATTCAAAAGAGTTTTAAAGGGATAGGGCGCGGCGACCTGTATAGCAAGCCAGAATGCATAGTTAAGCAGGATGTCGTATCAAGCAGAATAGCTTTTATGAGTTTGTGGAGGATGGAAAGAGAAGCGAAGGAGTTGCTGAAACCCAGTGTACGCAATTTTATATTAACGAAAACCACCTTGTCAACTGAACCCTACCTTATGGGGTGTTTGTCTTCTCACGAGAAATATCTTTTAACAAGGTTCAGGATGAATCTATACCATCTCCTGTTGGTTAGACCAAAAGACCATAAGAGGGCAAGTGTGTCACTATCCTGCGGCTGCGACGGTGAGTCTCCGCAGGATTTGTTGCATTTTATGTTTGTTTGTGGATTTTATGAAGTTCCTCGTAGGATTTTTTTGGTCCCTTATTTAAAACGATTGAATTTTAGACAGGTTCGCCCCGCACTTTTGCACCTACAGATGTTGTCAACGGAGTCACTGTTTTTCACACTTGGCTATTTAAAAGCTTGTGTTAAATCGCGATCCTTTATGGATGTTTAACTTGTTATTTTATCAATGCATTTTTATTGTTCGAATGTATATTCCTATGTTTGCACTCATATAACGTGCATAATTTATACAAATGCTCCTGGGGGTTGCAGTTTTTAACATTCTTGTGGACTGTACATATGTATTTATCGCACATTGCACTTTACATTTTGAATTGCACTTGGGGAGTATGATTTTAATCTGACTTTTTACCAGTTTAAGGAGATTTGACTTATATATTTTAATGTCTTTGTGTAACTTTTATGGTTTTGTTGTTAAAACCGAATAAAGTTTATTGATTGATTGATTGACTGGCACCAACAGACTACTGAGACTGGACGCCTCCTCACTCCCCTCTCCCCCATTACATTGCTGCCCCCAGCAGTAGCAGTCTTGGAATTGCTCTAAGGCATTAGTAACCTGGACCAGTGCCCTGGCCACATCCCCACAACAATGGCTCATTTCGAGCTGCATGGCTACAGACCGACGGGACATCAGTGCTGTATTGTTGCCCAGGCGGTTGTTTGACTTTGTGTAGCCATCTAGGCGCAATAACAATTGTCGATGCCTTCTTCTTTGTGACACCTGGTCCTCCTGCATCACTCTGCTTAGCTCCTGCATGGCCTCATTGGACTGCCTATTGCCTTCAGCCACTGCTGTTGTCAGCTCTTTCACACAGTCGCTCATTACTGCCATGTTTTTTGCCATTTTGCTGAGTTGTGCCTGCATCGATCTCATGTGTTTTGTCTGCAGGCGCTGCACCCTCAGCATCTGGATCTCCAGCCCACCCCAGACATTTGGACTTTCGTCCTCCTGTGATGACATCTGTGCCCTTGACCTGCGCCTCCGGCTCTGGTTTGTGCTGCGCCGGACCTGTGACTGGGGTGTTGATGTGGCTCTACCTCGAGGCTGGCTTGTCTGTGGAGCTGGTTCACTCTCCTCCTCAAGTTCCATGGGCTGCAGTGGTGGGACTGGGGACCTGCGTCTAGTGGGTGCAGGGTCTGTGCTTTGTGGGGCCACAAGTGTTTCCACATCTGCCTCAGCCAGAGTCTCCTGTGTGTCTCCGCCTTCACTTTCCTCCGACTCATCTGCTGCTGCATCTGTAATGTTAAACAGTGCAATTTTTAGTAATTCTAAAAGGAATGTCGTGTCACATTCAGCATTTGTTTTGTTTCATTAAATTACTATCTGACACACAGTGTTCACGTGTTTTACTCCCTTGTTGTATTTGCCTTCCCTGCCTGTTACTCCTATAATGCATTTGGGTGTTGCAAGAAAAATGTGGCCTGGAGTTTGATTCTGAACACTAGAGCTGAACTGGGGTGTTGTTTCAAGATTAATAAACATCTTTAAATGGACATTTGCATGCATCTTACCTTGTGAAGTACTGGCCGCTCCTGAGGTATCCAACTGCGTCACTCCCACTACAGCTTCAGGCTGGAGTGTGGGCTCGACTAGGTCCTCCAGGGGTGTATTCCCAGGCAGTGTTGCTGGTCCCCCTCCAGTCCTCTTTGCCTCCTTGAGCCTATCCGCAATCCTCTCCTTAGCACTGCTGCGCAGGTCATACCACCTTTTTTTCAGGTCGTCAATTTGGCGATGTGTGACCCCCACTGCGTTTACTTTTGTTTGGATCCTGAGCCAGATTTTTCTCTTCTCTTACTCCGGTACCTGGAGAGATAGTTTCCCGAAAACCTTATTGTGGCTCCTCACAACCTCCTCAATGAGGATTTCTATTTCCTTCTCACTGAATTTTATTTTACGTTTTCTTGTTGCTGCACTCTTCCCTGGTGCTGCTGATTCCATGTTTTTGGCACAGGACAGTTTGGCAAGCCCAAAATTGCTTTCTCCTGCTGTGCTCCTGCACTCAGCCTCCTCCTCTGACTCTCTCAGTGCTCTGAAAGAAGCATGGGATGGATCACTTCCTGGTTGTGATGTCATCACAATGCATCAAGAGCGACTCGCAATTTGCGATTTCGCAATTTGCGAAATCGCTAATAGCGATGTCGCAAATAGGTAATTCTTTGTTAGCGAATCGGTAATACGCAATGGCTATTTGCGATTTTTACCTATTCGCTAATTTTTTGCGATTTTTTTCATGCATTGCATATAGCGATTTCTTAATAGCGATTCTTTAAAAATTACTATTAAGGAATCAGCTAATTCAGAGTTTGATTTGATGCATGGGCCCCTTAATGTAGTTGAAGAATGTAATTAAGAAACTGTAGATAGGTAAACACATAATTACACATGTTCTAAATAATGCTCCACGCTGATTTTTTTTTTTTTTTTACAATCTCGTTGGTAGTTTTTTTCCCCGCTGTTGTATGATGATACTACATTGAAATCACTGTGTATGGTGAAATTCAGTAGAATCTGAAAACAGCAAGAAAGGGAAACTGAAAATGTTATGTAATTCTAAAATTATGTTGTGTTCTTAAAAGTATAATATTATATTCGATAACAGTTTTTCTTCTTCTTTTTTACAGAAGGTAATGGTGAAGTTTGAAAAGATTTTAAATTCAGTTTACAACAAAACTACTGTGAAATAGTTCCACTGAGGTTTGTATTTACAGTAGTAAAAAAGGTAAGAAGAAATAATGTACTATGCATGATCATGTGAAATAATGTTTAGAGCCACTTTTACTACACTCATTCATTCCCTCAAACACTACACATGCACTCATCTATGCACTCAGGCACTATTCCCACACTCATTCAATTTACCCAGGCACTACCTATGTACTGGTACAATCACCCAGGCACTACACATGCACTCATGCAATCACTCACACACTATCCATGTACTCATCCATGTATTCAGGCACTACCTCTGCACTCATGCAATCACCCAGGCACTACCCATATACTCATCCATGCACTCAAGCACTACCCTTGAATTCTGGCATTTACTCAGGCATTACACATGCACTCCTCCAATCACCCAGGCAGTAGCTATGCACTCATGCAATCACCCAGGCACTACCCATGCACTCATCCATTCTTTCAAATACTACCCATGCACTCATCCATGCCCTAAGGTACTACTCCTGCACTCATTCAAACACCCAGACACTACCCACGCACTCCTCCAATCATCCAAGCACTACCCATGCATTCATGAAATCACTTACGCACTACCCATGTACTCATCCATGCACTCAGGCACTGTCCCTGCCCTCATGCAATCATCCAAGCAGTACTCATGCACTCCTCCAATCACCCAGACACTACCCATGCACTCATGCAATCACCCAGGTAGTACCCATGCACTCATTCATGCACTAAGGCACTATCTATGCACTCATGCAATCTCACAGGTGCTACCCATGCACTCGTCCAATCACTCAGACAGTACACATGCAGTCCTCCGATGACCAAAGTTCTACCCATGCACTGATAAAATCACTCAGGCACTTTTCATGCACTCATCCATGCAGTCAGGTATTACTCCTGCACTCTTGCAATCACTCAGACAGTACACATGCACTCCTCCAAACACCCAGGCAGTAGTTATGCACTCATGCAATCACACAGGCACTACCCATGCACTCCTTCAATCGCCCAGACACTACCCATGCACTCCTTCAATCACCTAAGCACTACCCATGCATTCCTCCAATCAACCAGGCACTACCCATGCAAACAGTCAGACACTACCTTTGCACTCATCCATGCACTCAGGCACTACCCCTGCACTCTTGCAAACACTCAGGCAGTACACATGCACTCCTCTAACTACCCAGACAGTAGCAATGCACTCATGCAATCACCCAGGCACTACCCATGCACTCATCCATTCTCTCAAACAGTACTAATGTACTCATCCGTGCCCTGAGACGCGTCCCCTACACTCACCCAATCATACAGGCACTACCCAGGCACTCCTTAAATCACCCAGACACTACCCATGCACTCCTTCAATCACCCAAGCATTAGCCATGCACTCCTCCAACCAACCAGGCACTACCCATGTACTCAGGCAAACACTCAGGCAGTACACATACACTCCTCCAATTACCCAGGCAGTAGCCATGCAGTCATGCAATCACCCAGGCACTACCCATGCACTCATCCAATCACTCAAGCAGTTCTATTGCAGTCATGCAATGACTCAAGCAGTACTGTTACACTCATCCATTCACCAAGGCAGTACCTATGCACTCCTTCAATTACCCAGCCACTACCCTTCCACTCATGCCTCACCTAGGCACTACCCTTGCAGTCCTCCAATCACCCAGGGACTACCCATGCACTCATTCATGCACTGAGGCAGTATGTATGCATTCCTTCAATCAGCCAGGCACTACCTCTGCACTCATGCAATCACTCAGACACTAGTCATGCACTCCTTCAATAACCCAGGCACTACCCATGCACTCATGTAATCACCCAGGCACTACCCAGGCACTCCTCTAAACACACAGGCACTACCCATGTACTCAAAAAAAATTACTCAGACACTACTCATGCACTCTTGTAATCACCCATGCACTACCCCTGCACTCATGCAATCACCCAGACACTACATATGCACTCCTCCAATCACTCAGGCACTACTCCTGCACTCATGCAATCACCCAGGGACTACCCCTGCACTCCTCCAACCACTCAAGCAGTTCTATTACAGTCATGCAATCACTCAAGCAGTACTGTTACACTCATCAATTCACCCAGGCAGTACCTATGCACTCCTCCAATTACCCAGCCACTACCCTTCCACTCATGCAATCACCTAGGCACTACCTATGCACTCCTCCAATCACCAAGGTACTACCCATGCACTCATGCAATAACCCAAGCACTACCCTTGCACTCCTCCAATCACCCAGGGACTATCCATACACTCATTCATGCACTGAGGCAGTATGTATGCACTGCTTCAATCACCCAGGCACTACCTCTGCACTCATGCAATCACTCAGACACTACCCATGCACTCCTTCAATAACCCAGGCACTACCCATTCACTCATGTAATCACACAGGCACTACCCATGCACTCCTCTAAACACACAGGCACTACCCATGTACTCATAAAATCACCCAGACACTACCCATGCACTCTCTAAAAATCCAGGCACAACTCCAGCACTCAGGCAATCACCCAGGCTCTACCTATGTACTCCTCCAATTACCCAGCCACTACCCTTCCACTCATGCAATCACCTAGGCACTACCTATGCACTCCTCCAATCACCAAGGTACTACCCATTCACTCATGCAATAACCCAAGCACTACCCTTGCACTCCTCCAATCCCCCAGGGACTATCCATACACTCATTCATGCACTGAGGCAGTATGTATGTACTCCTCCAATCAGCCAGGCATTACCTCTGCACTCATGCAATCACTCAGACACTACCCATGCACTCCTTCCCTAACCCATGCACTACCCATGCACTCATGTAATCACCCAGGCACTACCCATGCACTCCTCTAAACACACAGGCACTACCCATGTACTCATAAAATCACCCAGACACTACCCATGCACTTTCTAATCATCCAGGCACTACCCATGCACTCATGCAATCACCCAGGCACTGCCCTTGCACTCCTCCAATCACTCAAGCAGGTCTATTGCAGGCATGCAATCACTCAAGAATTATTGTTACACTCATCCATTCACTCAGGCAGTACCTAAGCACTCCTCCAATTACCCAGCCTCTACCCTTCCAATTATGCAATCATCCAGGCACTACCCATGCACTCATCCATTCACCCAGGTACTACTCCTGCACTCATGCAATCACCCAGGCACTACCCATGCACTCGTCCATGCACCCAGCCACTACTCATGTGCTCTTCCAATAAGCCAGACACTGTCCATGCACTCCTGTAATCACCCAGGTACTACTCCTGCACTCATGCAATCACCCAAGCAATACCTATGCAGTCATCCAATAACCCAGGCACTACCCCTGCAGTCATGCAATCACTCAAGCACTGTTACACTCATCCATTCACCCAGGCAGTACCTATGCACTCCTCCAATTTCCCGGCCACTACCCTTCCACTCATGCATCACCTAGGAACTACTTATGCACTCCTCCAATCACCCAGGTACTACCCATGCACTCATGCAATAACCCAGGCACTACCCTTGCAGTCCTCCAATCACCCAGGGACTACCCATGCACTCATTAATGCACTGAGGCAGTATGTATGCACTCCTTCAATCAGCCAGGCACTACCTCTGCACTCATGCAATCACTCAGACACTAGCCATGCACTCCTTCACTAACCCAGGCACTACCCATGCACTCATGTAATCACCCAGGCACTACCCATGCACTCCTCTAAACACTTAGGCACTACCCATGTACTCATAAAATCACTCAGACACTACCCATGTACTCATAACATCACCCAGACACTACCAATGTACTCCTCCAATCACCCAGGCACTACCCCTGCACTCATGCGATCACCCAGGCACAACCTATGCAGTCCTCCAATCACCCAGGCACTACTCCTACACTCTTGCAATCACCCAGGCACAACCTCTTGCACTCCTCCAATCACTTAAGCAGTTCTATTGCAGTCATGCTATCACTCAAACAGTACTGTGGCTCAATGGTTAGAGCGGCAGACCCTGATGCAGAGATCTGGCCCGGGACCAGGGTTCAATCCCCGCCTCGGCGGGTCTTGGGCTCAATTTCCTCGGACCTGATAATTCTCGCCTCGGTGCCTATTCTAATCATGGGTCCCACTCTGCAACTCTGGGCAATAGCTTGCTTAATCTCCACAACGGCCCCAACAGCGCTGGGATGCCTGGCTTCACCCTGGGGGTGCCCAGGAGTGGACATTTCACAGGGAAAAGCCAGGAAGGGTTCCACAGCGGTATGCGTACAGCGCCTGGACACCCCTTTGGGGGTATGGGTGCGCTTTACAAGTACAAATTTCATTTAATTTCACACTCATCTATTCACCCAGGCAGTACCTATGCACTCCTCCAATTACCCAGCCACTACCCTTCCACTCATGTAATCACCTAGGCACTACCTATGCACTCCTCCAATCACCCAGGGACTGCCCATGCACTCATTCATGTACTGAGGCAGTATGTATGTACCTCTTCAATCAGCCAGGCACTACCTCTGCACTAATGCAATCACTCAGACACTACCCATGCACTCCTTCAATAACCCAGGCACTACTCATGCACTCATGTAATCAGTCAGGCACTACCCATGCACTGCTCCAAACACACAGGCACTACCCATGCACTCATAAAATCATCCAGGCACTTCTCATGCACTCCTCTAATCACCCAGGCACTATCCCTGCAGTCATGCAATAACCCAGGCACTACCTATGCACTCCTGCAATCACCCAGGCACTACTCCTGCACTCATGCAATCACCCAGGCACTACCCTTGCACTCCTCCAACTACCCTGGCACTAGCCATGCACTCATTCATGGACTCAGGCAGTACCCCTGTCCTTATGCAATCACCCGGGCAGTACCCATGCACACCTCCAATCACCCAGGCACTACCCATGCACTCTTCCAATCACTTAGGCCCTCCCACTGCACTCATGCAATGAACCAGGCACTACCCATGTACTCATCCAATCACCCAGGCACTACCCATGTACTCCTAAAATCCCCGAGTACTACCCATGCGTTCCTTAAATCACTCAGGCACTACTGTTCCACTCATTTATTCACCCAGACACTACTCATGCACTCATCTATGCACTCAGGCACTACTGTTGCACTCAATCATTCAGCCAGGCATTATCCATGCACTCCTCCAATCACTGAGGCACTATTCCTGCACTCATGCAATCACCCAGGCACTACCTATGCATTCATTCAATAACTCAAGCACTACCCCTGCACTCATGCAATCACCCAGGTACTACCCATGCACTCCTCATATCACCCAGGCACTACCCATGAACTCCTCCATGCATGGAGGCACTACCCATACACTCATGCAATCACGCAGGCACTACCCATGCACTCCTTCAATCACCCAGGCTCTACCTATGCACATATCCATGCACTCAGGCAGTACCCCTGTACTCATGGAATTACCCAATTACTACCCATGCACTCCTCCATGCATCCAGGAACTACCCATGCACTTCTCCAATCACCCAGGCACTACCCATGCACTCATGCAATTACTCAGGTACTACCCATGCACACATCCATGCACTCAGACACTACTCCTGCACTCATGCAATCACTCAGGCAGTACACATGCACTCCTCCAATCACCCAGGCACTACCCATGCACTCATACAATCACCCAGGCACTAACCATGCACTCATGCAATCACCCAAGCACTACTCATGCAGTCCTCTAATCATGCAGGCACTACCCCTGCACTCATGCAATCTCTCACGTACTACCCATGCACTCCTCCAATCACCCAGGGACTACCCTTGCACTCTTCCAATCACCCAGGCACTACCCATGCACTCATGCAATCACTCAGGCACTACCTATGCACTCATCCATGTACTCAGGCACTACCCCTGCACTCATGCAATCAATTGGGCAGTACACATGCACTCCTCCAATCACCCAGGTACTGCCCATGCACTCATACAATCATGCAGGGACTACCCATGCACTCCTCTATACACTCAGGCACTACTCCTGCACTCATGCAATCTCTCAGGCAGTACACATGCACTCCTCCAATCACCCATGCACTACCCATGCACTTCTCCATGCACCCAGGCACTACCCATACACTCATGCAATCACTCAAGCACTACCCATGCAGTAATCCATGCACTCAGGCAGTACCCCTGCAGTCATGCAATCACTTAGACAGTACACATGCACTCCTTCAATCACCCAGGCACTGCCCATGCACTCAGGCAGTACACCTGCACTCATTAATGCACTCAGGCAGTACCCCTGCAGTCATGCAATCAGGCAAGCACTACCCATGCAGTCCTCCAATCATGCAGGCACTACCCCTGCACTCATGCAATCATCCACGTACCTCCCATGCACTCCTCCAATCACCCAGGCACTACCCATGCACTCCTCTATGCACCCAGGCACTACCCATGCACTCCTCCAATCATTCAGGCACTACCCAGGCACTCATCCATGCACTCAGGCACTACCCCTGCACTCATGCAATCACTTGGGCAGTACACATGTACTCCTCCAATCACACAGGTACTACCCATGCACTCCTCTAATCACCCAGGCACTACCCATGCACTCCTCCAATCACACAGGCACTTTCCATGCACTCATACTATCACTCAGGCACTACCCATGCACTTATCCATGCATTCAGGCACTACACATGCACTCATGCAATCACACATGCATTACCCATGCACTTCTCTATATATTACACTTACCGCAATTCGTACAACACATAGAAGTTTGTCTATTTTTAACCAAATAGGCGGTTCTAACAAGAACCATTTTTTTTTCTTTTTTTACATTTTTTTATTTGTTTTTTTTAAATGAAAAAAACAACAGAATGAACGGAGAAAACTTTTGAAACATTTTGCAATTAAGAAGTCATTGCAAAAACAAACAAAACAAAAAAATTAACAATGGTGATTTTTTGCAGCATCCACGATAGCATCCAACGATTGCTCTCCGTAGCAAAGAACCTTTTTGCATTTAATGCAGCGCTGCTCAAGTCCAGCAAACTCAGGTACGATATGGGTTCTTTGAGTTGTGGAAGAACCTGATGAGGTGCTAAGCCCTGCAACTTGATTGTCTTGTGAAGTCTGTTTTTGAAGCTCACGGCGATGTTGTTCTCATGCAAGACGACGTGGATGCATTGTCTGCAGGTGTTTAAGCATCGATGATGTGCCACACGAGTATTTTTTTTTTCAGATCCACGTGGGAGGACCTTGTCGCAGGTAGTGCACGTTACCTTGCGTGCGTTGACCTTCTTTTCACCAGCAGGTATTGAAAAAAAAGCCCATACTATGCTCTCGTATCTCTGCTTCACTGGTTCTTCCAAGTCTTCTTCTTCTTCTCCAGGAAGCTGTTGAGGTGGATTTGAAGAAGCCATTTTTTTTGTTGATGTAAAAAAACCACCAAAAAATGCAAAAAAAAGAAGAGCAGAAAACACAAGAGCTGTGTCTCTGTAGATGTTCTTGGAAGAATGAAAAATTTGGGTGGGATCCTGCAAGTTCTAGAATAAAAATCTTCTTAACCAATGAAATTCTTTCTTTTGAAGTCACATGGGATTCGCGCACCCGACGCCCAACCGGCACGCACCAGACGCGATTCCCGAAAAATATATTTAACAATAATATATCTTGGGGAGAACATGGCGGCCGCGAGCTGAGCAGCCGCTTGCTTCTGGAGGCACCTGTGTCCCGCGCCTAATTGAGTAGGCAAAATTGAGACCTACCACCCTGGTCTTACCTGCATGAATGCTGTCCTGAGGCTGTTGATTCAATTTGCTCACTTTTCCTGCTTTTCCTGCCTTTCTTCGTAGCGGCGCCGTGTCTGTGGCTTCGGTTTTGCAGGCGATGTGTGTTGGAGCTTTTGCTCCTGCTCATTCACCGCGTTGAGTTATCGCCATCCTGGAGCTGAGGAGGGGCAGCAGAGTAGCGGCTCGTGGGCTCCTCCGGGTTGATACCGGCAGCGGCAGTACTGGGCATTTTTCCTCCATTCTGGAGAAGGCTGCCTGTGTGGAGGAGGTCGGCGTGCACCTGGTTTTTGGATACAGTGAGCCCCTGTCGTCTCCCCCGCAACTGCAGTTGCAGCAACAATTTGAGCAGGTACAGGGGGGTCAGGCAGCAGGGTTGCATTTAAGCACAGCGCTCCAAAGCAAAGGCAAAAGTACTAGCACAAGGAGGGGTAAAAAATGCAGAGGGGTGGTGCAGGGGCTGGTAAAATCTAAAATTGATGGGAACAATACTAAGCAGCCCCCCGTGGAGAAACAGTGGCAAGCACCACTCTGGCAGTGGTTACTGACAGCAGTTGTTCATTCTTTCAGCGCTACGAGGTCAAGGGCAGGAGTATAAAGGCAGGCAGAGCCAAAAGCAACCCCCTGGACTTGAAAATCAGGGTCATCCCCTCATTGCGGTCGTACTTTAAAGTACAACCGCTTGTGTTGGATGTTGTAAAACAGGGGAGGCCCTTAGAAGAAGTTCAGTAGGCCAGCTGGAGTTAAAGTCAATCTCGGAGAGGATGGAGGCGGCTGGTAGCCCCCTCCCTACGGTAACAACCTTACCTGCAACTCCTGGAAGTGCTTCAACAGAAGTTTTGGATAACGGGAAGGATCTTGCAGGAGAAAAAGCCCTGGCTGGTCAAAGTATGGCAACTAGTTGTAGCGCAGAGGTGGATAAAGTCTCCGAAGATCGTGAGATTAGGGGGCCCTCAGTAGCCTCTCTCGAGGCTCTTTTTTCCACCCTTTCAACAGACATCAAGAAGGGGTTTTCAGTCTCTGAGGCTAATCAAGGTGAGATCAGGGTTTTTTGTGAGTCGCTGGAGAAGAAAATTGACCTCCTGAATTCAAGAACAGTAGTTTTGGAGAACACAATGGGAGTGTAGTGTAGCTCCTATTTCCCTAATAGGCTCTGCGCATTGGAATAATATATCCTATAGGTTTGATATAGGACTAAGGTCAGTATGTCCCTATCGAGTATATTAAACTTAATTACTTGTGCCAGCTAGCTCAGAGGCCACTAGAAACTCCTTGACAACAAGAAGGGAGTAGTTTCTGGCAGCCGCAAAACATGACCACTGTGTTTCCCTTTAGAATCAGAACGTGTCCCAGAGTCGTGGAAACAATAGATAACTATTTCACTCAGCTCAGTCGTGCATACTTAGTTTTCTCCAAGTTACACAGAAAGAAATAGACGGGCGTTTCAATAAAGGATTTATTGAACAGTCTTGTTTCTGATGTAAGTAAAATGTGCTGTTACAATCACAAGACAGTATGCGAGATAAATAATGTACAGGGTGAGCAGTAGAAATAAATAATACTGCGATAGCATTATCTTTTAGTACATATGCTGTTACATAAATAACACAGACTAAAAATGCGAGTACTCATACAATGCATTGCTAAGCTAATTCTACCCCAATGTACCTAACCTGACCTAGGTGTAGGAAGAGGGAAGAAGTAGGTGAAGTATTCCTTACTACGGTATACTAAGAGTATGTTAAGTCTAGTATGCCTAGTATGCCAAGAGTCCCTCTAGGTTCTAGTCAGCTCCATACCTGAAGAATGAGAGAGGTAGGAATCTCTTTGCCAGACTCGAACTCCAACACCCCGCAAGGGAAGTCAGATCACTGGAAGCTGGAAGCTGGGCTCATTACAGGCATAAAGTTCGAAAATAAATGCAATTGGAATGAAATAAGCAGTAATATTTACATGTGACAAAAAATGATCGATAAGTTTCTCAAAAATCAAAGTCATTTCATGTCAGAAAAATTAATGAACTGTTTTAGACACACAAGATGACTAAGTGTCCGTGGAAGTACCTTGAAGTCTGTATTATAAGGCTAGTTCTACTTTAAGCAGATCGATGTGCCATTTTCATTAAACAAAATGGGAAAAAGTTCAATTTTGGTAGAGTTCCAAGTTGTTTAAAAATGAAGGCCAAATTGTCACTGCATCTCTGGAACACTGTATGCCGAATCAGAGTTAGTTCACGGGTCTGGTGTAAACATGAGATCATCTATTTCAATAGACAAAACATCATCCACTGTTGTTGGTGTCAGTTGGAACACCTCGTGTAGTAGATTAATTGCACAGAGATGGGAAGCATTGCTTCCAGCATAGGTTGCCTCAGCAATGTTCACGTCCGTTGTTACCTGTGTGCCTGGAGTTATTTCTCGTACCTCAGCAGCAGCCGGAAGCGTCTGTGAGATCTCAATGAATGCTGACAGCAGGATAGGAAGCCTCTGGGGACAACACAGAGCATGGGCCGTTATCGGGTCCAGCAGAGTATCGACATCCGTTGGCGTTGCTGATGGAAATGTTAGACAGGTGTCCAACACGCATTCTTCACCGCATAGCAGGCATCGTAGAACAGGTAAGATGCAATCTTGCCAGATTGGTCTGAATGACAGGAACCAAGTTGTATTAAGGTCCTGTAGACGAGTCATGCCCAAAAGCTTTACTATTTGCTCACTGCACTTTCGTTCAAGGAGAGCTTTCTCCAGTTCGCTCGGAGTGATGTCTGCGAATAGGCTGGCCATAGCGCAATAGCAGGAAGAGAAATAGAATTCCGGCAACAAGCGCTAGAATTAATGGTATGCCACCAAACACCGAATGTGCAAAGTTCGGGATGATTCCGAGTATTGCCTGGAAAGGTGCTAACAGACCTGAGCAGATGCTCTTAAATACATGTACAATTCCGGTTGTATCAGACATGTTAAAGATACGTGATATCATTTCCACGAAATGTATAGGGCAGTTTGTACGTATTAAAGTCTGTATCTCAGCCGAAGTCCTTGCTACTTGTAGATCATAGGTTTCTTTGGCCGAGGTCAAAGGCACTGTTTGCTGTAAAAGCATGGCTTTCATTCTGCTTAGAGTATCAAATCTTATAAAAGAGACGTTCAGCGAAGGCCAT
Organism: Calotriton arnoldi; assembly: GCA_963921515.1. Classification (NCBI taxonomy): domain Eukaryota; kingdom Metazoa; phylum Chordata; class Amphibia; order Caudata; family Salamandridae; genus Calotriton; species Calotriton arnoldi. The sequence continues at coordinate 58,164 of CAWUFW010006565.1, read as the reverse complement.
AGAGGCGACTCCCTGACTGTGTCTATTGGGGAAACAATACTTGAATACAGCAAGTGACCCTGGAGTTGACCGTTACTAGATATGGGATGCCTGGCAGCATTCCGCAGCAGCCCTGATCATTCAACATGAGGTAACTCCCATTAGAAAGTTGTCCAAACGTTGGATTAATCACAGCAGCTGGAGTACCCTGCTGATGGCAAGACAAATTTTCCACTGAACCATTACAAGCCCCGTGCAAGGAAATGTCTTGACATATAAGTGAACCACTCAGTGCAAGTTTACAGTTTGAACCGCTCAAAAACACTTCACGATCCCCACTCCAACATCTATATGTATACGGTAAATCCCACGATGTCTTAATGTATTCCTTACCCAACCTTTCATATTTGCCTGCTTGCATTTGTCTGAGGCAATACTGAAACTGAAAAGTACTCACAGGTAAAGTTATTTTGCCATGAATAAGCCATTCTGTAGCAGGTTTTTCTGCCACAGTGAATGGTAATTTTTCCAGTTTTTCAATGCTCAGCACTGTATACTTTGCTCCTCTTTGTGCCAGTTCGATCTGTTTATCAGTGAGATTGAATGCTGCAAACAGAGCCGTTGTGTTGATGAAACGCCAAGGCACATAGCCTGCTCGCAAAGATTGCAGCGTCCAGCTTAATAACATAATAGAACGTAATTGAGATTGGCCTTGTTGTAACATCGCCAAATCTTGTTCTAGAATGTCGATAGCAGAGGATACAATGCCATCCAATGAATATATTCTGGAGGACAAAGTTGTTAACCCATTGTCGACCACAGAGAGTGTTTTCTATAAATTAATACGATCAAGTTCACGTATTCGTTCTGCGGCCTCTATGTGTGATACCTTCCAAGCTTCATTATAAGCAGCATAAATGCCGGCATATATGAAACGTTTTTGACGCGGTTTTCTTGGTCCAAGCAAGAATTCCCTAAGGTCTGCGTCCTTTTTAAGTAAGGTTAAGTGTTGTTTCACATCCTGTAGTGTAGACTTATGCAGCCAATCGAGGCATAATTTCCCTACACTGTATGTTGTTACTACCCCCGGATGTTGTCTTTGGACGTATCTTGGGTCTGGCCTATGAATAGTAAAGCCCTGAGTTTTATTCAGGAATCTTTCCTGACAGTTATTCGTGTCTGTGGGCCAGATCAACCATTTTTTCCAATCAGGATTAGATCTGTTGAGTTGTAGTATATTGTCAACTGTCACCACTGCCTTTGTATTATTTTCACTGGCAGGTGTTGGTACAGAAGGTGTGTTCATCTCTTTTATCTTGGCTAATCCAAGACAAGATGTTTGTTGGATAGTTTCATTCAAAAACATTATTTGTTCTGGGATGATGCAGGCTCTAAATAAAGCTTCTATCCCCTGCACTTGCCAATCTTTAGTACCCCACACAGTTTTTGTGTCAATTGTGTCTTTCCAAAAGTCGAAACCCTGTCTAGACAGTTGGGCATTAAAAAATGCAGAATAAATCTGTTTTGTATTTGTCAACATAATTTTCAGCCCTGTCTTGTTTACATTTTTATAGTAAAACATTTCTGGTTCAGATGTATTGTATCCTGAAAAATATGGAAACTTATTAGCAAATGTTTTTGAACTACCTTTAGGTGGTGTAGGACAATGTTCCCATTGGTTAAACATAAACACATTTCTTGGATATGCAGATTTATGCAAATAATGATGACCATAGTGATTAAAACAATACATTTGTTCAAAGTCTGATGAACCCTCTAAATATTCATGTTTAGAAAATACAGCAGATTTTTCTAGGTCAAACATTATGTCGTTAACAGTCTCAAAGTCCCAATCATCTGAATAGGTACTGGACGTTATTAGATCACTTAGTGAAATTTTAAACAAATGTGGAATGTTCAATTGTTCATTCGGGCCGAAGATATCATAAATTGTTTTGTCCCACACTATACCATCCTGTATAGGAACAGCTGTGATGTTCACTGATGACAAGTCTCTTGCTTCACGATGGGAAGATTTATGAGGTTTCAAAAGTACGTTCACGTCTTTTCCTTCAGTGTTCACATGGATGTATCTGCCACTTATAAGCACGCTTACATTTGTAACCAAATCTAGCCAGAGCAGGAAAACAAAAAGTCCAGATGTAATCCAGAGTTAAATCCATGGAGAAACCAAATAAGTCTTTTTCATAAAGTGAAGAAAGTCTTGTACTTGCTGCTTGAATTTCAATGACACTGGCGTCGTTTCAGGTTCACTCGGATCTTCTGAGAACGTATCAAAGTTAATGAAGTAGCCAGAAGCAGTTCTGTCAATTGTTGGAATTGCATCAGGATTTGTAGAAATCACTGGAACCAGTTCATCACTTGTTACATTGGTGTAGACAGGTGTATTTGGACGAACTGTTACTTGGTGTTCAAGAGGGATGAGTTCCATAGCGTTGTTGCATAGTCCTCCTTCTGTTACAGCTGAATTCTCGATCGTTATCAGTCTTTCAGTCTGAACCTCTTGGATAGTAGCGAGAGGAGTGCGTCTGCTACTAGGTCGGAGTCCACGAGGCCTACTATTTAGTATTGGCCACATACTGTGGTTTGATCAGGTCGATGGACACAAATCTTTTCTCCTTTCTTCCAGCAAGGGGCGGCAGAAGTACTGTTCTTGTTCCTTGAACTGCTAGGACAGGTACTGGTTGTCTGTAAGAAGGTCCAAATTCCTTCTTGACCGCAATTTTTTCTCTGACTAGATCCCTAACTTTTGGAATCCAGACAGGCCTTGCTGGGACAGCCGGTTGATCCCCAGTGGTGGTTGATTGTAGGAATACGTTGCTTTGTTTCGTTCTTAATTTGTTTAAGTCCTGTAAAACAGCCAAACGATCTTTGATATCAAATGGTTTATTTTCCACCACTGTGCCTATGTGTTCAAGGTCTGGTACCCACATTCTTGTCCCAAATAGGATCTCATATGGAGTGACCCCCCGTAGAGAACTTCTTGGCAGGTTGTTCAATGCACGTTGAACCCCACTAAGGTGTTTGACCCACCCATCACCCGAACCTAATACCCTAGCTGTTATAGACTGCTTTATGTCCCGGTTTTTCCTTTCCACAACCGAATATCCCTCAGGATGGAATGGAGAGGAGTACCGCAATGCAACGCCCAGACTGGCCATGGCTTCTTTGTAAGCCCTAGAGCTAAACGCAGGACCCTGGTCAGAATGTAGCGTGCCTATTGCGTATGTGCCGATAAAGACTCGCAAATCTTTTATAACAGTTCGAGCGTCAGCCGAGCGCTGAGGCCATAACCATAGGAACCTAGAGCATGAATCCACTGCAACCAAGATGTATTTATAGTTACCGTCCCTTTGCATGGGACCGCAGTGGTCAAGGTAAACACAAGCTAATGGTTTATCTGAAATTAACAGGGGTGTCTGCGCAGGACGTTTCACTGTGGAGACTTTCATCTGTTGGCATATATCACATTCTAAAACATAGTTCTTTGTTTGTTTTCTAATGCCAGGCCATCAATATCTTTGCTTGAGTAAAGATACTGTTGCAGAAACACCTGCATGGGCAGAAGCTATCCCTTCGTGTGCTGCTAGGATTAGTCCTAATCTGCGTTCCTTGTTTGGAATTACCCTATCCCCCACTCCAGGGATTCGAGCAAAAGGAACGTTGTTCGCATCAATTACATAAGAGTACTTGAGTGGAAAATGTTTTGGTAACGCTGCACTGCTGCCTTTGCTTGATGCATTGACAGCCAACATTATCTCACCGTCTATTTTTGTTTTGGAACGAGTGATCGCAGCTACGGAAGCCGTTTGCACAGCTCCCTTTGCGGCTTCATCAGCCAATGAATTCCCTGCAACGTGAACGCCATCACGTTGATGACTCAGTGTGTGTATCACGTGAGCCTTTGGTAGTTCATTTTTCAACTGAACTACTTGTTCCCAAAGCAATTTATGCTTTATTGTGCCACCTTTCGCATCTTTGTAACCATTTTCAAGCCAGTTTTGTATATAGTCATTATACGACTGAACACAGTAAAAGGAGTCGCACACTATTAGTGTGGGGAATTCTCGATCTGTACTTTCAAGTGCCAGTTTGAATGCTTGTAGTTCAGCTCGCTGAGCTGTACAATCCCCTAGAGATTGAGTTTTTGTGACCATAGGTCTGAAGATGCCATTTCGTATGCGACCTTTAATGATAGCACACGCTGCACTGTAAGCTTGCTTACTCCCTATTGCGGGTTGTGCGGATCCGTCAGTGTAAATTATAAATTAGTACTGATCGAGAGGCAGAATTTCAGTAGGCAGAGGACATTCTTGTTCATATTGTAGGAATGCTTGTGTTTTTAAATCTGGATCAAAAACATATTCAACATCTGTTGCAGCAAGAGAACTAACCCATTGTATCCATCTTGGATGTAATGCTTTAGCATTTGGAATGCTTGCTTTTGTGACCGCTTCTAAAGCCGGTACTGGGGTTACGACAATAATGCGTTTCCCTTGGGTTAAGGCTCTTTCTTTTGCTACAGCGGTTTGAACTGCTGTTAGAATTTTTTTAGTTGAACTGAAGCGCATTTCCGCTTGTGTGTACAAATGAGATTTGTATGCTATTGGTATTTTCTCACCCTCATTGAAGGTTAAGTATGTGAATCCACATTGACCCGAAATTATTCGGATCTCCAAATTACGTTGACTTACACGTGTTTGTAAGTGATTTGTTGCTAACATGTTAGCCTGGAGTGAACGCAAAATTTCTGTGTGTTCCTGTGTCCAGTTTTTGATTGAAAAATCAGGTTTGATTAATGCGTAGAGAGGTTTAACCCTTTCTGCATAATTTAGAATGTATGTTCTTCCAAAATTTAGGAAACCCAGGATGGATTGTAAGTTGTTTTGCGTTTTTGGAGGTTGGAGCAGCGCACACTTTTCTAAAAAGTTAGCTGCCAAGCTCTTGCCTTCACTTGAAAGCTCATATCCTAGAAATAGGACATTGAGATGGGCAATTCTAGACTTTTTAAAGTTGAACTTATAGCCCTCAGAGGCGAAACCCAGTATAATGGTGCTCACCCTGTTCAAGTGTTTGTCCAGGTCATCGTCTGTCAGATATATGTCATCGACATAGGACAATGCCTCATTGTCATAAATTTGTAGTAACTCCGTTACCCTCACTGAGAATAAACCTGGGCTATTTTTGAACCCTTGTGGGAGTCGACAAAAGTGACGCTGGGTCCCCATTATGGAGAATGCTGTTAAGTACCTGCTTTCAGGTGCTATGTTTTGACAAAAGAAACCATTTGAGATATCTAATGTGGTTTTATATTTTTTACGCACAATGTTATTCATTAATGCTGTGCTATGTGCATTTTGCACTGCAAAAGTTTTAGACAAGTGTTTAGGTGTCTGTAGTCCAAAACTAGACGATATGTATTGTCTGGTTTGGAGACAGGAAACAAAGGATTGTTCATTGAGGAGGTGCATGTTTCAATCACCCCTTGATATTCAAGTTGATCTGAGATCTCCCTGACCTGTTTTTTAGCTTCTTGCTTTATTGGGTACTGCCGTTGTGCAGTTGGTTCATGTTTCAGATGTATTTTATGGTGAGGTGAGTCCTCATCCCATCCTACATGATTTTTATATAATGCTGGGGTCTGGGCCACTGCCCATTTCCTGGCATATGTATATTTTAGGTGAATTGGAATATGATTGGAGAAGGCAGGCATAATAATGTCCTCGCCATGTGAGCACTCCCTGACAAATTGTGGTGGCCAGTCTTTTTCTGCTAGAAGTATGTCATAACCTCTTGATAGTCTTTCCCAAAAAAGTGCTTTCACCTGTCTAGGTTTGTCTCCCTCCATCCGGAGTGTTATGTCATATAACTTTTGTGGAGTACTAACCCTGGTGTCTACAGTCTCTACTGTGATGTACTCATTCAAGTCCACTATCTCCAGAAGTTCCTTCACGGTCTGGCGAACTATTGTGACTTCTGCTGCACTGTCCAGCATGGTCTCAGCCCATTCTCCGTTCTTGAGTTGTGTTCTCAGTATTCTCGGCATGTCTGATCTTCAGACCTGCTACCTTCTTTTTGGAGAATTGAGGTTTTGTTTTGTTTTTTGGAGCGTGTTTATCTTCTTTGGATTTCACGCGTTCTTCTTTATGTTCTGATCGTCCTCTTCTTTCCGAAGTCTGTGATGAGATCTGAAAGGGACGAGAGGAACGTGTATCAGTATCTTGATACCTATCAGGTTTTCTCAAATTATCCCTATTCCTGAGGTTATACCTCCTTTCAGAGGGCTCCTTTTGAGGAGACCTACCTCGGGATTGAGAACGTTTCTCGTTTGATTTTTGTTTAGTAGACTCCCACTTCTTTTTAGAAGATGTAGGAGTTTGTTTTATTGAGTCCTTCTCAGGACTTTCAGATAGTTTCGGCTTCATTGGTCTTCCACCCAAACTATCTCTGCCTAACTCTGCATAAGATTGTTCTATTATTCTGGGTAGCTCAGTTTGATGTTCTGTAACATCAAATTCCCTTAATTTTTGGCGGATCGCCACTGCTGCTGCCTCCCCTTTAATATTAGATAATATTATTGTTGAGACCTGGTCGAAATTTTTCAGTAATTTCATACCTAAATTTAGAGCAGGCTCTGCCCGTATTCGTTTTGAATTTGTTTTAGGACATCAGGTATTACCGCAATTGACGGAATACCATGTGTTTTAGTATAGATGACAGCAAAGACTGAGCCCCAAGTGGTGCAGTCTTCCAGTTGTGGTGTGATCCCCATTGGTAAACTGATTGTTAGGATTCTGTGTTTCTCATGCGGGCTAGTATTTAGAAATACTGCTTCGATTTGAGTAATTTTTTGAGCTATCCAAAATGGAATTTGCTCAAATTTTGTGGGCATTTTACCCATGACTGCGTATAGAGTCTGTGGTGTAATATTTAGTGTATTCCCCTGTTGGGGAGTTGGATTTGGATATGTCAATGGTGGTCGGACTGTAAAAGTCCGCATGACATATTGGACCAATTGTCTGTAGATTTTTATTAACTCTGTGAGTTGAGTAAGTAACTCCTCATCTGACATCTCTTCAATGTCTGGATGAGGTGTGTAGCTCGACTAAAATCGGCCATGTTGCTCCTGGTTTACCTAGTGGACCGAGCCTGGTAATGTTTTTGTGATGTTTTAGGGCGCCTTTAAACCAGAGCTGATGCTCTTGGTATGTTAATGGAATTTCTATATCCTCGAAAGGAATGTATTCCTCTGGTGGTTCATCTTCTTTGTAGAAGTGAAACATCTGTGTTATTGGATTGGATTCAGGAAATATAACCCATGAATAGAATACCTCTGTCTGAAAGGATTCATGTGCCTCTATCACGAAAACTGCTCTACCTCCTCTTGGTGGTAGGCCATGTTTTATAAGTTTTAGAGTGATGGCTCTTCTTAAGTTTGGAGCGATGTCTATAACACCCTCCTCGGTTTCATTTAAACCGGTAATGTTAAAAACTACTGGTAGGGCTGGATCAGCCACAGTTACACCGTCTCCGGTTTCATTGTCGGAGCCAGGCATTTTGTTGTTTGAAAAATGTAGAACAAGTTTCAAGGAAACAAAGATAAGGTGCACAATATTGTGGAACACTGTATCCTTCAACGTTGAGCAAACCAAACAGCTAATATATAGGGTACTGCCCTATGTAGCCGTGGTGGATACCTAACCCTGCCCACTCCAGACATCTTTTGGAGTATATGGGTAGGGGTCTTGAGAGAAAAAGCACGGCTGAGTTACTCAGTATCTAACGTTGAATTACTGCCTTACCAAACCGTTGGGCGCCATGTAGTGTAGCTCCTATTTCCCTAATAGGCTCTGCGCATTGGAATAATATATCCTATAGGTTTGACATAGGACTAAGGTCAGTATGTCCCTATCGAGTATATTAAACTTAATTACTTGTGCCAGCTAGCTCAGAGGCCACTAGAAACTCCTTGACAACAAGAAGGGAGTAGTTTCTGGCAGCCGCAAAACATGACCACTGTGTTTCCCTTTAGAATCAGAACGTGTCCCAGAGTCATGGAAACAATAGATAACTATTTCACTCAGCTCAGTCGTGCATGCTTAGTTTTCTCCAAGTTACACAGAAAGAAATAGACGGGCGTTTCAATAAAGGATTTATTGAACAGTCTTGTTTCTGATGTAAGTAAAATGTGCTGTTACGATCACAAGACAGTATGCAAGATAAATAATGTACAGGGTGAGCAGTAGAAATAAATAATACTGCGATAGCATTATCTTTTAGTACATATGCTGTTACATAAATAACACAGACTAAAAATGCGAGTACTCATACGATGCGTTGCTAAGCTAATTCTACCCCAATGTAACTAACCTGACCTAGGTGTAGGAAGAGGGAAGAAGTAAGTGAAGTATTCCTTACTACGGTATACTAAGAGTATGTTAAGTCTAGTATGCCTAGTATGCCAAGAGTCCCTCTAGGTTCTAGTCAGCTCCATACCTGAAGAATGAGAGAGGTAGGAATCTCTTTGCCAGACTTGAACTCCAACACCCCGCAAGGGAAGTCAGATCACTGGAAGCTGGAAGCTGGGCTCTCTGCGTGCAGGGAAGGCAGCGTCTTCTCAGTGCGTCAGGCCGGGAAACGGGCTCCTCTGAAGTCGAGGTCTCCTCTGGTTTACAGGGGCTAGGGAAGGTATATTTATACCTGAGAGCACCTAAGAATGTTAGTATTGACGTGAGTTGGACAGCGAAAGACGTCATGAATGAACCCCCTAAGGAATAATGGTTCATGCATAATATATGAGTCCTTGAAGAAATCAATAGTCCTGGACTAGGGAAACTCCCGCAGCCTAAGGGTCTGTTCTTCATGAACTCGTTGTGACGTTAGGGTGGACGGATGTCAGAGACCATGCCTGTATTTGGAGTGCATGGTTTAATGCCTAAATAAGGGCTGGGATTTTATGCCTATATAAGGGCAGGGCGAATTGTGCCTATATAAGGACATGATACTGGAAAAGCCCGTTTATGGATACCCTAAGAGGACTACAACAGGAGAACTTAGGGACGACCTGGGAGCAGCAAAAGCCGACATAACATCTCTCAAGAGGGAGGAGGTGGTTCTTCAGGAAAGGCTTGAGATGTTAGAGAATAACTCTCGGAGAAACAATTTGCGTATTTTGAATGTCCTGGATGGGAGGGAGGGTGAAGACTTCAAGTCCTTCATAGGTATACTCTTAACAGAATCATTGCAGATCGAGGAATCGGAGGAAGGCTTGAGGAAAGACATCTAGAGGGTCCACAGAGCCCCTTTCAGGAGGCACCCCAACACGACAAAGCCCAGGAAAATTCTTAAGAACTTTCTCACGTATTCTTTAAAGGAAAAGATCCTCAACATGGCCCTAAAGACGAAATCACTGAGAGCCATAGATTTTTCATATGAAATCCGTTCTGATCTTGCCCGTGCTACCCTTGACAGGCAATGGGAGTTGGGCAGAAAGCTAGATGATTTCAAAAAGTTTGGTGCGATTGCCCAGCTCAAATTTCCTGCAACTCTGAAGATTATGCACAACAATAAAATGCATAATGTTAGATCAGTGCAAGAGGCTGATGAGTTATTAGATAGTCTCGGCAAAGCCGTGAAATAGCTGATGGTCGAGCATTTAAATATGATACTTACACTCGGGATCTTTGGGGCAGGTCTAGCCAGCAGGGTCCTTTTTTGTTTCCTCTAATACGCATTTGGTTATTGCCCACTTTTATACGAGGTATTAGATTGGCAATCACAAACACTTGCACATATATGCACATAGGGATGTATATGGGGACATTTAGCTAATAGGAAGTCAAAGGCGGGGCTCTAGCTTTTTTGCCCTTTTCGCCCTTTCTCGTACTTGTTTATAAGGGGACAGGGTGGGTTGCCCCGGGGCCCAGCAACTGGACTATATCAGTCCAGATAAATGGGGGAGGGGTTCTCCAGGGAGGGGTTCTTTTGGGGGGTATGGGGGGGAGGGTGGTTTGCACGGGGCAGGGAGCATAGGGGTAAGAAACACAAACTTTCCTCATTCACCTCATTACTTGGTCAGATTATCTTGGTTTTATTGCAATTGGTCTGGCATTGGCTTCTTCGGAGATTCAGTCGACTCACAGTTCTCGTGCCTAAACCTCCATGAGAATGATTCAGCTTTTGTCCTGGAACGTTAATGGCCTGCGGGTAAAATCCAGAAGGGCCAAAATTTTGCAGTATATAAAAGATTCTTCCGCGCAGGTCATTGTCCTCCAGGAAACTCATCTCCTAAAAGAAGAGATGACTGGGATATTCAAAAATTTTAAGTGGGTAGAACAGATGATTTGTTCTAACCAGAGTGTTAATATTAGGGGCGTCGCTATATTAATTAAAAAACAAGCGAATGCCCGTATCTTACACTCCATTGTTGACCCAAGTGGCAGGTGGGTCATTGTGAAGTTGACCATTTTAGGCTCTCTGCTAACTTTGGTGGGCTATTATGGCCCAAACCAGGATGACCCCTCCTCTCTAAAAAACATTTTTTCAAATCTTTTGGAATATCCAGACCCAGTTATCATGGCTGGGGATTTTAACTTTGTCCTGAATCCCAAACTGGACAAGTCGTCGAGTAGTAGAGCTAGTGTGCCTTCTAGGTCTCGGATGTACCTCCAATCTATGATGGCGCAGACTGGACTCTGTGACATTTGGAGGGACAGATCAGGTAACCAGCCAGGAGTCTCATATTATAACAGTAAATACGCCACAAGTCAAGGATTGATTACATCTTGGTCAGCCATAACCTTAGGGGTAAAGTTAAGAACATCGGCTATTTGACTCCTCATCTGTCTGATCACTCAGGGGTCTGGCTTGATTTGGCCATGGCAGATGGCGAACATAATAGAGTCTGAACGTTCGATCGAACCCTACTTCTGGATGATGCAGAGATGGAGTTTTTATCTCAGGAGACTGAGTGTTATTTTAATACGAATCTGGGCTCGGCTGGGACCCCAGTGGTTTGGGACTCCTTAAATGCCTTTTTAAGGGGCATGATTACGAGCAGGGTATGTCATAGGAGAAGACAATATAGGGAGGAGGTGGCTCATAAGGAGGCAGAGATGAAGATAGTAGAGCTGAGTTTAACTAGAGAGGGTGACTCTGAGAAGCACCAGGAAAATCTTGCCAAATTAAGCAAATTAAAGGATCAGCTGGACACTATTATTCGGGCGAGGGTTACAAGCAGGTGGGAGGCGAGTAAGCTTGCCCATTTTGAGTACGGAGAAGCCGCAGGCAAGCTTCTTGCGTGGAAGGCTAAGTCCGACAGGATGCAAAATTACATAAAACAGATGGATAGTGCAGATAGGGATACCGCTCTGTCTACAGATGAAGAGATTGGTGAGGCCTTTTTTGCTTTCTTTCAGGAGTTGTACCGTGAGGATAGCGTGGTGGATAAAACCATGGCTATGGAGTGGTTGTGGGGGAGCACGCTCACCCCCCTGAATTTGTCCCAGCAGGAAGATCTAGAGCTGGACATATCTCAGGAAGAGGTGAGGAAGGCCATCCTTGCTTGTAAAGGAGGGAAAGCTGCTGGGCCCGACGGGCTCCCAGCAGAACTTTACAGATCTCTTGGGGAGGTGATTATTCCTACTCTGACATTACTCTTTAATGAGATTTTATCTGGGGGCGCAAGGCTCCCAGGTTCGTGGGGGGAAGCTACTATTACCCTAATTCTGAAAGCAGGTAAGAACCCAGCGAGTTGCGGGTCCTACAGGCCCATTTCGCTGCTGAATGCAGATTATAAAATCTTTGCCAGGATCCTGGCAGATAGGCTGGGTTCTGTAGTGGGAGGTATGCTTCATCCTGATCAAAAAGGTTTTGTTAAGGGCAGGAATTTAGCCGACCTCACCCATGATTTTGTGGTTGTAATAGATTTGGCCACCACCTTCTCGCTCCCCCTCGCAGCTATAACATTAGACGCCACCAAGGCCTTTGACAGGGTCAACTGGGTATATCTCTCGGCAGTTATGGAAAATTTTTATTTGGGTGAGAAATTCTGCCGAGCCATTCAACTCATCTATCGGGATCCATCGGCGAGACTCCTGGTTAATGGTAAATTGACTAAACCCTTCAAGATCACCAGGGGTACGAGGCAGGGCTGCCCCCTCTCCCCTCTTCTTTTTGACCTATATATTGAGCCTTTTGCTCAGCGCTTAAGAGAGGAGTCTAGTATTCTGCCATTTAAGTATGGTGATTGGGAGTGGAAGGTTGCCCTGTACGCCGACGATGTTTTGATTCTTTCTGCTGATCTCGTGACGACTTTTCCCCATGTCATTAGCTTAGCACAGGACTTCGGGTAGGTATCCAGTTATGAGGTCAACGCGGAGAAAACCAAGGTTATGACGTGGAACCTGGTGGAGTGTCAATATCAGACCAAGCGCGATATGAGGTACTTGGGGGTGAGAATAGTGCAGGACATTGATAAGATCTTAGGGATTAACCTGGCAAATGTCTCCAGGGAGTGTCAGAAACTAATGAAATCATGGGCCCACCTCCCCCTGACCATCTTGGGGAGGATTAACCTGGTTAAGATGGTGGTGCTACCGAAAATCACTTTCCTTTTCAACACCATTCCTCTTCATTTTGAAAAACCTGCCATAGCTAAGCTTCAGCAGGCAATCAACTCATTTGTTTGGGCTTATAGGGCTACGAGGATTGCCTGGAAGAAGCTCAGGCGTAGGAGGGAGAAGGGTGGTCTTGCACTTCCTGATCTGCAATATTATGCATGGGCCTTCCAGCTGTCGCACTCGAGAATGCTTTTAAAAACCCCAGACCATACAGAGGTGGGGGCCATGTTTTCTGTTAGGTTAAAGGTTGCTGGTCTGTCTCTGGAGGGATTTCTTTTCAAATTTGGAGAACAGAAGTTTTTCAAGAAGATTAGGCTAAAAGTCCTGCTGGGGATGGCTCGAACAAGGGCTAGTATTAAACAGTGCACTGGTCTTAATTATTTTTCAAGTCGGGCCCCCCTTTGGGACTCTCCAGGCGCACCAGACTGCCTTAAAGACAGGCTTGCACTACCACTTAGAGCAGCGGGGCTTAAGGTGTGGGGGGACCTCGCTTTTAAGGGTTCACTTTTACCATGGATGTCACTATACAACAGGCTAGAAGAGGGCATGTCTAAGTTTAAATATATTCAATTGCAGAGTTGGTCTCAAAATTTAAAAAAACCCATAGGCTTAGGAAACACCCTTGAGGAGCAGCTGGTGGTAAGCCCGCCGGGGAGGAAGGAGGTTTCTTTTCTTTATTGGTCCATTGAGGAGGCTATTGATGGTCATTTTAAGTTGGCTGAAGAACTGTGGGGGGCCTCCTTGCCAAACGAACAGTGTGAATATTTGTGGCAAACATCTTTTAATACCTTGTTTGCCGCTGTAAAACCAGCTTGGCTGAGGAGGAACCATTTGTTTACGGTTCATAGGGCTTATTTATCACCATTAAGATTGGCCAAAATGTCGTAGGGGCCTCCAGTCTGCTGTAAAAAATATGATTTAGAGGGTGCCTCTGACATACATATGTTTAAGGAATGCCCTGCAATAGCAGAATTTGGGGAAAAAGTAGGATTAACCGTCGTTGACATCTTGGGACTTCCAATCCAAATTAATCTTGGCCTGATGATTTTTGGTATATCTAGTGGAATTAGCGGCCCGCTAGGTTGTTCCTCTTCTATGCAATGTTGTTGGCTAGGAGGGAAATTTGTAAAAGATGGGTGGAAGTGGCACCTCCTTCACATTCTGAGTGGTTGTCTTCCTTATTTTCAACATCCAGGCTAGATTTGTGTAGAACGCAGAGTAGCAAAAGAAAGCTCTATGGTATTTCTTATTAATTTGGTCTAATGCTTAGTTCTGGGGATTTATTAATTAGTGGTTCACTACCTAATTTGCATTATGTACTGGTTTGTTTTTTAATTTCTGTGACTTTCTGCACGTACTGAGTTATACAGGTAGAGAATCTCTCTTTTTTGAGTTAATTGTGATTTATTAATTAGTGTCATAAATGTTTTCAAGATTTTTCTTATAAAGAAATATGATCCTATGATTATGCCTCTTTTGAAACTCCCTCGACTGTGTTGGGCCTCTCAGTCCTTCCATCTTTCTATTGGAACCAGAGGGGAGTCTGACCGCCACTTTCCATCTTGGGGCGAGTGTCATCTTAAGATTGTTCTGTACCGGTAGGTGGGGCGCTTCCTCCTGGTCCTCATCCAGTAGCCTGCATCTCTTTAATTTTGAGTAACGGTATGGACGGCTTATTTTGTCTACTGGGGTCTGAGGCGAATGAGGGTAAAAAAAACAATAATATATCTTTATTCCAGTTAGAAATATACGATATCTACAATTGTGTTTATTAATCTCTTGGTATATTAGATATAATAAAGTTATATACATATACTTTTAAAACAATAGAACTTGCGGTGGATTCGCGTACCTGACGCGACCCTGGAAATAAGTATGTGACGTTGCGGGAGACCATCGCGGCTCCCGTAACTTTATTATAAGACGTTTAACATCCATATTATTTAAGTAAATATTACTTTTATAACTTATAGAATAAAGCATATACGATTGATTTAATAAATTGATAGTATATATCATGTATTTAAACTTCTTTAAAAAAAAATGAGAACCGCGAACCCTTTGCATACCCTATGCGTATCCTGCACGACGTAACCAATATGGCAGCAAAACTCTTGGATTTGCGCACCCACCATGACTGGTACATGATCGGTACATGATTATCACTTTAAAAAAAAGATATTACATTTAAATGCATATTTTAAAAAGGATAAAACATCACATTATTTTTAAAACAGCTTGAAAATTTAGAAAAAGTGTTTTTTGGATGTTATAGTTAGGAATTGGCATTTAAAAAACCTTAGAAATTCACTGAAAAAAACATATATTTCAGGGATGCTATAGTTAGAAAATAGCATTTAAAAAACCTTTAAAATTCACTGAAAAACCCATAGGTTTCAGGGACGTTATAGTTAGAAATTAGCATTTAAAAAACCTTTGAAATTCACAGAAAAAAAATAGGTTTGAGGGACGTTATAGTTAGAAATTAGCATTTAAAACACCATAGAAATTCACTGGAAAAACCACAGGTTTCAGGGGCGTTATAGTTAGTTGGACATTTCACTCGTGCAAAACCAGAGAAATTCAGCCGTTATAGTTAGTTGAGCTAACTATAACTGGTGCCCCCGCAATGCACTGCTGATGACGTCACATATTACATCACTCATGACATGGTCAGTGACATCACTGATGACATCACTGATGGCATCATCCAGTGACTGTGTGTTTCTGAAAAGTTTAAATATGTTTTATATATATATATATATATAAAGGTGTATTGACGAATGAGTGGGTGTATGAGTGTCTGTATGGATGATTTAGTAGGTGTGTGACTGACTGTATAAGTGAGTGATTAAACATGTCTTACTGAATGCATGGGTTAGTGACTAAACTGTGTGAATGTCTGTATCAGTTTGTCAGTTGGTGTGTAAGCGGCTGCATGGCTTAGCGAGTAGTTACATGACTGTCTATATGGGTTATTGATTGGTTGCCTGTGTATCTGTATGGGTGCCTGAGTGTCTGTGTGGGTGGGTGGGGGGTGTGACTCCCTGCATAGATGTGTGAGTGAGTGATTCACTGGGTGTTTGGGTTCAACAGTGCATCTGTGAAGGGCTGTATGGGTGGGTGAGTGTGTGTATAGGTGTGTTGGTGAGTGAATAGATGTCTTAGTTGTATATGTGTGAGTAACTACATATGTGAAAGGCAGTATATGTGAGTGTTGGACTATATAAATTACTATATGTGAGAGTGAGTGATTGTGAGAGTGGCTGAATGGATGAGTATGTGCTTGTGTCAGTGTTTGTATAAGAGAGTAAGTATGTGTTAGTATCTGTATGAATAAGTGAGGTGGTGTGTGTATAAATATGTAGGTGAGTAAATGGGAGTGTGATTAATTCTTTGCATGACTAACTATGTGTGTGAGTAACTCTATGGGTGAGTGGCGGTGTGTGAGTGTCTGTATAGGTGTATGAGTACATTTGATAGTGCTGTATTGATGAGTGACTGCATGTATGAGTGACTGTATGGCTTAATGAGTGGATGTGTGTGTAGACCTAGGAATCAGTGAGTGTGTATGTAGTAACTGGTATTGGTGTGTCTGTAGTTTTGAGAATGGCAGTCTGTATTTTAGAGTGTGTGTATCAAAGGTTATATTAGGGTGTGTGGAGGAGTATCAGATTATCACGTGGATGATGTCATCAGTGATGTCATTTGAGATGTCATCAGTGATGTCACTGACCATGTCATGAGTGATGTAATATGTGACGTCATCAGCAGTGCATTGCGAGGGCACGAGTTACAGTGTGCTCAACTAACTATAACGGCCGTATTTCTCTGGTTTTGTACGAGTGAAATGTCCAACTAACTATAATATCCCTGAAACCTGTGGTTTTTTCAGTGAAAATATATATATATATATATATATATCGTCAAAACCACAAATATGCACGCTCTCAGTAAACAAGGAACTCCGTGATACTATATCCACAAGTTGTTTATTCACAACGCGTTTCAGGGCAAAAACCCCTTGATCACGTGAAACGTGCACAAGCAGTGGGTGACTAATAAAGCATTCCATGAAGTCATAAACACAAACGTAGGACTTCTGCGTAGCTCAATCATTCGAAATAAATGGCAGACATATTGGAACGGTAAATACAAACACGAAAACACAAATCATCATGTATAACGTATACTAGTGCCCCCGCTGTTCTGGACTATACAGAAATGCATTAATGCAATGGATGGAATTATACAAATACCGTATTACTGTCAGCCTGCTGCTCATGATGTTATAAACGTTACCTCCATATGAAAGAAAGAATGATGAAAATGAAACTAAAATACAATACAATACACAGTAAAACACTCCTAGGTTGGGCAAGTGCCCCGGTGAGACAGAATGCGAGACAGGGGTGACGTGTCCGCAATGCCTGACTGCAACAAAAGTGTTAATAGACTCCAACATCCAGTGCATACTATGGGGAGCTATATCAAAGTGCATATCTACTGCTCAAAAACAGCAATGCTGGCCAACTGTATCCAATGTCGAATACAAAGTAAAAATCAGCCTGCAGGTTGGAGTGTTGTAAAATACAACGCCAAAGGAAATGATCTGCTCCTGTGCTGGACAAATACCCTAATGAGACAGAAAGGGGGAAGAAAGGGTGGTAGACCTAAGTGACAGCGACCAACCCCATATGCCGAAGGCAACCGTGAATTGCCAACATGGTAAGAAAATTGGATGACGGGCTAGTGCCCAATAAAATACATAGTGTTAAAAGAGGAGTCAGGAAATAACAGACTTCTAGCAGTAGTCCCCAGCAAAAACGGATAACGGGCAAGTGCCCAAATGTACCAGTTATCAGGAGAGGAGTCAAGAAATAACAAACTTCTGGCAGTAGTCCCCAGTCCAGCATGATATTAATGGATTGCTGAGATGACAAATCAATTGAAACGTAGTTACCCAGTCTCAGGACCATGACGGTGATGATAAGGGGAAAAGGGTAGGTGGCCCGTGAAAGTGATTACAGGTGAGGGGCCCCTTCCTTTCCTCCTGAAATAAAGAAAAATAGAACACATGTTAAAATCACAAGTGGTCCAAAACAATCAATAAAATATCAAAAGGTTAAAAACTAGACAAATAGATACGATCAAATGCACACAAGGAGTAAGAAAGCTGTAAAAACAGAATATACTAAATCAACTGGCAGCACACTTAGTTATCTTTGAGATGGATAGCCATTTCTTCGTCAAAATTCAGCCCACCAGGTGTCTTCGTTTGAAACTGCACAATCAGTTTAGACTCTCTTTGTCTGAGTTTTAACACCCTGTTCCCTCCCCTGGAGTTACCTACAATCTGTTCCAGGATGAAGAATTTAAGCAAAGACGAGTTGGAATAATGTTTCTCTTGGAAATGGCGTGCTACAGGGTATTTTGCATCAAAATTGGTAATGGCCCTGCAATGTTCCAGGACGCGCTTTTTGGCCATGTGTGTAGTACTGCCAATATACCAGAGTTTACATGGACATTCTATAGCATAAATGGCAAAGGTAGTACTACATGTGAGAAACTGGTCAATAGTTTTGTTAATCCCATTATATATGACCTTGTTGCGGTAATTGATTGTTTTGGACCACTTGTGATTTTAACATGTGTTCTATTTTTTCTTTATTTCAGGAGGAAAGGAAGGGGCCCCCTCACCTGTAATCACTTTCACGGGCCACCTACCCTTTTCCCCTTATTGGATTGCTGAGAGGTAGTCCGAGGCCATGTCTATTTTTACACCACTCTGCAAACGCGCCTCTTGGTGCACTGCTGCTGCTGAGGACCTCAGGACACAAGTGGACTTCATCCCCCGAGCATCAGTGCGCCAGGAGGCGAATTTGCAGAGTGGTGTAAAAAGGGGGAATGGCCTCGGACCACTGTCAGCAATCCAGCTGTGTGGGGCTTAGTGGAGGTACCTGGTGAGCTAATTGGCCCCCAGGGACCCTCAGGAGGCATGGGGACTACATCCCCCAACCAAGAGCATGCCAGGGGTTGCTTTTGCAGAGTGGTGGGGAAAGGGGGCGTGGCCTGCTATAACAACTTAGCAATGCTGCTGTGTGGGACTTACTGGAGGTAATAGGAGGGGTAATTGGCCCCCAAGGTTGCCCTTGGGGGCCAACTACCCTTCCTGTTACCTCCACTAAGTCCCACACAGTGGGATTGCTAAGAGGTCTTTGGCGGCCACACACCCCCTTTCTCCACCACTCTTCAAATGCGTCTCCTGGCACAGTACTGGTTGGGGGATAAAGTCCACTTTACTCCTGAGGGACTTTGGGGGCCAATAAGCCCTCCTGGTACCTCCTGTAAGTCCTACGAAGCAGAATTCCTGAGTGCTTGTTGGAGACCCAGTCCCCTTTCTCCACCAGTCTGCAACCGTGACTACCAGTTAAAGAAGCATTTGTAATTTGATAGGTCTCGCATTTGCAAGAGTTAGAGCTATTGGCATTGTAAATGTAAAAGTTTTTTACTAATGTTTTTTGGAGTGGAGTGGATGTACGTTGTGTGTAGTGGAATTATGTGGTATGTTGTGCGGTGAAATTATGTGGAAAGAAAGTATGTGGTATTTAGTGTATAGGAATTATGTAGAGTGGGATTATGTGTTATGGAGAGTAATTATGTGGTATGGTAGTCTGTGTTGTGGAGTGGTAACCTCAGGTTTAGTCTTCCTTGTTTCCATAGAAGCTAAACTATGAACTCAATGAGACAAAAAAAAGAAGGAATTACTGAGGAGACCTTCTGGACCTAGTCAGAGGTATGAGCAGAGCCACTGGAATTATGCGACAGTTTGGCTGCACCAAGTTTCGCACAATTATACATTTTCAGCATTAGCCACATAATCCATCATCTGCTGCCTAATCTGCAGATTTGAACAAAAAAAGCCTTGTTTCAGGCTCAAACGGCTCAAACGTTACCAAAGATGCAGCTACTAGTGTTACAGCATGGTGGAAGGTCCTTTGTAAACCTAGATTGGCCACCTGTTACTTATTGTTAAATGTGGGTGTTAAATTGGTACTAATAATGTGCAAGCCACTCATGCTTCTTTCTGTGCTTCTCTTGCCTCTTTCTGCATCCCTCTTGCCTCGTTCGGCACCTCTGTTGCTTCTTTCTGCACTTCTCTTCCTTCTTTCTGCACCCCTAGTGCCTCTTTCTGCACCCTTGTTCCCTTTTCCTGCACGTCTCATGGTTCTTTCTGCACTGCTCTTGCCTCTTTCTGCACCTCTGTTGCTTCTTTCTGCACATCTCTTGCTTCTTTCTGCACCTCTGTTGCTTCTTTCTGCACCCTCTTACCTCTTTCTGCACCTCTCTTCCCTCTTTCTGCACTTCTCTTGCTTCTTTCTGCACCTCTGTTGCTTCTTTGTGCACCACTCGTGCTTCTTTCTTCACCCCTCTTCCCTCTTTCTGTACCTCTCTTACCTCTTTCTGCACCTCTTTTGCTTCTTTCTGCACCTCTGTTGCCTCTTTCTGTACCTCTGTTGCTTCTTTCTGCACTTCTATTGCCTCTTTTTTCACCCTTCGTGCCTCTTTCAGCGCCTCTGTTGCTTCTTTCTGCACTTCTCTTCCTTCTTTCTACACCCCTCCTGCCTCTTTCTGTACCCCTCTTGCCTCTTTGTGCACCTCTCCTACCTCTTTCTGGACCCCTCTTGCACCTCTCTTCCTTCTTTCTGTACTTCTCTTGCTTCTTTCTGCACCTCTGTTGCTTCTTTCTGCACTATTCTTCCCATTTTGCATCCCTCTTGCCTCTTTCTGCAGTTCTCTTGTCATTTTCCGCACCTCACTTGCCTCTTTCTGCACTTCTCTTGCGTCATTCTACACCTCTGTTGCTTCTTCCAGCAATTCTCTTACCTCTTTCTGTACTTCTCTTGCTAGTTTCCTCACCTCTCTTGTGTCTTTCTGCACCTCTGTTGCCTCTTTCTGTACCTCACTTGCTTCTTTCTGCACCCCACTTTCCTCGTTCTGCACCCCTCTGTCCTCTTTCTGCACCTCTCTTGCCTCTTTCTGCACCCCTGTTCCCTCTTTCTACACCTTTATAGCCTGTTTATGCACCTCTCTTGCCTCTTTCTGTACCTCAGTTGCTTCTTTCTGCACTTCTCTTGTCTCTTTCTGCACCCTTCGAGCCTCTTTCAGCGCCTCTGTTGCTTCTTTCTGCACTTCCCTTCCTTCTTTCCGCACCCCTCCTGCCTCCTTCTATACCCCTCTTGCCTCTTTGTGCACCTCTCCCACCTCTTTCTGCCTCCCTCTTGCTCTTTCTGCTCCCCTCTTCCCTCTTTCTGTACCTCTCTTGCCTCTTTCTGCACCTCTTTTGCTTCTTTCTGCACTTTTCTTGCCTCTTTCTGTACCCCTCTTGCCTCTTTCTGCACCTCTGTTGGTTCTTTCTGCACTGCTCTTGCTTCTTTTTGCACCTCTGTTGCAAATTTCTGCATCCCTCTTGCCTCTTTCTGTACCCCTCTTCCTTCTTTCTGCACACCTGTTCCCTCTTTCTGCACCCCTTTTGGCTGTTTCTGAAACTCTCTTGCCTCTTTCTGCAGTTCTCTTGCCTCCTTCTGCACCTTACTTGCCTCTTTCTGCACCCTTCTTCCCTTTTTTGGACATCTCTTGCCTCTTTCTGTACATCTCTTGGTTCTGTCTGCCGTGCTCTTGACTCTTTCTGCACCCCTCTTGCCTCTTCCTGCACCTCTTTTGCTTCTTTCTGCACTTCTCTCTCCTCTTTTTGTACCCCTCTTGCCTCTTTCAGCACCTCTGTTGCTTCTTTCTGCACTTCTCTTCCTTCTTTCTGCACCCCTCGTGCCTCTTTCTGCACCCTTCTTTGTATGTATGTATGTAGGTAAGGGATTTGTAAAGTGCTGGAATCACCCCTGCTGGGTGTCTCCAAGCTACCATAGAGAGGGTGCAAGACAGACACAGATCAGTCCTGGAATAATTCCGTCTTCAGGAGTTTCCTGAAGCGAAAAAGACTGGGGCATTTGCGCAAGTCCTCCGGCAAGTTGTTCCAGTATTTTGGGACAAGGTAGGCGACAGTTTTGCCTCCTGTTCGTATTTTCCTGTAGCGGGGGACCACTAGCAGCCCTTTACCTTCCGATCTGAGTCGACGATTCGGACAATAGACTTTAAACTTGTTTGCCAGGTATCTAGGGCTCGTACCATAAAGAGCTTTATGGGCGAGGCAGCAAAGCTTGAACTTAATTCTCTGGCGGATAGGGAGCCAGTGGAGTTGTTTTAACAATGGCCCTGGGGAGGTACGGGCTGCATTTTGAGAGCCAGGCATTTGGCAACATTCTGTACAAACCGTAATCTGCTAAGAAGAGATTCATTAACAGATGCCAGTAGAGCATTGCAATAATCCAGGCGGCCAATGATCAAAGCATGAATCAGAGTTCTACTTACAGAAAGAGGCATCCACAGGAACACTCTGCACAAAAGGCTCAGGGTATGGTAGCAGGTCCCTGCAGTAGTCATGATTTGATCCTTCATTGATAACAGTACATCCAATTGGACCCCTAGATTTTTTGCCACTGTGGTAGGAGAAGGGGCAGGGCCTAACACTAATCCTTTTCCTGCACGTCTCTTGGTTCTTTCTGCACTAATCTAGCCTCTTTCTACACCTCTGTTGCTTCTTTCTGCACTTCTCTTGCTTCTTTCTGCACCTCTGTTGCTTCTTTCTGCACCCCTCTTGCCTCTTTCTGCACCCCTCTTGCCTCTTTCTGCACCCCTCTTCCCTCTTTCTGCACTTCTCTTGCTTCTTTCTGTATCTCTGTTGCTTCTTTCTGCACCACTCGTGCTTCTTTCTGCACCCTTGTTCCATCTGTCTGCACCTCTCTTGCCTCTTTCTGCACCTCTCTTGCCTCTTTCTGTACCTCTGCTGCTTCTTTCTGCACTTTGCTTGCCTCTTTATGCACCCTTCGTGCCTCTTTCAGCACCTCTGTTGCTTCTTTCTGCACTTCTCTTCCTTCTTTCTGCACCCCTCCTGCCTTTTTCTGTACCCCTATTGCTTCTTTGTGCACCGCTCCTACCTCTTTCTGCACCCCTCTTGCCTCTTTCTGCACACCTCTTCCCTCTTTCTGCACTTCTCTTGCTTCTTTCTGCACCTCTAGTGCTTCTTTCTGCACCTCTTTTGCTTGTTTCTGCACCCTTCTTCCCTTTTTTGCATCCCTCTTGCTTCTTTCTGCACCTCTGTTGCTTCTTTCTGCACCTCTTTTGCTTGTTTCTGTACACTTCTTCCCTCTTTCTGCACCTTTCTTGCCTCTTTCTGCACCTCTTTTGCTTGTTTTTACACCCTTCTTCCCTTTTTTGCATCCCTCTTGCTTCTTTCTGCACCTCTGTTGCTTCTTTCTGCACCTCTTTTGCTTGTTTCTGTACACTTCTTCCCTCTTTCTGCACCTCTCTTCCCTCTTTCTGCACTTCTCTTGCTTCTTTCTATACATCTGTTCCTTCTTTCAGCAATTCTCTTGCCTATTTCTGTACTTCTCTTGCTTGTGTCTGCACCTCTCTTGCATCATTCTGCACCTCGCTTGCTTCTTTCTGCACCCCTCTTGCCTCTTTCTGCACCACTCTTTCCTCTTTCGCACCTCTCTTGCCTCTGTCTGCACCCGTGTTCCCTCTTTCAGCACCTTTCCTGCCTGTTTCCGTACCTCTCTTGCCTCTTTCTGTACCTCTGTTGCTGTTTTCTGCACTTCTCTTGCCTCTTTCTGCACCCTTCGCACCTCCTTCAGCACCTCTGTTGCTTCTTTCTGCACTTCTCTTCCTTCTTTCTGAACCCCTCCTGCCTTTCTGTGCCCCTCTTGCCTCTTTGTGCACCTCTCCTACCTCTTTCTGCACTTCTCTTGCTTCTTTCTGCACCTCTGTTGCTTCTTTCTGCACCACTCGTGCTTCTTTCTGCACCCTTCTTCCATCTTTGTGCACCTCTCTTGCTTCTTTCTGCACCCCTGTTGCTTGTTTCTGCACCCTTCTTCCCTTTTTTGCATCCCTCTTGCCTCTTTCTGCAGTTCTATTGTCATTTTCTGCACCTCTCTTGCCTCTTTCTGCACTTCTCTTGCTTCTTTCTTCACCTCTGTTGCTTCTTCCAGCAATTCTCTGGCCTCTTTCTGTACTTCTCTTGCTTGTTTCTGTACCTCTCTTGAGTCTTTCTGTACCTCTGTTGCCTCTTTCTGCACCTCACTTGCTTCTTTCTGCACCCCTCTTGCCTCTTTCTGCATGCCTCTTTCCTCTTTCTCCACCTCTCTTGCCTCTTTCTGCACCCCTGTTCCCTCTTTCTGCACCTTTCCTGCCTGTTTCTGCACCTCTCTTGCCTCTTTCTGCACCTCTGTTGCTTCTTTCTGCACTTCTCTTGCCTCTTTCTGCACCCTTCGCGCCTCTTTCAGCGCCTCTGTTGCTTCTTTCTGCACTTCTCTTCCTTCTTTCTGCACCCCTCCTGCCTCTTTCTGTACCCCTCTTCCCTTTTTCTGTACCTCTCTTGCCTCTTTCTGCACCTCTTGTGCTTCTTTCTGCACTTTTCTTGCCTCTTTCTGTACCCCTCTTGCCTCTTTCTGCACCTCTGTTGGTTCATTCCGCACTGCTCTTGCTTCTTTTTGCACCTCTCTTGCAAATTTCTGCATCCCTCTTGTCTCTTTCTGTACCCCTCTTCCCTCTTTCTGCACACCTGTTCCCTCTTTCTGCACCCCTTTTGCCCGTTTCTGCAACTCTCTTGCCTCTATCTGCAGTTCTTTTGCCTCCTTCTGCACCTTACTTGCCTCTTTCTGCACCCTTCTTCCCTTTTTTGGACATCTCTTACCTCTTTCTGCACCTCTCTTGCCTCTTTCTGCACATCTCTTGGTTCTATCTGCACTGTTCTTGACTCTTTCTGCACCCATCTTGCCTCTTTCTGCACCTCTTTTGCTTATTTCTGCACTTCTCTCTCCTCTTTCTGCACCCCTCTTGCCTCTTTCACCACCTCTGTTGCTTCTTTCTGCACTTCTCTTCCTTCTTTCTGCACCCCGCATGCCTCTTTCTGCACCCTTCATCCCTTTTCCTGCATGTCTCTTGGTTCTTTCTGCACTACTCTAGCCTCTTTCTGCACCTCTGTTGCTTCTTTCTGCATTTCTCTTGCTTCTTTCTGCACCTCTGTTGCTTCTTTCTGCACCCCTCTTGCCTTTTTCTGCACCCCTCTTCCCTCTTTCTGCACTTCTCTTGCTTCTTTCTGCACCTCTGTTGCTTCTTTCTGCACCTCTCTTGCATCTTTCTGCACCTCTCTTGCCTCTTTCTGTACCTCTGTTGCTTCTTTCTGCACTTCTCTTGCTTCTTTCTGCACCCCTCTTCCCTCTTTCTGCACTTCTCTTGCTTCTTTCTGCACCTCTGTTGCTTCTTTCTGCACCCGTGTTCCCTCTTTCAGCACCTTTCCTGCCTGTTTCTGCACCTCTCTTGCCTCGTTCTGTACCTCTGTTGCTGCTTTCTGCACTTCTCTTGCCTCTTTCTGCACCCTGCGCACCTCCTTCAGCACCTCTGTTGCTTCTTTTTGCACTTCTCTTCCTTCTTTCTGCACCCCCTGCCTCTTTCTGTATCCCTCTTGCCTCTTTGTGCACCTCTCCTACCTCTTTCTGCACCCCTCTTGCCTCTTTCTGCACCCCTCTTCCCTCTTTCTGCACTTCTCTTGCTTCTTTCTGTATCTCTGTTGCTTCTTTCTGCACCACTCGTGCTTCTTTCTGCACCCTTGTTCCATCTGTCTGCACCTCTCGTGCCTCTTTCTGCACCTCTCTTGCCTCTTTCTGTACCTCTGTTGCTTTTTTCTGCACTTCTCTTGCCTCTTTATGCACCCTTCGTGCCTCTTTCAGCACCTCTGTTGCTTCTTTCTGCACTTCTCTTCCTTCTTTCTGCACCCCTCCTGCCTTTTTCTGTACCCCTATTGCTTCTTTGTGCACCGCTCCTACCTCTTTCTGCACCCCTCTTGCCTCTTTCTGCACACCTCTTCCCTCTTTCTGCACTTCTCTTGATTCTTTCTACACCTCTAGTGCTTCTTTCTGTACCTCTTTTGCTTGTTTCTGCACCCTTCTTCCCTTTTTTGCATCCCTCTCGCTTCTTTCTGCACCTCTGTTGCTTCTTTCTGCACCTCTTTTGCTTGTTTCTGTACACTTCTTCCCTCTTTCTGCACCTCTCTTGCCTCTTTCTGCACCTCTTTTGCTTGTTTCTACACCCTTCTTCCCGTTTTTGCATCCCTCTCACTTCTTTCTGCACCTCTGTTGCTTCTTTCTGCACCTCTTTTACTTGTTTCTGTACACTTCTTCCCTCTTTCTGCACCTCCCTTCCCTCTTTCTGCACTTCTCTTGCTTCTTTCTATACATCTGTTCCTTCTTTCAGCAATTCTCTTGCCTCTTTCTGTACTTCTCTTGCTTGTGTCTGCACCTCTCTTGCATCATTCTGCACCTCGCTTGCTTCTTTCTGCACCCCTCTTGCCTCTTTCTGCACCACTCTTTCCTCTTTCTGCACCTCTCTTGCCTCTTTCTGCACCCGTGTTCCCTCTTTCAGCACTTTTCCTGCCTATTTCTGTACCTCTCTTGCCTCTTTCTGTACCTCTGTTGCTGTTTTCTGCACTTCTCCTGCCTCTTTCTGCACCCTTCGCACCTCCTTCAGCACCTCTGTTGCTTCTTTCTGCACTTCTCTTCCTTCTTTCTGAACCCCTCCTGCCTTTCTGTGCCCCTCTTGCCTCTTTGTGCACCTCTCCTACCTCTTTCAGCACCCCTCTTGCCTCTTTCTGCACCCCTCTTCCCTCTTTCTGCACTTCTCTTGCTTCTTTCTGCACCTCTGTTGCTTCTTTCTGCACCACTTGTGCTTCTTTCTGCACCCTTCTTCCATCTTTGTGCACCTCTCTTGCCTCTTTCTGCACCCCTGTTGCTTGTTTCTGCACCCTTCTTCCCTTTTTTGCATCCCTCTTGCCTCTTTCTGCAGTTCTCTTGTCATTTTCTGCACCTCTCTTGCCTCTTTCTGCACCTCACTTGCCTCTTTCTGCACTTCTCTTGCTTCTTTCTACACCTCTGTTGCTTCTTCCAGCAATTCTCTGGCCTCTTTCTGTACTTCTCTTGCTTGTTTCTGTACCTCTCTTGTGTCTTTCTGTACCTCTGTTGCCTCTTTCTGCACCTCACTTGCTTCTTTCTGCACCCCTCTTGCCTCTTTCTGCATGCCTCTTTCCTCTTTCTCCACCTCTCTTGCCTCTTTCTGCACCCCTGTTCCCTCTTTCTGCACCTTTCCTGCCTGTTTCTGCACCTCTCTTGCCTCTTTCTGCACCTCTGTTGCTTCTTTCTGCACTTCTCTTGCCTCTTTCTGCACCCTTCGCGCCTCTTTCAGCGCCTCTGTTGCTTCTTTCTGCACTTCTCTTCCTTCTTTCTGCACCCCTCCTGCCTCTTTCTGTACCCCTCTTCCCTTTTTCTGTACCTCTCTTGCCTCTTTCTGCACCTCTTGTGCTTCTTTCTGCACTTTTCTTGCCTCTTTCTGTACCCCTCTTGCCTCTTTCTGCACCTCTGTTGGTTCATTCTGCACTTCTCTTGCTTCTTTTTGCACCTCTCTTGCAAATTTCTGCATCCCTCTTGCCTCTTTATGTTCCCCTCTTACCTCTTTCTGCACACCTGTTCCCTCTTTCTGCACCCCTTTTGCCTGTTTCTGCAACTCTCTTGCCTCTATCTGCAGTTCTCTTGCCTCCTTCTGCACCTTACTTGCCTCTTTCTGCACCCTTCTTCCCTTTTCTGGACATCTCTTACCTCTTTCTGCACCTCTCTTACCTCTTTCTGCACATCTCTTGGTTCTTTCTGCACTGCTCTTGACTCTTTCTGCACCCATCTTGCCTCTTTCTGCACCTCTTTTGCTTATTTCTGCACTTCTCTCTCCTCTTTCTGCACCCCTCTTGCCTCTTTCACCACCTCTGTTGCTTCTTTCTGCACTTCTCTTCCTGCTTTCTGCACCCCGCATGCCTCTTTCTGCACCCTTCATCCCTTTTCCTGCACGTCTCTTGGTTCTTTCTGCACTACTCTAGCCTCTTTCTGCACCTCTGTTGCTTCTTTCTGCACTTCTCTTGCTTCTTTCTGCACCTCTGTTGCTTCTTTCTGCACCCCTCTAGCCTTTTTCTGCACCCCTCTTCCCTCTTTCTGCACTTCTCTTGCTTCTTTCTGCACCTCTGTTGCTTCTTTCTGCACCCTTCTTCCCTCTTTCTGCACCTCTCTTGCGTCTTTCTGCACCTCTCTTGCCTCTTTCTGTACCTCTGTTGCTTCTTTCTGCACTTCTCTTTCCTCTTTCTGCACCCTTCGTGCCTCTTTCAGCATCTCTGTTGCTTCTTTCTGCACTTCTCTTCCTTCTTTCTGCACCCCTAGTGCCTCTTTCTGCACCCTTGTTCCCTTTTCCTGCATGTCTCTTGGTTCTTCCTGCACATCTCTTGCTTCTTTCTGCACCTCTGTTGCTTCTTTCTGCACCCCTCTTACCTCTTTCTGCACCCCTCTTCCCTCTTTCTGCACTTCTCTTGCTTCTTTCTACACCTCTGTTGCTTCTTTCAGCAATTCTCTTGCTTCTTTCTGCACTTCTATTGCTTGTTTCTGCACCTCTTGCCTCTTTCTGCACCTCACTTGCTTCTTTCTGCACCCCTCTTCCCTCTTTCTGTACCTCTCTTGTCTCTTTCTGCACCTCTTTTGCTTCTTTCTGCACCTCTGTTGCCTCTTTCTGTACCTCTGTTGCTTCTTTCTGCACTTCTCTTGCCTCTTTTTGCACCCTTCGTGCGTCTTTCAGCGCCTTTGTTGCTTCTTTCTGCACTTCTCTTCCTTCTTTCTGCACCCCTCCTGCCTCTTTCTGTATCCCTCTTGCCTCTTTGTGCACCTCTCCTACCTCTTTCTGGTCCCCTCTTGCCTCTTTCTGTACCCCTCTTCCCTCTTTCTGTACTTCTCTTGCTTCTTTCTACACCTCTGTTGCTTCTTTCTGCACTATTCTTCCCTTTTTTGCATCCCTCTTGCCTCTTTCTGCAGTTCTCTTGTCATTTTCCGCACCTCTCTTGCCTCTTTCTGCACCTCACTTGCCTCTTTCTGCACTTCTCTTGCGTCTTTCTACACCTCTGTTGCTTCTTCCAGCAATTCTCTTGCCTCTTTCTGTACTTCTCTTGCTTGTTTCCTCACCTCTCTTGTGTCTTTCTGTACCTCTGTTGCCTCTTTCTGTACCTCACTTGCTTCTTTCTGCACCCCACTTTCCTCGTTCTGCACCCCTCTTTCCTCTTTCTGCACCTCTCTTGCCTCTTTCTGCACCCCTGTTCCCTCTTTCTACACCTTTCCTGCCTGTTTCTTCACCTCTCTTGCCTCTTTCTGTACCTCAGTTGCTTCTTTCTGCACTTCTCTTGTCTCTTTCTGCACCCTTCGTGCCTCTTTCAGTGCCTCTGTTGCTTCTTTCTGCACTTCCCTTCCTTCTATCTGCACCCCTCCTGCCTCCTTCTGTATCCCTCTTGCCTCTTTGTGCACCTCTCCCACCTCTTTCTGCACCCCTCTTGCCTCTTTCTGCTCCCCTCTCCCCTCTTTCTGTACCTCTCTTGCCTCTTTCTGCACCTCTTTTGCTTCTTTCTGCACTTTTCTTGCCTCTTTCTGTACCCCTCTTCCTTCTTTCCGCACACCTGTTCCCTCTCTCTGCACCTCTTTTGCCTGTGTCTGCAACTCTCTTGCCTCTTTCTGCAGTTCTCTTGCCTCCTTCTGCACCTTACTTGCCTCTTTCTGCACCCTTCTTCCCTTTTTTGGACATCTCTTGCCTCTTTCTGTACATCTCTTGGTTCTTTCTGCACTGCTCATGCCTCTTTCTGCACCCCTCTTGCCTGTTCCTGCACCTCTTTTGCTTCTTTCTGCACTTCTCTCTCCTCTTTTTGTACCCCTCTTGCCTCTTTCAGCACCTCTGTTGCTTCTTTCTGCACTTCTCTTCCTTCTTTCTGCACCCCTCGTGCCTCTTTCTGCACCCTTCTTTGTATGTATGTATATATGTAAGGGATTTGTAAAGCGCTGGAATCACCCTTGCCGGGGTGTCTCCGCGCTACCATAGAGAGGGTGCAAGACAGACACAGATCAGACCTGGAATAATTCTATCTTCAGGAGTTTCCTGAAGCGAAAAAGACTGGGGCATTTGCGCAAGTCCTCCGGCAAGGTGTTCCAGTACTTCGGGACAAGGTAGGCAACAGTTTTGCCTCCTGTTCATATTTTCCTGTAGCGGGGGACCACTCTCAGCCCTTTACCTTCCGATCTGATTCGACGATTCGGACAATAGACTTTAAACTTATCCGCCAGGTATCTAGGGCTCATACCATAAAGAGCTTTATGGGCGATGCAGCAAAGCTTGAACTTAATTCTCTGGCGGATAGGGAGC
Organism: Calotriton arnoldi; assembly: GCA_963921515.1. Taxonomy (NCBI): domain Eukaryota; kingdom Metazoa; phylum Chordata; class Amphibia; order Caudata; family Salamandridae; genus Calotriton; species Calotriton arnoldi. The sequence goes on along the minus strand of CAWUFW010006565.1, from coordinate 28,165 downwards.
CAGTGGAGTTGTTTTATCAATGGCCCTGGGGAGGTACGGGGCTGCTTTTTGAAAGCCAGGCATTTGGCAACATTCTGTACAATCCGTAATCTGCTGAGAAGAGATTCGTTAGCAGATGCCAGTAGAGCATTGCAATAATACAGGCGGCCGATGATCAAAGCCTGAATCAGAGTTCTACTTACAGAAAGAGGCATCCACAGGAACACTCTGCGCAAAAGGCTCAGGGTATGGTAGCAGGTCCCTGCAGTAGTCATGATTTGATCCTTCATTGATAACAGTACATCCAATCGAACCCCTAGATTTTTTGCCACTGTGGTAGGAGAAGGGGCAGGGCCTAACACTAATCCTTTTCCTGCACGTCTCTTGGTTCTTTCTGCACTACTCTAGTCTCTTTCTACACCTCTGTTGCTTCTTTCTGCACTTCTCTTGCTTCTTTCTGCACCTCTGTTGCTTCTTTCTGCACCCCTCTTGCCTCTTTCTGCACCCCTCTTCCCTCTTTCTGCACTTCTCTTGCTTCTTTCTGTACCTCTGTTGCTTCTTTCTGCACCACTCGTGCTTCTTTCTGCACCCTTGTTCCCTCTTTCTGCACCTCTCTTGCCTCTTTCTGCACCTCCCTTGCCTCTTTCTGTACCTCTGTTGCTTTTTTCTGCACTTAATTTGTCTCTTTATGCACCCTTCGTGCCTCTTTCAGCACCTCGGTTGCTTCTTTCTGCACTTCTCTTCCTTCTTTCTGCACCCCTCCTGCCTCTTTCTGTACCCCTATTGCCTCTTTGTGCATTGCTCCTACCTCTTTCTGCACCCCTCTTGCCTCTTTCTGCACACCTCTTCCCTCTTTCTGCACTTCTCTTGCTTCTTTCTACACCTCTAGTGCTTCTTTTTGCACCTCTCTTGCCTCTTTCTGCACCTCACTTGCCTCTTTCTGCACTTCTCTTGCTTCTTTCAACACATCTGTTCCTTCTTTCAGCAATTCTCTTGCCTCTTTCTGTACTTCTCTTGCTTGTTTCTGCGCCTCTCTTGCGTCTTTCTGCACCTCGCTTGCTTCTTTCTGCACCCCTCTTGCCTCTTTCTGCACCACTCTTTCCTCTTTCTGCACCTCTCTTGCCTCTTTCTGCACCCGTGTTCCCTCTTTCAGCACCTTTCCTGCCTGTTTCTGCACCTCTCTTGCCTCTTTCTGTACCTCTGTTGCTGCTTTCTGCACTTCTCTTGCCTCTTTCTGCACCCTTCGCACCTCCTTCAGCACCTCTGTTGCTTCTTTTTGCACTTCTCTTCCTTCTTTCTGCACCCCTCCTGCCTCTTTCTGTACCCATCTTGCCTCTTTGTGCACCTCTCCTACCTCTTTCAGCACCCCACTTGCCTCTTTCTGCACCCCTCTTCCCTCTTTCTGCACTTCTCTTGCTTCTTTCTGCACCTCTGTTGCTTCTATCTGCACCCCTCGTGCTTCTTTCTGCACCCTTCTTCCCTTTTTTGCATCCCTCTTGCCTCTTTCTGCAGTTCTCTTGTCATTTTCTGCACCTCTCTTGCCTCTTTCTGCACCTCACTTGCCTCTTTCTGCACTTATGTTGCTTCTTTCTACACCTCTGTTGCTTCTTCCAGCAAATCTCTGGCCTCTTTCTGTACTTCTCTTGCTTGTTTCTGAACCTCTCTTTCCTCTTTCTCCACCTCTCTTGCCTCTTTCTGCACCCCTGTTCCCTCTTTCTGCACCTTTCCTGCCTGTTTCTGCACCTCTCTTGCCTCTTTCTGCACCTCTGTTGCTTCTTTCTGCACTTCTCTTGCCTCTTTCTGCACCCTTCGTGCCTCTTTCAGTGCCTCTGTTGCTTCTTTCTGCACTTCTCTTCCTTCTTTCTGCACCCCTCCTGCCTCTTTCTGTACCCCTTTTGCCTCTTTGTGCACCCCTCCTACCTCTTTCTGCACCCCTCTTGCCTCTTTCTGCACCCCTCTTCCCTTTTTCTGTACCTCTCTTGCATCTTTCTGTACCTTTTGCGTTTCTTTCTGCACTTTTCTTGCCTCTTTCTGTACCCCTCTTGCCTCTTTCTGCACCTCTGTTGGTTCATTCCTCACTGCTCTTGCTTCTTTTTACACCTCTCTTGCAAATTTCTGTATCCCTCTTGCCTCTTTCTGTACCCCTCTTCCCTCTTTCTGCCTGTTCCCTCTTTCTGCACCCCTTTTGCCTGTTTCTGCAACTCTCTTGCCTCTTTCTGCAGTTCTCTTGCCTCCTTCTGCACCTTACTTGCCTCTTTTTGCACCCTTCTTCCCTTTTTTGGACATCTCTTACCTCTTTCTGCACCTCTCTTGCCTCTTTCTGCACATCTCTTGGTTCTTTCTGCACTTCTCTCTCCTTTTTCTGCACCCCTCTTGCCTCTTTCACCACCTCTTTTGCTTCTTTCTGCACTTCTCTTCCTTCTTTCTGCACCCCTCGTGCCTCTTTCTGCACCCTTCTTCCCTTTTCCTGCACATCTCTTGGTTCTTTCTGCACTACTCTAGCCTCTTTCTGCACCTCTGTTGCTTCTTTCTGCACTTCTCTTGCTTCTTTCTGCACCTCTGTTGCTTCTTTCTGCAACCCTCTTGCCTCTTTCTGCACCCCTCTTCCCTCTTTCTGCACTTCTCTTGCTTCTTTCTGTACCTCTGTTGCTTCTTTCTGCACCCTTCTTCCCTCTTTCTGCACCTCTCTTGCATCTTTCTGCACCTCTCTTGCCTCTTTCTGTACCTCTGTTGCTTCTTTCTGCACTTCTCTTGCCTCTTTCTGCACCCCTCCTGCCTCTTTGTGCACCCCTCCTACCTCTTTCTGCACCCCTCTTGCCGCTTTCTCCACCCCTCTTCCCTTTTTCTGTACCTCTCTTGCCTCTTTCTGCACCTCTTTTGCTTCTTTCTACACTTTTTTTTGCCTCTTTCTGTACCCCTCTTGCCTCTTTCTGTACCTCTGTTGGTTCTTTCTGCACTGCTCTTGCTTCTTTTTGCACCTCTGTTGCAAATTTCTGCATCCCTCTTGTCTCTTTCTGTTCCCCTTTTCCTTCTTTCTGCATACCTGTTCCCTCTTTCTGCACCCCTTTTGCCTGTTTCTGCAACTCTTTTGCCTCTTTCTGCAGTTCTCTTTCCTCCTTCTGCACCTTACTTGCCTCTTTCTGCACCCTTCTTCCCTTTTTTGGACATCTCTTGCCTCTTTTTGTACATCTCTTGGTTCTTTCTGCACTGCTCTTGCCTCTTTCTGCACCCCTCTTGCCTCTTTCTGCACCTATGTTGCTTCTTTCTGCACCCTTCTTTGTATGTATGTGTGAGAAGTTGGCCTGGTATATGCTGTTCACTAATTAAAGTGGACACCTTGCACCAGAACAATTCGACTCTTATGGTAAATAGGTTTAAGACAACCTTTATAGAAAGCTATCCTAGTGGTAGCTGTGGAGAGCAGCCTTCAGGCTAAGTCTTGAAGGAATGTAAAGCAGCTTGTTTTACCACATAATCTCTTGAATCACCAAATGAAAAGACACCACACAGGTATATATACCAAATATATAGGTATTTATTAATAAACAACTCTCTACTAATCTCTTTATGAGATTAGGAGTCAGGAACATATGTACAAGTCAAATGTTATCAAAATAAGTTTAGCACAATCGAATATCCCAATCTTAGTTTGGCTAGACCTAGGTCTAGGGCATCTAGAATCGAGGGACCCCCAAGAACCACCCCAGGTAGTTGTAGGAGACCCACAGGGGACGGACGCGGTGTCCTGGCACTGGTGCGAGTCCTGTACGAGTCTATGCGAACAGACGCGATTGAGATTTCAATGTTAAAGGTCCCTTGCGTGTTCGAGGCGAACACACCGATCGGTCCTTGTACGAGTCGAAGGACGCGGTTACAGATAGAGTTGCAAGGGAGTTGGACGAGGTGTGTCTAACACCGACGCGAACCATGTACGAGTCAGCGCGATAGTCGCACTTGGAAAGTAAGAGTTTTAGGGTACTTCTAGGGTAGCTACAAGCAAGTCACTTACAGGGTAAGTAGTTCTAGGGCCCACACCCACAGGAGCACCGTAGGGCTGAAGTTACCTCACCCAGGGGAGCCGGGTGCATAGGTGTTCTTTGGTGTCGGGTCGCGGCGTCGTTTTCAATGGGAGCCAGTGAAGACTTGCTGCTTGTGGTGACAGGAGAAGTGTCCGGAGGAATCCAAGCCTGGATTCAGAAGATGGAAGACCTGAAAGCAGAGGGGACAGTGTTCAAAGTCACTTGGCAGTGACTCGGGGAAAGGAAGATGGATGCCCACCGTCATTGCAAGATTCAGGTCGTTCACGGGTGCCTTGACTCTTCTGCCACGAGGTCCAGGAGGCGTTGACAACAACCAGAAGCTGGATTCGGCGTGCTCCACAATGTCTGCAGCTTACTGTGGTGTCGGCGACTCGATTGGAGCCAACAAACCTTGATAACAGCAAGTCTCGGGGAAAGTGTAAAAAGTCAATGGCGCAGACCAGCAAGGTCTGAGGGACTCACCCAGCAAGGGTAAGTCAGGGCAGGCCTGGAGCAACCAGGGGAACCCTTTGGGTCTGTAGGAAAGCCTTCAGGGGACCCACAAGCCGGCTGGCAAGGGATCGCAAAGACGCCTCGGGAGGATTCGCTCAACAGGGGCCCACGGTCACTCGGGACAAGGTAGGCCACTGATCTTCGGAAGGATTTCTGCTGGAGGCTAGGACCACACGTGTTCCGAAGCACAAGGTCGTAGGACGTTGTGAAGGGGTTGCACTTGACAATAGTGTACGGTACCCCGGGGTCGCGGTTCCTCATCACTCTTGGGGTCCACTGGCCTCAGCGTCGCTGGGGACTCACAATGGCCTTTGAGAAGTCAGGAAATCTACGTCTGGGGCTGCAGGGACTTCGGACTCTGGCGGGAGCGGCGTAGTTTGCAACCGTCATTTGTAGTTTTTGGTGCCTGCCAAGCAGGGGAGTCACTCCTTGACTCCAAGGGAGATTCTTCAGTCTTCCAAAGGTAGTGGAACGTCGAAGGTCCAGGATTCTTCTTTAGAGCGTCGTCCAGGGAGATCTAGAGTGCAATGCACAGGTTCCCCTCTTATACTAAAAGAAAGGAGGGACTAGCTCTATGACCCTACCTATGGGAGGGTCAGGGGAGTGGGTGGCTACACCCACTTCCCTTTGTCCAGTTTCACGCCAGAGCAGGGGTAGGTAGCCCCTGAGCCGATTTGAACTGGGGCATGCACAGAGGAGCCTTCTGCTCCCCCAGTGCAGGACTTCAAAGCACTCTAATAGTGCACCCACCCAGCCCCAATACACTAAACCCTGTCTGGGAGGTGGTCACACCCCCTTGGGACAGGATATCTATTGTTGGGCTTCCTCCACTGCGAGTGTTGGTCATCAGCAGGAGGGCAGCCCAGTGTCTGTGACTGGTGGCATCCATTTTGTGATGCCAGGGCTCTGCAGGATTCTACCGTGTTTCCACAGTAGGTACATGTCTATCCCTCTAGAAGGGTGGAATGCTACCCCCGCCACCAGGACTGGCGGGGGGTAATATTCCAAAATGTTTGACACCAAACACGACATGTTTTGATGCAGCCATTCCAAAGTTAGCATTTTACCGCGAGGATATAATGCACTTAAGAGTATATGGTTTAACCGCATCCACAAACAGCACCAGAGAATGGACTCTGAGAGCTGCAGAGGGGCCCTGCTCAGGCAGAGGCACCCCCTCACATGGAAACTAAGCACCCTGCCCTCAGGATCGATAGGGCCTGCTTTAGGGGTGACTGATAAGTCTCAATGTGTGTGCAGGAGAGATATAGGGGACCTATATCTCAGTGAGGGGTGCTAGCACTTCTCACCCAGGCTGCAGTAGCAGGCCTGTGGTGTCAGATTTAGTCTGCTTCCCAGGGGTGGCATAATACATGCTTCAGCCCCTGGTAGGCCTGTGAAGTACCTATGCCCTTGGTACCTAAGGTACCATATACTAGGGACTCATAAGGTACCACAGTATCCAATCACTAGTGCACCTAGAGTGCACTCCAAGTCGTTTAGAGAGAACAGAGAGGCTGGGGCCCTGATTAGCAGGGACCCAGCCAGACTATAGCCAGAAACCAGTGTAAACATCAGGATAAAAGTGGGGGCAACATAAGAGGCAGATCCTACTCTCCTAACAACCCCCCCCAAACGCAGGGACACTAAACTAACCTTGACCAGTTGAGTCTTCGTGTTCTAAGTGGAAATACCTTGAGAGTCCATCTGCATTGGCATGTTGGGTCCCAGGTCTATGTTCCACTGTATAGTCCATCCCCTGTAGGGAAATGGACCACCTCAAAAGTTTTGGGTTTTCTCCTTTCATTTGTTTAAGCCATAGGAGGGGCTTGTGGTCAGTCTGAACTATGAAGTGAGTGCCAAACAAGTATGGCCTCAGCTTCTTCAGGGCCCACACCACAGCAAAGGCCTCCTCTCTATAGCTGACCAACGTTTCTCTCTAGGGGTCAGCCTTCTGCTAATAAAAGCTACTGGCTGGTCTTGACCTTCATCATTCAGTTGAGACAGTACAGCTCCCACACCCAGCTCAGAAGCATCTGTTTGGACAATGAACTTTTTGGTGTAGTCTGGACTCTGTAAGATGGGGGCAGTGCACATGGCCTGCTTTAGGTCTTCAAATGCCTTCTGACAGCTAGCTGTCCAACTGAACCTTTTTTGGCATTTTCTTTGAGGTCAGATCATTCAAGGGGGTCACTATAGATCCATATCCCTTGACAAACCTCCTATAGTACCCAGTCAGGCCTAAGAAGGCTCTCACCTGTGTCTGGGTGGTTGGAGCAACCCATTCCATTATGGTTTGGATTTTGCTCTGTAAAGGCTGAACCTGGCCTCCACCTACAAGGTGGCCCAGGAACACAACCTGACTCTGCCCTATCTGGCACTTAGTGGCCTTGATAGTGAGGCCTGCTTTCTGCAGAGCCTCCAAAACATTTCTGAGGTGGACCAGGTGATCCTGCCAGGAGGAACTAAAGACAGCAATATCATCTAGGTAAGCTGAGCAATACGTTTCCATCCCTGCCAGAACTTTATTCACCAACCTCTGAAAAGTGGCAGGTGCATTTTTCAATCCAAAGGGCATTACCACAAAGTGGTAGTGCCCACTAGGGGTCGAAAATGCTGTTTTGGCTTTTGCATCATCAGCTAATCTGATCTGCCAGTAGCCAGCTGTTAGGCCAAATGTATTTAGATACTTGGTTGAGGCCAAAGTATCAATCAGCTCATCTGCCCTTGGTATGGGATAGGCATCAGTCCTAGTGACTGCATTGAGGCCTCTGTAGTCTACACACAACCTCATTTCTTTCTTACCACCCTGGGTATGAGGCTTGGGTACCAGGACTACTGGGCTAGCCCAAGGGCTATCTGAAGGCTCAATTACACCTAGCTCCAACATTTTCTGGACTTCAGTCCTGATACAGTTCCTGACATGGTCAGGTTGCCTGTAGATTTTACTCTTGACAGGCAGACTGTCTCCAGTGTCCACCTCATGGGTGCACCAGGTGGTCTGACTAGGGGTCAGGCTAAACATATGTCTATACTGTTGCAGAACTTGTCTTCACTCAGTTTGCTGATGGTCAGTGAGGCTGCTTGCCAAAGCAACACCATCTACTGACCCATCATCAGGGTTCTGAGAGAGCAGGTCAGGGAGAGGGTCACTCTCCTCCTCCTGGTCCTCATCAGTTGCCATGAGCAAGCCCATGTCAGCCCTGTCAACATATGGCTTTAATCCGTTGACATGGAGCACCCTCAGGGGGCTCCTGGGAGTTCCAGGATTCACCAGGTAGGTGACTTCTCCCTTCTGTTCAACTATTGTATGGGGGCCACTCCACCTGTCCTGGAGGGCTGCTGGGGCCACAGGCTCCAACACCCACACTTTCTGTTCTGGCTGGTATACAGTCAGTACAGCCTTTTGGTCATGCCAAGCTTTTTGCAATTCTTGGCTGGCCTCCAGGTTTTTGGTTGCCTTTTTCATGTACTCAGCCATCCGGGAGCGGAGACCAAGTACATAGTCCATCACATCTTGTTTGGGGGCTTGAGAGGTAACTCCCAGCCCTCTTTTACCAAACACAATGGATCTCTCACAGGATGCCCAAACAGAAGCTCAAATGGGCTGTAACCAACCCCTTCTGTGGAACCTCTCTGTATGCAAACAACAGGCAGGGAAGAAGAAGGTCCCATTTCCACCTAAGCTTCTCTGGGAGTCCTTTAATCATTCCCTTCAGGGTTTTGTTGAAGCGTTCAACTAACCCATTGCATTGTGGGTGATAGGGGGTGGTGAACTTATAAGTTACACCACACTCCTTCCACATTGCCTTCAAATATCCTGACATGAAGTTGGTACCTCTGTCAGAAATGACCTCCTTTGGGAAACCCACTCTGGAGAAAACTCCAATGAGGGCTCTTGCCACCACAGGGGCTGTGGTGGTCCTCAGGGGAATTGCTTCTGGGTACCTGGTGGCATGATCCACTACCACCAGGATAAACCTGTGCCCAGATGCAGTTTGAGGGTCAAGGGGACCAACAATGTCAATCCCTACCCTTTCAAAGGGTACCCCCACCACAGGTAGTGGTATCAGGGGGCCTTTGTTGTGCCACCTGCCTTACCACTGGCTTGGCATGTGACACAGGAGCGACAAAACTCCTTTGTGTCCTCTGACATATGTGGCCAATGAAAATGTGGAACAAGCCTGTCCCAGGTCTTGTTTTGGCCCAAGTGACCTGCCAAAGGGATATCATGTGCTAGGGTCAAGAGGATCACCCTAAACATCTGAGGTATTACCATCCTCCTGGTGGCTCCAGGGGCTGGATCTCTACCCTCAGAATATAGGAGTCCCTCATCCCAATAAACTTTATGGGACCCACTAGCACTCCCAGCAGCCTCAGCAGCAGCCTGCTGTCTGAGGGGTTCAAGAGAGGGGCAGCACTGTTGCTCCTTACTCAGATCTTCCCTAGAAGGGCCCCTGCCCCCAAGAACTCAACCTGATCAGGCTCAAGTCCCTCTGGGGCAGTTCCTTCTTCAGGATCTGCTTCACCTCCCTCTGGGGGTGAATCTGTGATCTGAGACAGAGGGGAAGGCACTGCCTTTACCCTACTGCTCCTCCTCTTGGGAAGCATCTGGTCCATAGTTCCAGGATCCAGAGCTGGTTCAGTGTTATGCATTCTTGCTTGTGACCTGGTCACAGCAAATACCTCTGCAGGGATGCCCAACATCTCAGCATGAGTCCATAACTCTACTTCAGACCAGGCTGAAGTCTCTAGATCATTGCCCAATAGACATTCGACAGGGAGGTCTGCACTGATTACAACCTTCTTGAGGCCAGTTACCCCTCCCCAGGAGAAATTCACAACTGCCAGACTATGGTTGGTCCTGACATTGCTTGCATTGGTCACCTGGTACATTTCGCCCAGGATGATCTGTCCAGGGTCCACAAGATCCTCTGCCACCATGGTGACACTAGCACCTGTGTCCCTAAATGCCAAAGCCTGTTTGCCATTTATTACAGGCTGCTGTTTGTATTTGCCCAGATTACTGGGGCTTACTAGGAAGGACATATCAAGGTCTCCATCACAAATCAGCATTGCCTGAGTGGGCACTCTGACTAGGTCAGAGTCCACTTCAGAACCCAGGGTCAACCCTACTACACCCTTATTCTGAGTACCACCTCCACCAGTAGCTGAGCTAGGGGGAACAGTTGCCTTAGGGGCAGGAGTGGTGGTGGTTTGGTCTTTGGACTTGTTACAATCAGAAGTCCAGTGCCCTTTCTGTTTACAGAATTTGCACCAGGGCTTCTTTTGGCCTTTTCCCTTGTTGGATTGTGACTCCCCACCAGATGCAGATTTTTGGGGCCCTTGTGAAGACTTCTGGTCTTTTGACTTATCCCCACCTTTCTCAGAGCCCTTAGGATCCTGCTTCTTGGTGTCACTCCCTTGGTTCTGGGGTTTCTGCCTTACTCTGGTTCTGACCCATTTGTCTGCCTTCTTTCCCAATTCTTGGGGAGAGGTCAGATCTGAGTCCACCAGGTATTGATGCAACAACTGGTTCTGGCAATTATTAAGGATCTGTTCTCTCATCATCAGATTATACAATCCCTTGAAATCAGTAACCCTACTGCCAACCAGCCAACCCTCCAGAGCCTTGGTTGCACAATCTACAAAGTCAGTCCAGTCCTGAGTCTGTGCCTTCTGGGTGTCTCTGAACTTCAACCTGTATTGCTCAGTGGTTAAGCCAAACCCATCTATCAGTGCACTCTTCAGGACTTCATAATCATCAGCATCCTCTTCTCTAACAGTGAGGAGCTTGTCTCTACCTTTGTCTGAAAAGGAGAGCCACAAGATTGCTGCCCACTGTTTTTGGGGGACCTGCTGTACTCTACAGGCCCTCTCCATAGCAGTTATCCACTTGTGGATATCATCCCCACTCTGGTAGGGAGGAACAACCTTGCTCAGGTTCCTATGGTCTGGAATATATTCTCTGCCTCTAGGGACACTGTTGCTGCCACCAAGGGGTTCTAACCCCTCTCTTCTAGAAGCTCTCTGGATCTCCAGGGCTTCTCTATCCAGTGCCAACTGCTTGGTTCTGAGGGCAACTCTTGCTTCCTCATACTGCAGCAGTTTGCACATTCTTTCAGAGGAGCTCTCTCTTATGGGAAAGTATGAGTTCCTCTGCTGGACAAATTCTCTGCCAGAGTGATAAGAGTGGTCAGATTCCCTGGAAGGGGACCTATGCCTCTCATCCACTCTGTCAGTTCTCTTAGGGAGAATTCCTCTGTCCTTTTCAGGCCCCTTGGAGCCTGGCCCTTCAATCACAGAGTCTTGGTCATTCTGATTTTCATCATCTGACCCAGACACTGTAATTGACCCACCCCTGATTCAGACCCATTAGCTCCTAGAGCCAATCTAAGATCATCTGCTGTCAGCAGATCTATCAGGTGTAGTGTGGAGGGACTCTGTCCTAGCTTCAGGTGTCTTTCAACACACATGGCTCTCAAGTCAGAGAAAGCCATGTCCTTATACTGAGGCTGAGTGGATCCACTGGTTCCACCCTTTAAGGACATTCTAGTGTTGTGCAGTGTTGTACTACCTACACTAGTTTGTGGCCTACTGATACTAGCTTGAGCTGTAGAAAGGGTGTGCTATCCCTTGGCACACAGCTCTAAGTTCAGTAGAACTTATTGATACTAAGCTTGACTTTATATGTACCTTAAGTACCTATAGTGGTTTTCAGTTAGTAATTCAAATAGAGATTTTCTGGTAAAACAATAGCAAGCTGGAATCCCACACGCTGCCCACCAATGTGAGAAGTTGGCCTGGTATATGCTGTTCACTAATTAAAGTGGACACCTTGCACCAGAACAATTCGACTCTTATGGTAGATAGGTTTAAGACAACCTTTATAGAAAGCTATCCTAGTGGTAGCTGTGGAGAGCAGCCTTCAGGCTAAGTCTTGAAGGAATGTAAAGCAGCTTGTTTTACCACACAATCTCTTGAATCACCAAATGAAAAGACACCACACAGGTATATATATCAAATATATAGGTATTTATTAATAAACAACTCTCTACTAATCTCTTTATGAGATTAGAAGTCAGGAACATATGTACAAGTCAAATGTTATCAAAATAAGTTTAGCACAATCGAATATCACAATCTTAGTTTGGCTAGACCTAGGTCTAGGGCATCTAGAATCGAGGGACCCCCAAGAACCACCCCAGGTAGTTGTAGGAGACCCACAGGGGACGGACGCGGTGTCCTGGCACCGGTGCGAGTCCTGTACGAGTCTATGCGAACAGACGCGATTGAGATTTCAATGTTAAAGGTCCCTTGCGTGTTCGAGGCGAACACACCGATCGGTCCTTGTACGAGTCGAAGGACGCGGTTACAGATAGAGTTGCAAGGGAGTTGGACGCGGTGTGTCTAACACAGACGCGAACCATGTACGAGTCAGCGCGATAGTCGCACTTGGAAAGTAAGAGTTTTAGGGTACTTCTAGGGTAGCTACAAGCAAGTCACTTACAGGGTAAGTAGTTCTAGGGCCCACACCCACAGGAGCACCGTAGTGCTGAAGTTACCTCACCCAGGGGAGCCGGGTGCATAGGTGTTCTTTGGTGTCGGGTCGCGGCGTCGTTTTCAATGGGAGCCAGTGAAGACTTGCTGCTTGCGGCGACAGGAGAAGTGTCCGGAGGAATCCAAGCCTGGATTCAGAAGATGGAAGACCTGAAAGCAGAGGGGACAGTGTTCAAAGTCACTTGGCAGTGACTCGGGGCAAGGAAGATGGATGCCCACCGTCGTTGCAAGATTCAGGTCGTTCATGGGTGCCTTGACTCTTCAGCCACGAGGTCCAGGAGGTGTCGACTACGACCAGGAGCTGGATTCTGCGTGTCCCATGATGTCTGCAGCTTACTGCGGTGTCTGCGACTCGATTGGAGCCAACAAGCCTTGGTAACAGCAAGTCTCGGGGAAAGTGTAAAAGTCAATGGCGCAGACCAGCAAGGTCTGAGGGACTCACCCAGCGAGGGTAAGTCAGGGCAGGCCTGGAGCAACCAGGGGAGCCCTTTGGTTCTGTAGGAAAGCCTTCAGGGGACCCACAAGCCAGCTGGCAAGGGATCGCAAAGACGCCTCGGGAGGATTCGCTCAACAGGGGCCCACGGTCACTGGGACGTGGTAGGCCTCTGATCTTCAGAGGGATTCCTGCTGGAGGCTAGGACCACACGTGGTCCAAAGCACAAGTTCGTAGAACGTTGTGAAGGGGTTGCACTCGACAATAGTGCACAGTACCCAGGGGTCGCGGTTCCTCGTCACTCTTGGGGTCCACTGGCCTCAGCTTCACTGGGGACTCACGATGGCCTTTGAGAAGTCAGGAAATCCACTTCTGGGGCTGCAGGGACTTCGGACTCTGGCGGGAGCGGCGTAGTTTGCGACCGTCATTTGTAGTTTTTGGTGCCTGCCAAGCAGGGGAGTCACTCCTTGACTCCAAGGAGATTCTTCAGTCTTCCAAAGGTAGTGGAACGTCGAAGGTCCAGGATTCTTCTTTAGAGCATCGTCCAGGGAGATCTAGGGTGCAATGCACAGGTTGCCCCTCTTATACTAAAAGAAAGGGAGGGACTAGCTCTATGACCCTACCTATGGGAGGGTCAGGGGAGTGGGTGGCTACACCCACTTCCCTTTGTCCAGTTTCGTGCCAGAGCAGGGGCAGGTAGCCCCTGAGCCGGTTTGAACTGGGGTATGCACAGAGGAGCCTTCTGCTCCCCCAGTGCAGGACTTCAAAGCACTCTAAGAGTGCACCCACCCAGCCCCAATACACTAAACCCTGTCTGGGAGGTGGTCACACCCCTTGGGACAGGATATCTATTGTTGGGCTTCCTCCACTGCGAGTGTTGGTCATCAGCAGGAGGGCAGCCCAGTGTCTGTGACTGGTGGCATCCATTTTGTGATGCCAGGGCTCTGCAGGATTCTACCGCGTTTCCACAGTAGGTACATGTCTATCCCTCTAGAAGGGTGGAATGCTACCCCCGCCGCCAGGACTGGCGGGGGGTAGTATTCCAAAATGTTTGACACCAAACACGACATGTTTTGATGCAGCCATTCCAAAGTTAGCATTTTACCGCGAGGATATAATGCACTTAAGAGTATATGGTTTAACCGCATCCACAAACAGCACCAGAGAATGGACTCTGAGAGCTGCAGAGGGCCCTACTCAGGCAGAGGCACCCCCTCACATGGAAACTAAGCACCCTGCCCTCAGGATCGATAGGGCCTGCTTTAGGGGTGACTGATAAGTTTCAATGTGTGTGCAGGAGAGATATAGGGGACCTATATCTCAGTGAGGGGTGCTAGCACTTCCTCACCCAGGCTGCAGTAGCAGGCCTGTGGTGTCAGATTTAGTCTGCTTCCCAGGGGTGGCATAATACATGCTTCAGCCCCTGGTAGGCCTGTGAAGTACCTATGCCCTTGGTACCTAAGGTACCATATACTAGGGACTCATAAGGTACCACAGTATCCAATCACTAGTGCACCTAGAGTGCACTCCAAGTCGTTTAGAGAGAACAGAGAGGCTGGGGCCCTGATTAGCAGGGACCCAGCCAGACTATAGCCAGAAACCAGTGTAAACATCAGAAAAAAGTGGGGGCAACATAAGAGGCAGATCCTACTCTCCTACACAACCCCCCAAACGCAGGGACACTAAACTAACCTTGACCAGTTGAGTCTTCGTGTTCTAAGTGGAAATACCTTGAGAGTCCATCTGCATTGGCATGTTGGGTCCCAGGTCTATGTTCCACTGTATAGTCCATCCCCTGTAGGGAAATGGACCACCTCAAAAGTTTTGGGTTTTCTCCTTTCATTTGTTTAAGCCATAGGAGGGGCTTGTGGTCAGTCTGAACTATGAAGTGAGTGCCAAACAAGTATGGCCTCAGCTTCTTCAGGGCCCACACCACAGCAAAGGCCTCCCTCTCTATAGCTGACCAACGTTTCTCTCTAGGGGTCAGCCTTCTGCTAATAAAAGCTACTGGCTGGTCTTGACCTTCATCATTCAGTTGAGACAGTACAGCTCCAACACCCAGCTCAGAAGCATCTGTTTGGACAATGAACTTTTTGGTATAGTCTGGACTCTGTAAGATGGGGGCAGTGCACATGGCCTGCTTTAGGTCTTCAAATGCCTTCTGACAGCTAGCTGTCCACTGAACCTTTTTTGGCATTTTCTTTGAGGTCAGATCATTCAAGGGGGTCACTATAGATCCATATCCCTTGACAAACCTCCTATAGTACCCAGTCAGGCCTAAGAAGGCTCTCACCTGTGTCTGGGTGGTTGGAGCAACCCATTGCATTATGGTTTGGATTTTGCTCTGTAAAGGCTGAACCTGGCCTCCACCTACAAGGTGGCCCAGGTACACAGCCTGACACTGCCCTATCTGGCAATTAGTGGCCTTGATAGTGAGGCCTGCTTTCTGCAGAGCCTCCAAAACATTTCTGAGGTGGACCAGGTGATCCTGCCAGGAGGAACTAAAGACAGCAATATCATCTAGTTAAGCTGAGCAATACGTTTACATTACCTATGCCCTTGGTACCTAAGGTACATATACTAGGGACTCATAAGGTACCACAGTATCCAATCACTAGTGCACCTAGAGTGCACTCCAAGTTGTTTAGAGAGAACAGAGAGGCTGGGGCCCTGATTAGCAGGGACCCAGCCAGACTATAGCCAGAAACCAGTGTAAACATCAGAAAAAAAGTGGGGGCAACATAAGAGGCAGATCCTACTCTCCTACAGTATGTATGTATGTAAGGGATTTGTAAAGCGCTGGAATCACCCCCGCAGGGGTGTCTCCGCGCTACAATAGAGAGGGTGCAAGACAGACACAGATCAGTCCCGGAATAATTCCGTCTTCAGGAGTTTCCTGAAGCGAAAAAGACTGGGGCATTTGCGCAAGTACTCCGGCAAGGTGTTCCAGTATTTAGGGACAAGGTAGGCGACAGTTTTGCCTCCTGTTCGTATTTTCCTGTAGCGGGGGACCACTAGCAGCCCTTTACCTTCCGATCTGAGTCGACGATTCGGACAATAGACTTTAAACTTGTCCGCCAGGTATCTAGGGCTCATACCATAAAGAACTTTATGGGCGAGGCAGCAAAGCTTGAACTTAATTCTCTGGCGGATAGGGAGCCAGTGGAGTTGTTTTAACAATGGCCCTGGGGAGGTACGAGGCTGCTTTTTGAGAGCCAGGCATTTGGCAACATTCTGTACAATCTGTAATCTGCTGAGAAGAGATTCGTTAGCAGATGCCAGTAGAGCATTGCAATAATCCATGCGGCCAATGATCAAAGCCTGAATCAGAGTTCTACTTACAGAAAGAGGCATCCACAGGAAAACTCTGCGCAAAAGGCTCAGGGTACGGTAGCAGGTCCCTGCAGTAGTCATGATTTGATCCTTCATTGATAACAGTACATCCAATCGGACCCCTAGATTTTTTGCCACTGTGGTAGGAGAAGGGGCAGGGGCCTAACACTACAGGCCCCCGCTCAGGGGACCAGGAAGCTTGAGGCCGAGGCCAAACAGCAGGATTTCGGTACTCAGCTGCATTCAGCTGGAGGAAAGTGTTCCGTCATCCAAGCTGATATGGCTAGCATGCCCTTTGCAAGACGCTGACGGATTAACTCTGTGTCCTTATCAAAGGACAGGAGTAGTTGCGTATCATCCAGCGTAGGAAAACGGAGTAAAACCGCGCTCCCAATAATCTTGGCCAGGGGGCCACATAGATATGTAAAACAAGGAAGGACTCCAAATAAGAGCCCTGGGGCACCCCCTTGGTAAGCTTCAGGGTTTGGGACTCAGAAGGGACCCAGATTAATGGTCTGAGGTGCCTCTGATCTTAAGAAGCTGACAAGCCAATTAAGTGCCTGCCCCTGCAGACCGGCCTCTCTCAGTTGTAAAATCAATTTCCTAATGAGAGGCAGTTGACCGAAGAGCTGCAGTCAGATCCACCAAGACCAACAGCACTGCTTTGTTATTATCCAGAGCCATTTTAATATGGTCAGTGACCCCAATGAGGGTTGTCTCTCTAGAGTGATTGGGTCTAAAACCCAGACTGGGAAGGATCAAGAATGCCCTGGGATTTGAGGTAACCTCATTAACTGAGTGGGTGTTGACATAACCCTCTGCCAGACTTACTCATAAAGCTGACAGAAGTGAGATGGGGCGATAATTAAGAGAGCACTTCGGCAGGCAACTGAGCTTTCTTCTTAATTGGTAGCACTTGAGCGGCATTCCAATCAAGTGGGCATAATTCCTTCACGTAAAGAAGTGTTCAGGATATCAGAAATGGAGGGAGCCAGGAGAGGTGCAAGGAGAGAAAATTTGTGTGCCGGCATCACATCAGAGAGGAGATCCAGATTCTTCGCAACTCTGTTAGCATGACTTCCATCTGAGGGCCCACGGATGGCATTGGAAATGTCTCAGGTCTTCATCTGGGCTACTTAGAGTTGAGGGTCTGTAGTTAGAATGTTCAACGTGACCACGCTAGTTTTGAGGAATTGGTTGTAAATTAAATTAATCCTATCATCCAAAGTACACCGGCCTATACTGTCACATAGTCCCTGAGAGGGCGCAATCTGCTGGGGAGCAAGCTGTAGGATTGGTGAAGTGAGCAAGAATTTTATAAGAGTTCCTTAGCTCGAATTTCCTGCCCGTCAGGGTTTTAGTATCACATGATCTTTACGCGCCTCTTTTAAGTTCTTATGATAAGCAGTGAGGGCCAATTTGAAGTCAAGCTTCTCTATTTCTGAATGGGGTTTGTGCCCAGATTTTTCTCCAGGTGTTTGCATCTGGATTTTCTTTCACTGCGTAACTCCCTGCAGTAAACCAATCTTCACTTTTTTTTTTTTAGAGAGTGGCTATGTCGATATTTCAAGGGAGCCAATCGTGTCTCATCACTGCACTGATGGCGTCATTTAAAACCCCTAAGTTTCTAAGGGTACCGTCCATATGTTCCTTAAAAGCAGGAAGAGCAAACATTTTGCTAAAAGAGTGAGGCACGTGACTTTGTGCCATCGCCTTCAGAGGCCATTCAGGGGACATACAGCAATTTGGTTCTAGGCAGGCAACTATTAATCCGAAATGGAATCATAGAATGAATCTGAAAGACCACATCAATGGGCAAGGGGATCAGCTAGTATAAAAGATGAATTAGTAAATATGATGTCCAGGGTATGACCTGCCCAGTGTGTAGGGCCGGTATTGATCTTCCCCAAGCCCAGGGAGGCCATATCGGCAAAATGGTTTGCAGCATCTGTGTTCTCATTATCTTCGCTATGAATATTAAAACCCTAGTAGCAAAAAGTGTTTCGGAGTGTAATGGCGTGTGAGGGGCAATTTTCTCCATCATTTTTAAATTAAAATCTTTAAGTGGCCCAGGGGGACAACGAATAAGAGCGCCTTCACCCCTTTCCCTGGGGTGTCAGATCAATTTTAAATATACAAATTTCCATCGACATTGTCTGAAGCGGGAGTCAGCTAACTTTGTGACTTTCAACGCCCTCTTTATATATTATGGCAACACCACCGCCCACTTTCCCTTCTCTGTCAAGTCTAAGAATCCGGTGTAGTTCTCAGGAGGAGCAAGGGCAATCTCAGGCATTGAAATGGGTTTAAGCCATGTCTCCGTTAAGAAGCCTCGGATCTGGGAATCCGAACTCACCAGATCCCAGAGTTCCATGGCATGTTTGAGGTAGTGAGCTTGACGTTTGCTAAAAACCCCTCTCCAAGAACACAACTGGTTTGAAATATGAGGTCTAACTCTCGGCTGTAGGACACCCCCACTCACCCCTGCCAGCCTCTCACTGCCAGCACTCTGTTTGCCTCGCGTGTCCAGGTGGAATACGGATAACATCACAGTTATTGAAATGGCAGTACGTAGCAGGCAAAGGGACCTTCCAAGATTGGCAAATGCTTAGAAGCATGTGGGCATGGTGTCCAAACTGTGTTTCACCTGCAGGAGTTGTGAAAACGGAGCAAGAGTGCCTGGGAGCACTACCTGAAGACAAACGGACAGGGTTCCTGGCTCCGGGCGACTGCCCCGGCGCAAACGGGCGCAGACAGGCTTGGACTTGGCGCGCACGGCGCCGCGCCCGCTGGGTGGTTGGAGTGCCATCACCTGTTTTAAATGCGGGATGGGATAGAGAGCCGATGAGAACAACTGGAGCGTCACCTCCCATCAATGGCCGCCGTAAAATGGCCTGCCAGCGGAAGTGCGTAATAGCTTAGCCGTTCCTCCCTCCACACAAACAGCCGGAAAAGAGTTGCGGTGGAACGGGAGGAGCGGACCAAGAATGTAGGTGAGCCCAACCGAGGTAGCAATAAAATGTAAAAGCACTGTAAAATTTTAAAAACAAGCGGTGGAGCTGCGTCTAGATCAAGGAGCAACTGTGCAAAATAGCGTTTGTGCAAATAACAAACAAGAGGTCCCCCCACAACAGAGGTCTGCCCCAGATTAACGCCGGTACCATCTCTCATCTCGGGCGCGTCGGCACCATCACCTGTTTAAATGCGGGATGGGAGGAGAGCTGGAGAGAACAACTAGAGCGCCACCTCCCGTAATGGCTGCCGTAAAATGGCCACAAGCGGAAGTGCGCATAGCCTAGCCGTTCCTCCCTCCACACAAACAGCCCGAAAAGAGCTGCGGTGGAACGGGAGAGCGGACCAAGAATGCAGGTGAGCCAAACCGGGGTAGCAATAAAATGTAAAAGCACTGTAAAATTTTAAAAACAAGCGGTGGAGCCGCGTCTAGATCAAAGAGCAACTGTGCAAAATAGCGTTTGTACAAACAACAAACAAGAGGTCCCCCACAACAGAGAGTCTGCCCCAGATTAACGCTCTGTACCTCATCTGTGCTCAATTGACATACTTGCGCAGGTGTTACAGGGGCCGTCTACGGCAGAAGCAAGCAACGGAAATGTTGCGTCTACCAGCCAGGACACATAATTATTTGACTAATTTGGCTCGTCGTGTGCTGGGAGAGAAATTCGCCCTTTTTTAAGTAAGCTCAAATTTGGAACTCAAAAGCAAAAATTGACATTCCTTTCATTTTTGGGCATACATGGCTTCTTTAATGCTTATTGTGCTTCAGACTATAATCATGGACACTTTAGAGCTATGGCTTGCATTATTTTTTAACAGTTTAAAAAAAATGTTTTTAGAAAACTTTAGAGGATTTTAAACATTTTTTTAGCATAATAAATGTTTTT
The DNA here is from genome assembly GCA_963921515.1 of Calotriton arnoldi. Classification (NCBI taxonomy): domain Eukaryota; kingdom Metazoa; phylum Chordata; class Amphibia; order Caudata; family Salamandridae; genus Calotriton; species Calotriton arnoldi. Next base: position 8,426 of record CAWUFW010006565.1, on the reverse strand, counting down.
ATATATCTAGACTAATATGTGTTAGCCTAGTAGTACGGTAATAAGTTAGATATGTCGTCCAGTCGGATGAGGAGTGGGTGTTATATTCCATATAGGTACCCTATATAGGCTCAGGTAACATTGTAACCTTTCACCTATATTCTGCCCTACATTACACACATAACGGTTCTTGGGTACTGACCTTTTACTTAGATATGACACTGCATTCAGAACGCGGGTTTTTCCCTGGTTCGATTCTCATACATTATGCATGAGGCTTCTTGAAAGCATCTCCTGTATAATATCTGTGTATAAAGTTCAGGCCCAACGTCATCCTTTAGGCCGACACAGTAACACAGCAAGGTAGGACCCCTGGGGAGACCAATGGGTAGATATACAGCACATCTTGCTTAGGAAGGGAGAGGAGACCGAGACTTCCTGGCTGACACAATGACCAGAGACGCTGAGGTTCCTGCATGCAGACGCTCCAGCTCGCAGTGGTCTCAACATCCCTCGTGGGGTGTCCAACTTGAGACCAGGACGGGGTCCCATATTCTCTCATTCTAAGGTAATGGGGTTGACTAGATCCTAGAGGGATTCTTGGCATAACACCTACACAGATGCTAGATACATTTAGGTACATCTAGTTAGGGAGACATCATAGGAGTACGCACTTTTTATCATGTGTTTTATGTACTTGTATATATTCATGATTTCTGCAAGATGGTAGAACTATACCATCCCTTTACTTTCATAGTACTGCTAATCATATATCTCTGCTACTGTCTAATGGTTGTTGCAGCTCATCTATTCTACACTAGAATAACAACTGTTCAATAAATACTTATTGAAAACCCCAGCCTGTTTATTCTGTGTATCTCTGTGGAGACAAACTTAGGGGCCCATTACGATGGTGGGCGGACAAAGTCCGCCCGCCATCGCAACGGAGAAGGGACCGCCCGCAAGAGGTGCGGCGGTCCCGCTGTGTCTAGTGGGATGCGACCACCACCATGGCGGTCGCATCCTGTATATCTTAACATTGTGGCAGGCGGTGCTGTATTCAGCACCCGCCACAATGTTAAAAGGAGCATGTTGTGCTCTTTGCATGCACAAGCGTGACAGGCACCGCACGGTGCCTGCTACCTTGTGCATGCAAATGTCGGGGTACCATAGGTACCCCGAAGTGCATCCACCCACCCCCCAACCACCTGGGGCTCGCAACGGGCCCCCAAAGACATTCTCTCGCATGCCTTTCCATGGCGGAGTCTCCGCCATGGAAAGGCATGAGATCGCTCATCATCGTAATATGGATAGGCGGTGCCTGCAAGGCACCGCCACCATATTGCAGGGCCTCTTCCGCCTGGTAGGAAATCGGGGCGGATTGCCTACCGGCGGAAAACTGGCGGACGGTCTTTCCGTCCCGCCTGGGTCCCCACCGCCATCGTAATATGGTGGGGGAAATGTTAGGCGGGCGGACTAAAATGGCGGGCGGATCGCCACCGCCCATGCGGGCGGCGGTGATCCTCCCGCCATCATAAAGACCCTCTAAGTAAGCACGAGGGACTGAGCGAAAGGTAGTATATTGTTTCCACGAGTCTGAGGGATCAGGGTTGTCATGTTCTGAGGTTGCCAGAATCTCTTCACTCCTTGGTAAGAGGAGATTGCAGTGGCACTGTGAGCTAGCTAATAAAGACAGGCTAGCACGTATCCGGTGGGGGTCCACGGAATCAGTCTGCCACCAATCCCACAGTTTATGTATCCAAACGCGCAGATCCTGTATAGGTTTTTTTTTTAAAAACTCTTTTATTGCATTTAAAAATAATCAGCAATGCTACCGTGCAAGGCAGCTACCGTATTGAACCAACCAGAAACAAGCTGCGATTGCTCAACACCATAGGGGAAAACATTACACATCAAATCAGTGATATCAGTTTACAGTCTGAGTGCCAGCTCTCTTCCATAGACATCATTCACTCTTCTCCGGCTTACGAACCTGCCATGGCCTGCTGTTGAAGATAGTATCGCAGTTGCTCCCAAATGTCTTTGGGTTTGGATGACATTGGCAATTCCTCCGCATATAACTCCAAGTTTTCTTTGCAGTATACCATGTCTTTAAGCCAGTGTGCCACTTTAGGCGTCTGTGCCCCCTCCCACGTAATGGCAACTCTACGTTTGGCCATCAACAATGCAATACGTATATATTTACCCATGACCCCTTTCACATGAGGAACATAGCATAGAAGGCATACCAACGGTGTACATTGTAATTTCTGTTCCAGACATTTCTTGTATAATTTGCACCACCTGCCTCCAGTAACCTGCCACTCTCCCACAGTCCCAAGCAAGATGCATAAAATCAGCTTCCAATTGACCACATCTCCTACATCTACTAGAATCCTGTAAACCAAAGCCATGTAGACGAAGGGGTGTGTGATACGTCTGATGCAGATATTTAAAATGTATTATGTGGAGGTTTCCGTTGGGGGTATGCTTGCCTGTGAGATTGCAGACATGTTCCCATTCCGCCAGCGTTATTGGGGGGTCAGCGTGTCATTCCAACGTGCAAGGCTCCTATCTGATCCGCTGAGCATCTCAGCTCGTATTGCCCCTGTATAACTTGGTTATTAATTTTCTTCGTGTAGGAGTAGTCAATAATAACTGCAGGGATTGGAGAGCCGGAGGTTCGGCCGGGTAAGTATCGTAATGTGATTTAATAGCGTGCCTCAATCTATGAACAGCGAACTGAAAAAAGCAGTGTAGGGTTAACAACATACTGCAGAGCTGCAGGGGTGAGAAAGCACCACCTGGGTAAAGGTCTTGCATGGTACTTATACCCGCCTCCCTAAGCAGCCGCATCGGACCAGCCTCCTGCGTCACCGATAACGCCTCATGATGCGCCAGGGGCATCGCTGGGGCATATATAGGTAGTTTATTGGCAAGTCTTCCTATAGATTGCCATGCTGCCACTGTAGTGTCTATTGTGTTTATTTCCGTTTTTGGGGTACCCCGGCGCGTGTGAGTGATGAGACTGTGCAGGGGGGTCGGAGAAGCATCGCCGTCTTCGACTGCCACATGTGGAGTAAAGGCGTGCGGATTAAACCAGAAATATGCATATTGTGCTTGAGCACTTAAATAATAAATGTAAGGGTCCGGTGCACTGAATCCCCCTCTGGCATAGTCAAGTGTAAGAGTATTCCATCCCACCCGCGCCTGTTTACCTCCCCAGACTAAACAAAGCAATGACGTTCTGCAGAGTCTTAAAAAACCCCTGTGACAGTTTTATTGAAATGTTAGAAAAGAGATACAGAAAACGCGGCAGTACCACCATTTTTATAATCGCAATGCGGTCTGCTAGGGACAGCGGCAATGCTATCCATTTATCAATTTGTTGTTCCAGAGAGACACATGCTTGCCCATAATTTTCCCTTATAACGATGTCGGGGTCTCGATGAATCCAGACCCCTAAATATTTGACCGGTTCTGCGGTCCAAACTATCGGATATTCCATAGGTGGGGGAAGGGTGGCCGTCGTCAGAGGAATGATAATGGACTTATCCCAGTTAATTACAAGACCTGAGATCAGTCCGAATCTGATGTATTCTCTTAACACCTGCGCCAGATACCGAGCAGGTTCTCTGATAAAAAGCACCATGTCGTCGGCATAGAGAGATATTCCAACTGGACGGTGATTAAAATTTAGAGCCGTGTCTCTGTGTCTTTGACGTATCACACATGCCGGGGGCTCTATTGCGATAGCGAACAACAGTGGTGATAGAGGGCAACCCTGACGGGTACCCCGCTTGATAGAGAATGGCTCCAGACGTTAGACCTCCTACCCGGACCCTCGCCGACGGGTCAGCGTAAAGTATCTTCACCCATCCCAAAAGAGTAGGGGAAACCCCATGCGCTGTAAAATGTGGAACATGTAGTTCCATTCTATGGAGTCAAACGCTTTAGCCGTGTCAAGCATAACGGCTGCAGCGTGTAGTTTAGGAGTCAAGAACATGCATCATTGCGAAGATGGTCCGTAAATTGTGAGACGTGGATCGCTCCGGTATAAAGCCCGATTGGTCCGGCAGGACCAAACACTGCATCAATGGCTGTAATTTAGTGGCTAGGATTTTGGCGAGTATTTTAGCGTCAATGTTAATCAAAGACAAGGGCTGATATGAATCACAAACGTCAGAGGGTTTATCCTTTTTTAGAAGGGTGACAATTAAAGCCTGACGAAGGGATGTAGGCAAAACACCAGCCTCATGCGCTTCTGCATACATCTCCAGTAAGTATGGCGTAAGAAGATCTGTATACGCTTTATAAAATTCTATGGTTAGACCATCTGGCCCTGGTGCTTTTGAATTCGGTAGGGTTCAGACTGCTGCTTTTATGTCCGCTTCATCTATTGGTTGACTCAGGTATTCCCTAAGACCATGCGCAGGCAATGTCATCCAGATACTCTTCCACGGCGGAGTGTGGAGTCGCCCCCTGAGAGGCATAGATATTAGCATAATAGCCTCTGAACTGTTCAACTATCTCCAGAGGATTATAGCATTCCCCACCTTGAGAGTCAGGTGATTTTGTCGATATGATGGTGTTCCGCACGAGTTTGAGTTTTGCAGCTAAATTACGTCCAGGCTCTTACCACCCTCTCCATATTTCCTGGCAACGTGCCTACGTGAAATATAGCGAATTTCCGCTTCTGCTACTGTGTCATATTCCAGAACTAACTCATGAATACGGGAAAGTGTGTCTGGGGAGGGGTTATTCGTGTAGGCACTTTCTAGGGTTTTTAGCGTGGTCTCTATCTGGGTGAGTTGGGTTCTGAGATCTTTCAGTATGCCGGCTGTGGTGCTAATGCAAACTCCCGGATCGTCACCTTAAATGCCTCCCACAGCGTGGTCAGGACTATCCACTGTACCTTAATTAGCCTCAAAGTAGTGTTCTATTGCCTTGCGAATAGTGTCATTATAAATGGGGTCAAGCAAAGCCTCAGAACAGAAACGCCATGTGAAAGGGCGATGGATGACATTGGGGATATGGAGATCCAGTTGCACTGGATTGTGATCGGAAAGAGTGCGTGGATATGTGGTTACAGCAGTCACCCACTCGGTAGCGCCCTCACTCAGAAGCCAATAATCTAACCTAGACCAGCTATTATGCGCCGGCGTGGCATGTGTTCCCTCCCTCGCTGTGCCATTGCGAAGCCTCCAGACGTCCACCAGCTCAAACTCCAACAGTGCATTATTAATGCTTTGGGCCACTTTAGGCGTGCAAACAGTCTGCGGGTTACATTTGTCCACAGTGGGATCCAAATATGTGTTAAGATCCCCCCATACAATGGCAGTCTCAGGCCATTCTCTCAATATGCCATACATTCGCTGGAACACCTCTGGCTCATCTGCTATAGGCCCATATGTATTTATGAGAGTGATTAATGTGTTCCCTAGTTTACCCTGCACCATAGCACAATGACCCTCACTATCCATGTGAGTCCTGAGCGGTGTAAGCGGGATTCCCTTCTTGATCAATATTAAAACCCCCGTGCATAGGAGGAGTATGAGGACGCCAGCTTGAATCCTGCCCATTTAATTGCAATTTTTGCTTCTGTAGCCTTGGTCAGGTGCGTTTCTTGCAAAAAGGCAATCTGAGTGCCATGCCGGTTCAAATATGCAAAGACTTGGCGAATTTTTTTGGGGTGTTCAGCCCTCTAATGTTCCATGTGAGATATCTGTAGCGTTCACCCATTGGCCTCACTAACGCTGTTTGTCACATATGAGTCAAGCAACTGGCTATCATGGTGCTTTGTATGAAAAATGCAATCCCCAATCCTGGTGTCAATACAATCACAACTAACAATCCTCTTAAATATTACAACTAAACAGTTGCTAACGGCAAACGTAGTTCTCCCTTCTGCCCACCCCCTCCCACTACAACCTCCCAATTAGGTCGAGAATACAACCCCCCACCCTCCCAATAGTTACCCCAAACCCACTGTGAGATATCAGCCAAATGGGGGATCACCCTCTGGGGGGAGGAACGACTTCAAACACCTACCAAGCGGCAGGGTGTGCCAGGCTGCTATATAAAAAAACCAATCCAGATCTTCTAGTTTTGAAAGATTAACTGTGCCATAGGCCGAACCAGAACATAAATATACTGTACTATCGGCATGTTTCTGATATCACATCAGCGCAATTGAGCTGCGGGCTCTCATACAGTAATATAGTCTATTGTGTCTATGTGTGTGCAGTTATGTGGATAAACAACAATAGAACTCATCAAAACTATTTGCTTTCAGTCAGCATCACTGAGAGTCGGTGCCATCGCTGAACTTTTCGAAGCGACCTGAGGAGTTTTGCGTGGACATATATGCTTCGTGAACTTCATAGCCGATTTGGAGTCTGTGAAAAAATGTGCTTGTCCATCATGAGTGATCTTCAATTTGGCAGGGTACAACATTGCATAGGGAACAGAGGCAGATTGTAAAAGCCTTTTCACTGGCATGAATTCCCTACGTGCAGCCTGTACTGTTGGGGTGTAATCCGGAAAGAAGGACAAGATGTTGCCCAAATGAGTGATGGGGCTCTTAGCCCTCGCCTCACGGAGAACAGCATCCCTGTCCGCATAGATGAGGAGGCGTGCAATGATCGGACGCGGGCGCACCCCGGCACCGGTCGGGGTCCGAGCGACCGGTGAGCCCTCTCCACGACCATGACCGGGGAAAGTACTGGACCAAACAGCTCCCGCAGCAGGTTTTCAATGAAGGGCTCCATCTTCGAAATGGCTGTCAACTCCGGAAGGCCAATTATTCTAAGGTTGTTCCGTCGGGAATGTGCCTCCAGATCTTCATTTTTCGCCCATATTACCTCCAGCACCTTCTCCATACTAAGGATCTGCGTCCTAGATTGAGTCTGAGAATCCTGGGTATCAGACAGTCTATTCTCCAAAACGTCAAGCCGAGTTTCATGGACGTCCACTTTTTCTTTACTGTGTCGAGGCTGGATGTAAGGCATCAATCTTACTGTCAATAGTTTTAAAGACCGGATCGTACTTCTAGCAAGATAGTCTTCATGTCCTCCTCAGGATTATCTGCACTGTCAACCAAGACCTTGAGTAGCACCCAGCTCCGACGACGATTCCATTGTGCGAGGTGTGGCGCTTGCTCTCGAACGGTAGCTTGGGCTGTTTGGGGTCTGTCTTGCCCATGGTCTTGAGATAGTCATGACACAGCTGGTCCAGCACGTCCGTGCACTATGTCTCGTTATGTCAAACCACAATGTCGTGTACAGGCCCAATCCTAGCTCTGGTCAGTGGATTCTGGAATGCAAGGTAGACTCAATGGCACCCTAGATGAAATAGGCCCCCATCTTTTTCGCCGCTGTAGCTATCGGCGCAGTAGCCAGAATTATATACTTGTGATTGTCCCCAGCACTCCTCACCACTGGCACGTAGAAGAACAGGAGAATGCCTCCGCAACACAACAATAGGAACCACAACAATAGGAAGCAGCGGTGGCTCCGGACCGTCCCTCAGAGTCTCTCAACAGGTGTCCCTTCAATGTCAGATGGCCCGTGGCGGCCGGCCTGCACCCGTACACCCCGCTACGTATAGCCTTGCCAGCAGAGTGAACGGTATGGACAATTACCACCAGGCCCCGAAGCAGCCTTTGATAGCCCAGGACGATGCCACAGAGGAACCCCTCCCGATCCACAGCACTAGGGAGCGGGAGACCCGGCAGGCACGCACCACCACCACAGTGACCCCCCGCTGCCGCTGCTGAGGGGAGCGAGCGCTGCCCGCAGCCCACCTCAAGTGTCCCACCCCCGCACCAGACGGTACAGTGGGGATCCCTCTGTATGGAGGGAGCCGGTGAAGCCCAGGATCCCAGCAGGGACCAGCCAACTCGCGCCGCTAGCTCCAGGCCCCGCAAGGCAGAAAGGCCAGGCGAGGCCTAGGCCACGCCACCCAAGTTAGCCCAACCCCAGCCCCAAGCCCAGGCCCCGCCACACTCACCTCGTTTCCGATTTGCGCTGGGGGCCAGTCGCCGTATCAGCAAGCACCGCCGCCCTTTATTCACATCCACACGGCCCTCTGCAGCAGGCGACCGCACAGGGAGGCGCCACAGGGCTCCAGCTATGCGTCGCAGAGACCGTCCTCCGTCCCCGATGTCCAGCCGGGCAATCAGCATTCCGCTCGATATGTCTCCGCCAGGATAAGCGTAGGGCACACCTACTGTCTCCGCCGTCCTCCCCCTGCCGGGTCAGGCACCGCACGTGCAACCAGCGGCGTATCAGTGGCTATCACCCTCTGGGGCAGGCACAGCTCACTCAGCTTCAGCGTATGGTGTGGCGGCCATTTTCCCTCCAGGCCCGGCCGCGCTATGCCTCCTCTCGCCAGCTCTGAGTTCCGCAACGATCAAGCCCCCAGCTCGCAGCCGAGTGCTCCAGATG